>JAILYA010000039.1:674700-1349400 GCA_021437795.1 Rhodamnia rubescens
CGCCGGAGCCTAGGCGACGCGATCTTGAGTCACCGGTGAGATCTACGAAGGCTGGTTGCTTGATCGACGATGGTACTGTAGATTCTAGGGTTTACGTTTTAATTTCGCAGCTCGATACCATGTTAACGATAAAAGAGCGATTAATTTTATTTTTTGAGAGAAAAGAAGTACTTATAGGCTTAACCTAAGCCTAGTACAATTACACATATACCCCAACTTGCTAATACTCTAAAGTAATAAATCTAACGAAGTAAAAAGGGCAGCAGAAGCGATGATATTTTCACATCCTTGAATGAGGAGAATTCGCAGGTTTTGATGGTGGAAACGGGTTGACCGTGCCTTTGTTTGGACAACTATCAGTCTTCACAAAATCCAGGACAACAGAATTTAACTCATCTTGATGCGAGGTGTATTCATGATCAGCTCCTTCTATGATGCACAGCGTGTGATTCGATATGACCTTGGCAAACTCCAGAGAATCTTCAGCTGGTACAATTTTGTCAAGGGAACCATGAACAGTCAACACCCTACAGTTACCAGCATAAGCACCCAAGTGTCATCGGAAAAGTAACAATCTAGTGACAGCTAGGAAAAATCATAAGATGGCTAACTCAGCTCAAGCAATTAATGGCCATGATATGCCTTAAACTATTTAGCTGGAATAGATAAACTCAGCTAGATGAAGATGCATGCACCTACCCATTACGAAAAGGAAAATTGTATGGACTTTCTCAGCTCATTAATGCGGGATGTAAAAGCCGAATTTCATCATAACCATACAACCAAGATCATACAGGTTTAAGGGTGTCCAATCTACAAGTCAGAGACAAATTTCCTAAGTTAGAGATTGATTCTGCCACAACCGATCTACAGATTGCAAGAGAAAAGAAAAATTGACACCGGCTTTAGCAGATCAGACAAGATGCAACCTACCATACTACCAGAATTCTGACCTGCAGTCTCTGGAAATCATTTGGGATGATGTACGAGTATCAGTTGTAAGGCGCTCCATCAAACTTTCTTCTGTTACTCGGTACTCGAACTCTCCTGCAAACGGACAAGAATGCACTCCTATCTTAATTTTGGATCCTAAATCCTCTATAGTTCCATCAACTAGATGGTGAATATGCAAGCTTCAGGTGGTGAAACCCTTTTCCGAAAGCATTGACTAATAGGTTACGAGTACAACAAAAGATTTCCACACTGCAATTAGAAAACTCAATGACTTTAATAGCAATACAAGTAGGCTGAGTTGAGATAATTTACCTCTTTTGTTCTTCACATCAATAAATCCATTCTTCTTGATCCTTTGTAGAAAATCTTTACCTAATCGACCTTCAATGCCTCTCTCCAGATTGAAACGTCCAGATATATTGACTACAGTGTTTATGTCATCATACTTTGATGCATACAAGAGCACTACATTTCCTCCTGCAAACCCACCGGAAACATAATGCTTTACTGAGGTTACTTCAGAATTATTAGAGATTCGTGTTTTAAAATATGCAGCATCATCACAAAATACAGATAAAGTCAACCTTTGCTGTGTCCAATAATCGCCTTTATTAAACGTTTCTGCCCCAAGAAATGTTCAATTACAGCCCGTAAGTCATCAGCTTCTCTCCAATAGTTACCATACTGGAATGAACCTTCGCTTTCCCTGAGAGAGAGAGAGAGAGAGAGAGAGGAGAGAGAGAGATGAACTTAAAAGCACTTTATCAGAAGCACAAGATGCATTTAAGAAACCTGGCAAGAGCAGTGATTTAGAGAAGCTAACAACTGCAGATAAACTATTGAATATTCTCCAGCTTCAATATGAGCAACTAAACATTCGGATAATAGATAATCAGTCCCATTCAGCTGAACCCTGAGCAAAGGAACAGCTTCTGTAAACTGATTACCGAGTTAGTAGATACTCGCCGGTGAAAGATCAAAACAACTGTATGTTTTGTGAATAATTAGTTCAGGTGACAACAATCTGACATTGGAATTAGAATCCCCAAATAAGCATCATCGTTACTGGACTTTCTAATTTGATGCCCAGATGTCATGTGCACATAAAAAAGTCAAGAAGCTGGAAACTTCATTACAGTGCCGATTCGATAATTCACAAGTATTACATATCTCAACCGTTATAAAGCATAAGATTGCAAAGCACATCTGGGTTTCTTGTCCAAGAATCTCTAATGAGATCTCTGAAACCTTTTCTGCTGGTCAAAGCGCATAGCAGTAGGATAACTGTCTCTTTTGACACCACAGCATCCTCCAGAGAAAAACTAAATAAAAAAACTACTAAGCTCACCTATTTCTTTGTTCGTCAAGAAATTACTCACCCATTTCCTGCAAAGTCAAAACGGAAAGCGCTGATTCCTTCCCTCTCCAAAGCACTGGCAAGGTTTATCATAGGAATGCGCTCCTGGGATGTAATCAGCATTGCAACGAGATCAATGTTGCGTATAATCTAAGAGGGTAAGTTCTTTGCAACCCACATGCAGCTGGAGAGTGTAATGACAATTTTAAGGAAGGAGTATTATTGTGAAACGAACATATTCTCGGAAACTTTTTCTTTGCAGAATGGAGGTATGGATCTCTAAAAAGTAGAGGAAGAGAATTGTGGGACAAAGCATAATGGGATTATCAACAGAACTCTGCAGCTGGTGACGCTCAAATAAACCATGCTTCCTATCCAAGGACTTCAAAAGTTTTATAGTCAATTTAAATTCAGGAGACCATGTGCATCTACAAGGCATCACCACATGTGGAAATTCCAATCAAATGATGAAATATTGTCAATCACATTGTGTCTGCATCGTTGAAGGAAGCTAGAAAACATAATTTTCAGAACTAGGGGTCATCTTGGTCAGACTGGGATTGCAGTAAAAGTCCACATTACCAACCTTTGAAGACTGGAACCCATGGCACAACATGACGAGTTCCTTCGACCTTGTCTCGTGTAATATGCCAACAAGATTTTCACCATGCTTGTTCGGGATAATAATTCTCCGCTCATGTATAACTACAGAGAAAGAGAGAGACGGCCCGAAATGATTCAAGTCAAGAGCTTATCGAATACCATCGCAACCCCGGCTTTCCTAAACGACAGGCGAGGACTTAAAAAATTCACAAACTCATCATGAATCCCGAACTCGAGAGATATCAAAGAGAGAAGGGCTCCATCACAATTGCTCGCCGGGCTGAATTACTGTGAAGATAGGAGCTGCCATTACCAGGATTGCCGACTCGCTCTGCTCGGGGCTGACTCGGCGGAGCCCGCGACATGGATGGAGCAGGAGCTTTCAGCTTGGAGGTCTCGAGCTTGTCCCGTGGAGTGTGCAATCGTTGAATCCGGTTCTGGCGAAAATGGAGATACACGGTGCAGATTGGAAAATGGACATGGCTTATGAATTTATGATTACCTAGTACCTACCGCAACGATGTAAAGTTCATTAGCCGACCTCGAGGGCTCAATCGTGACCGAGGTTGAGGAATCGGTATCGATCGAGATAAGGCTAATAGGACTCAACGAGTCAAAGAGAGGGGAGAGCAATTTGGAAATGATCGCGATGCTCTTGCTGCATAGAAGCTTATGATGCATCCGCCGTCGAATTCCGCGGATCTCACTAAGATCGGTCGGCTCCGTGTGCGTCGATCGAGACCATCACACTAATAAGCCTCACCGGAAGGCCAAGTTTATAGTAAACTTCGTGGCATGCTGACCATCTTACGAACCGGCGAATATCCACATTTTGCGGTGATCGCAAGTATGTTTTATCATGGCTAGTGTTTACGTCCGCGATTTTCGATCAAAATCGATGTGAATGGATTCATTCGACAAAACATGAAAATATCTACGACTCAATTGGCGATAATTAAAAGATTTAAGATTAAATTGACAAAAACGTAACAAATTTAGAACTTTTTGGAAGATTTTCCTGTCTATGCTACTCCCTTGCGACGGTACCGGGACTTGGCCACCATCGACTAGTTTAGACGCCAATCAAGCAATTCCTATATCTACTGAAAAATTCAGTATGATGCTAAGATATCTTTGCCTTTCTCTTGAAGCTATCCAAATAGCTTTTTCTTCTTTCCATAGAGCTTTTGACTTTGTTCCAGCGTCTTTCCTACTTCCACCCCTACGTAAACTATGCAATTCCACCGATGTTTCTACTCCTCCTTTAATTGCATTGGAAGGAACTGATGTAAGGTTGTAAGGCACCTGTCGAGAAGGAACCATATTAAGCTATAAAAAAGAAGAGAGAAGCGCAATCAAATTGTCATCCGAATCTCATGTGAGAAAAAGAGAAAAATTTAGTAGCCAAAACAATAATATTCTTAAGACTGCGTTTGGTAATCTGGATTTCTAGCCAAAATACTTCTAATTAGGATAAGATATATAATCTATGATTTTGTTATATCATATTAACTGTTTGGTAAATTACAGTAATAAAATCGAATATTTTTATATCCTACCACATTTATTATTTGGTATGAAGTACATATCAATATAAATGAACTCGAATATGCAAATAGAAGATGGTGAGAACTTCTCATATTCACTGCTAAAGAAGTCATTAACGAACAAACAGAAATAACCTTTATTAATCAGTTTATAACTTGTAAATATGTTCCTTATGCTCCGTAGCTCTTTGATTCACATCAAAAGTCTATGAAAGGAGTCCCCTCTCTTCCGTAGCTCTATAATTCACATTGAAATTTTCCAAAAGTAATGAGAAAGTCAAAGCACTATACTTTTCAAAACGTGAAGGTGAATAAACTTTTATCCTAACTACCAAACATAACTCAAAAGATTGAAAAGAAAATCCCAATCCAATGTCTAACCAGATTGTGCTTACATAGATACAGAGGCAATAGGAGGTCATAACGACTATTGGGGACTTCTTTCTTGCGCTATCTTGCGGCTAAATTCACAAATGGTACTGCCAAGCATGCGCACACAAAAAGCTGAGAGATTCGATCGGTCTTTAAAATACCATGAGAAATCAACTGCATTTGCGGTCACAAAGTCACAAATGCTATCAATCTCTGAGGAAAGCAAGATTTCCCTACCCTTCTAGTCTCTATTATTATGAAGCATCATATAAAACGCAGAAACTACATAATTGTTGTTCATCAACATCCAAAAACAGAGTATGAAAGAATTCAGAGCGACTTGCTTTGCCGCTTTGCGGTTGGCAACTATGACACCGATGGATGGGCGGTGCACACCTAAATTCTTTCTGTCGTACATACCGCTTGATAATCTTTCTGCAGTACCAAAATGAGCTTCTCTGCATACAATGAGAACTCCCAACTGGCAGCTGATGGAAACAAAGAAAAGCAAGAAATCGGTTCTTTTTCTCTCTCCCCCCCCCACCCCCAAAGAAAAAAAAAAACTATGGTGAAAGGAACGTGATGTAGCTATTTTTATAAAAAGGAAGGAGGCTCGGGATACCATCTTAAACCAGAGTCGTCTCCTGCCCAAGTTACTCAATTCTCTCATAATTGTCTCTTTTCCCCGCATCAGTCTATTGGAAACAGGCTCTGAATAATCCTCGACCTCGGTACTCTATATCATTTAAAGCATGCCAGTTCCCATTTAATTTAATATATGTACAGTCAAATGCCATATACAGACTCCGCATTAGAACATTAGCCAATAGTTGAGACCAGAAAGCATCCCTCATTAGTAGACTTAACAGGAGCGTCAGCGCCTACAATTATACCATAAAGTTATTGCAAGATAACAAGAACTAAAGCAAACATAAGCACTTTCAATAACTCTAGGGGCAGTAGAATCAATGGCCTTTCCACCTCCATACATTGCATCCATCAGAAAGCTACAAATGAACAAAATTTGCATGTTGGCATCACCTGCGACAATATTTGCCAAATTATGAGTTAAAGTGACAGTGGACCTGACTGGCAGCAACCAAAGTGCAAGATTTTAGACTAGACTCACGTAATACAATATTAGGCTTTTAATGAAATATTTTTTCATCTTTAGCAATCAATAGGCCTCATCAAAAAGGAGTTTAAGTGTGTGTTATATATATATAGTCACCACCCAGTCATAGATGACAGCTTACCAACCTCCTTCCTGCTATGATCCCACAGGAGCAATGCCCTTGGCTTTTGCAGCAGCAGTGGCGGCCGCAGCTGCTGCCGCAGCTGCAGCGGCAGCAGATGCAGCGGGATTTGGCGTTGAAGGAGGCACTGGGTTGGACTGTGAGCTGCTCTGTTGTGTGACTACCTGCTGTTGCTGTTGCACATGCTGCTGCTCAGAATTGACTTGTGCAAGTAGAGCCTTTATCTCGCTTCCTGAGATCGTTTCGCACTCGAGCAAAGCATTAGCAACTGCATGGAGTTCCTTGCTATGAGTTGTAAGGATGGTCTTGGCATTGTTGTAAGCCCTGTCAAGAAGCCGCTGCACTTCTTTCTCAATAAGAAGCCGAGTCTCGGTGCTCATGCTCTTGCCATAGTAGTTATAAGTTACAAGCCCAGCTTCACTGCTCATGCCATATTTTGTAACCATTGTTCTGGCAAGGTTAGTAGCTTGCTGAAGGTCGGAAGATGCACCAGAAGTCACTTCATTCTCTCCAAAAATGAGCTCCTCTGCAACTCGTCCACCCATGGAAACATCAAGTCTGGCAAGCATCTGCTTACGGGAGACACTTGTCTCATCCTTATCAGGCAGCTGGGAAACCATGCCCAGAGCCATGCCTCGGGGAACAATTGTGGCCTTGTGAACTGGAAGAGCCCCATCCGTGTAAACAGCCACAAGGGCATGTCCACCCTCATGAAAAGCTGTAAGTTTTCTTGACTCATCGGAGATGACAGCGGATTTTCTTTCACTTCCCATCATGATCTTGTCCTTTGCATGCTCAAGGTCTGCCATGCTGACAGCTTTGGAACCATCCATTGCAGCTTTCAGAGCAGCCATGTTGATTAAATTTGCCAGATCAGCACCCGAAAATCCAGGTGTTCCTCTTGCAATAATCTTTAGATCAACATCCTCTGCCTTCAGGACCTGTTAACAGCATTCACTTAGTTAGGCTTAGTCATATATAGTAAATACTTGTCCAACAATGAAGGAGAAAGAATAGCCAGATTCTTGCCTTTTCTACGCATACAGAGTTACAACACCAAACCATCACCCAATAGCTAAGAGCACAACATAGAGGTAACTTGACAGGCATCAAATGCATGTTTATTTCTTGTGATAAAGCAAAATCATAATGCTGAAAGAACTTGGTTTGAACCAAAGAAGCTTGTATATATTGGCTATTGTGAAAGCATGTATAAATCCGAGAGTGGAGCTATCATGGATCAGGTCTCATGGTAAGATAAAGAATAGGCTAAAAGCAAATGGATAAGTGGATAAGAGAATATAGAGTCCATGAGAAAGAAATAAAGAGCTTATCTCCCAAGAATAATATAGATTAAATGAGCTTTTAGCTAATGACTGTGAAAATAGATATAGGTCAAAAGAGACAAATTCTACTAATATGTAGTAGAAACAAAATATGTTCCTAAAGTGCAGTACCTTTGACATATGTGACTCCAAAATCTGTCTCCGCCCTTCGACATCGGGATTGGGGACAACAATATTTCGATCAAACCTTCCAGGTCTCACCAGTGCCTTGTCCAATGACTCCGGAAAGTTTGTTGCAGCAATCACAATAATCCCTTCATTTTGTTTGAAACCGTCCAACTCAACAAGTAGTTGATTCAAAGTCATCTTCATGTATTGCTGATCCTTCGGGTTACGGCTTCCTCCAATTGCGTCTATCTCGTCTATGAATATAATACAAGGAGACCGTTTCTTTGCAGCAGAAAAAAGATCTCTCACCCTCCGAGCTCCAACACCAACAAACATCTCTTCAAACTCACTGCCACTGCACGAAAAAAAAGGTACTCCAGCTTCTCCGGCGATAGCTCTTGCCAGCATAGTCTTACCAGTACCAGGTGGTCCAACAAGTAAAACACCTTTTGGAAGCTTACCACCGAGACGTGTGAAACGCTGTAAGAGAAAAGCAGCAAAACATATTTTAGCAAAGCAAAAAATGTTAATTTAAACATGATGTGAAGGACTACATCAGAATACATAGGTGAAACAATTGAAATTTGGAGAAAAAGAACCAACCAAACCACAAACCTTAGAAGTAGACAGAGCACTAATTGTGCAGGGAATCATAAAAAGAGAAAGTTATGCCCAGCAACTCATAAAGATAATAAAAGCCAACATGAGCCGACAACCATTACTGAAATAGCATATATAGGGTGAATATTAGATCCTGCATTATCTAGATAGAAAATATCATCGATGTTTCTCCACCAGTCAAAATGATTAAGCATCATAAAGCACAAACCCATATCCTCTTCTCCACAAATCAATCAGATGCAAAGAGAAGAATTCAGCCAGACATGTATCAAGACTGATCAAGTTAGTAAATCAGCCACCCAGGTTAGGAGAGCAGTAACTGCCTTTTAAATTAAGCAACGACTCAATAGACAATTCCTGACTTATATCTGAGTATTGCTCTGTCAAAATTAGATAGATGCATGCATTCACGAATGAAAGAAGCCAATTTGAGTATTCTGAAAATTCCTGATTCTCTTTCACTGAAAATATTGGCTGAACATATCCATTTCCACTTGAAATAAGAGTATAATCCCTTAGGTGGGTGGCGCGACAGAGCGAGAGAAAGGGGGAAGGAAAGAAAAAGAAGGAGAAGGAGAAGGGGGGGTGGGGGGGTGGGCAGCAAGAGAGAACCTTTGGATCTCGAAGATAATGAACAATTTCTTCTAACTCAGCCTTTGCCTCATCAACACCTTTTACATCACTAAACTTTGTGGTGGATTCCATGCTTGGTCGCACCTCTTCATGAAGACTGAGTCCTGGTAAGAAAAAAATTTAAAAGAACAAAAAGAACCTTTCAATTTACCTTGATAACTCGCAAAGTGATACAATGTTTTCTCCCCCCTTCATGAGTAGATAATGCAGACATATCATGACCTTCACATACCTTTACTTAAACCCCTATCCTCAATAAGAGCTCCAACACCAGAAATCAGGAGAAAGGCCAACGCGATTGTGCGTATCGTACGCCACAGCTGCTCTTTAAAATGTCCTCCTTCAGTAGCCACCATGTGTATAGGAGCATTTGCCGTCCCAAGAATACCATCTTTTGTAGATTTCCCCACATTCTTGAAAGCTGAAAATGCACCAATACCTTCTTCCTCCCTAGCAGAAGTACCAATACCTGCATTTCATCCACAAATATAGCTTGAAAACTTATCTTTGCATAGAGAGATTACAAAAGTAGAAGACCGAGTAAGAAGGTACAGACAACAAAATGTGGACAGCAGATATTCTACTAGGTTAACTAAATTGCAGGATGAAGTCCAAATGAAAACTATTATATCACAATAATAATGAGGAATCTGGCAAGATAACGATAATCCAACATTTACCTCTCTGCAGAGTCTTCAACAACTCACTCTCGTTTAGCCTGTCAACTTTAACTAATGCTTTAACATATTCAGCTAGTGCTGAGGGATTGGAATGCAAAGATGGTTGACTTTCAAAAAGTCTAATAACTCCTTCAGGATCATTCCTGTGGTAAAGTTCTTTAAGATGGGCAACCTCGCTTGCTTCATCTACGTCACGTACTCTACGAGCTAACTGACCAACATAGCTTGACTGAAACCTCCCTTGTGCTCCCGCAGGCAAATTTCCTGCACCAACAAGAATATTACATGCCAATCATCACAGTTTCAGAAACCTGACAAAATAATTCATGGGTGGGAGAATGATTGGCCTGTGGGTGCTTTTGAAGTACCTTCTTGATAATATTTGAGAATACAACAGAGATAACCCCTTGTATTTAAACTTTACTAAGAAAACCAACTCAACAACTTCATATTTACATGTACAATGATAGTCAGAGTTGCCATGTCCACTTTTATTACCAAGCATTGCTGACACGGAATCATTAGTGATCAATTTAGAATGTGCTTACAATGTCAACATTTCATTTAGTAGATAGTAATTCCGCAGAAAGATACCCTCAATGCTGATTTGCTGTTGATGGATCAAAATACTGCAAGGAACTCATAAATATCTACAGGCATACCTCTACCAACTCTCGATGCTGTGACAAAATAGTTTGGTCTAACGAGTGAATATTTAAGCTTCCCAAACCCTGATTCGTGCCTTAAAACCTGTTACAAGACAAAAGATAAAGTAAAGCAATTGACCATAATGGCCATGACCCACATGCATTGTAAAACAAAATGTCACCAGCAGTCATCACATGCAGTAACAAATTACCAAAACTAGGCACTCTAAAACCTGCCGGTTTAGTGAAAACAAATCTCGTGTATACGTTAATTGAAAGAAGTCCCCAAGCTCGTATTCACAACACACAAGTTCACGCTGTCCCTTGCTCCTTTGTATCTCTCACAATTAACCAGAGGCACTCCAAAGTCACTTTCACTAGTGTTAAAAGATACATGCTTGATTACAAGTTAACTAATAATGGAAATAAACCATCAAGATACTTGAACAGAAAATGCAGAATAAAGAATTTACACTCTTCTGAGAAAATTAGCCACAGACAAACAAATAAATGCCTACATGCTCCATATTGTTGTCCGATCAGAATGATCCCTTTTCTAAAGTAACAGTACCCTCCCAGGAAAAGCAAGTTCCGGTAATGTGGTTTAGGAATGTAGCACTTAGACGCGAAAATGGCTCAACAAACAGAAAGATGAAAAAAAAATAACTACTCAAATTTACGCGATTCAGCCACTAGCCAACGGCAAAGGCAAGGGAGATGCATGATGCACAAAAGGAGATAAAAAAATGCACTCTCCAAACCAAGCGGCGCCCAAAACCCACACCCAACCCCAAACAATAGTCCGCTCCCCCCAACCCCCACTTGGGTGTAAGCACCAGAGAAAACCTAACTGGACTCACATTTATCATCCTAAAAATTCATGGACCAGGTCACAAATTAGACCATGTTCAGAAAGAAGTTCAAGTCACAATCATCGCATGTTATTCAGAGTTAGAAAGAAATAAACTTGAATGCCCACAGTTACCCAGCAGGCCTTCTCTCATTCTAGATGAGCTTCCTGTTTTCCAGCTCATGAAACAGGTAAAATTCCAGGATAAAAATAAGGTTTTGATAAGGAACAAATATAGAGTGAAAGTCATGTGCTTTATTGCGTGTCCAACTTATCGCCACCTCCCTACTACACAAGCGAACGGCACGCCATATTATCATCAGTATAGCCATGCACCATCACCTCTCACTCAATTCATTACCTCTAATCAATCCTCATAATAGTGAGGACAATCTACTAAGCAGCGCCTTCAACTATCCCGCTAAACCCACTCGCGAAGACCATAAAAATCCAATCTCTTGTTCCATCACAAGCCACCGGACATGATCCCACAAACCATCACACGCTCATCTATACGCAATATCCCACAAAGCTAACAGGCTCGATCAGCCCACCAAGACCCACGCCCAATCGCGCAGCAAGACCAGAGCACATGCTTCTCACGCAAGCTTCCATCAACACTGACCCAAGTCGAGTAACCCTAACCAGACGCCCCACTGCAGCAAAAGGGAAAAAAAAGAATACCGTAGACGCAGACCATAAAGGAAAAAAGAATCGGATTAACACTGCTCCGACGAAGCGAGTAGGGAACGAGATTCAGCTGACCTCAGTGAGCAGGCGCCTCCAAGCCATCGACCCGAGCGAGAAACGGCAGGTCCCCGATTCCGATCCTCTCACCCCGTCCCTCCAATAGCTGCTTATGAGCTGATTACTGTGGGCTCGGCGATGACTCGTTCCTGTGAGGATTGCGAGGGAGAGAGAGAGAGAGAGAGGCCTGGAGCTTGAGGTGGAAGTGGATGGGCTACGAATGGATTGGCCAAATTCGAAAAATGGGGGACGAAGATTTGTTATTAATATCTTCTGCTTCAGCTTCGGAGGAAGAAAGGAAGAAAAGATCGTGCGAGTCGGCGGACCGATTCTAATGTGCGCGAGGGGTGACGGTGGGCACCCCACATTTTTGCCCTCAACCCTGTAGGCCCCAGCCCCTCGAAATGTCGAATTTGCCGTCCCAGCAGATTGGATATTTTGAATGTCGCTACTAAGCGGGCTTGCGCCTGAGGCCAAAGATCGGGCCGGGATTTATCGGGCCTGGACCGGCCCGGTTTCTGTGTCACAGGCTGGCCAACGGTCCGTGGCACGGCCTTTAAGGCCCAAGTCTTAAGGGCCTTTGAGACCTTGAGTTTAGGCCCATCAGGATGACAACGCTCGAGGGGAGGACAAATTGAAGATCTTTTTCACACGGACCGGACGTTCTCAAGGCACAATAGACCGAGTACCTGGCCAAGTGGACCAAGCTTGAATTATTTTTAGGTTTAGGGTTTCATAGGTGCTCTACAATATGCCTAAGAGAGGTGTATGTCGTATTTCTTGTCTTTAATTGAGGTAGATCATAGATCAGGAGGTTTGATCTTTACTATTAGGTCAAAGGAAGATCTACGGTTGTAATTATAAAGACACGTGCGTAAATAATGGTCTCCTCATTTGTTTTTTTTTTGCAATGATGCATATGCACAACCCAAATCAACCTCTGATCATAGCTCGAAGTCCTTCTTTCTCTAGATTTCCTCTCCAAATCATTGAGACAGCATCGCTAATTAAATTTTTAAATACAATAATCCCATAAAATCTTATATAATATCGGAGCAAGAGATTCCGAATTTAAATATTTTCAAGTCTTATTTGTTTCTAACATTTTGAGGCTTTGAAGACAATCCTTGATGGTATTATAAAGTTCCCATGGAGGCGTCCTCTCTCTCTCTCTCTCTCCCCTTTCTCAGCAGGCGGAAAGCTGCGCTGGCTGAAGTTGATTGAACAACGAGAAAAAAAAAAAAAAAGAGCTTTAGCCGTGTCAAAGTGCTTGGTTCTTGCTTTTACTCTGAAGAAGCCCATCATCTTCTGTTCCTCCACGCCAACCCATTGAGTCAAACCCAGCAACTTTGTGATCGAGAAAATCCTTCGGCGAGAATGCTCTGAGACCCAAGAAATCTCTGGTCGCCATGTTATCATTGTTGCCCTCAAGTCGAAACCTTTTTGCTGATTCCAAGGTCGCTGCTGCATCCTTAAAATCATCACGCGCGTGGTCCGATGTTGGTGTTTCGGAAATATAATTGTCGTAATTGTTGTTCAAGATCATCCCGTTCAGATCATCATCAGCCCCGTCCAAGGACGACAGCTGGTTCATCGTCATCATCATAATCACGTTCATGTCTTGTTGAAGATGAGGAAGAGGACCTGCTTCATCCGCTCCTCCTGAAACGCCTGCAGGAGTGACGACAGCTTTACTCCCGAAAGACGACAAGCCCTGATCACCAAACCGACTCGTTCCCATCTGACGATCTCGAGGATGATGATGATGATCATGGTCACGTGAACCCAAGTTCACCAGATTATTATTACCATGCATGCGACTGTTTGCTAGTGGGGTACTACAGTTGATGATTCCAAGTGATGAGCTGGGGTTGTTGCTCATGGTCACCCCCATCCGGGCTGCCTTTTGCAGCAGCGCAGTTGCTGACATGTGAGGTGAGGAAGAAGATGAAGAACAAGTACTCAGATTATTATCCAAGTTAGGGTTTTGTAGAACCTGCACCGACGGGTCCAACAAAGAAGACGGCGACGACAAGGTCCCATGTGAGCTATAAGGCGACGGTGTCCACGAGGGACCGGTGATTTCTTGTCTGGGGTTGAAAATGTGAACCTCCTGATGTTGCTGATGTTCTTGCTCTCTTTTGATGGAGAGAGAGTTGATGTTTTCGAGATTGACGTGGGAAGCAGCGAGTGAAGTGGTGGTCGGAGGTCGTGAAGAGGAGATCAAGAAGCTGGGAGGGTTTGGAGGAGTGGCTTTTCCGCACTCTTCTGCTAAGGCATCGCAAAAGGCTCTGTGAGTGACGAAGCTGTCCCTCCTGCCAAAAAGTAAAAATTTGAACATTGTCATTGCTACTGTGATCAAGGAAAAAATTATCGAAGCTTAAGTGAATTTAAGCAGGTTGAAACCACGTGAGCCTCACGTAAGATCCACATGATCCGACGGATGTTACTCATTGGGCTCGCGTGTACCCGATTCGGGCAAGTATGGCTCCGAGCAGAGGGTGTAGACCAACCAGAAGCAAACAAAAAGAGATCAAGCCCACAGTTTTGTTGCCAATATGAATAGCTTTGATGAAATTTTTTAGTATAGGCATGAGTCAGTGCTCGCCTTTTGATCTCTCTCTCTCTCTCTCATATACTAGCCTTTCGTGTTTTTCTTTTTTCATCCTTAGGACAAAAGACATTACTGTCGTAACCATTTGAAGATTCCTAATCTAAACCACTTGCCCCACGCAGCAACCACTAACATGGGAACCCTTGTAGCCACTAATTGCTGTCTTTTATACATGAGATCATAACATGGAGAGTAAGCTCGTTGAGACTGAGAGTTCACAGAGCAGACACATCTACTGATCATTCATGGTGTGCAGAACAGAAGCACTAGACAATGGCAATCCGAAGCCGTATTCGATCGGGAAAAAAACCAATTCGTGGTGGCTAATTATGAACAATTCAAGATCATCCAAAGTGTGTGTATGCATTTTCTTTACCTAGAGAAGAGGGTTCCGCAGTCACATCTGTACTCTCTCGTGCCGCAGACCTTGGAGTGAGCCTTCCAATCCGACTGGACCGCGTAGCGCTTCGAACACTTGTCGCACTTCCACTTCTTCTCGCCGTGCTTCCGGTAGAAGTGCTTCTTGATGCCGGTGAGATCACCGAGCGCTCTCGACGGGTCGTGGTGCGCGCACGTCGGCTCGGGGCAGACGTACGCCTTCTTCCTTATCGGTTCTTGCTTCGCTCTTTGCTTCAGCTTCCATGGCAGGTTGTGCCCTCTCCTGTGGAGCTGGAGGTTCTGGTCCCTCTGAAACCCCTTGTTGCAGATCTCACATGTGAATCGGTTGGTCGCCATGAGCGTCCTCGGCGACAAGGCTATCACTTCCGCATCTGGGTCTGGTTGAAACAGTGGAATATCGATAAGCCGCAACTTTTAGAAAGTCCAATAAAAAGGAAGCGATTCCAAACTACTGTGTTCAAATCACAGTATCTTCTACTCAAAATGATATTACAGGCAAGCTCGCCATTTTACAAATGGACCTTTCCTCCACACACATGAACCGAGAGATTCACGTGCATTTGTGCGGATTAACCGAGCATCTTGGATACCCTGCTAAAAATTAGAAAGAGCAATTAGTGAATCGAGAGACCTGGATTGCCTGGAAGGCTTCTCTTCTTCTTTGGAGGAGGAGGTGGTTGATGATTTGTGGAAGCAAAGGAGTGATGAGAATACAAGTTGTTGATGTTGCCATGAATTTCACTTCCGGAACCTGAAGAAGCACAGATCTCCCCGGACGCAGTGGAGGTCAAACTAGACATGCTGTTGTCATTCACCACCAACAGGCCTTTCATTTCCATTGCTGCTTCTAATTTCGCATTACACAACAAAGAACTGCTTCAAAAGATGACTGATGAATTATACACAAGGATTCATATGGGTGTGTGCAGACATCTGAGCCCCCACCCCCCAACAGAAACCCTAATACGGAAAGGCCAAAAAGATGAAAAGAAAGATAACCCAGAAAGGAAAGGGGATTTCTTTCCCATGAGCTTCCTACAAGCTTCATTAAATGCACACATGGCTCCAATTAGTAGTACTACCAACCCTTTTTTTGCCTCCAATTCTCTTTCAGAGTTATTCCTTTTGCTCTCTTCCCTATTCCAAGTTCTTGAAGAAATCTGAAGATGAAAAGAAGTGGGGTTTTTTTTTCTTTTCTGTGAGTAGAATGGTGCACCAAACCTCTCATCCACCAGTCTTCAATATCTGTTTGAACTTTGAATTGAACTTTGAACAACCACCACCTCCCTCTCATGCACCTGCAGCTTTGCTGCTGATAACACACACACCCAGAAAAGGTTCAACAGAAAGCCAGACAAATTAGTACTAATGAGAGAGAAAAATGTGTGGAATCATTTGCTCAAGTCTCTGGAGAGCTTTGCAGAGAGAGAGAGAGAGAGAGAGAGAGAGAGAGAGAGCTTGAGAGCTTTTAGTTTTCTCTCTAACACCAGAATTCAATATACTCTGAGCCCAAGCCAAACAGCTAGGCTTGTGTTGTTTGTTTTCTGAGGTTGCTCTTTCTGTCTTTTCCTCTGTTCTCATTCACTCTCAGTCTCATGACAGAGAGAGAGAGAGATTTCACTCTTTAATAATTGTCGGTCACTTTACCATATATTTCCTTGCTTTTACAAGCATTTCCACGCCACCTTTTCCCCTCCCTAAGGCCATGTAAAGTAGACATAAAGCAAGACCAAGTGGAAAGATGAGCCAGACATTTTACACTCTTTTAGAGAGAGAGGGAGGGAGAGATGATGAGAAGTTGATTATGAACTTTTAACCTGATGGTGGTGATAAGAGTTTCGAAAAAGCATAATCTCTTTTTAGGTTTTCGCCTATATACAATGTCCACTCATAGTAGCATGATTGGTTAAAAGTGATCATAATTCCAGCAAACATGCTTGCTCATGGACAGAACAGCACTCCTTTATATGAGTTCATACAACAAATATCGTGTAATAAAAGCAACAATCAGGGTCACTAAAATAACGAGGAAATGCTGAATAATTCAGTTTGTCTATTGGAATGCCCTAAACTGATAAAGATATGAGGGGCCGCTCTGCTGCCCATCATCAACCCTAATTTTCCTTATTCTATGTGTGAGAAAGAGACATGAAATCAAAAGTATTGTTTTTTATGGTGTGGATGTGTTTGATTCTAAAAAATGAACCAAATTGCGCCTTATCATATTTAATTGTCCGGGATGTGTTTGGGTTTCATTCACATGTTGTATACAATTAACGGGTGTGTGAAACCCCGGAAAACAATGAATCTATAGCGAAGTTGTGGCACCCATGGACTAAATCACTCGAGGCGTCGTCTGCATTGGCCTATTCTATTTCGAGCCTCACGATTTTGTCCTTTGACATGGAGATAAGCATTTCTATAGGAGACCACTCGTCATGGTAATACGCTCATATGAACACGCTCAACATTGGAGCTCCAATGATTGTGGCAAAACGAGCCTCGTTAATTTCAATTTCATACATACAGTCTAGGAACGCTCTCTCCATGTTCGGTGCGCAATTCGTTTCATTCATTCCCCCTTCACCATCCTAGAATCTTCTCGAGAGTTGGTCCTCATGAGGGCCCTCTCGCTCCGACGATCACTCCCGCCCTCGTCGGACCGGGTCGTTACGGAAGTCTTTCGGCCAAAAATGGAAATTGAATCGCTTCTAGATTACTTTAAGAATGAACGCGTTTTCGGGATACAACAAGAGTCCACTCTCAAATCATAGATCTCTATGACGATGGCTTTTGATTTTCTAGATTTCAATGTCCACAATCATCAAGTTTCGATTCTTTTTTTAAAAATTGTAACACGGATGAGATGAGGGTGGGGATGAAGTCAGGCTACTTTGATTTTAATAATTTGCATAAGCTAATCATTATGATGATAGAGCGGAATATTATCTTCCTCCTTTATTCACATTAATTGACATGATTTCAGTCGCATCTAATTCAACACAAGTCACTATTCATACGCGTTCGTGAATTTTTTCCACGAGGCTGAGCTGTGCGTGAGGGCCTTGTGTTTGAAAATCACAAAGGGTCAACCCACTCATCATGTGCAAAGACAATGCAAAATTTTGCCACGGTTGGCATCATTTTACCAAATTGCATTCGTGTTTTGTCTCTAGAAACTCTTACTCCACGAAAGACTACGGACCGTTGAACTCGGAACGAATCGGGCACGTCCAATTTCGTAAAATAAACTGGCCCGCATGAATAATTACGGGGTGGTATTAGAGTCGGAAGTCTCGAATTCATTAATTTCCCGCTTACATTTACGGAATATTTATGTAAAATTTCAAACTCTCGGCTTCTGTACGAGACTACGAGACAGTAACTTCTTGCATGTCTTTCCAGTAGTTGCCAAGTGACAAAATTTACAGTTCAGTGTAAGTAACATCACGAGTTCTGAAATCTGAATCTACGCTGTCTATGATTTTTTTTGTCTTGAGTGTTCTATTTAGTTTTTTCAGGGTTGTCTCCACAACCTATCTATATTGTTCTGTGTACGACAGCAAAAGGGTTGGGCTCGATTGGCTTTCGTTTGTCATTTTCAGCTTTTTACAACTTTTTCTATGTTTTATTAGGGTGTCGCCCTCATCCATTATGTGGCTCCAGCTCATGTTTTCTTTCATCTCTTCAATCATTTTATTGTTCGGCCACTCACATGATGTGGTCATTTTGACGTGTGAACTGGATATACGTGCATTCAATTCATCGCAACCGTCGGATTATACGAGTTTCACTTGAGATTCATATGATTTAACGCTGTCAATGAACCCGAAAAATATGAATTTAGACCACTAGAGAGAAAGATCGGGGTAAGTATCGATTCGGCGTAGGCTGCGTAGACCTTACAATTGGAACGATCAACCCTACTTGACTGGTTCTCGATTTCAAATTTTTTGGAACGAGCTATTACTAGTCCGGTTCGAGATTCTGGATGCGTAACCACATCAAGAAACTCCATTTCTCTACTTTTGGTTTTACCTTACATTTGGTGTTATGATTATTACTGCCTCTCTCTCTCTCTACACTTTGCATTGCCCCCTTCTTTACATTTCCTCGACGTGAATCAAACACTCGAAGCTCATGAGCCTTTGGCAATTCAGTCGCTCAGGCGTACAAGAACATCGAAGATGCTCGAGCCCCATTTATTCGATCCTAACGAATACGGAGGTTTTTCGAAGGCATCTACATTATGTAATTGAAGATTTGAAGTCTCGAGCAACATTCTCAAGAAATGAAAAAAAAAAAATAAATAAAATAAAAAAGAATTGGACGGTTTGCGACTTGACCCGGACCGGACCATATCGATCGAGTCACGTTTGAGGGTCTACAAGATAGGTTTCAAGTTCCAAAACTAAGAACATGTCCCGATCGACATTACCCACCTCGAAAACCGCTCACCCCAAAAATTACGTACGCAAACATAATGTAGCTTTGAGAATATAATGCTAATTAATGCATACAAATAAGAAATCAATGGAAGGGGACTGTTTTTCTTAGTTTGCATTTTTCACGTAGGGAATGATGGGCTAGGGCAAAGATAGCCCACACGGTTTCATCTCCCGCTCTTCGATTGCACATCCATTTGATTCGGAAAATATTCTAAATTAGTTTTCTTCCTTTTTCTTTTCTTTTTTCATTTCCTTAATGAACAAGAAACGTTGGGCAAGAGCGACCAATACCGACGATCTCCCTAGACATGTTTCACATGCGCTACGGAATGTCCGGTTTTACAGGCGGGCCGACGTCCTAATCAAGTCGGCCAACGACCTCCGCGGTCGCAATGCCGATTAATTTGATTATTTTTATAATTATTGTGGTTGCGTTTTTTCCCTTAATGGGCCGGAGTAGACTCGATCAGTCGGCCCTTTTAAGCGGGCATGGAAATATCTAGGCCCAACGGTTAGGACCGGTGTGGGCCCAAACCCGATGGACCGACGAAAGATTGCCGATCCATGTCGTCAAGTTCGGGCTTTAGACCCGGTTCAGGCCAGGCCCTAAAGCAAGAACCACATGCCCGAATGGAACAACGTGGACATCTCCCGAGCCTATTGGGCCGCTAAGACCGTGGCTACAAAAAAGTATTTTGTCCAACAGATACATACACACCGCACCGCGTCGATCGGAGCCGATAGAACTTCAAATTCGAAAATTAGATTCGCTTCCTTTATCCCCGCAATTTCAATCCGACGCCCTAGGCCGGTTCGATCTCGATCGGGTCGGTGGGCAAGCCGGAGCAAACTGCCCTCGACCCAATTTTTAAGTAAGCAACGCCGTCCAAAGTTTCAATGGACGGACCGAGACCGAAACTCTTGAGCGTGGTTATAGAATGTGCCAGAGAAATGCTAGAGCTGTTGAAGCTATTATTGACTCAAGGAGTCCACGCAGTTCGAGGGCTAAGATGATCTGGGCTCACATACTCTAGTTGATGTGGAAAACGATTTTGTCAAAGCTTTCACATCGTGAGTTGCTTGAATGCAATGATTTTTCGTTTATAAATTGAATACGGTTTTGCTAACCTTTTTTTTTTTTTAACAATTGACATGGCGCCAAAGCGAATTGATAACGACATGGTATTATTCATACCTTAGTTTATGCGAGCTAGGAGCGATGCGCCAAACCATACCGAGATTACTTTTATAAAAGTTATTCGGGGAGTAGAAATTGGAAGTCGACTTTCTGACAAGCGGGTCTCATTCAACATTATTCTCGATGGAATTCGATGAACCACCCTCACCCAAGCTAAGAGGCCATAGCGGCCGCGCCCAAGTTGTTGCGAGCTAAGAGCCATGGCCGCCTTCACTTGCGGCCGGTGAGGCGACCTCGCCAAGGGCCATGCCTTGGGAACCCGAACCGGTGCGAGGCGAGGCTACCTCGCCCGAAATTTGAGGGAGGCCGGCCTTGACAAGGCCTTGCCACTGCGGCAGTGGCGACCATGACCTCACCCAAAATTTGGGCTAGATGGCGAGAATAAAAGGAAAAATGAAAATGAAAATGAAAAATAAAAAAAATTACATATTAAAATATTATTAATATTTGTTCATGTCTATGTCGGTTAATCAAATAGATTGAATTGACACAAATATAAAGATTTAAGACTCAATTGAAAAAAAAGTTTGTAATTGAATTAACATAATTGCAATTGGTTTAAGACTTTTTTTTTTATAATTTCTCATCCAAAGTTTGAGAAGGGAGGAGGAGGAAGATGGAGGCACAAGATGGATCTAGGCGGCTCGGTTCTTGCCGTCGAGCTCGGAGGTGGCCGATGGGTCAGGAGGTCACGGGCAACATCGGGGCAAGGGACAACTGCTGCGGTTCGACTAAAGAATGGCAGAGAAAAAATGATCAATTTATGAAGGCTTATGGCCGTTCGTGAAGAAGTGGAGGGAGAGGAACAGAGTCAATTCAGTCCTAAACCGAGCCAAATGACCCGATCCGAATTGTATATGGCCCAAGTAGTCGGGTCGGGCGGGTCATAAATTGACCTCGGCTCGGCTTGGGGTGTTGCGGTACACGTGGCAGGACGTGAACAGACGATGCCTGGGGAGTCGTACTTATCCCATACCCCCCCTCGGTGTCCCCGTACAAACTCGCCGCCGCACAAAGCCTCGCCCCTATAAAAACGTCCCCACCCGAATCCTAAGTCTCTCTCGTTTTCGTTCTCTCTGAAAGCGCCGGTTTCCGGAGAGAAAGCCATCAGCTTTCAACGCTTCCTCCTGCAAAGAGCAATCAGATTTCTCCCTCGCTTCTGCAAGAGGAAGAAGGTCAGGGAAAGGGAAAGGGAAAGGGAAGGGGAAGGAAAGCATCTTCTTTTCTTGGCAGGAGGAACGTCTTTGGGCGGAGTATCGGATTCGTTCCCGCGCGAGGCGGAGAGGATGACGGGGTCGTTGCGGAGATAGGACCGACCCGAGGGAAGATTGTTGGGAATGAGGGAAGGTGACGGCGAGTTAGACGGGGCGGGGTCGAGGATGGTGAAAGGACCGCCGCAGAATCTGTTGACCGACTTCCAACACGATCTGGTGGCGGGCGCTCTGATGGGGGGCGTGGTGCACACGATCGTCGCCCCGATCGAGAGGGCGAAGCTGCTGCTCCAGACCCAGGAGAGCAATCCGGCCATCGTGGAAGGCGGGCGTAGGAAGTTCCGGGGAATGTTCGACTGCATCTTCCGCACGGTCAGAGAGGAAGGCGTCCTCTCTCTCTGGAGAGGCAATGGGAGTAGCGTGCTTCGTTATTACCCGTCCGTGGCACTCAATTTCTCTCTCAAGGTACGCTTGGCACTGTGGATTTTAGTTTCTTTGACTAATCTTGAGGATGGACTGGTTGTTCTTGTTGGAGAGGTTAATGTTAAAGCCGCCTCTTTTTCCCCCCTCGGCGATTGATTCGGCGCGAATGTGATTTTATTGGAGGAAGTATAGTTGGGATCGTTAGCTTGTGTTTGTGTGTTCGTGAAATATTTTATGGAGATGGTTGGTGGAGGGGTTAGGTATGGAGTGTGTACTGAGTATGCACGTGACGTGGTTGATGAAATGCTCCACTGATGTAGCTGGTGTAATTAGGCAATGTACTTGCCAGGGAAACTTGTTTGATGCGGAGAAGCAATGAATGCATTCGCGCCAGAATCATTTCTTGACGAAAGAGCAACACTTGTTGCATCAATGGAATAGTTCTTTAGCAGCTATTGTATGTATGTAGTTAGATGATGTGTGTTGTGTGATTGTGAGAAATACTGCTCTGCTTCAGGTACTTTTCATTAATGGTAAGCTGCATTATTTTTGACAAACTCTTGGTGAGAAGAAATCCTGGCTAGTGGCTAATATAGCAAGAAGAGTTACTGGGCATGCTAGCAAGTCAAATATGGTGAAGTGACATTTGGTTTCTGACAAATACTCGGAGATTGTGTAGTGAGACATGATGTTCGGCCACTACGGCTTCAAATAAATTACTTCCTGCTACAAGGAGAGCTTTTAAACGGAAAGGTGATATAAATGTGATGAAACGGGATAAGTTTTGCGACAGAGGATACCATATCAAGAAACATTTGGTTCCTTCCAAATATCTTTGTCATCCTGTACAATATTCAGTTCTACTCAAAAGAGCTCTGACCGTGCAAAATGTTTGAGATTGTCATGCTTCGTGTATGACAATCTACACTATCTTTTGATTTTGACTCAATTGGAGCTATGGGAAAGTCCAAGACCATGTCATTGATTCAGTGCATTATAACATGGTTTGCCTGGTCCTAGTTTATTGCAAAAAGTGCTTTTGCACTGGTTTCTCAATCTTATGTTTCTTTGCCTCCATTTAGCTTGTAACAGATGTTATTCAAGTGATGCAGAGACCCTGGATGATCTATGCACTCTCTTGGACTGCTCATGTGGTGGCCAACTTACGGTGCTCGTTCATTTTGCAGGATTTGTACAGAAACATGTTAAGGAGGGGTGATTCTCTGAATGGTCACTTCATTTCTGGTGCACCAGCCAACTTCATTGCTGGGGCTGCTGCAGGGTGTACGACTTTGATCTTGATATACCCACTTGATATTGCTCACACTCGTCTAGCTGCTGATATTGGGAGAACGGAGGTTCGTCAGTTTCAAGGGATTTATCATTTCTTGGTCACCATATGCAAGAAGGACGGTGTCCGAGGGATTTATAGAGGACTTCCTGCATCTCTCCAGGGAATGGTGGTTCACCGGGGCTTATACTTTGGGGGATTCGATACGATGAAGGAACTACTGTCCAAGGAACCCAAGACTGAATTGGCACTGTGGAAACGCTGGTTGGTGGCTCAGGCAGTCACAACCTCAGCCGGTTTGGTGTCTTATCCTCTTGACACAGTTCGGAGGCGGATGATGATGCAATCTGGATCGGAGAAGCCGATGTACAATAGCACGTTTGATTGCTGGAGAAAGATTTATAGAATGGAGGGTGTAGCTTCTTTTTACCGTGGCGCAGCTTCGAATGTGTTCAGAAGCACAGGGGGAGCTGCAATTTTGGTTTTGTATGATGAGGTCAAGAAGTTTTTGAATAGGAGAAGATTATAGTATAAATTACTTTGACAGCATTGATTCTTTCCTTTTCTTTTCGGGAAACGGTGGAAGCATTCGAGAGGCATCCATTCAGGGAAAAGAAAATGGATCAGTTTATACCACTTGTGAGGCTCACATAGTTGATATCTCCAAAACTACACTACAGTTGCCATTAAGTTTTTGATGCTATGGCGAATTTAGTCTCGGTATTTTGTTACCAAATAAAGAGGCCGAGGTTTACATTTTACTAGGAATCATGTTTCGAGTTTGACTACCGTGCATATGTTCGAATATTCTGAATTTCGATGCTTGATGACTTCTTCTATGTCGGCAACTTAGTCGAAATGTTATCAGTTATCACAGTGAGGAAGACACTCCATGATATCGGGATGGATTTCCCTCCACTCATGACTGGCTCATTGCCACCGCTCCAGTCTATTCCATTTGAATTGAGACACTTGCCTGTCAAGCCCCGATTTTCGATCTTCCAGGTTGGTAAGCTGCAGAAGGTGCTTCTTGATAGACAATGACTTCGGCTACTGAATCCTTCATGCGTATGCTTAACGCTGCTTTAACTCAGAGGAAAGAGGGTAATAGAAGGAGGCATTTATATACCTGCTTTTGTTTGTTTTTTCTTTGGGTCGAGCATGGCGAACGAACTTTGTGATTTTCGCTCGCCCCGTTATTTGTTCGATGGACTTTGTGTAGTCATCGATCTGGTGATGACTGGCCAGCCACAATCAAAGCTAGAGTCGTAAATGCCATTTTGGTCTTGAATCACTTCTACTTTCTTACAGTGAACTATCATTTCTCAAATCCAATGCCGGGTAATATCCAGCCTAACTCATAGTATAAAGGAAGCCCAACCCAGACGATTTTTCGTAAACAAATCCAATCATGCCTATTCGAAATTTCCATGGAAACTTCCCTGGAAACGATTGTAGACCACAGAAGCAAACATCAACACAGACTAGGACCAAGCTCAAATTAATCAGTCTCTAGTGCTCGCAAGCCACAAGCAACCACCATCATCAAACTATGCGTTAATAATGTGTTTTGGCACCATCCTTATAAGAAGACCCTAAGCATAAAAATATGACAAGAGAATGATACCTCAAGCTTGATGAACGGCTCACTAGCTCTCCTCTTTCTTCTTCCCCAGGTGATGTAAGGCTGACTTTTGGAATTTGTCTTGGCTGTATATTTACAAACTTTTTGCACAGCGCACGATCCAGGGGAGGTGTTAACTCAATCAGCTTCGAAAGGATTTAAAGAAGGGGCTTTCCAAAGTTTCTTTTTCCCAATTGGGTGGATTCTGGGTGTGAAGACATCAAAAGTACCAAGGAAAAGAAGAGTGGGAGCCCCACAATGAAGCCAAAGCAGCCAACACGACTTCACCACCCCAGGAAAAAAAAAGTGCTCGTAGAATAAAGAGAATAAAACAGAGGGTTTGTCCAAAGTATTGGAGGAGGATTCTTTCAAAGCTGTATAACAGAGTGGAACCTGAAAACCCTGCCATTAAGGAACTCTCTGTGTTGGGATGGGGGAAGCTCAGTGACCCCAATTCCGTCTTGCTCTCTTCAAGCCAACCACACCTTGGAACAAGCCAGTAATGCATAGGGTTGCAGAAGGCGTGTGACCTTTGTATGACGATCGATTCGATGCCATGAGAGAATTGGAGGGCGACTCTTCCTTTCTCGGGCACTCGAGATTCTTCGCGGGGTCCCGACTTTTCGCCGTCGAATCGGAGCCACCGCCTCGATGACGTGTGGACCACCATAGCAAAGAGACGTGTATTGCCGGGCATGCTAGACGGGGCCTATCATTAGAGACGCCTTAAGCGATTTATCACATCACTTGATGTATGTTATGTAGATTGCTAAAATTATTTAGCATCATCAAAGAAAACTGAAGGTGAGAAAGCACCCTCGGAAGATGCTGGTGATGGTTGAAGTTGCTGTCCTCATGTCCTTTCTAGGCCCAACTAAATGTAAGAGACGGGGTCCTCCATTGATGGAAGTGTGGCGGTTTCATCTAGCTCTCGCCTTGATTCACGAGCCCTCACATCCCATCGTCTTCTCTTTTTAACTTTAAAGGAGAAAAGAGATCTTTAAAGTCGATCTGGTACTAACAGATGGGAAGTAAACCATGGGGGCGAACAATACGACATTAGACTTCGAGCACTCAGGCTCATATCGAGGAGTACCTAAACGAGTCCAAATGGATGGGTGGTAAAGGATCATCGCGCTTCCGCATCGGTCTTTCCCCGTTCGCAAGTTTAGAGCATATTAAGATTAGGTGCACAAATACAACGAAATAAAAAATAAATGCGAGAAAAAGGAATCGAAACATAAGTTTTATCCCGATTCATTCATCAAAATAAGATTACATTCAGTAGAGGATTCCATTATAATTAGCACATCTCATCTATCCATTAAAACTTTCCATTATAAGATAAAATGATTATATATAACAATAGTTATTCGTGGGTTAAAGTTCAAACTACCAATAAAATACGAGCTCAAATTATAAAAATCATTTGGCGTCCTAGAGACGCCTCCCGAAACTCCCGTTGGGGCGGCCTCCCGAACCCCCGGTGAACGAAGAATGGTCGCGGTCTTTCGAGAAATTAGTCAAGAGGGAAATGAAGCTATTGAAACCCTGGAAGTATGGCCTTTTTCTTATTGTTTTCTGAGTTTTTTTCTGTATTAAAATCTTTTGAGGTCAACCTCTGCAACTTGAAGAGTCAATGGAGAGCGGGGCACGTGCAATTGCCTTCAAAAGTACCGAATTTAATTTGAATCCCAAATTCCTATTCAAACCTTCTCTTTAGTCTCGTTAAAAAAAAATTATCAACTTTCATTTGAGTTTCCCATCTGATCCAAATTGTTTTTTTTTTTGGCCTCGTAAAGGAAAAAAAAATACTGGCTTTTAGTCGGTACCCCAATCCAATACCTATCGAGTTTTTTGTGTTACGTCCAATGATGCTTGGAAAAGATGCGACGTGTCATTCCACGTGTATTCACAGCTGTGTTGACACGAAAAGATAGCACACTATTCTAGAGTTTCCCCTATTTTCTTGACGCTACAAACTATGAGTTCAAGAATCCGTTTTTCTCAATTATTAGACATGCTCTAATTGCTCGTTCATGCCCCGTTCGCACTAGGTGTGTCATTTCTTCAATCCACCTCTTTTTTTAATCATAATAAACTTTTCATTAAAAACTAATTCAAAGCGGAAGAGCCCGAAATGTGGGCTTCAGTACAAAGTAAAATCTAGCATAAAAGGGGGAAGAAACCCAATCCTTAAGTAATACATCTTTTCTATGATTTTTGGCTATCCAATCCGCAACCCAGTTGGCTTCTCTCGGCACATAGGATACCAGATACCCAATAATTGGGAAAATTGAGTAAAATGTCCTTGCATCTTTTGATGGGCGTGTGAGCTTCCCATGTCTCCTCCTCTTGTTTGGTTCAAAACTATTCAAATTTTGTCGATGGCTTCATACTCGTGAGTCGCCGAGTACACATGGAATGACATGACGAATCACACAACGAATCTTTAACGTCGTAGTTGGAGGGAAATTTGATGGGGGCCGATTGGAGTACCAATTGAAAGTTTGTGCTCTTTTTTATGAGGAATAAAAATAGAGCTGGAATTAGGAATCGGGTTAAAGTCTGTGCTTTTTTATTAAACAAAAAAGAAGTATCAAAATTGAGAGAGGAGCTAGTAATTTTTTCAATGAATGACCCCATAAAATTATACACCTTCGTCAGTCGTCGTCATTATTATGTTTGTTTTATTGTTTCATGCGCGAGCCCATTTACTTATAACCGAATAATAAAACTTATCGTGTCTCTGTTGACCTATATAACACACTAACATACATTTATTGAATAGTTATCATACATTTTAAGTTAATTTTCCAAGTTTGTACTTATATTAAACATGTCATAGTCATGTCAAAGTTTCAAAATAGTGTTGGGATTAATATTAGTGTTGCGTTCGGCCTTGATTTAGACTTAAATCCAATAGAACTCAGTCACAAAGCGAAAACACTAATTATCAGTCTACTAATCAGTCATCCTTAAATCTATTAGAGCTGGGTAACTGATGGGAGCACTATAGGATTTCCATCTCAAGAACTTGAGATTACATATCCAAATTGCACTAGTTACGTGCAGACTGCTCTAGATAGGCCACCTGCACAAGCCAAAGGTATGGATCATAAGGGTGAGCATGGTTCTAGGGTAAAATCAAGAAACAAAGAATCGGTTTGTGTTGGTTCCAGGCTCGAAGATATGCAGCGTGAGTTCCAGCTTCAAAAAATTGGGGAACCAATTCGATGAGCATGTTTTAGGTTCCGGGTGCGAGAACCTAGAATATGGAATAAGTCTTAATTTTTTTTTCTATGTCTTCATACGATTTTACGATATTCCATTGTGTCAATGATGAGTCGTAATCCTGGAACCACTAATTTGAGCTTCCATTTTCGGTAATATCCACGATTGATTTTTTACTTTGTTAACATTTCATATTTATGGTATGCCTACTTATGAGTTTGCAAATTTGATCATTATGATTTACGTCATTAAGTACCGTGTATGGAGTTTAGGTTCCGGATTCTAAAAATTGGAAAATCGTTTTTGACGGATAGTTTTTAGGTTCCAACCGAAATCGAATTGACCCTAAAACTGCTCACCCCTAATGAATTTAACTTACCGATGGGATTTATAGGATGTTCTATGTAGGGTTGAGCACGGTCGAGGTTAAACCCTGGAATCGGACCGAATTAGCGCTATGCGATCTAGTTCAAGGGTTATGGTGCTACATAGGACCGGCGGAATGACTTCGGACTGATCTTGGATCGAGCCTATTTTAACCAAGTTTTTGTTTGTTCTGTTTTTTGAAGTCATAATTTGGCGCAATCTTTTAAGGATGAAACGAGGAATGACGTTCAATAACTCATGTCTTATGTTGCGTGTTTTGAACTTTTAATTATTTATTTTAATTTCATGTGTTGCTGCTTTTGACAACGGGAGATTTCTACCGTTGCTTTAGCTTTCGTTTTACTTGACTGAGAGATAAGCTGGATAACTTCTATAGCCGTTTTAGATTTCTGTTTGGCTTTTACCGGTGTTTTACTCCTCGCCCTTTTATTGCTAAGTTTCGTGATTCTAAATGTCAAGTGTAGATGAATATGTACGTAGAAAGAGTAAAATTATATTTTCAAAGAACACAAAAAAAGGGAAAAAGAAAAAAGAACCGGACGGTTCCCTAGACCGACCCTGCAGCCAGATTGAACGAGCATGATTGATCCAGGGTCTATTTCAGTGTCTATATGATCGGTTCCAAATCTCAATCCAGAAATCGCTTACCTTGAGTTTTACGATTCTCTAAGTAGTTCCGCATTTGTACTTCCGCCGTCCATAAATAAATTCGTTCTTGCGTTTGGATTTTTGTTAAAGACAACAAGGCTTTACCATTATAAAAAAGAAAAAAAGATTAAAAAAAAAACCATCTTTATTCTAGAATTGATCAAAGACCCGAATCAAAACGAACCCGAGAGAATTTAGAGAACCAATGAACTCTTTTGTCGTCACTTGCCTCTTGCCTAACTTTTAAAAAAATAAAAAAATAAATTCTTTTTTTGGCTGATCATGCATGAAAGTCTAAATCAACTTTTTTCGCCTTCGTCTTTTTTTAAATGGCGAGCGATGTCAATTGTCAATTGTCACCCACGCGAAACCCCGCCTCTCCTTATTCTAAGATCTAAAGTCACCATCTTTTCCATTCCCGAACTGAAGACTTGCCCAACTTGAAAGCGAGAGACATCGCTTTCCTTCCTCCCCCTTCATTGGGAGAAAGATTAGAAATTAGAAGAGCCGGAATTACGTCATTTAAGCAAATAAAAATAAAAAATATTATTTAAAAATATAATTAAAAAGATTTTCACGCCAGCATCGGCGGCACCAAATGGATTGAACTGGCACGATTACAAAAAATTTAGGACTGAATTAGTAATAAAAAATTTAAAATCGAATTGACATAATTATAATAAATTTTAAAATTATTTTGACGATTTTTCCAATAACTGAGGAAAGCTTTTGTCGGATTGTATCGAAAGTGTGACTCCCCTGCTCTGCTTCACCGCCACCACCAAAATCAACGAAATCCATGTCGATTATATTCTAATGTAAAAATATTCTCGAGCAGGGTTGCCATTCGAAACGTCCATGTTTCGAGTGGTGAAGCCGAACGGACTCGTCTTTTCCGACGATGTCTCGCGGCTTTGGATATTATCGTTGATTGTTCGGTTCGATCGGTACGAACACGAGCCCGCTCGAGATTGATGATGAACCCAAAAAAAAAAAGTGCTGGAGAATCACACGGTCCATGCAAACGATTGGGGGAAAGCTTTGTCGGATTGTCTGCTTCATCGCCCCGCTCTGCTTCATCGCCATTCGCCACAACCAAAACCAACAAAATCCAACGCCCCAAAAATCAATTCTCTGCCATCCAAAGAGAAACACAAAATTCACAAAAAAAAAAAAAGATTAAGGAAAAAAGAAGAGATCTTTGTGACGTCAGCGGGGTCCGGAATAAAACCTCGAAAAAAGTAAGGGCACGATCCAAAGACCCACGTCATGAGAAAATCGCTTCATTGACCCAATAATTGCTCGTTAGCCTATGGGACGCACCTCGTTGGGCCCCCGCACGGGTAGAGAGATCTTTCACGCAAGCGATTTGTTCTTTCAATTTGCAACCCCTCCTCCTCCCCCAAATTCATAACTCCTAAACAAGCATCCTAGAAAATGCCAATTTGACCATCGGACCGAGTAGGGACGCAGCTCCGTGGAGCGCTCGTCGGGCCGGCCGAATCGCGGCGACGGCGCCGATTCGAGTAGGGCTTGGGTTCGAGACATTAAGAAGACATCATATAGAGAGGAAAAATGGGAATTCAATGAAAAGGCCAGGAGCAAGAACGCGAATTTTTTTAGCATTGAATTGAATTTGACACATTCCCAAATATCAAACTATATATTAAAAAAACAAAAACTAATACAGCTGACGATTCGCGCACTAAAGCAAGAGTCCTCCTCATCTGCGGCTCCAAATGCGCCTGCACGCCCGGCCTCGTGCGAACGGACGGTGTCGATCGCTCGGTTATTTGTCGGTGGGACCCTCCCCTCGCCTGGCGCCCTGGGCTCAGACCACTGAACGTCGCCTCCCGACATACGCGTCCATCAGCTGCGGCGAGCACACAAAACTCCGAGGGCGACTCAGGATTTTTGAAATCGTTACTCGCTCCGAATTTGTCCATCGGAAACCCAGAGATTAAGCAGGATTATTGCGGGTAATTGTTTTTTTTTTTTTTTTGGGGGTGCAATTACAGTACAAGAAGAGATGGAAATCAAAGAGAGAGGTGATGACGATGATGATGAGCTTAGGGAGCCAGATTAGCTACTTGATGGGTGGAGAACCGGTCGGTTCAGGAGGGGATGGGGTGGTTGGAGAGGGCGCCGACGGCTACAAGCATGGGGATGAGGCGGCCGGAGAGGTGGAGGGCGAAGAGGGAGTCGAGACCGCCGACGGGGAACCGCCGATGAAGGCGGAGGGGGTGGAGGCGCCGTCGCCGAGGGACCGGATCTCGTCGTCTTCGAGCTCGATGACGGTGGGGTGGACGCCGATGGTGCCGAGGAGCTTCTTCATGACGTGGCACATGCAGCAGGACGACCGGCTGAAGATGATAACGGGGTGCTCCGATATCAGCCGCTGGATCCGGGCCTCCGCCGGCTCCGCCTCGTCGATGGACAGGGAGGCCGCGGAGGCGGAGGAGGACGTGGTGGACGTGGCGGTGGACAGGTCGAGCCCCCGGCGTCGTTCGAGCAGCGGCGGCGCTGGACGCCTTGCATCGCTGGCGGGGCGAGCGAGCGAGGGCGAGAGAGCTAGAGATGTCAACGGTCGAAGCCGGTGGACGGAGGATGGAGGAGGAAGAGGAGCTTGGGGGGAACTTTCACAATTATGTGAGGGAGAGGACAGGGGAAAGACGGAGGAGCTTGGGGCGAATTTTATAACCATGACATAGAGAGAGAGGGTTACGTATGCTGACGTCACGAAGTGATAGTACAGATGATTAAGGTCACAAACTAGCTTGTTTCTTCTTCAGATGTGAAGAGCCCACTAGGGGAAGGTGACGTGGCCCAGTCTGGTGCATGGGGTTGCTTTTTGATTTTGAGAGATGCACGTGGAATTTTCTATTTGATTTCGTAATTTTATTTTTTTATTGAGATAATGACATAAATAATCTCTAAACTTTAATTTAACGTGAATTATAATTCGTGAACTTTAAATTTGTTCAATATGGTCCTGAACTTTAGCCTCATTGTTCAATATGATCCCCGAACTTTTAGTTTATTTAATGTGGTCGTTGAGACTTTTACTATTGTTCATTATAATCTTTGAACTATATGAAAATATTCAATGTAGTCCTTCCATTAATTTAAGATCATGGATAATAATGAATATTTTCATATAGTTCATGGACTAAATTGAATATTTACTAAAAATTCAAGGATTACATTAAACAAATAAAAAATTTAGGGACCAAATTGCACATTAGGTTAAAGTTTAAGGACTATATTGAATAAATTAAAAGTTCATGGATTACATTGCATATTAGGTCAAAGTTCAAGGATTATTTGTGTCATTTTTTCTTTTTATTTTTAAAATATTAATTCTGAAGTCACTTAAAAAAAATACTTAACGCAAGAAATAAAAAAAAATCGACTTTTGCACGAAAGCAGAAGTGAAAAAAAAAAAAAAACACGAACCACAACATAAAATATGGCTAATACAGGATAAATTTAAACTTTTCATCCTATTCTTTAGTTTCAACAAGGTTTGGACCCCAAAAAAAAAAGGGCAAAAATTTTTAATGTCCGCAACAGGACAAATTCAAGTTTCAAGCAACGAGCGAAGTGCAGGATAACCGCCGGCCGAAGTGGCGTAGGAAGGAACAGTCACATGGGTTCGGGTCGGGCAGTGAAGACTGACTCCCCAAGCGCCGATTGCTTTAATGACACTTCTTACGTCACCTTGGGTCCCGTTCTGGGCCGTCCGATTAAATCCGTGACGTAACCAGCGGCCGCTCGCGGAAGAGAGAGAGATAAGGAGAGAAGGAGAGAGAGAGAGAGAGCGCGGTTTCGTCCCGCAAAGTCAAGCGACGCTGACGTGGAGCACAGATCCAACCCAGGGGCTGGCGCGGGCCCCACCCCGCCCACTGGCGTAAATCCCACGGGCAGGGAAGGGGAAAATTCTACTTTCCCTCGTCACCGTGACGTCCCCGCGGGGACACGTGGCGGGGCGCCATACTTTCCTTTCGGCATGGAAGATCTGTGGGATGACGTGATCGCGGCGGGGCCCACCACGTTCTACGTGAGAAAACCTTCCTTGTAACGGGGCAGAAGGCTTGCCCCCGCATCACTTTAGTGCAGTGATTAAGGAATCAATTTTTAAGAAAAAAAATCTATAAACAAAAGAGTTAATATTACAAAAAATCTTAAATTGATACACTTATTACGTATTTATTTTAAATTTTATTTTGATAATAAAAAATCTCAAACTAATATATTTATGATAAATTAATCTCAAACCGATATATCTATGATAAATTTACATTTCGTTATTTTTCGTCAAATTTAATCTCCAAATTACCCCGTTAGATGACACGTGTCAGTTCATAGGTATAGCAATTTTAGATTTTTTACCCTCTATTTTATCACGGGTGTATCAATTTGATATTTTTCGAGGTATTAACCCAATTTAATGAAGAGTAAATATGTCATCAGGTATACCGATTTGAGATTTTTATTGGTTAAAAAATTATTTTGGGGTAAATTTATTATATGTGTACCAGGCTAGGGATTTTTATGATAAAAAAAAACTTAAGATAAATTTGTCATAAGTGTACCAGTTTGGAGTTTTTTCTTGATCAAAAAAATAATTTGAGATAAATTTATCAGTGTGTATCGGTTCGAGATTTTTCATAGTATTAACCCTAAATAAAATCACAAATGTTAATATGGTCGTAACGAGTGACCTCTTGAGTGAGCGATTGCATGGATGATAATGAACCAAAACCACGAAGTTTAGTATCCATCGAGTGTACGAGTATATAATAATGTACGATCAGCTCTCTACCAAATCTCATGCTTGTTGACACCAGGAAATGATCAATTTTTTTGGTTATTACCCACGAGAATCGGACTATGTTGATAGGAGCAGAGTTTGGTCAATAATGAACAAAATAATTAACAACTTGAAGGAAATTGCAAGTGAAGTCATCAACAATACAACGTATATTTATCGATGGGAGTTTTGAAGTTTCTTGACCAAATTTAGTCGTTGATATCTACGGCGAGCAACCGACAAGAAGGTAACTTGTCATCTAGTAATCACCTAAATGAAGTTATTTGTTCTTTCAAGTTTAGTAACCTCCATGTGTAATGACCGTTTGTAGGGATTATAAATACCTCAAATATACTTTTTGTAAAAGCCCATCCAATCAGTCAAAGAACTCGACATTCTCACAAACTTATAGTTATTTTTACTCTTCCGCAGATTTTCTTTTCCATACTTTAGTCATAGTTCGGATACTTTGCAATCGATTAAACTCGGGCGTGTATCTTAATTGTAGTTTTCGAGTTATGTACCGAACTGTCATCTCGCTTGGCGGTTAATTAAATTTCGACAGAGCGTTCTATACTTTGCCGTCGATTAAATTCAGACGAAACATATTTGTTCGTTGTTATTCATTGAGACTTATGTTTGGAATCGCCACAAAATCCATTTGTTCTTAACAAAATCGAAGAACCAATTTTGTTGAAAGATTTCGTAAATGAAAATTTCTGCGCAACAATGCCAAAAGCTTTCCTATTGAGATATTATACCCGATTCTATCCGCCTCCTGACCGGCGGATCTCGGACGGATCTCGGATTTTCTCCTTTTAAGCTTTTGTCGTGGGAGTGAATTAGGATGTTGATGGCATCATTATGGTGACAAGGCATTTTGGTACTATTGCGATGGGGCCGTGGACCCCGGTCGTCGTGTTCGTCGGCGAGCGATGGGAGGGGGGTCATTCAATATCGTACCACAAAATGTCGGAAAACATATAGCGTCCGGGCATGAGCCGCTGCACGGCCGGCGAAGATCACGAGCCACGTTCAAAGGGGGTCGATTGCATCATCTTCACGATCGAAGGCAACCCAATCTTCTTCGTCATGGGGTCTACGTGAATTATTGCACGTCCCAATCAACAGGCAAACCAAGAATTTGGCGATTGGCTTCACGTTACAGCCTAGTCATTATTACACACATGGGGCATCCTCAACCAATCGGCAGAACGGCGGTATTTCGTGCAAGATGTTTCCCTAGGCGTGATTTCATTCAATGTCTTTGGTCTTCCGAAAATTGACAAGTCCGGGTAAGATTTGAAATCGGAATGTATCCCATCACAGTTCCAAAATTTCGTCTGGAGTAACTTCAAATTTTGGATTTGATCTCGCAGATCCATAGCCTCATTTTCCATCGAAATTTCCTCTCTCTTCTCGGATTGCAATCGCATGCTATTTACATCTTGGTTCGTTTTAAACTTAAGTTAGAAAATTGAGTTACGAAACAGTTCTATGATCTGTTGAAAATGAGATTCTCAAGTCATATTCATTATAATTCTATCGCAACTCTATAGCGAAACTCGACGGGGATCCAAGGATCTCTATAATCCTGCCGTCGACACTCTTTTCGGCAAAGTAGAGAACTTGAAGGAAAGTGATGATGGCTACAACTCACTCACGGATGTAAAAAATATTTGAACCGAATCGAACCGTTGTTAAACGATGGTGCGTACCCTCTCGTGGTTTCCCCGACCCCAACCCTCCATCGAGCCCATGCACGCTTGACCTCTCCCAGCGTCACCAGGCGATGTCACGTCCTCAGACCCTTCGCCTTTGCCCGAAATTTGCCTTCGGATAGGTCGATGGGATCCCCCAAAGGAACGACACACGCAGCCGAAGCCATTGAATGTCGGTCGTGCAGAACCCGGCAACACCAGCAGCGGCGCTCCGAGTTGACAGTGCTCGTCACGGTCACGCCAATCAATTGCCTTTCTCTCTGTCTGCATTTACTCCTCTCCAACCCCAAAGTATTAAAGAAGAAGAAGAAGAAGACGAAGAAGAAGAAGATGGAGAAGAGATGACGTTGCCTTTAGTCCTTTGCTCGTTTACCTGGGCATTGCAAAGTACCGGGGACCACATCGGCTCCTCCGGCCTGCGTCGGCCGATCAGCCCTGGAAGCACAAATTTGGCGAGTCATGCTGCGATTATCCTTTTTTCAGGAGCCGAGCCGAGCTAGGCCGAGCCACCCAATTAAGCTCGCTTGGGTCCGGTGGATTCTTCAACAAATTCGAACTTAACTTTAGAACACGGAAAGATATGCATGGAAATTAGGAGATCTAGGTCGCGAGTCATGCATAAGTTTGTTGTCCACTGATCAAAAAATCGATTGGAGAAAGAACATAAGCCTCACCTATAGAGTGCGAGAATTAAACCCCGCACCCGTGACGTTAATTTTATCACTCATCAATCCTTTTATCAGTAAAATCGCATTGTTAATGACATGTGAAGTGACCTTACGGTGTGAATATTTTTTCCCTTGAATCTCATTTTGGAAAACTCGAGATTTTTAGAGCGTGCAAAGGGCTGAGGAGGGAAGGGGGTCGTATAAACCTCGGATACAGCGAGCAATTAGTTAATAAAACCCACCTTAAACCTCGAATGCTTCTTAACAAATGTTTTTTTAAACGAGGAGTTAACTTGGGATTAAAGAGATCAGGGAAGACTTTTTCCGGGGATCCGCACGGACTCCGAGCACGGCGTCACGTGTCCTCACGTCCTTTTGTCCGATACATTAAATGACCAGAGACCTCACGTGTACTTTCGTACCCATAGTATGTCCTAATTTACAGAAATTAATAAACTTGCCTTGTTTAATTTAATAAGTTTTAATTATATTCGTTTTCTATTCTCAGGGGTGTGGGGACCACTCCGGGATTGGCTCGTAGTGGAGACAAGGTGAAGTTTGCACGTAATGGTTTTATGTCCGGTACAATCTTCTGGTACGGTGCACCTGCAGATGGCCCATGCCGAGAAACAAAAAAGGCAACGTCGTTAGCGATCAGGATTTTTAGGGCGCAATGACATCTATCCCAACAAATAATCATGATTATAATCGATATTTTCTGATTCTGTCGTCTGAATGAATTTTAATGAATCAAGATGTGTTTAGTAGCTGCAAACGAAAAGTGATGTCACATGTGTTTATCCATTCGACCCAAATCTAAATTAATTTTATTTTATTTTTCTCAATAAAAATTCGAACAAGGTTTTGAGCCGATCCAATAAGAATAAAATATTTTTAGAATTCTCTATTAAAACGACATTTTTCCCGGTCATTCCTTTCGGGATTAGTCGTGGTCTTACAAACTTTACCGAAGGTATGAAAAAGATCCGAAAAGAAAAAAATGAAAGATGCGAGATTTCATATTTGTTTTGTATTTCGAAAAGTGATTCTTTTTTTCATGATTGACTTTTTTTAAACTATAAAACTGTTTCGGTAACGTAATCGGAATAATTTACATTACCAAATATATTTTTCGTCCTTTTTTGTTTCGGAGAACAGAATCGAAGGATCACAATCGTTGCCATAACTTTAACCTGACCGATCTTCACTGAATGTGACGGACAGTTATATTTTGGAAAGAAATGAAAATCAAAACTGAAGAAGGAGAGCGTAGGCGAGCAAGATGCCGCGGTCTCGTGAGGTCGTAACGCGTCGTTTTGTGCGAAACATATGTTCGACCTTGTGTGCTTTCGACATAGGCCGGTCGAGCCGGTCGAGCAATTCGCTTGTGGGTACTCCTAAATACGAGGATCTCGACGTTGTTTTAGCATATGCACGGCGTTTCACGACACGGGTCGTTCAAAGCATGCGAGAGTCGTGCGACTTGGAATGGTTGGGGCCATTGCTAGAATGCGATGCGCACTTTTCGTGCATCTTTTTCTTTTTCTTTCTGACGTCGCCGGGATCCGATGCAGATCGATAATCCACTTTGGCCGTGTCGCTCCCGCCGTCGCTGTCACGGGTAGCTCGCAAAATAAATAATCAGGGCACACGGATTCGTATTTCTGGAGGTGACCCCTCAAGAGATTAGGGAAAAGACGGTCTTTCAGCGTAGTGGGCACGTGTCTAGTCGAACGAGAATCATGGTGGGCTCGGCCCACTTTAGCCTACGGACCGGCCATGAGCACTTGTAGACAGGTCCATAAAAAGAAGTTGAACCGGCCCGAGGAAGGTCCGGGGCCCACCTGCGTTGCCTCTTGTGGGCCGCCTACTCTTGATGGTCGAGTACGGCCCTGATGTATTCTCTGTCCTGGCCGAGCGTTATGGCCCTATTTTCAGCTCAGTGTCTCCTCCTCCTCCTCCTCCTCCTCCTCCTCCTCATCATCATCAAATCAATGGTTGTTTGTCGTAGCTGTTTCTCGGCAGCTCAACCAGTCGGATTGGTCGGAAGCCATTAAAAGAACGTATCGGAAACCGAAGGGTGCTTTCGCATTTTGGATGGTCGGAAAAACAATCCATATACAAATGCGGCCCACGGTTCGCATTCGACTTTTGTCACTTTAAACTTGGGTTTAATTCCCTTTTGATGGTTTGCAGAAATCAAACTTTTGCTCTTTTATTATTATTATTATTATTTATTTATGGTGGTTGAAATTCAACGCGAACAACAGGTCTTACACATTACTTATCAAAAGCTGAGAATTCATCTGAGCAGGTTTCGGATAGGAAGGCAACCCCTGATAATTGCAGCAGATGCAGAGCTCTGCCAAGACGTATGGATAGAGAATTGTGATGCAATGAGATGGGTCAAGTAGGGTTAGTCAAATTTCGATAAATGAGCAGTTAATGGGTTGGAGTTGTAAACTTCGGAGACCCCAAGCGGCCCTTGCCGATCCTTGCTGACCACGCTTAAGAAGGAAAATGAGCAGTAGATCGAAGGTTTCACTTTTTAAGAAGGGTAAAATTAGATTTTGAGTAAGTTTTTTAAGGGTAAAATAGGCAACTGACTATTTTTCATTAATGAGGAGGGCTCGCGTTTTCATAAATTATTTATATGGAAAATGGTGGGCAAAAATGGGAATAGAAACTCGATTACTTCACCTGAGAGATCGACATAGGAGAGCCAAAAGTTTAAGACCATCGACCTCTCATAATACTGTTGGACTCATATCCACTAAAAAACGTGCCTCGATCAAAGTAGGATATATTTTTAACCAAAAAAAAAAAGATATATTATCAACTGCTTACATCACGAAACATCCCAATGACCGGTCTTCTTTTTTGACATACCAACATTTCTCAGATAATTACCCTAAGGGAAAGCACAACCCTTTATTTATTCTCACAAGGAGAAGAGAGATTGGAATGGACCCTCTTCTCGTGGCCGCGACTCTAAGCTCAAGAAAAGACAAGTACAACACCAATAAGAGTAGATGTAGATGAAGAACAGCTTTCTCCTTTGAAGGTCAGAGTTTCCTTATAAGAAGATCCACTCCAAATTCTGGCTCTGTGACCACCCTCATCACTGGGGAGTGCCGGTACTTGGGTGAGATTGACAAGGAGAAGCTGGAAATGATGTGGGAAAGGACGACTTTCAGCTCGGCCATGGCGAAGTTCTGCCCTAGACACTTGCGAGGCCCCACCCCGAAGGGCATGTACGTGTGCGGGAGCTTGCACGCTCCGGCGAGCCCATCCGCAAACCTCTCTGGGTCGAACAGGTCGGCGTCGGGCCCCCAGATCTCAGGGTCGTGGTGGAGGGTCGACACCACGGTCCAAACGTTGACCCCTTTCGGGACTTGGATCTTCCCAAACTGCATGTCTTCGAGCGCCTCTCTTGCGAAGATGGCCACCGGAGGGTAGAGCCGTAGCGACTCGTAGATAACCATGGTCAACTGCAATCGACACCGTGAATTCGAACTGGTTAGTGTATGGTTGTTGACAACGGAAAAAGTTTAGTTCTTACCAAGACTTTGTGTGTGTTTTTGTTGTGAAATAGACGTGCACAAATACCGGGGATTATTTCTTTGCGATGTAGCTCTGACTATATTTAAAAGATGCGAGTGAATGTCGAAAGAAAACGTTTCACATAGTCAACTATCAATCTATAATCATCAAGTGTACAGCAACTCAACACTTGTTTTGGGTTCCTAGCGGAATCTCATAAATGGAGAAAGTGTTAAAAAAGTTCTATTATAAGTGCCGATTCTGTCATAAACTTCTTAATTATACTAATTTGATCTTAAATCTTTTGCATTTGTACCCATTGAGTCAATCCAATCAATTTTTTCTGCAAATCGGCGACGTGGACGCTGTTCCTCCTACATGAAATGATCAAAGCTTATGTGCACATTTTTTAAAAATATTTTTTAACAATTTTTTTTTTTTTTTTCTTTTCTTTACTCTTTTTTAATTTGTTGAGAGCCGGGGAGGGTCATTGGTTGAACTTGGCCGGCATTGGTCGAGAGTGTTGCGGCCCTCGTCGGTGGCTAGCCCTCGTCCGGTCTGCGGTGAGGGTCGTCGGCCAGCCCCTATGGGCCCCAAGCGGGGCCGCGGCCCTCGTTGGCATTGAGCGAAGGTGTCGATGACCCTCATTTGTGGCCGGCAAGGGTAGGTCGGTGACCCTCAATAAAAGAATGAAAAAGTTAAGTTTAAAAAAGAAAAGAAAAAAGTACTTAAAAAGTTCACATCAATCCGCCTACCACATAAGATGGTCGACGTCAATGATTTTCTACGAAATTGGCTGGATGGACTCAATTCAGCACAAATGCAAAAGGTTTAGGACTAAATTGACACAATTCAAACGTGTATGATTGAATTAGCACTAATGCAATATATTTAGGATTTTTTTTTACACTTTACTTCTCGTAAATGAGATGCGCCATATATGTCAAACCTCGAAATCCTAATTTTTTGGTATTAGTAAAGGTAGTAAATAAGGGAATTGTGAGACTGAATACAGTCCTATTTGAATGAATTCCTTTAACTCAAAATGACAAATTTGATGTAACTAGAAAAAATTCACCATAGTTATGTGCATGAGGGAAAGCTTTTCAAATTAAACCGTGCAAGTAGGAAAAAATTAGTTGGCTAAAGGTTTCCTTTCCCTCTATGCCTTGTGTGTGTTCTTACCGTTTTCATCTTGCGAATCACGTCAGCATCGAGAAGTTGGCCACCACGCATCAATGGCGTCACCTCCTCGCGTACTTTGGCTTGCCATCCCGGGTTTGATGCCAGCAACATCAACGTCCACGTGGCGACGACGGAGGTCGTCTCGTACCCAGCCAAGTAGATGCTCTTGCAGTTGTCCACGACGAAACGGTCCGTCGCGGCTCCGCGTCCCAGTTCGCCGTTGTTCTGAGCGGCTTCGAGTATCACCTGAAGCAGGTCCTTCTCTGAGGCTGCTTCCTTTCGTTCCTTTACTACCTTGAGGATTAAGGACTCAATCTCCCTCTCCAGCTTCCATACTTCCCTGTTGCTCTTGGTTGGCAAGTATCTGGGAGGAATCAACCCCCAAGATGGCCAGATCAATCAACAGGAGGGGTTTGCTAAGATGGGAAAATTTCAAATAACGACCCGAAGTGCATTTATTTTTCACATAAGGGCTTGAAGTGGTATGATAGTTTCACAAAATGGCCTGAAGTGGCCATAGTCGTTCCAAATAAAGGCCTATCTCGAGATGATAAAAGATACTACTTGAGTTTTCACAAATTGCACGAGATTCACCTGAAACCAGGGATTGCCCAGATGAAGCCTAGCTTGGCGACTGCTAGTTCGAGAGCTCCAAGCTTCAAGAAAATCTCTTGTCCCTTGGCATAGTTGCCGCCGAAGCATGCCTTTGCGATCACGTCCCCGGACATGCTCCTCATCTCGCCGTCAATCTTAATTTCAGCAACTCCTCCGCCCTTCTCAACCCTCTCACTCCATGCATTCACCAAAGCAACTGAAGACTCCACCATCAAGTTTATCATACCCTACAAAAAGAGATTAATTACCGTAAACATTCATTCATTCAGAGAGAGAGAGAGAGAGAGAGTTTTAAGATCACCTTAACTTTGTCGGCGTTCATCTCAGGAGCAAGAAGCTTTCTCTGGTCAGCCCATTTTGCGCCGTTCGAGTTCACAACGCCTTGTCCGAGTAAAGGACTCGTCGACTTCAGCTGGTAAGAAGACTTTCCAAAGTCCAACGAAGTGCACGTGCTTATCTCCCTCACCGCATCCCCATCGTACACGTACAGCATCTGTATGTTCGCCATCGAGAACATGTACACACTCCCTACAGAAAAAAACAGAACTTTTCGATCAACCGGAAGTAGAACTCGTCGCAACCGAGCGCGATATCGGCAACGAATCGATTACCATATTGCTGTCTCCAGCGATCTAGGAATGGGTAGAGCTTGGAGGAGTCGTGCGTTATGGCTTGTTGATCATCTTGTGATGCAACTTTTGAGGGTGGAGCAGGATGTGATTGATCGTTGTTTATCTCGCCAAGGTTCCCCATGAAAAAAGAACCTGGAGGGCCTCGGATGCCTTGCTCCCAGAGCTTCGACCGCAGCCTCTGCGGCCTCCATATGAGCATGTCAAGAGTTCGAATCACGGTGCTGACGAACGTGACCACCAAGGCTGTGAAGATGAGTTTCAATACTTGCAGCTCCATCTCTCTCTCTCTCTCGCTCTCTCTCTCTCTATGTGGAGGGCGATGCTTTTCTTCTCCTTTTTATAATAGTGAGAGAGAGAGAGAGAGAGACATGTGAGTACTATGGAGGCCTTAATATAGTAGGTATGTCTGTTAGCAAACTTTCCTGAGAGAATCAACTGATGTACAGATTCCCTTGGAGTCATAAGTCCTTAATTGGATCGATTGATTGAGGGTTTGCCTACTACACAGGCTGTCTTCATCCCGGGAGAGATAAGAGGTTCTCGACTTGGGAAAGAGGCGATGATGAGCGGCCTCCTTCTGGATTCCGAGACGAAAAGATAGAGACAAAAGCTAAGGAGATCCTTGTCCGTCAGTTGACCACGCAAGAATAAATTGTTTACATCAAGAGTGTTGGCCGGCGAACCTAAACTTTTATTAATGTTTTTTTTTTTGTCTCTTGTCTTTTTTTTTTTTTTTTTTTTTGGACTTTTAGGTTAAGAGCTACGCCTCCTATCAGCGATTGAGAGGCAGTAGCCGTCAATAGCACAGAAGAAAATAGAGAATATAAAAAAAGAGAAGAAAAAGTGATTCTTTTCTTTATTAGTGTTCTCAATCTCATTGTGCCCTAATTTTAAAGAGGAGATTATCATTATACTCATATTTTTTTTAAAGTCTAGTGAATTCGCAGAGTGCCCCTATGTGGAGACGTAGTCCAAATTTGAGTGAATTTTGGTAACAAAATCTTTGGTGTATTCTTCTAATTTTGGCCTTTTATTATTATATTCACCAGTGTGGATTGTTTGCTTGGGTTACTTTCAAGAATCGGTGTGCAATTCCTAATAACTGGTATTAAGGCCTGGGTTGACTAATCGAGAACATCGAGGGTTTTCCACAACGTTTGATTGAAAGCAATCGATATGGCATAATGTAGATCAAAATCGATAAATTCGATGGGCGGGATTTTGAAGTCGTAACAAGATAGTTGACTGGAAAGTGCGGCTAGATCACATCCTTCGAATGGTGGAAACTCCAAATCGAAGGCTATTGTTATCAGAAAAATCTCTATGTACTACTTGGGGGTTGGAAACCCGAAATCTTGAAAGTGGATTGGACAATAAAATTAGGGTGAAAAATTCTTGATCGAAAGGAATTAGGTGCGATTCTTCTAGGGATCACGAAAGTAAGGACTGCAAAAAAAAAAGCCATGGATATTCTTACAAATATAAATGAGAAGCCATCCACATCAAATCGGTTATTTTTGCCGAATGTTGATGCCTAAATTTTGACTAATATATTTTTTGCATAAAAATTAGAACTAATTTTAGTTCTAAACAAAAATCATCTCACATATTCATTTAGCATTGGCATATAATTTGAGCTTAATTTAACAGGGTCTGGACTAGGCATGGGGTGGAAAAATGCACCAAGAAGATTTGGGTTTGAAAGAAATATTTTCTCGGGGACCGTATGTGCAAATACTCGGAACTTGAGGATCGTATTGCAAATACTTGAAACTTCGGGGGACTGGATTGCAAATACCAAAAGAAGATGGGGAAAGGAAGATGGTGAAGAGAAGATAATGAAAGGAAGATGAAGAAGAGAAGATGAAAATAGAAGATGAAGAAAGGAAGATGAAGATGAAGAAGAGAAGATGAAAATGGAAGATGGAGAAATGAAGGTGAAGAAAAGAAGATGAAGATGAAGAAGAGAAGATGAAAATGGAAGGTGGGGAAATGAAGATGAAGAAGATAAGATGAAAATGGAAGGTGAGGAAATGAAGATGAAGAATGAAGGATGAAGAACTTTGCCTATAAAAGAAGAAGAGTTCTTGAAGAGATATGGGGGTTTTTTGGGAGGAAAAGAGAATTGAGAGAGTTTTTTGGGGGTGGAAGAGAAGAGAATTGAGAGAGTTCTTGAAAAAAAATTTGAAAAGAGTTTTGAGAGGGTACGAGAGTTTTGAAGCCCGATACTACTATTGCCAATTTTTGCACCGATCAACACAAGCTACTGGGTCCATCCCGATCGTTCAAGCTCGTCGCAAGAAAAGAAAGCTAAGTGATTTCCTAACTTCCTTTAATTTCGAATACAAATTAGCCCGGATTCTCTACACTGATTTTCTCTATGTTTTTATGTTAAATAACATTTGCATATCAACGATGAGACATCAACAACAATGGCAATGGCGCACATGATCAACCCAAGAAAAGAAAATATCAAATCAAAGTGCTCAAATGCGCCTTCAAGGAGTGCTCTTTACGTGAATAAGAGACGCAAAAATGAATTGAGCCGGTGATAGGAATGGAGCCCTTGAAGGTCAAGTTTTGGTTTCAAAACAAGCGGACCCGATTGAAGGTTAAAAATGAAAGTCATGAACTTGCGTTTCGAGGGAAGAAAATGAAAAGCTTCGAGCAGAGAACAAGAGGTATATGGATGCTATTAACACCTCGTTTGCCATGTCCGTAGCGGCCCCATCTCCTTTGGTGACGTGTTCCTCGATGAGCCACATCGAGCATTGAAAATGCTCATTCACCGATTCATCACCCGGAGCAAGCTCTCGTACAATCCGATTTCGTTGGAGATACATCCCGGAAAGTTGGTCTTGCGGGAGGCGAGAACCGATGCCCTTCGAGGGAAGAGACATGCATTACTACAATTGGAGTTTCCTTGATGTCACAACCAGCCAATTCAACGCTCATGGAACTCCGAATGTGTAGCCTACATGAAGCTTTAGTTTATTATTATGGGCTCTCAAAATATCGCTTTCGAGCATTATTAGCCAACCCTTACGAATCCTCAAGAGAAGTAGTGACATGTATGAATGAATGTCTTGTTTGTTACAAAATCCCCATGTGATACATTCTTCTTTTAATCCAGGGGCAAAGAACAAGTACTATCCACGAACATCATCATGCTTAAATGCGTGAATTCCTCCGCATTTGACTAAGCATTGAAAGCCTTCACGTAAGTAAATGCGAAAAGATTTGTGAGGGAAATAACCGCCTCGTTCGTAGGAGGAACCGAAAAGATTTGAAAAGGGAAATAACTATCTCGTTCGTAGAGAAAGTGAAAAGATTTGAGGGCTCCTCCATGTCGGAAAAGTAAAAAAGAACGACGGATTGAGCAAGAGGTAAGAGTTATTACGAAATGGATCCAAGTAAGGCGAAAAGGAGAGAAAAGTCATCTGCGAGACTAATGATCGAAAAAGTTTATAAAGAACTTGAAGTCTCCATGCACCTCGGAACTCGTCACGAAAGGCCATCATCGCTTTTGTGATTTTTTCGGCAATTTATCTTTGCAAGTCCAAAGAACATCTAAAGCCCGGTCTCTAGTCGAAACACCCATTTTTTGGTCTACATATGGAAGGTTTTGAAAGGAAAATAAGTATGCGTACATTCTAGGCGGAAGTATGGGAAGCCTCCTATCCCGAGGATCTGCGAGTCATGGCCATTGATGGCAATCCCGTTTCCCTCTCGATCCTCGTTGCCATGCGAGAAAGTGCATGTACATGATTTCAGCTTATATGAAAGCAACGGAAGCCTTAGAGGAGCGAGGCAAGACAAATATGATTTTGACATCGTGAGTACACCATGGTAGGGATCGATATGGACGGTCTCGGTCTCTTAAAGATCATTGATTCTCGAGTTGAATATACCGGTCATCATAACATCAGCAAGTGATGATCAACGGTTCAGTAACGAAGGCCATATTGCATGGTGCTCGGGACATCCTAAAGAAGCCGGTGCAGCGTTCAAGTGCTCCAAAATATTTGGCAACATGCTGTAAGGAAGCAATTACTCGAACAAAAGAACTATGGCCAAACTTACTACGACGATTTTGTCGGAAAAGAAAAGGCCCCTTTGGTCCGCCGAGCTTCATTCTATATTCATCGAGGCGGTTCGACGGCTAGGAATCAATTCAAGACGACCAATGATCGTACTCAAAATGATGAATATAGACGGACTCACTCTACGAAGTGTCACAAATCACCTTCACGGATTTAGAGATAAGCTGAAGAAGCACGATGTAGCTTGGAACCAAGGCGACCGGAGCAAAGTTGATTTGGAAGATTAATCCCGGGAAAACCTACGGAGCAAAAAGTACCCGACCACTTCCCAATCAAGAATATCGGCCATACCGACCTTCCGCTGGTGGTTCTAGCAGCGGACCGGTTGATCATCCCTACGAGTTCCCGAGCGACGGCGGAGGCTCAAGCTCAAGGAGTCGACCGCTCACGGCAAAAATAAAGTGAAAAATATGTCGCCGGTGTTAGCAAGTAACAATGCCCAATTCGAGTATCAATTGCCCGAAAAATCAAAAGGTTACTTTGATGACTAGCTCACCGCCTTGGTCGGCCCGGTTCGGAGTGAAAGACCTCCGAGTTGTGATCCGAAGCAAGTGATTATGGATCCTCAAACAACGATCGTTGGTGTATGATCCAAGACAAAATCAGCCAATCATTGGAATAGCCAAGCAAAGAGGTGGAACCAATTTCGCATGAATACTCCTTTAATTCCATGTATAGTTCCCCTGCGTGGGATACTTTTACTTTCTAGTTGTCTAGAATTTGCCTAGAGTTAAAGGGCGAATTTTCTCCTCTCTTATCAAATGCGTAAGTTCCTTATTAAGCTAGGTCAGTAGCAAATCAATTTGTGGACGACGCTCCCGAACGCCCGTAAAGAGAGATTCCGAATAGCCTTACTTGGGAGAATGCAAGTAAAAGACCAAACAGGCTCAAAGATGGGTAACTCCGTATCGTCCCAATTGATTCTCGGTCGTTTCAAACTCTAAGTTAAGCTTATTTTATTCTCAACGGGGGATTGCCAACTGCTTTGAGAACAATATAACAAAAGCGAACCACCCGTGGACGCCAACAACACCGAAGCATAGTGGTTGGGGGAATAACGGTGGTCCGAGGCATCCCGGGGTCGATCTTGGGATTTGGCATCAATGTACAAAGATTAATAAAAATATTTTTGCTTCGCGAGATCGAAGCTCAGCCCAGACGGTTATAGAACCAGGAGAGATAACATCCCGGACATAAAATCCGATCCGGATGAATCGATCTTTCCAATTCAAAGTTCGCAAGGAATACGTGCATGAGTAAAGTGGTATCGTTTCAATTCTTTTAGAACATGATGACGTACATTGATGCTTTCCCTTTTGATTTTTACGGGGGTCCTTCTGTCCAAATAGAGAAGTATCCCCTCTCCTTGAAAAATTAATGAAATGAGAAATTCCTGGCGCCTTTGACAATCTCATGTCTCGAAGCGGATAATGAAGTTTTGCAATACATTTGCATGAGCAGGGGCAACTCACGATCCACGCCCTAAGAAATTTTTTATGTACTTGCGAACTTTGTCCGCCAAGATAAAAAGTTGCTGCATTTTATATGCTCGAAAACACTCATCTGTTGCATGGTTTGCACATGATTGTTCCTCATGTTTAATTTACCAACTCGAATAAGGAACATGAACTACATAAGATACATCGAATGTACGAAGAGGGCATGACAGGGATAATGAAAGGCAATCCTTTCCCAAACACGTCCAATTTTTTCAGGCGAGATGAACGGTGGAAAAATTTCGCATTCGCCGAGGTAAAAAGTTTTCTCGCGAAAGGTACGATAACCGAAGTGATGGAGGCATTCATTTCTCTACCCTAAACACTGCAAGTTATCCATTGATCAACCCATTTGAGCGGAGATTTCACTTCTACAACCCTGTCAAGAACCACCCCACATTTGGGCAAAATAGAGGTAATTCCATCAGCATCACGAGACAAATGGTTAGAAATCTTCTTGCTTGGACTAACATCAATTTTCGGATGGTTCTTTGCATTGTACTTGCGCTTTAATTCAAGTGCCTTAGGGTGACGAAGAGCATTTCTTTTTCTATCCCCACATCTATATCCATTTGCACTACCCATTTGAGCCCGCAAATTCGTTTCTAAAAGCCTTTATTGGTGATCATTGTTGTCCCAAAGCAAATATGGCCCATCTTTAAGTAGAAGGACACGAAAAGGCTGGATCAATAGAAAATCTCCCAATGAACTCATCAAGATGCAATAGTAAAAGAGAGTTGGGAGTAAAAAAAAAAAAAAGAGAAGAAAGAGGAAAAACCTGATCCCACAAAAAATTCCTAGGCATTTAAAAAGCAAAGTGCCTACCAAAAGCAAGGCCAATGCCCTTTCAATTCATTGTTCATTTGTAGAATATTTCGAACTTGAATGCACAATTTTCCTGTATATCCTAAAAGGGTTGAGAGAAAAATCTCCATGAAGTGTCAAATTGCAAATGCAATCTTCAGTTCATACCATCCTTGAGCAATGATGGTATCCTAGAAGGGCACCATCGGTGACAAGATTGTAATGATCACCAACATCAAGCCCCTTCTCAAACATCTTCGAGCCAAAACGAACCATTTCGTTTCTCGGTCCCCAAATCATTACCTCCATTACAACCCTTTAAAAGCCTTTTCGACTAGGGCACTTGAATTAATGTGGAGTTCAATGATTTTAAGCATCACTCGAAGAAGTTCGAGCAAGATTACTTCTCTCTCATTTTGCGGGGTTCTTGACTTGTAAACCCGGAGAGATGACGAAGGAATTGATTTCAAGCAGCCTTGACTCAACTAGAGTCCCCTTTGTAAACCTTTGACCTAGCCCTCATTACGGTCCTAATCAAGACCTCCGGATCGGCTCGATCGTATCAATTGCGAGGTTACTCGGATCCTTATCGAATGCGATGATGGAAAGATTGAGTGATTTCTTTTGAATCCTGCAGACGGGATAAATAACTTTTCTTGAGAGTGAGAGAAAACCCTTTCGGATGAAGTCCCCCATTCAGCTCACATTCGAGGTATTCATAATGTGAGAATATCCCTGGACGGGATTGATAATGCAAACTTGATAGAATGGTTATGCATAAACCATGGTATGAGTGATTGCATTATACACATGTTATTTCTAATCATTGCAAGCTCGGTAGGAAAGTTTTGCATGAACTCATTGTTGAATATGTTTGCGCATGTTACCTCCGATATTCTATGATGGGTAATACATTCTCGATGTTCCTCCCAAGGTCTCGAAATTTATCCAAGGATTATTGAATGAACAAGTTCTCCGGCAAATGCCGCCGTATGCGATACGATCGATCTGTTTCGTTCTTTGATTAATCGTTCGGAGAACCCGGGTAAGTTTTTCGAACCCATTTTCAAATTAACAACTCCTCGATACTAATTGTTACGATTCAATTCGAGGCAATATGCCTCTCCTGTCAGGTCGTGTAGACATATGCACCGGCGATCTTGACATCTTATCAAATCATGACGACGTAGCTCTTATGATTTCGGTCTCGAATCACGAAGACATATGCACCGGTGATCTTGACCTTTAGTCGGCTCATAATGACATAGCTCTTATGATTCTCGGCTTCTTTTTCAAATCACGAAGACATAAGCACCCGTGATTTTGATCCAAACCAAATCATAACGACGTAGCTCTTACGATTTTGGTTCCCCTTTGTCAAATCGTGAAGACATATGCACCTGGCGATTTTGACATTTAATCAACTCATAATGACATAACTCTTATGATTCTCGGCTCTTTTATCAAATCACGAAGACATAAGCACCCGTGATTTTGATCCAAACCAAATCATAACGACGTAACTCTTAAGATTTTGGTTCCCCTTTGTCGAATCGTGAAGACATATGCACCTGGCGATTTCAACATTTAATCAACTCACAACAACGTAGCTCTTGTGAACTTGATTCTACTTCTTTCGACTCACAACGACGTAGCTCTTGTGATTTGGAAGGATACACATATCTTGCGTTGTCTCGCATTAGGGAGAAGTCTCGATAACGAGATAGCCGAATACCTTAAGGTCCTCGTGTTTGCAAGAAACTTGGAAATTAAGGGAATCACCAAACTTATGAGGTATTTGGTAAAACGAGTATTCTCGTATGCGATCCATGCGAGTTTCTCTAACATGGAAAAGAGAAATTATGACACATGTTATTTACTGATCTTGCATATCATGCGTCACTTCATTACATAAAAATGGGACTAAAACTCCAGCCAAAAAGTTCATCCATCATTTGCACTATCAAAATTTAGGATTCAATTTTGTCTTTGAGCGGAACCTCTACGAGCCTCCACTCAAAGAGGGGCAGGTGTTGACGCCTAAATTTTGACTAATATATTTTTGCATAAAAATTAGAACTAATTTTAGTTCTAAACAAAAATCATCTCACATATTCATTTAGCATTGGCATATAATTTGAGCTTAATTTAACGAGGGTCTGGACTAGGCATGGGGTGGAAAAATGCACCAAGAAGATTTGGGCTTGAAAGAAATATTTTCTCGGGGGATGTATTGCAAAAACTCGGAACTTCGAGGATCGTATTACAAATACTTGAAACTTCGGGGACTGGATTGCAAATACCAAAAGAAGATGGGGGAAAGGAAGATGGTGAAGAGAAGATAATGAAAGGAAGATGAAGAAGAGAAGATGAAAATAGAAGATGAAAATGGAAGATGAAGATGAAGAAGAGAAGATGAAAATGGAAGATGGAGAAATGAAGGTGAAGAAGAGAAGATGAAGATGAAGAAGAGAAGATGAAAATGGAAGGTGGGGAAATGAAGATGAAGAAGAGAAGATGAAAATGGAAGATGAGGAAATGAAGATGAAGAATGAAGGATGAAGAACTTTGCCTATAAAAGAAGAAGAGTTCTTGAAGAGATAGGGGGTTTTTTGGGAGGAAAAGAGAATTGAGAGAGTTTTTTGGGGGTGGAAGAGAAGAGAATTGAGAGAGTTCTTGAAAAAAAATTTGAAAAGAGTTTTGAGAGGGTATGAGAGTTTTGAAGCCCGATACTACTATTGTCAATTTTTGCACCGATCAACACAAGCTCTTGGTCCATCCCGATCGTTCAAGCTAGTCGCAACAAAAAGAAAGCTAAGTGATTTCCTAACTTCCTTTAATTTCGAATACAAATTAGCCCGGATTCTCTCTACATCGATTTTCTCTATGTTTTTTATGTTAAATAACAACTGCATATCAACGATGAGACATCAATGGTACAAGAATAGAATGAGAGTAAAAAGGGGAAAATATCAACGCCCGGATTGCGGTCTCATGAAATTCCAGCGAGATGAGAAAGAAGCGTGAATGAGAGATAGGACCAAGAGATTTCTCGGTCTAACGAGTCACCAAATCGGTCCAATGGTCAAGACAAGCCCGGAGCACAAGTTTGGTGGACCAATTCAAATTGGGGAGTAATCTTGAACCTATTTCATCCTAATTCCATGTAATTTTTTATTTCAAACAAATGTCAAGGGAAGAAAAACCCAAAAAAATTGATTCTTTGATCTTCAAGTAGAATTCATCAAATTTGTCAAATCCATTATTTTTTTCATGAATTTTAAGGTACCGAAAGGGCATTAGTTGTAATTAATGTAACCAAGTCCCGGACTCTTAATCTACGGTTCGCAGAAATAAGATAGTTTTCTCCCGCTATTTTATTTAGGTTTCTAATCGACCTACCGAAAATAATTAGTGGCGACTCCAAATTCAAATCACATTGCATGTTAATCATTCGAACCTTAAGTTGCGATTTGGTATGGACTTGGGAGAGTCCGAGTTAGGTTAGTTAATTAATTAACCCGATAATCCATTAGCCCGGAAATGATAACTTGTTTATTTTTTTTTTAGGTCGCGACACCGAAGAAGCAAGTTCATATGAAGTTATCCGACTGAGCTTATTAATAGTTTCATGCACGCTACGGTCGGTTAAAATCCATAGGCATAAATACGGGTATGAAGCTTCCAAGGCGTTACTATTTTTATGTCTTTGTTCGAAAAGCTACAACACCACGATCCGGGGAGCTTGAGCACTTTGAAGGATGATTTGACTCGAAGCGATTCTTGATCGAAAGGAATTAGGTGCGATTCTTCTAGGGATCACGAAAGTAAGGACTGCAAAAAAAAAAAAAAAAGGCCATGGATATTCTTACAAATATAAATGAGAAGCCATCCACATCAAATCGGTTATTTTTGCCGAAGAAGCAAGTTCATATGAAGTTATTCGACGGAGCTTATTAATAGTTTCATGCACGCTACAGGTCGGTTAAAATCCATAGGCATAAATCCGGGTATGAAGCTTCCAAAGATTACTATTTTTATGTCTTTGTTCGAAAAGCTACAACACCACGGTCCGGGGAGCTTGAGCACTTTGAAGGATGATTTGACTACGAAGCGACACCATGATGAAGAGATGAGAAGCAAAGTCTCACGTGGAGATAATTTTTTCAGCATCTACATCTTCGACATCACTAATATTGGGGCTCACAATATAACCTAGAGGGGGTTGAATAGGTTGTTTGAAACCTTTTCAACTAATTCGTAGATCAAAGGTTAATATAAAAAGATCGGGTGAGCAAATGTTTCGCGTGACGATATTGAGAGTGTGCAAATAGAGTAGCGATTTTGAAAAGATTGACACACTAGATGTATAGTAATTCGGCTTATATACCAAGCTTACGTCCACTCCAACACGACTAACAACCACAATACGAGCTGTAATGTACTAGTAAAGTGCCTCACAAATTACAAATAGTACGCGAGCGAATTTGTTACACGATACATTACACTATCTTGATGCAGCCTCACTACTAAAAAATGTATACTTGATTTTGCAAAAGTACAAGGCAATAATAGATCACAAGATCTTTTAACAGTTAAGCTTTTCAACTAGAACAAATTCTAGAGCAACTTCAGATATTCGATCAATTTGGTTCAATGCTTCTTGGCCTTCATGATCTTATCCTTTTATAAGCCTAAGCATTCTATCCATTTGAGCATCCATAGAGAAGCAAAAGAGCCATTGGAGATTGATAGGACATCTTGTCCTCACGTTGGAGCTTTTTTTTTTTCAAGTTAGACTATACTTTCCCAAAATAGGTGCTATGAGCTGTTGTTCCACGGTGACGGTTTTTTGCTGGATTTGGACAGAGCGAGAGAATAGTTTTTGAGAAGATAGAAATCTTCCCGTTGGTATTTCCCATCAAGCAATAGTCACTTCAGCTGATCTTTGTTAAACATCAGCTCGTATGAACTTTAAACACCAATGCTGACTTGATCTTTCAAGCCCCGATATTAAACAATCGGTAATCAAATTTTTTGTGGTCATCGGTGCATGTTTTCATGAAAGTGTTTTAGATCGCACGCGATCTTTACCCGATCGTCATTACGTGATCCTTACCCATAAATAACAAATATCCGCACACCAAAGGTCAATTAATTACCAAAAGATAGTTTGAAAATCATTAAAATATTTTATGAGTTATTTCTCCAACAACTAGTAATGGAGTATCGTGGGAGAAGTAAAAGCAAAGAAAAATTTAGTGGGTGTAGCAGGTCACAATCAAAGGGAAAGAGAGAGATTGCAAAATATGAGTGTTGATTTTATCACTGACCGGACACCGAAGGTTCAGGTGTGAAGCCTACAACAAAAAGTAGCGGGATGAGAATCAAGGAGCTAATATAGTTAGCGATGAACCTTTGTTAGAGAACTTGTGTTTGTTTGCAGGATTTGACATGAAGGCAAACAAGTGATTTGTTGACTCCGGCACTTCTTTTCATTGCACCTCGCAAAGAGACATATTTTCTTATTATGCCAAGTGGAAATTTCAGGCAAGGGGTTGTGGAAATGGCCACACATGTCGATTGTTAGAAAAGGAACTATTGTTGTGAATATATCTTGGAGACCTCTAATTTTGTGTGAAACTAGACATATTTTAGAGTTGAAGAAAAATTTGATCTCAATTAGTATAACTTGATCAAGAAGGTTTGATAACAACATTTGGACGCAAGGAGTGGAAGATAACCTTAGGAACAAGAATAGTAGTAAAGGGAAAGCGTACGTTTACACTTTTCCTATTCTAGGAAAATCACATCAATAATATGGTTGCAATTAGAGTGGCTACGGGTAATTTGTCTACTCTTTGGCATTACTATTTGGGACATCTTGATGAAAAGGGTGTAAAGTTGTTATATTCAAGGAAGTTGGTTCCAAATTTGCAAAAACTTGAGATGAATTTCTATGAGAGTTGCTTTTATGAAAAACAGTAAAGGGGTTAATTTTCAATTTAATAGGCGACGGAATAAAGGCCGAAAACTAGAGCTGGTTCATAATGATTTGGGGGATCGGCTCGGGAACTCTCCTATGGTGGTAAGAGATACTTTGTCACTTTCATTGATAATATGATAAGAAAGACTTGGGTCTATGCTATCGGAGAAAAATCGAAAGTATTCGGGATGTTCAAAATATAAAAGACTATGGTAGAAAATGAGATAGGTTATCCAATTAAAGCTTTAAAACATGACAATGATGGTGAATACATGAGCAAGGAATTTGCAGAATACTTGAGTCCGGAATGCATACACGGGTTGAAGACTATTTCTAGAACTTCCGAAAAAAGACGGTGTAGCTGAAAGGATGAACAAGACTATTTTTGAGTGCGCAAGACGCATGAGGCTACACGCGGGTTTCACTACGACGCCTTAGAATGTAATACAAATTTTCACACCACCCTTGACAAACATTGCATGAATTTAATAAAACACATATGCTTCTTTTCACAGTACCACTAGTTTACCGAACACGATTTCTATATTACAAACATAGTCGGCACAACACCTAAAAGAAACATAGTTCTCGGAAGAGGGTTAGGGTTTTTAATCTTCACTATCAATCTGTGTGACATCATGAATCTCCTTTGTCATTCATCGATCACCGAGAAGGATCCCACCGTCTCTCCGTCAACTTCCATATAACAAGCGAAGAAGCGGAAGGGGAGAAGCACGGTAATCATATCTCCACCCTGCATCGTAAAACTAAACTTAATAAACATTGAATCAATTCTTGGAACTAGTACGTCCTCACATTCTTATTTTGTATATATTGATTGTCGAGACTGCTTTAAACCTCCCCCAAGGGTCCGGCGGGTTTAGAGGTATTGCAATTTGTCAATGGTGTGGACTCTCTTAAGTCCTATCTTGTATGACGTTGGATTTCTTTTAACCGATTAGCAAACTAAAATGCTACTAAGAGTTGCCACTAGCCTATTGGGGTTGACTAGAAATCAATTGAGACACGAGAGTATTATCTCGATTCCTCCGCAACCAAAGCTTCTAGGTTCGGGGACTTGTTTATGCTAACTAGATAATTAGCCCCTTTCGATACCTAACTAGTCAATATTCTCTAAGATGACCATACATTCTGCATATCATTTTAAGCTTACTAAGCATCTAACCAAGTACTAAATGGTCATGCTTAATGTTTTTATGTCATTTCGTGCAATATCTATTTATCATTAACATAGCAATATAAGAAAAACGATTAACATGCAATTTTTTCAAAGACAGTGTTCGATAAACACTAAATCGGATAAATATGCTAAAAAAAGATTGGAATGAACACATGCAAACCAAATCTATGATTGTGATATCCAAACAAACAACTTCTACGGGAAGGTCAAAGTACATCGGTGTCGGATCGGATTGGGTATTGGTATTCACAATTTGAGGCCTAGAATCTCACATGAAGGGTAAAAAAGGTCAAGAAAATCATTTTTCTAATTTTCTGAATTTTTTGTGATTTTTTTGAAAATTTATTATTTATTTTTTATTATTTTATTATTTTTTTGTTAATTAAAAGGAACCGAGTGCGGGTCGGGTTCTCGGACTTGGACTTGGATCGGGTCGTCGAACTTGATCCGGTCCGGGGAGAGAACCAAACTTGGGCCGGTGGGTACAAAAAGGTTCAAGCTTACTTTTTCATGTTTTGACTGAACTAAACTTCCTTTGGCCCCGACTTCTACTCTTCATTCTTCTTGAAGCAGCCCACCACACATATCAAACAACAAAAAAGGCCCAACCAAGCTTCTCTTTTCCTTTTATGCCACCCCAATCGACCAACCCGGGTCTCAAATATTTATCTTCTTCAACCGTGCGTAGGTACGCTTCAATACCGACACCGCCGCATCTCTTGGACGCCACCCGGCTTTGACCACCTCGTGCCCATCTATGTTTGCCGCCTATCGACGCCCTTAGCTATAGTCCGGACTTGCTCACCGAAATGCTTGGTCCGTTTATCCACTACGGATTCAATGACCCATTTTCGATGTCTCCTAACGTCGCTGGTCGAGGCGCGACCTCATCTTCTCGGTCATTTGTTGAGGTGCGACCCTCCCTTGGTGGTCGCATGACCCCGTGATCTTTTGATGTTGCTGGTTGGGTGCAATCTCCCTAATAGTCATTGTTTGGAGGTTCGTGAAGTGAATGGGTACTCTAGAAGTTACTTGTGGCTACTTGGTGAGTTTGAGAAGGGCAAAGTAGTATTATGTATGATATCACATGTATTGGTGCTGATTTGTGGTTCGGAATGTGGCTATTTATGGCGGTTAGGTGTGAAGTTTTTGGAATCTTGACCTCTATTGGTGTTCTTTTATTCATGTTTGTTGTGAGTATTAGATTGTGGGGTCTTGGTTATTGAATCGGAGTCCTGGCTATAGTTTGTTGGTGTTGGTTTTTTTCGATTTATGTGAGGTGAAGGTATTGATTTAGTTGGTAATTAGTGGTGTTTTGATAGTTTATAGAGTTTTGTTCTTGATTTGGTGGGAGTGTTTGATTTCTAATTTACTGATCCTAATATCGTTCTAAAGCTTGGGTTACAATGAAAGAAAAAGGAGTAGTGATCGAGGTCGAGTATGCATCTTCTAGTCATTTGACGGAGGTAAAGTTAGTCGGTGTCACCAATCTCCAAGCAATGGAGGAGAATTATGGTGGTGGTATTGATAAAAAGAGAACAACATCATCATCTAACGGGTAGGAGATCCATTGCCGATATAAAATGAGATACCATAGGTGCGAATTCTTGGGCAAATATGAAATTCTGTGGAATCTCATGTGGCTGCCTTTAGTAACTCATGTTACTACAGTTAAAGATTTGTGGAATTACTTGAATGTGCTTTATTCTGGATGAAATAACCTCTCAAGGATTTATCAAGTTTCGGGATTTCTTTTATAGCCGATAGAAGGGCCAGCCTCTTGCTCAATTTTTTGCTGATTTTAAATAAATGTATGAGAAACTTAATTATCTTTTACCAATTACCTCCGATGTTAAGAAGATGTAGGAGCAACGAGAACAATTGGGTTGTTATGAGATTTTTGGGAGCACTCAAACCAAAGTTTAATGTAGTGTGTTCACAAATTCTTAGAGAAAACACTATGACCTCACTAACGAAGACTTTTTTCTTGTGGCCTCCTTTGTCGGTGCGAGTGAGAGGCGATCATTTTCATGAGATGATAAGAACTATCGAAGTACCATGCTTAGTCATTGCGGAATTAGATTTTGATGGTCCGGTCAAATCGGATTACTTCATGCTAAAGCAAACGCTTTGCAAGCCGCGAACGCTACTCAAATTTTTTTGGGTGCATGGTGCCTTCGGTTGAGCCTAATCATCTTGCTTTCTAATAGACATCATCTTTTTCAAGTAGTTTTTCACTTAGGATAGTGGACATTATTCTACCAAAGTCTATGGATGTTTTGGGATTACACTATTGGAATTGTCTATAAGTAAAAAGAAATGCTGGTTTGTGATATACATAAGATAAGTTTAGTCTATATTTTATCATTCCAAGTTATTGCTAACGTAACAAAGCGAAGGATGTGACCCTCTGTAAACTTTTTTTTCGGTTGATCCGACTTTACCTTTTCACGTGGTTCGGTTATGTGGCCTCGAAGGTAGAAGACATGCAGGTTTTGCGCCAAATTGCAAGTCTCTAACGCTACACATTCCATTTTGGCAATTCAGCTTTCCCGCTATAGCAAATATCCTAGCAACTACACCCAATTTGGAGAAGCTTGTCATAATTTTTGAGCCATATGATTGGGGCGATCTCTAGGTATGCTCCTTGAACTCTAATCTATAGGTTTAGATAATGATTTCTGGGTATAAATACTTCAAAGAATTAACTGGAATGTATCATCCAAAAACTCCTCACTTCCCTTGTCTTCTTGAGTCCATGAACGAATGTCACCAGTATAATGATTTGTTTGTTTCATGACCGTTGCAACCTATGTTTCAAATGCACCCTCTAAAATACTCCGAATGTTTCAAGACAATCTTGCGGATTCTTGTTTTTCTTTTCTTTTCTTTTTATTGTTTTTGTGAAGGCCACTTTGGGTGACAATGAGAATTCAAGTGCATGCATTGATGAACTCGAGTGCCAAAATATTGATTTTCCTTATTTATGATTTCCTCTAATCTCATTATTGTAGGCTAGATATCTAATTTGGCAAGGGGTAAGTCTTCTTTTAGGTGATCAAAACATTAAGAGGCTTTGAAAGTATATCGTATTTTTGGTGGAACATTCACCGTCTTTTATTCCCTTCCTTGTGCAATATAAATCTAACTATAACTTTAGCAATGTTGATCATGAAAGCTATGGGGGCATAAAAAGAAGTATAAGAGTTGGACTCAGTATCTCAAGAATATTGAGATATTTGGATTTTATTGTTTATTTTAGAATCAAATATGAGGAAGTGGCCGTGTTGGTAGAGTTTCTGCTCGGACATGCATCCCGTTCCGGAAAATATGGTCATCAAAATTAAGTCCGAGCGTGAGGTAGTTGATCCACACAGAGTGCTTGAAGTGGCCCAACGACTTCAAAGTCTAGACAGAGCTTCTAAGCATCTTTGCGGTTATACTCAATTAAATGAATGAAGGGCTTGGAAAGCGGTCGAACATAGCAACAAAATGTTTGCGCATTGTCTATAAAAATGCCCGATTGAAATAGGAACATTGGACGCCACAACATCAACTCGCTTCTCTATTACTAGTAATGTTTCATGTATGTTTTTCAACATTTTAACGCAAATCCTAGGATCGTATTTTGTTTCCAAATTGTTCCGGAACTCCCTTAGCTTAGGGACCTTTTTCGGAAGAGGTTATTTGCCATCTTGTTTACTTAAAGATCTTGTCGTGTAAACATTTGGATGGCGTTTTATTTCTTTCTTTTGATATCCTGAAAATTAGAAGAAAATTGAAAAAAGTTTGTGAACAAACTACATTAAACTTACACTCTCATCTTGCTCTCAAGAAGCTTGAAGGGTTGTATTGTTCATGGATTAAGACAAGTTTCTCATCTTTTCATTACTTCAATTTAATTTTATATGGCTAGATTATAGTTTATTTGAAGCTTGTGGCTTGGTATGGATGAGAAATGAAAGTAAGGATAAGCCTATAGTGCTGCATTTGGTGGATCTTTGTATAAAAGGGCTATGCATGTGAATTTATGAAGTTGTTCTAAAACCGAGTCTAATATGATCTTCGGCGCTCGTTATTTATTTATTTTTTCTTGGGAGCTTCGTGAACCAAGATCAAAACACAAAAATTGATGCTAACATTATAAATTATAACATATATTAATTTTTATAATTTTTAGAATTTATATATTTGGTTAAAAGGCCATACACTTCCACGGTTTTAGTTGCCGAATATGAATCTAGTCGACCTTCTGTATTTTTTTATTTTGTACCTCTTTCTATGGACTTCTATTGACTTAATGTAAAACACAAAAGTCGAAGATTACACCCTAGACTATAACATATATTAATTTTGGGATTTTTGGAGTTTATATGGTGGGCTAACAAATCTCATACTCTTCCAAGTTGCATGTGCTTAATTAGAGTCGATATGATCTTATGCGCTTTCTATTTTTGTACCTCTTTCTATGGGCTTCTATTGACTAAGAGAAAAACATAAAAATTGAAGATAATATCCTAAATTATAACACATATTAATTTGAGAATTTTTGGAACCTTTAAAGTTGGTAATACGATTGTTTCCTTGATCAACTCTGTTTTGTTATCGAGTTTGCTTTTTACCATTATTTCCTTAATTTACTGTGACTTATACAAATGGAACTGAACTTCACAATTTCATGAAATTCTAGATCAAAGTCTTACCTACGACATACTACAATATCGTGATATTTGGAGTTAATTTACTTTGAAAAAAGTTATGATTTCGAGCGATGTACGAAATTGTCCCCGAATAAAAAGGCAAAGAATTTTGAGGAAAACTCATTATTATGTGGGCCAAATGATAAAAATTTTCAAATGAAATTATTCTCCACAACTTGAACTATGACTTTGTGAATTTTTGGGATTATTCGAATTTATTTGGCAATTTTAGTTGTGTCCGGCAAATTGGGTTCAAATTTACCTAGTAATGTACTTTTATGTTGAATTGAATCGCTTGCTAGATTCGATGTCGGATATTTCATGAAAATGTACATCTATACTTGATGAGTAGTGGTTGACTCATTGAAGTATATGTCAAATTTACCTATCGAATGTCATTGTTCGCCGTCTTTCGACACCTTGGTGGCGATCCTGTGAATCCTTTGCCGATCCGTGACCTCCTCTTGTCACGATCTTTGTCGTCGTGATCATCCCGTCGATCCTGCCGAGCCACGACGAGCAGCTACCGATGAAGATGCTTTGCCTTTCTCGGCCATCGGGTAGATCGAGCCTTGAGCTATAATTTGTCCATAGGCGATGGATGGTCCCAATTTTTGTCTCTTTATGTCTCTAATAGCATGAGCTCATGGGTCACATCCATCATCAACTTCGTCCGAAGTATTTGCCGGCGCCGTTGTTGCATTTGCTTTGCATCGTCGAGCGGGCTGTTTTTTTTTTTGTAGATCAACCCACGTACTATCCCCGTTGCCGCTGCTATCCCCGCGACCCCATCATTCTTTGTCCCGCAGCCGTTGCCGTTCTGTTGTCCTCAAGAAGTTCCCTTGTAGCAGCCTTCGCAAAGACCCACTGTGAACCCCGCCATGAAGCCGAGCCCCTATTCTCGCCATCCGTATCGTATTGTTGAGAATTGTCCCGTGGTCCGCCAAGTATCCGTTCAATTTGGAAAGTTTATTGGCCAATTAGGGAACATCCGATTTGATTTATTTCCCATATCTTGTTGCCTAATTCGAAATATTTGTTATCGTAATATTAATTTATTCCGCAAGATGGTGATGAAATATCTCATCTTAGAAACATGAATTAAAAGAAACATTATGAAGTTAGTTTTTTGTAAATTTTATTAGGATTAATAAGGAACTAGAAGACAAATTAGAAATACTAGAAAACTCGGTCTTTCAAAAGAAAAAGAATTATAATGTCTTGAAAATTAAAAAAAGTAGTCATAATAGATGAAGACAAAATAGGATGTCACCGGAGCTTTGGATATTTCACGTGAATGAGTATTCTCAAGTCATCGTCTTCTATAAAAAAAGTCTTCCAAAGAGGTTATCAAAATAAGGTTGAACATTGAAAAGTAACCATAATACATAAAGACAAAGAAATAATATAAAGAGAATGAGAGCCTTGGAATTACACGTGAATGTTCTCAAGAAAAGAAATGGCAAGTAAAGACAAGGGAAGGTTGTCATGAAAAGATCGCTTCTGAAGAAGCTCTTGAAACCATCCCATCTTTCTCATAAGCCATAATAATATCTAGAGAAAAAAGGGAGTCCATATAAGCTAAGTTTCATTCACAAAGGACTATTCTATTTTTTCAAAGAGTCATGAGAGTATTCCACCATCTTTCCTTTTTGTCATTGGAGTCAATAATTGTTGAAGTGGGGCGGACTACCATCCACCCCGTCGACACTCGGCGAACTATTGCGCCCAACGTCGCCTCCATTCGCGGCGTTGATCATTCGATCGTAGCCGACGATTCCGTCATTCGTTACGTGTCGCCGTGTCACCAACAAGCTTAGTTATAAATTTTTAAGTATAGTGAAATAAAATGAGACTATATAAATGTACTAAACGAATAATTAAGTAAGTTAAAACTAGATTACATTTAACTAAGATAAAAGAGAATTCTAGAATAAGGATATGTCGGCCAATCTAAATCTAGCAAAATTGTGTGGCTAGCAACAAGTCTTATGCAAGAAGGAAATGAGTAAAACTAAAACATTTATGAACCATAATAAATGAGATTTGACAAAAGGTCTTGAGAACTTTCAAGAAAGGATCCTTCCCTCTTAAAGTTCACGTGGCAGGAGAGAAAAATAGAATGAGAAAAATCTAGCAAGAGTAGTGTCCAAGTCTTTGACTAAAGGAAAAAGTGAGGTGCAAGTTTCTTTGACTAAAAAAATTCTATTATAAATAAGATGTTAGGGCTCTTGTAAATTTACTAGCATCTCAAGATTTCTTGTCTTCTCTTGCCTTTTCTTTCCCTTCCACATTCTCTCTCTCACACTCCTTCCATCTCACGCCACCACCCTCACCCACAGCCGAGTGCACCACCACCTACCGTCACGCCGCTCCGCCGTCTGCTACATCGCCATGCCATTATCCCTATTTCAACCGATAATTTCGTCCGACGTCATTTTATAATAGATAAACGGTAAAGAAAAATGTGAAAGGTAAATGATATTTCTAGATCTAACGTGGTAATATTCGTATATCACTTGATTGGTGTGCATATCGTATGATTTGAATGTCTACTGCATGAGATTCATGGCATTAACTATACATTTTGCGACTTATTTTGCGAGGGATTAGTTGAGGACGTCGAGCGGGGGTCAACCGAAGGAAAAATGAAAGTCATCGAGCCAAACGAATCCCAAGACAAGCCCAACTTAGCACCGGTCGGGTCTAGAACCGGTTGGTCTGTCCCGACTAGCATCGGTTCAGCTCGACTAAACATGAACCGAGCCGGTCCAGGACTAGTTCCAGACCAGGTTAGTCACGGTTTTGCTTGGGTCAAGCATGAACAATTCATGTGGGCTCGGTTCGACAGGGCTGAATGGAAAATACGGCTCCGGATTTTCGTTGTATTGACTTGCCGACTCAAACGACTCGATTTATTCCTCATTCAATCTTGATTTCATTGATTTATTCTTGTTCGATGGATAATGCCAAAGATAATAAATGAATCATGCACTTGCAAGGCTGTGAATGACATTAAAATATTTTTGACGGGCCACCGTTAGCGAGAAAAGCAACGGTGTAGGAGCTCGGGGGTAATGATGTAATGTATAAACCACTAATGACCGTTGTTCGTGACAATGGATGGATCTGGCGTCATTAGCTAAGGTTTTTACTCGAGGCGATGGCGTAGACGTTGTTACTTAAATGATGACATGATTTCGACATCTTTGTCGTACACATATGTGGCGTCATTGTTCGGTGCCGAGAGTTCCGACCCAGAGGTTCGAGAGAGGATGCCCAAAAGTGAAAAGAAAAGCAAATGAATTATTTTTATATGATATTTTACGAGAAAATTTACGATTATTGATGCATGGCATATATGAAATGAATCACAAGATAGCTTCGTGTCAAAATGAATTTTTCCTCAAAGTTTGAACTCAGTCACAATTGCTACGCCGAAAACAAACTTTACTACTCTCCCATATTTTCTTATGGGCTCAATCGCTATAAAGCTTTTCCAATTTGAAGCTACACTTGAAATTCGCCATGACTTTGGGTTTCTTTAAAACATCAACTTCACCGCTTTAACCACTTCACAAGGATTTGTCGACACTACCTCCTTTAACACTTATAAAGCAAAACCATCATTACATCCATATGTTGTTTGCTAACACTCTCACTTAGAGGAGGTGAATAGATTATTATAATCAAACTTGGTAAAATAATGCGGAAACAAAAGCACTAAGTTTGATAGAAGGGTATATAGAGAACAAAGTATTATAGTGCTTCTATCGGACTATAAATAGATGCAAGTAAAAGTATAGAACGCAATGCACAACATTTTATAGTGGTTCGGCTTTTGGTAAAACTTACATCCGATCTCGCACTCTAACACTATTTGGATTCTACTAAGTAATCAAATAAGAGATTGTAGAAAAATGTGATGGCTTGAACATGAGCACTTCAATAGAAGTGAGTCTTGCTTCTACCTAATCTATCTCGCTCTATACACATTTGAACTCTCGTATTACACCTCTCTAGATGTATCAATATGGGTCATTGACCCATTTTTTAACCTTCTTTTATTTACTTGGGTCATATATGTGTACATCGATTTAAAAAAAATGGGTCAAATATGAGTTGAGACTTATAAAAGTCTGTTCAAATATGGGTTTTAACTTAACCCATTTTGACTCGTGACTTGTAGCTTTCCAAACATCACTTGTAAATGGACCTTTATTATATTAGTTTATATATTTTTTTAGTTTTCTATAAGTAAAAGAAAGAAAAAATAAAATTAAAAAGAGTAAAAAGTATTTTGGAATTCCGGTTGCACACCGCTAATCACCGGCTTCGCCGCCTACCGCCATCCATCACCACCGGCCGCCGCTACAACACCCTCTACCGCAACCTCTTCCCACCAACACTCACCTCTACTTGTTTCTATCTCTGTCGTTAGCATACGATTAGTTTTTGGTTATGATTAGGCGAGTGTGGGCGTATCAATCTCATGTGCATTCGACGGGCAAATTCCTTCTTGCGGACTCCAAAGTTCCCACCATGGTAGTGCTCGGCCTGGAGAAGTACTTCGGCCAACAGTGCAATCGGTACAAACCAAATGCCACATACTCTCTCTCTCTCTCTCTCTCTCTCTCTCTCTCTCTCTCTCACACACACACTACTGCAAGCAAATGTGTTTTTGAGCATTTAACTTTGATTGGGGCATTTAGTGAATGCATCCGAACATTCGATTGTTTTGAATTCTGAATCGTAGATAGTCTAAAATGCAAAATCAATATGGAGATAGAGGTTGCCAAATAGGGGTGATTGATGGTGGGTGGATGGTATGGGACGAGTTCCACCGGTGTCGGAGTTTGATGACGCTAAGAGGAGTTCTTTGGGGATTGGTGGGCACAATGAGTCTTTGGAGAAAGAGCTCTCACGATTTTGTTCCCACCAACTCTTTTCAAGAAGATATTTGTTTCAAGCACAATCAACCGGCCGATGGGGGCCGGCGGCAATGACGGGCGGGCGGGCGCGAATGCTTGCTACTGGTCCGTGGCATGTAATAGTAAAAACTTATTTTTATAAAAAATAAAAAAATTATGAGTTGGATATAAGAAACAAATATGGATTAAAAATGGTCAAGTTATCCCAAGATTTGGTTAAATATATTAGTATTTAAGTAACACGGGTCAAGTTAGGTATGGGTCGAGTATGAGTTGGGTTGGGTATGGGTAATTAAATTTGTAATGTATTAAAATGGATTAAAGCTGGTTAAATGAATCAATATGGGTCGGACCGTATTTAATCCGACCCGACTCGACCCACCGGTTTGATACTTCTACACCTCCCACAAGATTTTACTTGATAAGTTTGAAGAAGATAATTTGGAATATGAATAGGTCTCTCGAAATATGAATTATGAACTCCTAATCTCTTTTACTTCTCTTCGAACCTTGTGCTTCTTATATACTCCTTGTTACCCAAGCTTCCAAGTGAAACCATACCAAAGTTTGAAAGAAAAGAGATTTGAGAGGATTTGTTTGTCCATACAATTAAATCTTCGAATCCACAAATCAAGCTTCTAATAAAGGAAATTATCTAAGGGGTAATAGCCAATCAATCAAAATTCCTCGTATGAAAAGTTACAAGAATATCTTTTAGATTACTGATCAATCAATCTAACTTAGAAATGAAATACCTAACCATATCATCAACCTTTAGTGAAAGATATTTGATCAAATAAATATTTTAGAATGAATTTGTAACAACAATAAGGGTTGCTTGAAGATCCGAATATATCTTGCCACAAGTAACTCGAGTGAGTCTATTTCATCCACGAAACCTACTTCTATTAGAGTATAAACATTTAGCAGATTATAAATAAGGAGTAATGCTATATTCATAAAATGTCCTCAAAGTAATTTACAAAGTCTTTCAATATGTTATAGTAGTTTTGTTTCCTTCAAAATATAATATAATTCCTCAACACCATATAAGTCAAGAGATCAAACACGTACATTGCCAAACTCAATAGCTATAACAACCATTGCCTATGCGGCTCCATCTCTTTACAAGCACCATCTCGCCTTGAATACTACGCTAGTATCCACTACCTTGGAAGTCTTTTGTTGCAACTTAGCCTTGAGCTAAACACCATCCAAATCCATATAGATTTTATCACTCCTGCCTAGAAATATCGAAAACTCATCAAATGTAACTTTAGCTTACCACGTCATGACTCAAAATTTTCCACACAATTTGAATCTCGAGTGAATAAATAATTTAACTTCACTTCAATTCTCCAATGAATAATTAATTTATCCTCAGCTATATAAATAATTTAACCTCAACTAATGTACATCAAAACCTTCATTGTGTACTCTTATCCATCCCTCAAATATACTTTCGAAAATATTAATCTAAAGGTCCCCGAACTTAGAACTCAATATATATATATATATGAAAAAGAAAATATGTATTGAGGTGAACCTAACCTCACTAAATCAACCCTCGAGGTGTAAGGTAGGAAATCATCTAAAGTACAATATCAAAATAACACCAAACGAGTTATCACATATCATTTATAAAAATCACTAAAATTCAATAAACATCATTCATCCTTAGGTTTTACTAGTACTATGTATTATTCCTTAATTATGTTTGTACTCATAATGGAATATTTCAACCACTCAAGAAGGACAAGATGCAACACATATGATTCTAGTATTTGTAATAAAATCCAATACCACATACTAATCATTTCATCTTCTATGAGCACGCATCATAGCATAAACTTATAAATACAGCAAAATCCACATGTTCAATCTCATCACTTACCCACTTTAGTAATAAGAATATCAACATGCTCTAAATCATAAGTATTCCCCTATATTTTGCGGACATATTATTACAAATCATTCAAAACGTAAGTCGTTTGTCATAAATAAATAACAACAATCATGTGTGCAATAAACTCAAATACATACAAATGAATGCACAAATCGCATTTTGCACAAATGCCAAATAGTAGCTCACCGATATATACATATAAATATCTATTCCTTGCTCGTCATTGGCTAAGACTCATATCAAATAACGAGGCATCGTCGGCACCAACACATAGGAGACCGAATCATAAATACTTCTTTGCCACGCCTCTTCAACCGAGCAATACTATTGTCATTTGCAATAGCGAAAAACGAATGCACCACTTTATATCCGCATGATACAAGTATTTCACAATATTACTTTATTGGCTACACATGTCATATCATTTTGTGTATAAATCATACCACTACATGTCATCTCAACCTTGTAGGGACCCGTCTTTAAACGGTAGAACATATTGTCTTTTTCCACGGTATTTTATAATACTCGTGTGAGGAAGTTTGCTCTCGGTGAATAGGCCGTGGCAAAAGTCTTCATTACACGCCATCATGGACATGCAAATCATCATAGCATCATTAATTGACATGTCTACTTCAATGACCATGTTTGCTACTAACATCATACGACTTCTTGGCCTTTGTCGTTTCAACAATGTAAAACGAATGTCCATTTATAATCTTTGCAAACCCACTCATAAACAATCGTCATTCAAGTATATAACATCATCACGTGCAAATCATTGGTACATTACAAATGAAATGTATTTTTCAATAATCACCATTTACGAGTAATAACACACTAATGTCTTTGCATTTTCAATATAACCGGGCGATCAAACAATTATGTGCATTCAACATATAATAGAGAACTTATGCAAATTCAAATCATTGAAATGAATTTTCCTCGTACAATCAACGTTTCTATATTTGATAATCATATTGAACCACACTTTCTATCGTTTGCCTAAGTCACAACACTTGAATACATTCGATTTCTTAGCCACGTATAATCAAACGACATATTCCTTTGACTTAGAACCTTCAAACTTCTCTCACCAACATATCCTAAACACATAGAACATGGTTCATACTCTCCATTCGATGTCTTCGCAATGAAATTCATCATCGTTTCACCTTAAAGCCCATACAAGCCACAAATTTACACATCATTGAAATGAATTTTCCCCATATAGTCAACATTTCTATATTTGATAATCATACTTAATCGATGTGACACTTAACTAATTTAAAAAAAGTTATGACATTCAAACAAATGTCGTACAAAAAATTATAACACTTGTAATATTTTTATTCCTATATATTTAGGTTATCCTCTTTTCTTTTTGGGCTGTACTATCAAAAACCTCAAAGGTACACATGCACCACATTTTTTTCAAACTAACTTTTGTGTCATAAAAACTTGCAAATCAGTACATTCATACCACATTAACCCCAAACCGACATGTTCTTAGCACATTTAACTCAAAATTGTGGTAAATTTATGATTTTTTGGGATAAGTGCGGTGCTAATTTACCAGTTTGATATTTTTTGTGACATAAAAATTAATTTAAGGAAAATGTGATACGCGTACACTTTTCAAGTGTTTTTGATAAAAAATTAATTTGGCAAAAATGAACAAACTAACTGGGAGTATTGATGCTACCTCAACCCGTTTCTTTTTTATGTCATCGACGTGGATCGATAATCCACCGCAAGAAAATTGAAAAACAAATTATAAAAAAAGGTATTTGGCATAGTAGACACGTGTAAGTAAGAATCATCTTGGTGGGACCCTACTCCGCCACCGACTACGGCCACGGGCCACGTCTCGGTGTCTAGAACTTTCTCCCCCACTCCACCGCTATTTCAATCCACCCTTCCAACTTCCCGGCCACTGCTGACCACCTCGACTTCCCCGAAACAGAGTCCATCGCTTGCAAGAACTATGTGAGAAAGAAGCTTACACGAGGGATTGTCAGTAGAGAGAGGGAGGAGCGATCGATATGGAGGAAGCGGTCGTCTTCAGAGAGGAGGAGGCGTCGTCGAACGTGCGGCGGAGGCGGCCGCGGCCTCTGCCCATGGAGGGGCTGGGCGAGGCGGGGCCGCCGCCGTTCCTGACGAAGACGTTCGAGATCGTGGAGGACCCGGTGACGGACCCGATCGTGTCGTGGAGCGGGGCGAGGAACAGCTTCATCGTCTGGGACGCCCACCTGTTCTCCACCGCCCTGCTCCCAAAGTACTTCAAGCACGGCAACTTCTCCAGCTTCATCCGACAGCTCAACACCTACGTACGGAATAATCTCCGACCTCAATTTGTTGTCTTGTGTTGCTTTATCGCTTGTGGGTTCCTTTCTTGGTCTGATTCTGGATGAAGCTAGTGATAATTTTGAGACGAAATGATCTTCGTCCTCAAGTTGAGCGGCGATATATGAAGATCAATTTTGTGCCTTTGAATTTCGGAAAAGTCCTGTTCTTGATTCGCGATACAGAGTGTAGTCGATGAATGAGGTACTGCGAATGTTTATAAGGTGATGATACGGCGAAATGCTTAAACGTGATCGACTTTTTTTTCAAGATATTCATTGGGGGATCGGCGCATCACTTTAGTAAATCCAGACTTGAGAATCCTTGGCATCTTTAGCGTTATTCATCGAAGAAGTTGGCCAAATCGATTGATTATTGCGTATGCTCGTGACCCCTCTGTCATTGTTCTTGTGAAACATCCATGTTGTTAGTGTTCCTTGCTGCTAATCTCTGGTAATGTGTCGGTGGATAACTGGATATGCTGGATACTTGCTGACTGATATTTGGTTCTCTACTGGATCAACATCCGGAAATGAAGATGGTCTTGAGGTTTGACACGAATTTTTTGTACGTTTGCTGAATTTGAATCCATACCTGCTCTTCCCGTCGTAGCTTACATTAAATATATTCAGATATTGCTTACCGTTGTCCTTGGTTTGCCGCAAATGGATGCAGGGTTTCAGGAAGGTCGATCCAGATCGGTGGGAGTTTGCCCACGAAGGGTTCTTGGGAGGGCAGAGACACCTCCTGAAGACCATCAAGAGGAGGCGGCACGTCCTGCAGAGCACGCACCAGCGAGCAGGAGGGGCATGCGTCGAACTGGGTCATTACGGGCTCAACAGCGAGCTTGAGAGGTTGAGGAGAGACAGGGGCTTGCTGGTGGCCGAGGTTGCGAGGTTGAGGCAGCAGCAGCAGCAGTCGAGGGACCAGATCTTCGCGATGGAGCAACGGATGCAGTGTACCGAGAGGAAGCAACAACAGATGTTGGCTTTCCTCGCTAAAGCGTGCAGTAGCCCGTTCTTCATTCGGCAACTCATGCAAAGAAATGCTCGTGGAAGGGAATTGAGAGGAGTCGAAATCGGACACAAGCGCCGGTTGACCGCTACCCCAAGCCTGGAGAATCTGCAAGATGAGGTCACTGTGGCTGCTATAGGCTGTGGTGGAGCAGGGAGATAGCGCGAGCCGCGAGCAAGAGGAAATGGTCACCTTGGAGTCGGAAATGCGGACCATGTTTTCGGCTGCCTTGGACGACGAATCGAGCAGCGATGCGAAGGAACCAAGTACAGCCCCACATCCTGCTACGAGGTGCGGCAACACAGATGCGGTCAATCAGACGATCCTGGAAGAATTTCTGAGTGAAGATCTGATGACCGGGAATCCAGAAGAAGAAATATTGGTCGGTGACCAGCCTGAGATCGACATGGAGTCCGATGATCTTGCGCCCAGGGGCAGGAATGCAGGCGAAGGGTTGCAAGACCTTGTAAATCAATCGGGTTATCTCGGGTCGAAGCCGTGACACTGTCCAGGCTCATTGCGGTGGAGGATAAATTCATGGAAGAGTGGTGAGAGGCCGCCAAAACGGATTTAGGACCCAAGGTCTCCTTAGTACTTCATGTCTAGTCACTTTAGTAGCAGTTGGCAGAGGTAGTTGTGTGTTTCTGTACAGAGCGCTATAGTAAGGCAGTATGTAAGTAAAGATTGCAGCTTTAACTGATATAACTGTTAGCTTATTTAATGTTGTTTGGGAGTGGGAAGATAAGAAGAAGACAGCAGGGTCAATTCCATTGTGTTGTAAGATGCTCGTCAAAGATCCCGTCAAGACACGCCAAATTGATGAAGCCAAAAGTTTTGAGAGAGAATTATCGAAATGGAGAGAAGGGTTTTCAACAATTATTTGTTTAAACATCGTTCCAAACTGCGTTATGATGACTATGGAGCATCGGCTGGTGGAAGGAGACAAAAGATGCAATGGGGGAATCCTCGTCCTAGGATTGCTCTCGGGAGCAAGATTATTCCAATGCAAAGAGACACGAAAGGGAATCTCTTCTAGCAGAAGTGCAGTGCGACGATCGGACACGTACCCTTTTTGGTTGGGAACTCGAGCGAAGCTGAGTCGATTCAAGAGTTGGATGGAGTTGGCGAAAGATTACGGAGTTGCTGTGCCCGAGAAGTACGGCGCCTTAACCTTCACAGTTCCCCTCGACTTCTCGTGGTAAATGCGGGTGTGATTCAGTATTAACTTCCGATTTCGACGCGGACGCCGAGTTCACTTCCGACTTGAGGCAAATTTGTAAAGCTCGAATCAATGAACGGATGACGAAAAGGAAGGACACTTCAACAACCCAGAAGGACCAAGAAGTCCCACTTACTCCAATATTATAATCACGCATGTACCGACATATGCCAAGCTCCCAATGAGATGCTCTGGTGCTGACACCCCCACAACTCACCCCTCCGAATCTCCATATATAAAAAAGACCACCGAAAGCTCGCTCTCTCTCTATACCACCATCTCTCTCTCTCTCTCTCTCCCCCTGTGTCTTTGAAAACATGTTGGAGTTGAGTTTGCAGAGAGCGATGGAGATTGGAGCCAGCTTCGTCACGAGCCCTCCTGCTCTGTCGACGCTTGGGTTCACAGGGTTGGCCATTCTGGTGGGCCTGGTGAGCTACTTGTACGCCCCCTACTGGCGGGTGAGGAAGGTCCCCGGTCCGCCCGCCTTCCCTCTCCTGGGCCACCTCCCCTTGATGGCCAAATACGGCCCTGATGTCTTCTCCATCCTCGCCAAGCGTTACGGCCCTATTTTCAGGTCAGTGTCTTCTGATCATCATCATCATCAAATCATTTGTTGCTTCTTGTTATTCTTGCTAAAGATTGGACGTTGATGTCTGTTTTATACAGTAGCCTGGAAAAAACTTGAGAAATCAATGTCCGTATATGTGTTGGAGGCCCTAGTGTGATGTGTGTCGCTGAATCGGTTTCCGGACATGTCTATGCAAAGATGTTTAGGGCCTTCTGAGCTTGGTTGGTGAAGTCGTGTGAATTCTTGGATCACTGTAGGCTCTCTAAGTTGTCATCTTATAGATGTTTATGTGTAATTCTTAGCTCTCGCTATAGGCACAATAAGGGGAGATACTTTGTGAATTCAGTACCTGTGAGGTGGTACGTCTCGAAACGGAAATCTGATGGGTTCGCATAGTGCTAGCTATGCTATACAGAATTTATAAATACTCGTGCACCTGCAATTAGTTGTGTAATCAGATACTTCCGCATGTCAATCCAACGGTGGCATATGGATTATCTTTCGCATTAACAACGGACCTAATAAAAGTGCTAATCAGAACCTTCACCACAAGAGAATAGAATGACATGGAGCAAGGAGCATCTTAATATGATATGCCCTTTATGCTGTTGAATCATAGTGGATGGCGTTGGATCAGTTCTAAGTCTCTTGAATGACTATACCATAGCCAAAAGCAGTGCACAGATGTGGAAAAAGAACAAGCTTGGATAGATGGCGGACTGGTCCTCTGCATTTTGCTTATGTCTTTGTCACTTTACACCAGGAATAGTTCCCTTTTGATGTTTTTTAGGAATCAAATCTTTTTTTTTTTTTTGTGTGTCTATTTTGAAATTCAATGCCAAGAGCAGGTCTTATAGATTACTGATCAAAGGTTAAGAAATGATCTGAGCAGGTTTCACATGGGAAGGCAACCCCTGATAATCGTAGCAGATGCAGAGCTTTGCAAAGAGGTTGGCATAAGGAAGTTCAAGGACATTTCCAACAGAAGCATCCCTTCTCCAATTGCTGCATCCCCACTCCACCAAAAGGGTCTTTTCTTCACCAAGTAATGTCTCATCCACGACATTTTGTACAAGCAATTTATGTTCTTTTTCCTAGGTTAATTTTGCGAAAACGGACCTATTTGCCAATACATTGCATTAGTTCAGCCCTGTAATTAGTGATAGAAGTCCTGTTGCAGGGATGCGAGGTGGTCGACGATGAGGAACACAATCCTGTCTGTTTACCAGCCATCGCATCTCGCGAGCTTAGTCCCCACGATGCAGAAATACATTGAGTCGGCAACGGAAAATCTCCACTCTTTCAAAGAGGAGGACATCACTTTCTCCAACCTCTCTCTCAAGTTGGCCACGGATGTGATCGGCCAGGCAGCCTTTGGCGTGGACTTTGGCCTTTCTAGAGGGCAGTCCGAGCAAGGTAACAGGAGTAGTGCCAATGAAGAAGGCAATGACAAAGACAATGAAGTCAGCGATTTCATCAACAAACACATCTACTCAACAACACAGCTCAAGATGGACTTATCGGGCTCATTCTCGATCATACTAGGCTTGCTTGTCCCTATACTCCAGGAGCCTTTCAGGCAGATACTTAAGAGAATTCCTGGCACGATGGATCGAAAAGTCAACCAGACTAACAAGGAATTGGCAGGTCGGCTTAATGGAATTGTGTCGAAGAGAATGAAGGAGAAGGAGAGGAGCTCAAAGGATTTCCTGTCACTCATACTTAATGCAAGGGAGACGGAGAAGGCTGCCAAGAATGTATTTACCCCAGACTATGTAAGCGCAGTCACGTACGAGCACTTACTTGCCGGGTCAGTGACAACGTCCTTCACGCTGTCTTCCGTGATGTATCTCATTGCCGGACACCCTAGAAGTTGAGAAGAAGTTGCTCGAAGAGATCGATGGGTTCGGTCCACGTGATCAGTTGCCAACTGCTCAGGATCTCCACGAAAAATTCCCCTATCTCGATCAGGCAAGATCTTGAATCTTGCCATTCGTTGTTACTATATGGCCTGTATTCCAACATGATTCAAACGTCAATGTTTTGCGCTAGTGGCTCAGCTTCTCACCTCCAAATTTTGTTTGTCTGGTTGCAGGTAATCAAAGAGGCGATGAGGTTTTACTTGGTTTCGCCTTTAGTAGCAAGAGAAACATCAAGAGAAGTAGAGATAGGTGGCTATCGTCTGCCAAAGGTAAGTTCAGTTCCCATCGACCTATGTGCTTGTGTGAGCTAGAATGTGGAATGCAGTGTGTGAAAGAGCTCCTCCTGCAATGAACAGGGCACATGGGTCTGGCTGGCGCTTGGAGTTCTAGCGAAAGACTCGAAGAACTTCCCCGAGCCAGAGAAATTCAGACCAGAGAGGTTCGATCCAAATTGCGAGGAGCAGAAACGGAGGCACCCTTACGCCCTCATACCATTTGGAATTGGTCCTCGTGCCTGCATAGGCCAGAAGTTCTCCTTACAGGAAATCAAGCTCTCTTTGATCCACTTATACAGGAAATACACATTCCGACACTCCCCGAATATGGAGGAACCGTTGGAACTTGAATTTGGCATCGTCCTCAATTTCAAGCACGGCGTGAAGCTTAGGGTCCTCGAGAGAAATTGAAGATCAAGTTTGTAGCTAGAAGTATACAGGAATACTCCTTGAAGTTTTTGTAATCACACACTTCCGTTCTCCGTTTCAACAAGTTAAGAAGATAAATGCTGTTTCTATGAACAGAAACAAAGATTACACGTCCACAAAGTTCACACACCACTATGAAACCGAGCCACTGAATATTTTCACGGTGAATGTTTGTCAGCAAGGAACTCAAATATTTCAGATCCAAGTAACTTTGATCACAGCATATCAGAATTCTAGAGCTGTTCCCACCGAGCAGAGAAACTAACAGCCAAAATGCAATCTCAGAGTAAGCAAGAACATTTTCAAAATCCAGAATCAAGCCCCTACAGGAATTGGGAGAGCGACTTCATGTAAATTCTTTGGAGTATCGCCTCACCTATCGAAACCGCCAGTAATGAACTTTAAACAATCAAATGCCTCACAATGTAAGAGCGTCAATTGCAGATAATGCCTCATCTTGAAGTCATGACAAAAAGTAAAGATTCTCACATGAGGTTCAGATTTTCCACCTTTCTATTGATCATGAGCAACTTATGAAACAAAATGCAGCATGGCACATCAAGTATAAGGAGCATGGGATCAAAACATCGAGAGTGCTTCGTCATTCCAGGTCTGGCCCTTGCAATCATAACAGTAGTCTTCTCCCCCAAAAATTCCTGGAAGTCGGCGGTGCCCGAGCTCGTGGACAAAGAATTATGTAGATTCATACATGCAGCTTGTACTACTAGATGCTTATGTATCGGGTAAGTAAAGATAAAGCACATCCATTCAGGCTTCTACCGATGGAGAAACAACATCAGCCAGCTAATCACCTAAAAACCAGTAGAGTTATACCTGCATCTGTATTCTGACAACATCTAGCGGATATGTGAAAGTCTTGTCCAAACAATCCAGCCAGAGCGCCACAAGAGAACGACTTCTGATGCTCTTCTGGAACATGTGTTTTTGACCTGCTTTTCCATTAACGCATATCAACCAAGAAGATACACTTAAAAAACAACGCCTATCATTTTTATCTTTTTTATCTTTTCTTTCTTTATTTTTCTTCTCCTTCTTAAGGGAGAAGAGAAAAAAATAAAAATAAGAAAGACATAAATAAATAAATAAATTGAAAAATATTATACCATTATTAAAATTGACCATGTTAGTGTCAATCGGCCAAAGTTGACTCGATGGACTGAATTGAATATAAATGCAAAAGGTTTAGGCCTTAATTGACCAAAAAAAATTGAGACTAAATTGGCACAACTGTAATTAAATTTAGGATTTTCTTTTAGTAATTCTCCCGTAGAAAAAGTGATCTGCTAATATTCAGCTATCGCAGTACTTTTACTTATATCCAGTGCCTTGCTGATATCCAGTGTATTACCATATGCCTTGCTAATATCCAATCAGAACGTTGCTTATTGCAGTTGAAACTGCCTTCTTGGATATTATTAACTGCTCTTACTGGAATATTTTAACAGTGATGGTGATGTACACTTCCAAGTCAAATGTAAACCTTCCATTATTCTAGACTTGTTCATAGTTTCTTCCGGTAATAATAATAATCTTATCAAGAGTCTTTTCAACATGAATATTATTGGGTGTGGTTCTTGCTCTCCATTGATTGGAAAGCACAGGGGTCTAGTTCCCTAGTGAGTAGACAGGGGTCTCAATGGGACAATACCTCCCGGACACTAGATGACTTTTATAGTTTAAGCCCGTATTTTATTATTAATTTGGATTTAGGCTGATGAATAGCTACCACAACACGTTATCTATTTCTTTTGTAATCTAGGCATGTGATAGAGAGGTGGGAGTTGTTAATTATAATAAAATTATCTGCTGGAAGTAACCCTAGTTTAAGGGTGAATTGGGACCAACCTTTGTATCTCGATTTCTCTTTCTTGCCACTCTCTATTTTCATTGCGATTGTGCGCGAAACCTAACATATATTACTCGAAACATAAACACCTCTTACATTATTCAGGATCGATATAAATCATGGATAGTTTTGTCAATTTCAAAATATATTAGGAGGATTTCTCAACATTAACTTCACAGCCCCCTCAATTTCTTCTAGTAAATGCGCATGCAATGCGGTGTCAACTTCCAATATCACAATCGTCAAGTTATTCACCCTTGTTTGGGAGCGGAAGATAGAATACAGGAGTGCCAATCACTTGTGCTGTAAGATGCTCGTCAAGGTCCCATCAAGATGCGCCAAATCGATGAATTCAAAGTTGAGAGAGAATTATCAAAAGAGAGAAAAGGAAAACGCCACTCTTTCAACGGTTATTGTTTAACATTATCCCAAACTACATGCTCATATCGAGCATCGTTCCTATGGGAGAATCTTCGTCCTAGTATTCCTTTCCCGAACTGGATTATTCCAATGCATGAAGGCACAAAAGGTAGTCTCTTATAGCTTACCGAGGCTTTTCTCCAAGATATTACGTGGGATAAATGTATTGAAAGTCTTAAAATTTATCATGAAACTGCAAATGAGTCTTAAATCTTTCAAAAAGTTTAATTAAGTCCTAAAATTTGTCGTGAAAGTGCATTTGAGTTCTAAAACTTTCAAAAAGTATAATGAGCCCTAATAAAAGAAGACCGACAAGGAAGGAGGCCCCACTTTCTCCAATATCATAATCATGCATGTACATTTCTAGCGACAAATGCCAAGCTCCCAATAAGATACTTTGGTGCTGACATGTGACACCCCAGCTGACCCTCTCCAATCTTCCATATAAAAAAAGGGCCTAATTTCCTATAAAAAAACCCTCAATTTTAGGTCAAGTCGCAAATCTACCCTAAACTTTTTTTGTTGTCTAAGAAAAAAACCCCAACTTTACTTCCAATCCATAATCTGCCCCGAACATTTTTTTACCTAAAAAAAGAAAACCTCACTTTAGGTACAGTCCTAAATCTGCCCCGAATTTTATTTTATCTTTAGAAACTACAAATTTTTAGTGTATTTTCAAATCTATCTCGTGATCTAGTCCCAATTTGAGGTGACATTTTCACGTCAATAAAAAAATTAACAAAATAATGGAGTGATAGTTACGGACCTACGTGGCACTTTCATGTGGATTTTAAATCCACCCCAATAAAGAAATTCTTCAAAATGAAACTATTCTAGGATAAGAAAATTAGGACGATTAATGGCCATTTTTGAAAAAGAGGGTAATGTGAAAATTAGGGACAATCAACGGTGATTTTTAAAAAAGGGGTAATGGATTTGATTGTGATTAGAGAAAAAATTGGTGATTTTTTCTTAACCATGTTCGGGGTAGATTTGAGACTGAAACTAAAGTTTTTGGATTTTTTCTGAGAAAAAAAAAAAAAAAAAGTACCGAGCAGATTTGGGACTGCTCTTAAAGTTGGAATTTTTTTTAGGGAATTTGGCCTATAAAAACCCACCAGAAGCTCTCTCTCTCTCTCTCTCTCTTCTCTCTCTTTCGGAACATGCTGGAGTCCAATTTGCAGAGTGTGATGGAGACAGGAACCACCTTGGTCACGACCCCTCCTCCTCTGTCGGCGCTTGGGTTCACGGGGCTGGCCATTCTGATGGGGCTGGCCATTCTGATGGGCCTGGTGAGCTACCGGTACGCGCCCGACTGGGGAGTGAGGAAGGTCCCGCCTAGAGGTGGCCGGTTCGGTTCCGGAAAAGTGGAACCGGAACCGGCCCTTGAAGGCCGGTTCCGGTTCCGGGTTTGGAACCGGCGGTTCCGGGCCGGTTCGGTTCGGAACCGCGGATTCTAGCGCCTTTTCCTCGCTCTTACTTTTTTTTTTTTAAAAAAACCGGGTTGGAACCGTGGGCCCGGTCAACGGGCCGGTTCCGGGCCCACGGGCCCAAATGGCCATGTCTAGTCCCGCCTGCCTTCCCTCTCGTGGGCCGCAGCCCTGATGTCTTCTCTATCCTCACCAAGCGTTACGGCCCTATCTTCAGGTCAGTGTCTTCTGATCATCATCATCATCATCATCAAATTCATTTGTTGCTATTCTTGCTGAAGATTGGACGTTGATGTCTGTTCTATTCGGTTGAACCGCTGAGAAACTGGTCGGACAGGTCGAAATTCATGAAAAGAATGCCTTGGAAGAGGGGGTATCCAATCGATAACCAGCCGGTCAGGCGTGGTTTTCGAGACCCCGGCAAAAGTTCGAGAAATTGATGCCTGTATACGTTTGTGAAAGATTTCCTAGGGGGCAAGTTCCTTTAGTGATGTTTTTTTTTTTTTGATATCCGGGTCCAGGGGGCAAAGTTGGACGCTTTAGTGATGTTTAGTGCCACTGAATCGGTTTCTGGTCTAGTCTTTCCTTTACTGTCCTATTGTGTGTTCTTTCAGAAAATGCTTAGGGACTTTTGAGTTTGGTTGATGAAGTCGTGTGCAATCTTGGATCGCCGTGGGCTCCCTGTGTTGTCATCTTATGGATGTTTATGTGCAATTCTTAATCCTCGCTGCGCAGTGGGGAAAGTACTTTGTGAAATCAACACAAGTCATAATCGAACTCTTCACCATAAGAGAATGGAATGATTAGGAGCAAGAAGCATCTTGATGTGATATTCTCTTTGTGCTGTTGAATTACAATGGATGGCGTTGGTTCAGTTTTTAAGGATCTTGAATGACTAGACCATAGCCAAAAGTAGTGCACAGATGTGGAAAAGAACAAGCTTGGACAGATTGCACATGACTAGGAATAGTTCCCTTTTGATCTTTTTAGGAATCAATTCGTTTTTCTTTTTCCCTTTTGGAATTCGATGCCAACAACAGGTCTTATAGATTACTGATCAACAGTTAAGAAATGATCCGAGCAGATTTCACATGGGAAGGCAACCCCACGATAATCGTAGCAGATGCAGAGCTTTTCGAAGAGATTGGGCTAAAGAAGTTCAAGGACTTTCCCAACCGAAGCATCCCATCTCCAATCGCTGCATCCCCACTCCACCAAAAGGGTCTCCTCTTCACCAAGTAAATGTCTCATCCACAACATTTTCTACAAGCAATTTATGCTTCTTTTTCCTATGTTAATTTCGCGAAAACATCCCTTTCGCCCTTACAGGAGAGGGTGTACCTGCATTGGTTGAGTCTTGTAATTACTAATAGAAGTCCTGTCGCAGGGACGCAAGGTGGTCGGTGATGAGGAACATGATCCTGTCTGTTTACCAGCCGTTGCACCTTGCAAGCTTAGTCCCAGTGATGCAGAAGTACATTGAGTCGGCTACGGAGAATCTCTGCTCTTTCGAAGAGGAGGACATCAATTTCTCCAAGCTCTCTCTCTCCAGTTGGCCACTGATGTGATTGGCCAGGCGGCCTTTGGCATGGACTTCGGCCTTTCTAGAGGCCAGTCCGAGCAAGGTCGCTGGAGTAGTGCCGGTGAAAAAAGCAATGGCGACCGAGACAATGAAGTCAGCGATTTCATCAACAAACACATCTTTTCGACAACGCAGGTCAAGATGGACTTATTGGGCTCGTTGTCGATCATAGTAGGCCTGCTTGTCCCTGTACTCCAGGAGCCTTTCAGGCAGATGCTTAAGAGAATTCCGGGCACAAAGGATCAAAAAATCGACCAGACTAATAACGAATTGTCATGGCGGCATGATAGAATTGTGTAGGAGAGAATGAAGGAGAAGGAGGGGATCTCAAACGATTTCTTGTCACTCATACTTAACGCTAGGGAGTCTGGGAAGGCTGCCAAGAATGTATTTACCCCGGACTATGTAAGGGCACTCACGTACGAGCACTTACTTGCTGGGTCGACGATAAAGTCTTGCACGGTGTCTTCCATGCTCTACCTCGTTGCCGAACACCCAGAAGTCGAGAAGAAGCTGCTCGAAGAGATCGACCGGTTCGGTCCACGTGATCAGTTGCCAACTGCTCAGGATCTCCACGAAACATTCCCCTATCTCGATCAGGCAACATCCTGAATCTCGCTATTCGTTGTTACAATACGGCCTCGTATTCCGACCCGATGATTCAAACAGTCGAATGTGGTGTCTCACCTCCAACTTTCGTTTGTCTGGTTGCGGGTAATCAAAGAGGCGATGAGGTTTTACTTTGCTTCGCCTTTGGTTGCAAGAGAAACGTCAAGAGAAGTAGAGATAGGTGGCTATCTTCTCCGAAAGGTACATCGAGTTCACATCATCAGTGTCTTGTACTGTAGATATGTGAAATATTAGTGTAACCTCTTATTTCTCTGCGAAGTTATCTGTAAAGAAATCCGTTTGGTAAAAATTACGATAGGATTTTAATATTGATCAACTTTGGAAGTAAAAAATTTTTCTTCTCCACTTATAGCCGACCATCGCCCGCCCATCTCCGTCCCGCCGACCGCCCCGCCAACCGCGCCGCCGACCGCCCGCCTCCGACCGCCTCCATCGGCCCGCCTCCATCGCTACTCCGTGTCTCGGCCGTCCGCCGCCTCCAATTTTGTTAATAATGTTGCAAAAGAAAAAATTTTTAACCCTTATAAAAAAAATTTTTTTAAAAAAAAAAAAAAAAGTAGAAAATAACTTTTGGAATCTGTTCTTAGTGTGTGAAAGAGCTCCTGATGCAATGCATAGGGCACATGGGTCTGTTTGGCGATCGGAGTTCTAGCGAAAGACCCGAACAACTTCCCCGAGCCGGAGAAATTCAGACCCGAGAGGTTTGATCCAAATTGCGAGGAGCAAAAACGGAGGTGTCCTTGCGCTCTCCTATCATTTGGAATCGGTCCTCGTGCCTGCATAGGCCAGAGGTTCTCCTTACAGGAAATCAAACTCTCTTTGATCCACTTATACAGGAAATACATATTCCGACACTCCCCAAATATGGAGAAACCGTTGGGACTCGAGTACGGCATTGTCCTCAATTTCAAGCATGGCGTGAAGCTAAGGGTCCTTGACAGAAATTGAGAATTAGTTTGCAACTAATAGGGGTGATCGATTAACCAGAAATTGAACCGAAAGGGTCGGTTCCTAGTTTGTGGAATCGGGAACCAGCCCATTTGGTCCTGACCCACTTGGGAACCAAACCGACCAGTCCAATCTGTTTCCTAAGTGAGTCGAGAAACTGATCGTGATAATTTTTTTTTTGTTACATAAATGAAGTGAAATATCACCTCAAATAAAGTTGTTTATGATGTCTTCATTACTATGTTTGCTCTGCTAGCATGGGTATGTGCATTATGTGTAAATCACGACGGGCATATTAATAAAGTCCTCGCATACTTGTATATGCGGATATATATATATATATATATATATATATATATATATATATAATAGCAATACGTCACATTCGCCACTCCTAACCTGAACAAACTAAACAAACTGATTTAAAAGCTTAATCGAATAAGAACACATATTCTTCATGTGAATTCGTACCTAACCACCAAAGGGGGACACGAATGAAAGACTAGTTTACTTTTCAATGAGAAGAATGGGTAACTTTAGCAATTATGATTTTTGGATTAGCAACGATAATATGGTTCGCTCTAGGTGGGTCCGTACCTAGAACTGAAAGTGGCACCAATATTTACTGGTTCCAATTTTTAGGAACCAAGATCGATTCCCGTGAAAACCGTCTAGAACCGACATGTTCGATCCTATTCATTTGCTCACCCCTAGTAGCTAGTATTTAGGAGTACTCCTTGAAGTTTTTGTAAGCAAAAACACTTTCATTCACCATTTCAACAAATTAAGAAGCTGAATTCTACATAACAGAAATAAGGATCATACGTCCACAATGTTTGCAACCACTACGAAACTAAGCTACTAATGTACTTATCACGGTGTATAAATACGGTTCAATGCCACCTCTTTTCCCCGATTTCTGTTATGATTGTCAAACATGTTAAGTCCCGTGAGCTTTTCCCTTTCTCTCTCTCTCTCTCTCTCTCTCTCTCTCTCTCTCTCTCTTCATTTTATTTATTATTTTATGGTTGTTTATTGGTGTTTTGGGCTTGGCCCATCTAATGTAATAAGCTATTATCTATTATAAATACAAGCTGTGTGCCCAATCTAGGCACACACAATTTTTTTTTCTCATTCTCTCTCTAGCGCCGCTCTCTTCTCTCCCTATTCTCTCGCCAATTTCATGGTATCGGAGCGAGAGGTTTGTTTCACTCCTTATTTTGATCGGCCCTCACCCTCTCCTCCTCCTCCTTCTTTTCTTTTTCTCTTTTTTTCTATAATGGGCATACATCAGCATGACTTTTCGGTCATAGATTTCTTGCCGAGCCGCTCCCGATGATGTAGGGTGGTCTTACGCTTCCAGCCCTAAAGTGCTGGTGCTATTATCTTCTCATTCCGATCCAGAGGTGCCGGTTTCTTTGTGTAGAGACCTAGCAGGTGTCTCCCTTTTTGCAACAACAATGGTAGGAGATGATCCACAAAAGGAGGTGATCACCAATGATGGTTCTAGCTCTAACAAGATCGAGGGTGTTGTCTCTTTCCCAACAAGACTGTCCGATGAAAAATTGGAAGGAGCCCCTGAATTTTTAGATTTGGCAAAAGACTATTCTTGTCTGTTTAAAAGGTATGGGTAAGGCTAAATACTTGACTGATTTTCCTCCTAAGTCTACCGACCCTAATTATTTGAGTTGGGAGATTGAAGAGAACCGTATCTTCGGACTTCTCTTAAATTTCATGGATCGCAAAGTTAAGGTTATTGTTGATTGTCCAATGGCTCGAGACATGTGGAATCGTTTGACTATGTTATATTTAAACACCAACAACAAATCTTATGTGTATGATGTGTTGAAGAAATTATTTCAACTTAATTAGGAGGAGCGCTCTATTCAAGAGTTTTATACCGAGTTTCAGGCCCTGTTTGATGAACTTGATTTGTTGTGGCCGATTCCAGCTAGTCCTAATGAGATGATTATGCGGAGGGAGCAGCTCGGTGTTTTGTGTTTCTTTTTGCGTTTTCATCCCGAGCTATTAAAAATCATATCCTCTCCGAGAGGTTTCCCATATCTATCCCGAGGTCTATAATCGGCTAAGTAGCGTTACCATTGGGGCTCATACTCAGTATATACAACCAGAATCTAGTGACAAGTCTACCTTGTTCTCTTCTTTCCGGGAGTGGTAGATTACGTGGTGGTCGTGGAGATCGTGATGGCCGTGGTGGTAGTAAGGACCAGCGTATTTGTCATCATTGTGGTATTCCCGATCATCTAATGAGCAACTGTTATAAGTTGCACGGTTATCCGAGTAGTAACAAAGTGGGCAATGTCTCAGTATTTGCATCTTTTGAGATATAGGAGTCCTCTCCTGTTTCCTAGAGGAGAATGATTGAGATGACCGATGAGGAGACTCAATTTCGGGTGGAAGGGCGAGGCTTCTACTACTACATATGCACAGACAGGTAATTATACGGCATGTGTTTCCATGTCTCGTGGCAAATGGGTTGTTGATTACGGTGCTTCGATCACCCGACAAGGACGGTAGGTAATCTCACAACCTATTCCTCTTCATCATATGTTAGTGCTATTATTGTGGCGGAGGCTCTTCAACAATTGTAAAAGGGAGTAGGACTTCTTGTCTTACATCGGATTTAACATTGTCTTTTGTGCTTTATGTTTCGAATTAACCTTTTAATCTACTATCGATTAGTCGGATCACAAAATAATTGAATTGTTTAGTCTTATTTTTCCCTAATGGTTGTGTTTTTCGGGATCTTTTGACGAGGAAGGCCATTGGTAGAGAAAGGGTCGAAGGAGGAGTCTATGTTATTGAAGCCACACCACCATCGCAGCCTATTCTCGCCACATCCCCTAGTCCATATGAGATTCACCTGTCGTCTCGGACATCCAGCTCCTACCACCCTCTGGAAGTTATATCACCAGTTTAAGAATGTTTCTTTTGAATGTGAGTCGTGTCGGCTTGCTAAGCACCATCGTGTGCCTTATTTTTCTAGAGTCAATAAAAGAGTGTCGGCTCCGTTTGAGTTAGTCCATTCGGACGTATAGGGTCCTTGTCTGTCGTGTCAAAGCTTGGCTTCAAATATTATGTAACCTTTGTTGATGACCATTCATGAATGATGTGGGTCTATTTAATGAAAAATCATTCCGAGGTGTTCCAAATTTTTTGTGAATTTTATGCTAAGCTCGGACTCAATTCTCCACTTCTATGAAATGTTTGCGCAGTGACAATGGTTGGAAATATTTATCCTCTCAATTCATGTCATTTCTTTCTCGTAATGGTGTTGTCCTTCAAACTTCTTGCCCCGATACACCTCAACAAAACAATGTAGTAGAACGCAAGAATAGGTATCCGTTAGAGGTTGCTCGTGCTCTCTTGTTCCAACACAATGTTCTTAAGTCATTCGGGTGGATGCAATTTTGAGCACTTGTTATCTTATTAATTATCTTCCCTCCGTTATTTTCAACGGAGAAATCCCTTTTCGTGTGTTGTTCCTCACTAAATCTTTGTTTCGTCTCTTTCTCAAGATATTTGGGTGTGTGTGTGTGTTTCATTCGTGATACATGACCTCGGGTTTCTAAACTCGACCCTAAGTCTCTTCGTTGTATTTTTCTATGTTATGCTCGGCATCGAAATGTTATCGCTATTTTTCTCTTGATTTAGGTTGCTACGTTGCCTCTACAAATGTTACCTTTCATGAGTCTCGGTCCTATGGCACCAAGAATGATTCTCCATCTACTTTCTTGGAGGATGTCTTGGTCCATCGTCCTTTGTCCGATCCTACCTACGAGACACCTTCCACACCTACTGCCCAATCCACCGATGTGTAGTATGGTCGTGTGTATCATCGGCGGCCGGCCCTCTGTGATTTCTTCTAACTTGTCCAATGTGCTTTCGATGACTCATTGGATCCTCCTTCGGATGCATCTTTACCAACGCCACCTCTGCTGGATATCTCTCCATTGGTGTTGGATCTCCCCTCAAATGATGAGCTTATCGCTCTCCGTAAAGGTATTCGTGCTTGCCATGATAGACTTGTCTATACCGACTCTTATAAGGGTTTATCTATTCGGACATAGGCATTGATTGCCACTCTGGATTCCATCTCGTTCCACGGTCAATTTCGATGCTTTGGCTCATTACTGGTTGGTGTATTTGCTATGTTGGATGAGATGCGGGCCTTGGTTCGAATAAGACCCGGGAGCTTGTTCCACTTCCCACAGGTAAGCAAGCTATTCGTTGTAAATGGATTTATACTATCAACGTTAATCCGGACGGCTCGTTTGCTCGCTTGAAGGCTCATCTTGTTGCTAAGGGATATGCTCAACAATATAGTGTTGATTATTTTGAGACGTTTTCCCCGGTGGCTAAAATGGCCTCCATTCGATTAGTTACTTCTCTAGCGGCCTCCCATGATTGGATCCTCCATCAATTTGATGTTAAGAATGCTTTCTTGAATAGCTATCTTGACGAGGAGGTATATATAGAGCAATCTCTTGGTTTTTTGCTCGGGAGGAGTCTAGTAAGGTCTATCGGCTTCATCGCTCCTTATATGGTCTCAAGTAGTCACCTCGTGCATGGTTTGGCAAGTTTACTACAGCTATTGTATGGAATTTTGGCATGAATTAGAGTATTAAGGATAGTTTCGTTTTCTATCATACGTCTCCTACAAGTTGTATCTATATGGTTGTATATGTGGACAATGTTATGATCACTAGCAGTGACTTAGTAGGCATCTCCAAGCTCAAAGAGTTCCCTGCACAGTCAGTTTCGGACCAAGGATCTTGGTCCTCTGGGATACTTTCTTGGTATTAAGGTTTCTAAATGTAAGAATAATGCTTTTTCTGTCTCGGAGAAAATATGTGTTAGATTTATTGTAGGATACAAGGCTTTCTAGGGTAAAATATTGCGAGTCCCCCATGATTCCTGGTGATAAGCTCATGCCGCAAAAAGGGGCCCCGATTCCGGAGCCCGAGAGGTATCGTAGATTAGTGGGAAAACTCAATTATCTCACAATGACCAGACTCGATATTGCCTTTCCGGTCGGCGTTGTCGGCCGGTTTATGGCTGACCCTCGTGTTCCTCATTGGGAAGCTGCTCTGCGGATTATAAAGTATCCGAAGGAGGACCCCGAGAAGGGTGTTATCTATCAAAATCACGAACATTCTCGCATCAAAGCACTCTGTTATGCGAATTGGGCTGGATCTCCCGCTAATAGGCGATCTACATTTAGTTTTACTATATTTGTGGATGGTAATATTGTCTCGTGGAAGAGTAAGAAGCAAGATGTGGTTACTCCGTCTAGTTGCGAAGCGAATATCGCTCAATAGCAAATACAATTGCTGAGATTATGTGGTTGCAACAACTTTTGACGGAGATAGGTTATTTCATTGATTGTCCTTCTAAATTATGGTGTGATAATCGGTCAGCCCTACATATTAGAGATAATCTAGTTTTTCATGAGAGGACTAAACATATCGAAATTGATTACCACTTTGTCGAGATGCTTTGCTTAGGAACGTCATCAAGTTTTGCTGATCAACTTTAAGCTCCTAAAAATTTCTACTTCTAGAAAGGAATAGAGTTCGGATATATTCGTACCAATGATCAACTTGTAAGCATCCTAAAAATTTCTACTTCTAGAAAGAGAATAGAGTTCATTTGTAACAAGCTATACTCCAGCTTGAGGGGGAGTTTTAAGTCACATGAGCTCCCCCTCCCCTTCTTTCTTTTATTTTATTTTATTTTATGGTTGTTTATTGGTGTTTTGGGCTCTGCCCATTTAATTTAATAAGCTATTATCTATTATAAAAATAAGCCGTGTGCCCACCCTAGGCACACACAATTTTCTCCTCATTCTCTCTCTAACGCCGCTCTCTCCTCTCCCTCTTCCCTGCCAATTTCGAGGTCCACTAAAGCTCTAATGGTAACCTTCCCTTCTAGTGAATGAAAGTGTTTTTGCTTACAAATACTTCAAGGAGTACTCCTGAATACTTCTCATAAATATGATGCAGCCAAATTAATCAGAACTCACAGAATAATGTATAAACTTCATTTGATATGGTATTTTATAAAACATTTTCCACTTCTTGAAGTGCCACATAATAATGCAATATAGTTCTACATGAATGATTCCTGTCAGCCATCTTAAGGAGGACAAACAAAGCCACATTGGACAATTGTTCCGAACTGAGGACCACTTCATGATTTTCATCAATAATTCATGACGTAGACACATCCTGCGACTTTTGTCGAGGGGGAATGCGCAGCCAATTCTTCATCGTATCATATGCTGTGAAGCCAATTGCCACTGAAGGAACAATCTGCAGAACAATCAGGAAACGAAAAGAGCGGATTCAAGTGAGACAGATGAGCACGACAACATTATACCTTCAAGCAATCAATCTCATTTGCTTTTAGTTTGAATCTGCAAGAAACCAAATACCTTGATGTAATTTATACTGAGGCCTGCAAACAACTGTTTCCAACCTTGATTACGGACTATGAAAGAGAGGCCATCCCATGTGCTCTTGTATCTATTTCCACTAACAGAAGGCTGCAGATATTCAACCTGCACAATTTTCAACAAAGGAACTCAATATTTCAGATCCAAGTAATTTTAGCCAACGGATATCAGAATTCTAGAGTTGTTCCTACCGAGCAGAGAAACTAATAGCCAAAATGCAATCTTAGATTAAGCAAGAACATTTACGAAATCCAGAATCAAGCCCATAAAGAAATTGGGGGAGCGACCACATGCTGTAGATGCTTTGCAGTATTGCCTCGTTCATCGAAACCACAAGGCAAAGAAAATTTAGTAAAGATAATGAACTTTAAACGATGCCTTCATAATAGTCTAAGTCCTCCCCACTCCACTGGAGACAGAGGACCTCAAAAGTAGTTTGGTGTACTTATTATGGGGAACCTAACAGCCAAAAGCCTTCATTAACCTATAATTACCTGTGATATGATGCATAGTCAATTGCATTATGGTAAAAGTCAAGATACATTACTTAGTGTCAAGTGCAGATAATGCTTCATCTTGAAGCATTAGAGCGTCATGAAAAAAAATAAAGAGAAGATTCACTCGAGGTTTCAGATTTTCCCCTTCCTACTAATCATGAGCAACTTATGACACAATTAATGTTGCATGGCCCATCAAGTATGAGAAATATGGATCTAAATATCGTGTGAGCGCGAGCGCGCGTGCGTGTGCATACATCATTCCAGTTCTAGCACTCGCAATCATAACAGTAGTCTTCTCCCCAAAAAATTTCTGGGAGTCAATGGTGCATGAACTCGTGGTGGACAGGAATTATTTAGATTCATTCATGCAGCTCATACCAGTAGATACTTATGTATCAGGTAAGTCAGATGAAGCACATCCATCTAGGCTTCTACTAAAGGAGATGCGTAATAGAGTTATACCTGCATCTGTCTTCTGACAACATCTAGTGGATACGTGAAAGTCTGCCCAAATAATCCAGCCAGAGCTCCACAAGATAATCGCATCACAATGGACTTCTGATGCTCTTCAGGAACATGTGTTTTAAGCTCCTCATATATGTAGAACTTTAAACCAGCATATGGGAGTATTCCAATTAGAGTTGGACCTGATTAAGGAGAGTAAAATAGTTGCTCAGAGGAAGAAGATGATGTTTCAAGACGACCATAATCCATGGTATAGTAGCATGCAGTTAAAAAGAATACAGCAATTTCTCAGAACAACGTGGCTTATGGAATAAAGATATGATAAACATGATAAGATTGACTACCCAAAGGATGTTGAGCACACTCACCTACACCCCGGTACAATCCACGCATCCCCGCTTCCTTATAGACACTTCTCAACACATCTTTAATACCATCATATGCAGGCTGGAGAGCGACACTTGATACACCATTTCCCAAAGTTGTTCCTGTGTTTTTAACCTGCTTTTCCATTAACACATATCAACCAAGAAGATATAATCAACCAACAGATGTCATTTTAACAAACAAGGATTATCGCTCTGGACAAAGTAAAAAGGAAAAGGTAAAAGAGTTGCTCAACCACCAAAAATAGTCAGATGATCCAACAATATCACGCATTATGCAAGTTCAAAATGTAAATTGAGCATTTTGTCAGGCAAATTAGGTTTTAATGTCCTATCACAGACATTCGATGCATATACACCCCTACAAGAGATTATCCCTGAATGGATGATAGAAAGAAACGCATGTAATCAACAATCACATCCATATGGGATGCTAGTAAGGACATATCAAAATAACTCCTTCTGAAGAACAATAAGAATCCTCAAAATATCAGGAACAGTTTTATAACCAAAAAAAAAAAAAAGGACAATTGTTTATGGAAATTATTTACCTGATAAGCAAGTTTAGTTCGAGCAAGATCCAATGGATATGTGCATAATACTGCTGTTCCTCCAGATGCTGAACCAGCCAGAAGATCTATAACGGGACCAGAACCTAAAACTTGGTAGTTATTCAAGATCCAGCAACGGTATTGCTCGTACGTCATAAAATGCAAGGCTGCATAAGGAACAATACGGAGGACACTGGCTCCATTTCCTCTGGAAAACAACACAAAGAAATGCATGAATTTACTGCCTTTCTTAGAAGAAAACGGACGCAGGTTCACATATTTCAATCATAAACTCACTTATAAAATCCCCTAAAACCTTCAGTCTCCAGCAACTTCTGCAAGCTTCTCCATACCCCTAGAGATTGGAACCCCGTTCTTGTCTGCAAGATAAGCAAGAAAATGTGCACTCAATAAGGCAACCAAAAAAAAAAAAAAAATGGAACATACAAGGCCAACTCTTCCCTGAATTGCAAAGCTGAAGCATATAAACAACCCAATCATTAAGTCACCCAACTGCTTCTCATAATAAAAACAGAAAGAATACACCTGGTGGAAGTCAACGAATGGTATATGGTGTGTTCAAGGAGCAAAACCATTGGAAATTCTTGGCCGATTAGACTGCAGCTTCTTAAGCCTAAGGCAATCACTACATACATGTGGACACCCGAGCAGGGTCAACTTTGACAGATTGATTTCTCAGAAAAAGCATGCCAGATGCACCTCAATCCATCCCAAACTGACAACTGCGAAAAAATATGCTAATGTCCTAATGGCAATTCAAACAATAATCAACAGCTAGACGATAGCAAGAATCACGAACACTAAAAAAGGTATGAAGTTTTCTTTTTTTTTTTTTTTTTTTTTGTGAAACCAAAAATACCAATAAGACTTTGAAAAAATGATACAGGTACTATTATTATGAAAGAATATGGCGCCAAAAGAATTATTATTCTAGGAATTTTATTTGGTTTATCACAGCTCAGAGGTACAAGCAGAGACCCCCACATGTCAATTTCCAATTTTCCATGCCTTAACAGCAATCTTGCATACCAAAAGGCTCAACCAAACTAATACTGATTTTCTCCCCAAAAAATAATTACACTGGACAAACAGCTTAGAAGTTTACCAACTCAAAAAAGAAACCTTCTCCAAGTATTTACCTGCAAAAGTATTTTCGTCCGTTCAAGGGGAGCTACAGCAGTCTTAGCAAACCCACCAGCAGCACCCCCAGCAATCAGCTCCTTCACATAAACAGGAAGACAATCGATGTAGTTAACCATCCCCTGAGCCGACGATCCCTCGAAAAACCCAGCCACATTAGTCGACAAAGTGGAACCTTGAGATGAGCCCATCACGAATTACCGCCGCTCAAAACCCAAAAATCCTACACCTTTTAAACCTCAGTAATATTGACACCTTCCCAGTTATCCGCCCTGCAGCTCGAAGGAGGCCTTATCCCATCTATCTCTCTGGGTGCAGAAGGAAACAGCTTTCTGCTCAAAAGGCAGCAGAGACAATGGCCTGAGAACACCCCGAGATGTATTAGGTATGTTCGCAAGCCAATCCCCCTCTCTGAGAATCACAAGATACATCCACAGCACAGTGAAGCTCCTCACGAATCAAATAAACCCCAAAACCCTCTCAATTACAAAGCAACCCCCATAGATGAATCCGCAAGCGATCTCTCGAAATCCAGAGCCGGAGACAATAATGTCGCTCGAAATTCGTGGAACAGATTCAACCCCACAGGCAGAGATCGAACGGCGAAGCCTCCCCCAAAGTCCAAACAATCCGAAACGATGGAAGTACGAACGCGAATCGAGGCCGATCCAAGCCAAGAACAAGCGATTCGACGGAAGGATCGTATAAACCCGAGCCACGAGGCGATCGCCCGAAGAGAACGCGATGGATTCCAATCAAGTTACGGCTCCGAGCGGTCTTCGTCGAACGGGGCAGAGGAGTCAAGAACCCTAACCTCGTTCCGCGTTCGTTTCGTAGGGCGAAAGGAGGGAGGCTTCGCGGGGATTTCTTCTTCTCCGGCGACTTTTTGTTTTTTTGGCCCTTTCATTAATTTCTTTATTTGTTCTTTATTTTGGGCGGGCAATGGATCCTCGGGTGATCCAGGCCGTTGATTTCATTTCACCAATCCCAAAACAAAGAGGGAGAAAAGGGTCACCGGCTGAAACCGGTTTTGAGTCAGGTGTAACCGTTTTGTTGTCGGTTTTTTTTTTCTCACTTTGATAATAAAATAAGACAAAATCAATATGTGAACCTTTGCTAGCAACTTTTTTTTTTTTTAACCAAAGCCGGCGTTATCAAAATCTCGCATTAGTTTCTGTAAGTAATAAGTTCATGGCAAGTCATATAGCAATTCATTGCTTCGACCAAGAGAAAAAATACAGCAATTCATTGTGTCGGCACACCTTTTACTTTTTAGCAATACTCTCTCTAGATATGCCTCGAGGTAAAATGTCATATTGGCTCTACCGATGATGCATCTTTGGTTGATCATCCTTAGACGAGGGCGGGGAGTGGTCTCGGGGCTAAAGGGCCTAGACAAGGAGCTCTAGGCTTTTAAGATGGCGAAGGGGATAGGGATGAGAATCCCTACGTCGGGTGTGGTGAGGTGAATTGCTATATATGTATGGCGCTTGTCCTTAACTTGCAATGAGACTTTTTTTTTTTTTTTTTGCGAAGCCCGAAAGAACAAAACCATGCGGACTCCGACCCAAAGCGAACAATTCGTAGAGCTATAAACATGATCTACTCTTTACTTAGAACAAATTAAATTTTTGAATTCTCGTCGTCTTTATTCTCCATAAGTTTCGATTACATGAATTGTCTCTTAATTTTGGCCCAATTTATAGTGTCATCTTTCAAGATTTTATTGTTTTAGTATAGTCCTTGAACTATAACCCAACGCATAATGTCGTGTCGAAATTTTTAATTTGATCAATATAGTTCATGAAATTTTGACTAATGTTCAATCTAGTTCCTAGAGTATATGCAAATATCCAATGTGATACTTTTATTAATTCAATTACCAAATTTACTATTTTGACTTCCAATCTTGTAGTTTGATTGGTAGATTAAAAATGACAAAAAAAAAAAGACACACTTAGGTTATCCATATAAGATATTTAGCTCATATCGAGATATAGTTATCCACGTCACCAAATAATATGTATAGTCATTTTTAAAATCGAACAAATTAAATGAGTCAAAAGAATGATTATATTGTAATTTCAATTAAATAAATTACTTGATTCATCCACGCGTAACATTTTTTTGTCCACCACTCAAAAATTTAGTTCATGAAATAAATTGAATGTCTATCAAAAATTCATGGATCATATTAAAAAAATTAAAAGTTCAAAGACGATCTTTGTATATTGCGTCAAAGTTTGTAAATTATTGTGTCAATTTCCATGAAATAAAGAAACAATGCAACAAGGTTAAGAAATTACAAAATAAAAGAAGGCTGCAACCACCCAAAAGAGAAATAAATCAATTAAAAAGGGCTACTAGTTCTGGCCGATGACTATTTTGTGGAACTCATCGATTCATAGGGATCTCCAAGGGTGCGCATGATAACACTCTCGAAAGTGAATTTCTGCTCTAGAATTGCTTCTAAAGTAAAAATCCATTTGGTAATGTAACTTTTAAAACAGAAATCCGTTTGGTAAAATTTTAACTTTTGAAAAAAATTTCTAATTTGAAGTGAATTTTCACTACGAAGTTGTTTTTTTTCCCAATTTGAGAAGTTAAAAAAATAACTTCTCCAACTCAAAAAGTACTTCTTGCCTCACCATTTTTTATTACCCCATCACCCTCTTTCGTTCATACCCACCTCCACCGCTGCGGACCGTTGCCATTCGCCGCCTATAACCACCGCCAACCACCGACTATCGCCTTGCCCCCACCTACCGTAGATCTTCGTCGGCCGCCACCCGCTAACCGCCCTCGGTAGGCCCGTCTCCGTCGACCACCGCCGACCTTCGCCCCGTCGCCACCGACCACCGCCCATTGCCAATCTTTGCCAGCCGCGATCGCCGCCAATGTCCGATCTTCGCCCACTGCAACCACCATCAACCGTTGCCCCTTGCCGTCAACCATAGACCACTGGGTTGCCGCCACCGCCATAGAGTTGCTATATCCGGCCGCCGTAGTATAATAATTTTTATTTTAAAAATAAATAATATTTTAATAATAAAATTATTTTTAAAGAAATTTAAAAAGTTCAAAAATGAAGTAGAAAATTTTCCACCACTGATAATAATTTTTCATAGAATATTTTTTGTTAATAATGTCTTAGAATTAGAAATTTTCAACCGTTACCAAAAGAATTTCTCTTATCGAAATAACTTCGAACTATAAGTGGAAAAAATCAACTTCTACTTCTAAGGAGAAGTAGAAAAATCAAATTCGATTCGAAATTGATTTTTGAAGCAGATGCGCATCCCAAGAGGTCAGGCGCTTTTTGAAGACCGAGTTTTGCATAAGAGATGACGTAATACTTGCGGTGAAGTCGTACCATAGCGAACCAAGTGCACTATCCACGTGGCTCTAGTCTGTTTTGATGGCCGCGCCCATTGATTTAAGCGCGCATGGTAACATTTCTATAAATGAATTTTTATTTCGAAATGCTTCTTAAGTGAAACCTATTTGGTAATGCAACTTTCGAAGCGAGAAATCTATTTGGTTGCACAATATTGAATTTCTATTTTTGAAACAATTTTATACTTTTAAAGTTGTTTTAGAGCCTCGATAAAAAAAAGGTTATGTTTTAGCCAATTTCGGAAGTTAAAAAAGTCACTTCTCTTTCGAAATAGAAATTTCTCAACATTAATAATTGTCTCACTTGGACCTTATTTCATTTTCGGCGCTTCTCTCTCCCAATCATGCCTTCGCCCACTTGCCGCCGCCCGCCTCGTCGCTCACCCCGACCATCGTCGCCACCCTTATGCGAATTTATTTCTAGGCAAAATTTGCCCGTACAAACTCTCTCCGAAATCAGAGCCAAAGTCAAAAAACCAACTTATGCTCGAAGCATAAGTAAAAAAATCTAAAAGTTGATTTTCGAAGCGGAAGTGTTTCCGTGCATGCCCTTAGTCTTCCGAGAACAACGAAAATCTCTAAATTGATATACCCTACCTTAAATTTACATAAAATTAATTTTTGAATTATCGAAACCTCAAATCAAAGCATTTATCATAAATCCATCCTGAACAAATTTCTAGATCATCGAAAATCCTAAATTGGTTCACGTGTAACATTCTAAAATTTTAAAATGGATGATCATGATCTCATCAAATTTCACATGATATCATGATAGGAGGTACAAAGAGGCGTGACGGTAATACTAAGCCTCTCAAAGACAAAGCCACCTTTCGGAAGTTGCATGCAACTTTCAACGACAATCGGCCGAAGTTGCGCCAAAATGGTCGGCGCCCAAATGGATGGTTGAGCCGTTTGGGTATGTTGAACAGCACTAGAGGTGTCAATATGGGTCTTTGACCCATTTTTAACTCATATTTATCCATTTGGGTCAAATATGGGTTCAACAAACTTAAAAAAAATGGGTCAAATATGGGTTTTTAGGCCTATAAAGTTTACTAAAATATGGGTTTTAACTCGACCCATTTTCAATCCATTTTCGACCCGTGGCCTATAGCTTCGCAAGACAACTTTTATTCACTTGTAAACGCACCCACGCCCGCACGCCGTCATCACTCGCTCGCCACCGCCACCCACCCTTTGGCAGCCACTGTCGCCCACCCGAACCCCGAAGTTGCTGCCCTTCTTCTGGCCAGCTCAATGCCGCCACCTCCCGCCGCAACTGTGGCCCACCCCCTGCTACCACTCGCCTGCCACCCACCTCCCGTTGGCCGCCCCTTTTATATATTTAGATGAAAGTTATACCATATAATAACAAAATTCGTATTGAATTCTTCCGATCACGTAAAACTTTTGTGCGAGCTTTCGTAGTCATCTTGTAAGTATAACCTTCTGCATTAGACGACGTTAGTGGACAAGAAACTGTACAAGTACAAATCCTTTATGTCTAAATAAACTCAAGTTTATTTAAAGGATTTGCACGCGAATAAAAATAAACTCGAGTTCAAAGGAACCGAATCCATCGTAATCCGTCGCCAAGAAAATTCCCTTCAAATTGCTCTTGCCCGGACTCGAGTTCAAAGCAACCGAATCCGTCATAATCGTTCATCATGAAAATTCTTATGGTCCTTCAGGGGGAAGGGGTTGATTGTTTTCGTTTGCATACACATTCCTCGGATCCCACCGAGGCGAATCGGCTTCGTGGAAAGATTGATACATGAGACGTGATGATTCCCTTCTTCATTTCCCGATTCTATTATTCTTCGGGCAAGTAACGTGAGAATGTGAAGCTCTCTCTCTATCTCTGTCGTACTGAGTGGAGGAGGATAGGAGCATGATGATTTTATTAGGCGGGAGGGGTGCGCGGTGGCGGCAGCTGTGGCGGCGGTGGGCGGGCGGCGGCGGAGCGGTGGGCGCACGGCGGTGGTGGGCTGCCAAGGTTGTTGCGGCGGCGGAGGTCGCAGCCGAGCGGTGGCGGCGATGGGCGGGCCACGGTGGCGGCGGTGGGCGGTCGGCGAAACAATTTTTACATTTTAAATTTTATGAGGTAAATATTTCATGATTTGGTTAATTATATAAGTAACCAAATTATACGGGTCGGGTCGGATATTGGTCGGGTTTGGGTTGGGTTGGGTTTGGGTCATAAAATTTGTACTACATGAAAATGGATCAAAACGGGTTAAATAAGTCAATATGGGTGGACTATATTCGACCCAACCAAAATCCGATCCGATCCACCTTTTTTATATTTCTAAATAGCACGTTATGATTATCATCTTCATGGATGAATCGTTATCTAAACACGTGGATAAACTTCTATTTTCACCTTTTGTTTCGTTTCGATTTTGCGACCCACGCACTTTGACTTTACTTTTCTAATCAAAGCACCTAAAATGTCCACGACAGATAAATTTTGACACCCAGAATCGCATATAACTCTTTTATAATTTTTTTTTGCCAAATTTGAAATATATTTTGGATTTCAATTGTAATTTTCTTTTTTCTTTTTCGCGAAGGCGTAAACAGACATGCCTTGAAGTAAATAGGTAAAACCGCAACATCTCAAGAACGAGATGTTTGGCTTTTTTCACATGGGAAGTTCTCCCTGTCGCCCAAGGCTAGCTGCTTCAGCGGGCAAACTCGGATTGAATTTGCTGCGTGATATTGTAGCAATCTTATGTTTTATGATGGTGTTATGATATCACGTTAAGATGAACTGAAATTCATCAAGAAAAGATGTGGGTATAATGTTCGATTTGAAATTAAGGAAGAGAAGGAAAAAAAAAGAAAAAAAGAAACCGATTTCGGAAAATTTCATGTGAAAACTTACACATTCCCCCTCTCCCCTGCCTCATCCTTTGCTATGAAGGGATTGCGTCTTGATCGATCATTGAGTTAGTCCTGGAAATGGTTAAGGATCTTGGGGTCCTCGTCGTGCGGTAGGTCGAGATCCTATTCCCTTTGTTGTCGTAAATTACCGCGTCCTCATCGTCGTTGGGAACTCTGCACTTCTCTCCGAGTATTATGGTCTTCGTCCAGATGGAGTCTTCCCGCTTCAATTTCTCTTTCTTGCCGTCCTGCTTGAGCTTCGATACTGATAAGCTTCTCGGGATCTTCACGCTCAAGTTCATCTTCAAGTTGGGCTTCGAAGATGCCGCCCTCGGGAGACGGTTGCAGGAATGGCTCTCGTTCATATGCTTCCTCGCCGGTGGAAGCGGGAGCTCTCCGCATGGAGGTACCTCTACCTTTGCGTTGTCTAACTCTACTTCATCATTGGCTTGAGGTGTGGAAGCAATCTCCGCCGCCGTTTCCGTAACTTTTGGCTCCGATGCCGCGCTATCTTTCTCTTCCACGTCTTTCGTAGAGGATTGCGGCCTCCTCCGGAAACTGATGCCGCACAAAGACGAGATCATACCCATCATCTATGCGATCCAGGCAACTAGAAATAATTGTGGAAAGAGGGAATCTGGAAACGGGTGTTCACTGCTCGCGGGGCTTCTTCTCCATCGACATTGAGAATAATTGAGATGAGAATGGAGTCCAACACGAATCAAGATCATCTGCCGGCGGGGCGAAGGACGTGGAATTCTCATTAGAGCATAGCTCGGGAGCAGACCGGACATGCAATCAAGGGATGGAGGAGACGAGGGGAAGAATGGTGGAGGAGGCAGTTTTCTTGGAATTGACACTTTGACAGCCATTTGCTCTCAAATTTAGTAAGTTCATGTCTTAATGGCAGTTAAGTTAGTTAACCCTTTTGGCCTAAAATTGTCCAAATGGCTCTCTCTCTCTCTCTCTCTCTCTCTCATTGTGGGGCCCCACAAGTTCATGGTCATGGTCATAGCCTCATAGGCTCATTGTCCAAACACATGGGTGCCACGTCAGCAGACACACCATCAAGGACCACGGTCCGTTGGTAAATTGCACATGGCCAGCAACATTGATTGGTCTAAACTCAGTCCTTGTCTGCTTAATTTATGCCTTTTTGGGTCTCCTTTTGTTTCTTTTAAGGTCACCCTGTCCTTTTGGGCAGGGACAAAGAATCTTGTTCGATGGCCCTTCCAATGAGCTTGGGGTGTGTTTGTTCATTCCTATCCACTGGAAAATGCTCTCGAGGCAATATTTGGCCACCCTTATCGGTAATCAAATTGTCGCGTCGCATCGATTGAGCATGCAATCACGTGATGCTTCAATAATACCTTAATTTCTTTATCTATGATACTGTTTTTTGTGGGGTTCGTGGCATGTCTAAAAAGCACATTTGTCCCACACTGGTCTTTCATGGTAATTAATTCCTTTATTTTTTGAAAGTTCTTAACTTGTAACTGATATTACCGTTTATTATTTTCGATCATACGATCTCTCAATCAATGAGTCTTTCCATGTAAAACATGTGGTGATGATGTGTGAATCTACGTTTGAGATTACATATTTTTTTATAATATTGTTAGGAAAGCATTTTCCTTATTTTTTTTTTTTCTGGAGAGCTACTTTACTAATTGAATTTCTCAATCCGGTTCAGTTGATATTGGCATTTTTCGAGTTTGACGATATTGTGAATTGGGAATCAAAGGTTCTCCAGACTTCACTTATTTTCCTTTGTTTTTTAGCTAGATATATTCAAAAAGGTATCACTTGAAAGAGGAAGCTAGAACTAGAAGTTCTTACGTACACGCCTCCTTCTTAGATCAACAAATTGTCTACTTCCACTCTCAAACAAGTAAGAAAGTGATTAGGTGATGATTAACGGGTTTTTAATGCAACTCTGGTCGGAACCCTAGAAAGACAAATTATACAGTCCAAGGGGAAAAAAAAGAGAAGAAAAGAGATGATTATCAGATATATATATATATATATATATATATATATATAGAAAATTAATTCATTTGGAGAAGAAGAGGTAATTGAACCGACAATTTTCCAATGAAAGAAGATGATAATCTCTAATTGGACACAAGTCCCCATCGATCTCATCGCACGAGGACCCTCCTTTTAAATTTTCAATATGTTCATTATGAAACGCATTATAGTCGAAATCGGTACATTAAAAGTTTGATAATTCATTTAGATAATTAGATGGGAATCGCTTAATTCTATAATCTTCTCTTGCTCGGTGCAATACCGCATTGGAGTTCTCAACAATTTCATTCTTTTAATTGGCTCTACATATAGGTTCATTTAAAAATTAAATCATAGGTCAAAATGCGAAGGACATAAAATAAAATCGGATGTCTAAGATGATCAAATAATGTCTTCAAATGTACTTTTTTTAAAGGTCAAACATCATGTGGATCACAACTTAGTATTAGGAGGAGGATTTGGTATTAGACAGTGGATTTGTTTCACATACGAATGAATAATTTTTATGAGAATTTCCTTGATATGGCCATTTTTTATAGTTCGAAAAAGTCGAAGTCCTTTTCTGCGGGCTATTTTCTTCTGCTCATGCAAGTGGACATACTCTAACGGGAGTAGCTAAAATAATGTTGCAAGTTGGGGAGATGATGATATGTGTGGGAGATTAAAAAGCCCAAAAGGAGAGTATTTTTAGATTTTTCGGTTCAAATATTATATATTGCAATGGAAGGGTGCTCATGGTAACATTCGCTTTCGAAAAATCAACTTCTTGCGTAAATTGATTTTTCTACTTCTTGAGAGAAATAAAGTTTTTTTTTTTACTTCTTCAAGTAGCTCTAAAGCTACTCGGAACAAAAAAGTAGTCCGGAAATAGAAAAATAAAATTGTTTTATCAAACGTATTTCTAACAGGAAGACTTACATGGAGCAAAAATTTTACTCTAGAAGCGTTATCATGCTTAATTATGATAAAAAAATGCAATAGATTACCTAAATAAAAAAAAAAAGGCTGTGAAAATATCAAGTCAAGCCCATTTACTTATTAATAAGATTTTCTTTTTGTTTTCATGTCTAGACTCGGATTTTGATGTCAATCGGGCCCTTATCATTGATTCCATAGAGTGCTATGATTGGAATTTGGAAATTATGATGAACACCCGACCAGAAATAAATAAAGTAGGATGTTTCCAACAAAGCGTTTGGGATTATAAATTTCTTTTATACCTTGTCCTTAAGACAAGAAGTTACTTTCTTGCTATGCACACAAACATATGTCTCGATCCAAAATTCGTTTGAAACTTATTTGAAACTACTAAAGCAGGTGGTAAACTCTCTCATCAGGGAAGGGAAGAAAGGGCCGAAACACGGCGGATGCCGTGCACTTGAGTGGCAAATGAAAGCTGTATCGTACCTATTTTTCTTTAGTGAAATGAGTGCCATAATTTCTTTACTTTTTTTTTTTTGGTCAAAAAATTTCATTACTTCAATTTATCTTTTTCATGCACTTTTCTCTGTGGATTCTTTCTTGTTGTTTAGTCTTTTTTTTTTTTTCTACTTTTGGTCAGACTTATCCTTTCTTTTTTTGGGTCATATGTTTTTGTTCTGTTGTAGGTAGACTTTGTGTTCACATGTCTGTGAAAATAAGGAAATGAACATAAAGTACGTTTTATTCTTTTTCCGAGTCATTTGACCAAAGACTAGTTTTTTTTTAATTTAATTCGGATTCCGAATCTTTAAAACCGACAGGGAAACATGTGATTACAAAGGCAATGAGGCATGTGGGCTAGTCGTGTCCTCTTTCACCCGAAATATTATATCCTTGGCCTATAAACACTGAAAGGAAGAGTCTTGCGATTTCTCAGGCTTTGAATGCTCAGTTTACCAACATCGAATCGACCCAAGATTGTCTCTGTTTTTTAGTAACCAGCAAAAAATTTTGACCCGTCTTTTCCTTTTCTTTATTCATTGGTGGGTTTATAATCTGCAGAACGCTTCCTTGCTTGGCTTCTTCCATCTGTTTTGGTCGTTTTTTCAATGGTTCTTTCTTGATTCAGTTTCGAGAGGAGCTCGAACGGCTTTAAATGGAGGACGGTGAGATAATCCGAAGCAAGTTCCGGAGGGTCTGCGTGTTCTGCGGAAGCAACTCTGGTCACAGACAAGTATTCGGCGATGCAGCTCTTGAACTAGGGGATGAACTGGTTGGTTTTTTTTCTTTTTTCTTTTTGACTTGGGCTCTTTTTATGTGTCCTTGCTAGGATCGTTGCATGTTGAACAGTCTTCTTTTCACACTAGAGTTTGAGAAAGAGGAGTAAAAATCGAAACTTTTTCTCTGGTTTGATGCTACAAGAAGGGGTTGTGTACTGACACTCTGAGAGATCATTAGTTTCATTGCATATGATTAAGAGGGTTTAATTCTGTGATATCATCATGGCTTTACAATGCCTGGGAGTTTGTGTTTTGACTTTAGGTCTCTTCATATTGTTGACTGTAGCGTAGGTGTTTGATACTTGGAGCCAGTTCATGAACATTTTGATGCCGATAGATGGTCAACTGCTTTTGGTGTTTTAATATGGTTTGATTGTTTTTCGCCTTCTGCGTCAGTGTTGTTCACCTTTTGTGGGTATAAACTCTGCAGGTGAAGAGGAAGATGGATTTGGTTTATGGTGGGGGGAGTGTTGGGTTGATGGGTTTGATCTCCCAGAAAGTCTTTGATGGAGGGTGCCATGTTTTGGGGTAACTCCGAGACACTCTGTATGGTGTGCCTTTTTGTTTTTTTCCTTTCCATTTAAAGGAATGTTATTGATTTAACGTAATTCCCTTTTTTGAAATAATCTCTACTTCTTTTGCATGCAGGGTGATTCCTAAAGCTCTCATGCCTCTCGAGGTTAGGAACTTTTCTGGTCCTTTTTCGTATCTTTCCAGTATCTTTGTGAGGCTGAGGTTAAGGTGGTTTCGTCTTTGCGGATTCTCTCCCTTCCTCTTTTTTCACCTATTCTAGCAAAAGTTGGATAAGATATGTTAGGTCAATCCGATGCCTAAAATTCGCATCTTCTTGTTGTCATAAGCACAAAGTTTAGTTGTTATATGTCCTTCAGCAAGTCACTCTTAGTGATGGTTATTGCCTTTTAGTACAAATTATCTCTTGGTCTTAATTTTAACATGGTCCTAGTTCATTCCCCGAATATGATCTGTTCACACCCTTGTTATGTTGACTTATTTCTGCTTCTTTCTCTGCATCTTTGTCATTGATCTAAGATTATAGCATCTTGTGTGTTGCTATGACATTGTCTTCTGGTCAATAATCCAAGCTCTTTATATGTGATAAACTCTACGTTTCTCATCTTGTCGGATATCCGGCCGGACTGTTGGGGAAGTACGAACCGTCCTTGACATGCATGAGCGCAAAGCTGTGATGGCTTGTGAAGCGAGATGCCTTCATTGCTCTTCCTGGTATTCTTTTAGTATTGACCTTCATAGCTATCATGCTTTGATTATTTATTTTCATTAGTGTTGAAATTCTATGTTCGTGCTATTGTTGTGCAGGAGGATATGGAACAATGGAAGAAACTATGGAAATGATAACCTGGTCCCAGCTTGGCATTCACAAGAAACCAGTAATTTCCAAACCTCCTTGTTTAAAATCTATCGTTTATGTATTCGTGCACGAGTTATGATTCTGTGGATGACGATATAGGTGGGTCTCCTGAATGTTGAAGGGTACTACGATAGTCTACTTGCTTTATTTGACAATGGTGTCAAAGAAGGTTTCATCAAGCCCGGTGCTCGAGATATAGTGCTCTCTGCTCCCACTGCCAAAGAGCTTATGATAAAGATGGAGGTACGATATTGCCGCGATTTGTGATTCTTAATTTTGTCAGCCTATTTGCGTTAGTGGGCAAAATAATTTTTCGGAAAGAGACATCATGGAAGGCAACTGTAATGCATTCTTGAGACTCTATGTGTCTACTTTATCTAAAAGTAGTAGATGCGACTTCTCATGATTTGGTAGCTGTATTGTCAAAGCTAGCTCCTTAAGTAATTTCAAATCAACCTATTTAGATGCTTTGGCATTAATAGATGAGATTAGACATGCAAATGTTATATGATGGAGATATCACTTTCCTTTCTTGTGTCTTCCTTTTAATCTGATACGTAATCCGAACTTCTGATGCTTCTAGCATCAATAGTACTCTATTTGTTAACTTGTAACAGCGTCCTGTTTTGCTTTGCTGCTTTGTTGTAGCTCGCATTAGAGTTTGTTTTTATCCAATATTTAATCGCCTTCTGCAGCAATACAACCCTTCCCATGAGCATGTTGCTCCGCATGAGAGTTGGCAGATGCACAAGCTTGGTGATTATCCGCGGCAATAAATTACACAGGAGGTTTGCATACAAGGGAGGCACTTTCATGCTTGGGTTCATGATGTCAATCATTATTCTTTTGAGTTGTTTGAAAGAGCTTATTCGCACGGGCCCAGACATTGTTTGTTCCTGCTAGGGACTGCATCCCCAGCTAGCTTTTTCCCAGCACGAGTTAGTATGGTCAAATGTAGAACTGTTCTGCCATCATATCAATTGATCGATAGATAATACAAGAAATTCATTTTCAAATTCTAAGGGGATGATGATTTCTTTTGAATCGAATCTTCAAGCTTGTTATGATATGTTTCTGCAAAGGAATGCTTCATGATAGTGGATGTTATAGCATGTTCTCGGGTGTTTGAGTGAAGAATGTCAAGTGAAACTCGGTTGAGCTAAAATATTACAAATTCCTTTGGAAGCGAAGTAAGTTTGGAATTATTCCTTCACCTATCATTGAATCCTGCGTGCAGTTTTTTTGGTACATGTTCGTTGAGATGGAGGATTGAATATAGCATTACAATCTTTCAGTACAGGTGACAGATCTAGTTTCTTGACGCAAGTTCCTCTCTATGGCAATGAAGTATCATAGCTGGATTCCGAAACTATACTTATTTCCTTAGTACCCAAGTCTTGAATGCTTAACATGGTGTATAGTTCGGCGCTAATGGTGAAATAAGCCCCTGCAGAAAATTCTGCCGTTTGGACAAACAGAAAGTTAAGAGTTCGCCACTGTAACTTTATGTAGTTGCTTTCGGTGAATCTCTTCTTCATCGGCATCAATGTCATTTTCTTTCCGAAGACTCGAATTGCTACTCTTAGTGAAACCAGCGACCTTTCGGAAATATGTCGGTAGAATGCGTTTATGCATCAGCGCATTAAGAGTCACGGAGAATCCTGTCTAAAACCCCATGATTCCAACTGATCTGTCACGTTTGAAGGCTTCACTCAATGTTTGTTGCTTTCTCAGTTTTATCTAGGCGTTATTTGGTGGTGCCAACTGCAACCCACATGCCCCCATCATCTTCTTTTGATTCAAAGCACCTCTGTTTTTTTCACTCCTCTTGGTGATTAATTTGAAAGACCAAGAAGAGAACGAGAGCATACAAGATTCCAACACGTTGACTCCAAGAAAGACATGTCGATTCTTTTAGTATAAACCAGTTGTCTCTTGAGTTTTTGGTTTTCCACAGGACCAGAACACCAGAAGCGGATGAACTCAACACCATTATTTGTGAAAGGAAATTCAGTATCTGTCATTTCATACAGATGTTCTTGTTCCCGAGAGAGATTCCCGATATTTGGTTTTGTTTTCTTTCGCGCTCTCTGGCCTTTCCCACCATTGATGGTGGATGTCAACGTCATGGTGGACCTTGTTGTTCAGTTTCATATGAGCAAAAAGATGGAAGCGATGGTTTTGTCCATTTTCTTTTCTGTTGATCCCTGTAGCCAAAAGCCACATAGCTGTTGAAGCAGACGAACCATGAATTGACTGAAGAGGTTACTTTTTGGTCAGAAGAGATTGTTGGGGGTGGGGGGCCAATTAAATTTTCAAGCTTTCTCTTATTTTACAGGGCACAGAGTCCTTGTCATCTCATTTTCATCATCACTGTGCTTGGCTAAGTAAGGGAACATATTCATGTTCTGGATATAGGTAAGCTTTTCTCATAAATTTAGTATGGTGTGATGGTAATGTTGAAATTACATCTCGAGTGTGAACCCATTTAGCTAAGACCGGATTCGAGCCACACAAGCCTCATGTTAGATGTATTTTCCGTCTCCTAAATGATCACGTTCGGTCGATTACGTTTCACATCAAATTAATATTCGGCGAACTTACATTTTTATCATCTGCAGTGTAAACTTTTTCATCATGTATTTTCCTGTTATCAACTCGAGACAAAGTGGTTGTATCAGTCAATTATAAGCGAAAACATCGGACTTTGCCGGTATTTTCAGGCTCACAAGGCCTTTTAACAGTATGGCTTACCTAGTTTCGTTTGTTATCTCTTCTTTTGGGGTAAACAGCATCATAGAGTGAGGTGAGGCAACAAAATCAGGTTTCGGTATTCGTACCCAGGTGGCAAAATTACCTCTTTGGTTATAACATGATCCTCCCAAAAAGCCGAAAGCCTGAAAATTGAAAGGAAGGAGAGATGAAGAGCTGAGCAGATAGGTCACATTTTGTTGACGTTCAAATGAATACCACAGAGTACATAGATTCATCATTAAGGTACTCAAGAGACTGGAGCTGATTAGCATGTCTTGATTATTACAAGGATACAACAACTACTGCAAGAAAATGAACTAGTTTACGTTACGATCGTGTGCGTAATACAGTAGACTGGAGCACTATGTTTCAGCATAAGAAAAGTAGCCTTGGTGAAAAGTTGAAGGCAGAAATACAATCGTAGTTGCTCTGTCCGACTGCATAAGCCAATCATTATCGGATAAGCCGCTTGCGACTGACTTAAGCTAGAAAAGAATCTTGCCTAATGAACAGTGCGCCACTGAAAGTCATCCTTGTAAGCAGAGGGCAAGAAGAAGAAGAAGAAGCAGCAGCAGCAGCATAGAACTCAAAGTTCCGAGGTTATTTAAGGTGTGGTACTAGTACCATACTAGGTGCCCACAGACTCAAGATCAGGTAGCTAATTTGTTGAACTTTCAAAATGTAAATGAAAAGACGATATCAACCAAAAGCATGAAAAATAAAAGAAGAGAGGCACAAGATGAGAAAGGAAACTCAATGTGCAACTGAATAAGCAATGGCAGGGTATCAAGGCAAACACTTAACAATGATCCATCACAGAAGAAATGGATTGAGTTACGTGATCCATCATTGAAATTCTGTATCTATGGGATCTGAATTGGCAGGTCTTTACTAGTATACTGAAAAGCTACATCCCACAAGACTTCCGAACACAACACATCGGATCAAGTGAAAGCATCGAGTTTCATCGCAGAAAGTTCAGAGCATACCTAAGTAGTTGAAGCAGTAGACATCAATTCACCAGATGAGGCCTCTCTTTCCTTGCTTTCACTAGAAAAACAGAGAAGTTTAAGGAGGATTGACAGCCGCAGACAGCTGGAATCACCCTCCAGCGAAGGCACTTAGATGAGCAATACAAGACTACTGATTACAGACTCACGATCAAAGTTCAGGTGCTATCTCCACCTTGGTCATAGGAAGCCCTCATAACCTCATGAAAACTTCATGAAGACTAAGGTGCAGTGGTATCTCACCGACACTTAACTAAGAAATCACAAGTTCAAGAACATAACTCATCCTAGCTGCATCCCAAACTTCACTGAGAGGATCTGAGAAAAGCGCCTAAGTCCTGTCATGGCCGCAAATTTCAGAACCTAATGAAGGAACTAGAGAGCTGTAGCCCTGGCTAATACATTCCTCGCGTTACGCTGATCTGACTCGAGAAGTGTCATTCTGAACGTAGATGCATAATAGACTTTGGTGCTACATTAAGACATGGCGGCATGCTTTAGACCCCTGTTGTAGGAGAAAGAGCAATACTAGCCAAAAATGCCTCAGGTTATCATTCCCTTAACACCATAAAAGGCAAGCTATGAAACAACCTTAAAAATGACAGAATGTTCAGGCCCATCATCACAAGTTGAAGTACTTGCCATGGAACTAAGAGAGCATTGGCCTCTCTCTCCACAAACATCGATCTCAATTTCAACACTGGAGCTGTAACATCTAGTGTAGCACAGGAAGAATATTAAAAATTGCCAGGAATCATCAAAGCCCCGAATCACCAAAATTTACATCGTCCCTCCACCGTATCAGTCCAAATTCCCTAAAGATTGACCATATCAATGCCAAATTCAAGAACAAAAAAATTACCAACGCCATAACCTCACAAGAGCACCACCATTCAACGCCAACCATGGAGGACCTGAGAGTACCTGTCCTTGAGCCACCGGAAGCTCTTCCTGAAGGACCCCTTGACCTTCCCTTCGACCCCGTACATCTTGTAGCTCGCGACCCTCCTCTTCCTCTGCAACTCGGGATCGGCGATGCTCCAGGAGTTGGAGGCCGACCCAGATGTGCTCTTCCCTTTCTTCAACTTAAAGTCCCTCCTTTTATTGTCGCCATGGAAGTTACCGTTCGTTTGTGCCTGCGCGTAGGAGGCACTGTAGCACCTGAGCTCGTGGGGTCCGCCATAGTAGGTCTGCAACTGCATGTTGTTGTTGCTGCTGCTGCTGGCGTTGTAGTTGTGGCTGTTGCCTCCATAGCTGTAGGTTCCTGATCTGTCGTTGTCCTCCATGGTTATGGCGATCGGATGTGTATGAGTTGGGTTCTGATTGTGTCCTTATGAAAAAAAAAAAAAAAAGAATTTCTTTTTTCTCGGAGGTTTCTGATACTGACAGATGAGAGGAGGAGGAGGGGGGGGGAGGAGGAGGAAGAGAACAATGATGGGGAAAAGAGAGGAGCCTGCAATGCTCTGTATTTCTCTTATGTTAATAAAAGTCATTAGTGTATTAAAAAATGAAAACATTTCTTGCTTTTTTTTTGTGAAAAATAAAAATAAACAATTGATAAAATTATTTCATAAAGCTGATAGGTTATATTACTTATAACAATAAACGAACGAAAAAATATTTTCCTTATTAATGAAATTATTTATATTTAAATTGTTATCAATAATGAAATATCTTTTCGATAATTAATTATTGCAAATCACACAAACAATTTCTTTTTGAATAATATTTCTCAACTCGCAAAATAAATAGAGAGCTCATAATAATCGAGCTCTCGAAGTTTGTATCGGGGAAGGCATTATCGTTTTTACAGAGCATTTTCAGTTTTTAGAATACCCCGAAATCGATTTCTTAATTATCTAGCCATAATAATAATTATTTTTCACTTTTGCTAGCGTAACAATTTTTTAATGATTATGAGAACGACAAGGCAATAAATCTTTGAAAGAGTAGAGGACACCACGATAATTTTTAATAATTAATTATTCATTTTTTTGTCTCTCATAACGTGCTGGCAATCATATGGGAGTTGAGGCGATTTACTCTATTAATTAACATTTTCCATATTTTGACTAGTCAAAGGAAAGACGGTTAGAATGAAAATTCTGACAGATTTTGGCGCATGGAAATTTGCTGCATTTTCGGCAGAAGGGCGTTCTCCAAGACGGAAGATTTTTCGGATAATATATCTCTTCTTAAATAGGCCAAAACTTCAAATATTTTTTTTTTAAAAAAAAGCATAGAAGTGGGTTTTATTTTAAATAAGAGCCGAAAATACCTTTTTTTTTTTTTTTATTTTTTTTCCTTTTTTTCCCTTCTTTCTCACCGGCCTCGCCCAGATCCGGCATGGACGAGGTCCGCAAGAGCCGTCCTCACGTCGCCGACTTCGAGGGCTGAAAAAGAAGGAAAAAAGGAAAAAAAAAAAAAAAAAAAAAAGCATGCAACGAAAATGCTCTTGATCATGTCTTTTTTTTGAAAAAAAAATTGAAGGGACTTTACGTCCTTATTTAAAATGAGATTCACTTCGAATCTTTATTTTAGAAAACGAGAAAGACTTCAATCATTTATTTGGAATTTTCCCTTTCAAAATCGAAAAAATGGGCACGATTTTAGAATTACATGAAATTCTTTAGCGAATGCACTTGAAGTTGAAGCCACATGACCATCAAAAGAAATCGACAGAATTACATGAAATTCTTTTGGCGGGCTTTTATATTTTTATTTGAAGCGCAAACGATCACGCCCGCATCAATTTTTCTCACGATGTGAGTAACGAAGCACGTGCAACGAGCATTTTCGAGGGGGAAAAAAAAGTATGCGCATCAAATAGGAAGGAATGCATTTTGAAACGCCTTTGAATACTTGATAAGCTTCTTTATATATGATATATATTCTCGATAGACTTTTTGCCATTTTCCGTTTCGGGTATATGGCAAATTGCGAATCGCTAACTTCGTATAACTTAGAAAAACACCATCTTCGTGGAGACCGTGAACATCGGTTGTTAAAAGACTAGAGAAGTGGTGAATCAAGTAAGAGGGATTAATACAATCCACGTTCGATATAGAGACTCAGATGTTAAATTAAAGGGTGTTTACCATAGTCAACGCGAGCTTTAATTTTTAGTTCTGAAAGTATAATTGGAAATTCCTCTCTACATTTTTTCAAGATATTTAGGGTCTATTAGTTACGCAAAAAAGTAATGATTTAAAAAATATTTTGTAAAGTTTAATATAATTATTCAATAAAAAAAATCTTCCATCGTTCACGATAATTTATATTTAAATATTTTAGTAGATGATAAAAATAATTTTTATTTTTATAAGCGATACGGCGCTTATTCTTATGATAATGTTTTCATTTTCACGAAACAAACGGACTCTAGATCGAGTCTCTAAGGACATGTATGAGAACCATTCGATTTTTGATTCACGTTTTTAGGAACGGTAAAAGATGAGAATGTTGTTTGGCAACATAAACAATTCTAATTATGATTTTGTTCCCATAATCAATTTTAGAGAATCGGAATCGGTTTTAGAGCAAAATCCGGAACAAAAAAAAAGTTGGTTACGGAAAAGAATCACTTTTGAGAATAACAAAACAGAATGAAGTTTCACATCTCTCACTTTTCCCTCAACCTAATAAAAATAAAATAAAATAAAATAAAAAAATTCAAAAAAATTGGAATTTTTTTAAAAAATACAAAAAATTTAGAAAATTCCTAAAAATAGAAGAAGCTTAGATTAGGCTAGTTTGACTTCATTTTCATAAATTTGGGCCTAAATTTTCTAGATTTCAAAGATTTCACCTTTTTTTACGAAAAATGTCGCAAAAGATGAAAGTATCCAACATGTAGATGATAATATATATATTCGTAGCCAGGGCGTCACAAAATGTGACCATCTCGCACGTAGAATTTTGGAGCTAAACACCCACTTGAATTTAGGACAAAAGCTGCAAAATGATAGTGAAGGACTTGTGCTTCATATCAAGGAAGATAATTTCATTTTTTTTTGTTAGTGGATAATTTGGTTATTCAATTTGCTAGGTTTGTATATATTTGGACAACGCAACATTTAAAGAAAAAATGAGTCCTTAATATGAGATTATGTCCCATGCTTCAGTCAAATTTCAAACATTATATATTAAAATTTGTGTTTCATTTATGACATGCTAAAAAAAATAATGTATTTTAAATTATTTTAGTGTGCTTTAGAAATTAGTCTTCAATTTAGGATAAAATTTTACAAAGTAACCGCATAGTTATTTGAGTTAAATGAAAAAAATTAGGAAGAGAAACAGTTTTTCTAAATAGAAATTTTGTGCGGTATCAAACGTATTCGATTCTCTAAAACTCATCCAAGAATAGAATAAAAAATTCATTTTAACCAGAATCATTTTTTTGAAATGGAATGGTTACCATGCGCTGACCTAACTCTACTTCTCACACGTGCGAAGTCGCCGCACGTGTGAGCTCCCTGGGAGAGCGCGGAGTTCGTGCTCACGATTTGGCGGAGTCTAACGGTTGACGCTATGACAGGCACTGCGTGGGCCCCATGAAACAATTGAGCAAAAATGGGTTTGACCAAATCAGTTCATATCAATAGAGTCAACGCCAAAAATAATAAGATTAGGGAGTTAGGACAGGTCCCATAGCACGTTGTTGTCCATTGAATTATTTGATTAACCAAAGTCGACCATAGTTATACAATAAAGCCCTAACAAAAAAACAATACGTTGAATTATTTGATCCAACATAGTTGACCATAGTCATATAACAATTTTTAATAATTAGTTATTCATTTTTTGTCTCTCATAACGCGCTGGCAATCGTATGGGAGTTGAGGTGATTTACTCTATTTTAGTGGTTTTTGTTTTGTGTTCTTGGGGATTGTGGGATTTAATTAACATTTTCCATATTTTGACTAGTCAAAGGAAAGACGGTTAGAATGAAAATTCTGACGGATTACGCGCATGGAAATTTGCTGCATTTTCGGCAAAAGGGCGTTCTCCAAGACGGGAGATTTTTTGGATAGTATATCTCTTTTTAAATAGGCAAAAACTTCAAATATTTTTTAAAAAAAGCATAAAAGTGGGTCTTATTTTAAATAAAAGCCGAAAATATCTTATTTATTATTTTTTTCCTTTTTCTTCCCTTCTTTCTCACCGGCCTCGCCCGGATCCGGCATGGACAAGGTCCGCAAGAGCCGTCCTCGGGTCGCCGGCCTCGAGGGCTGAAAAAGAAGGAAAAAAGGGGTTTTTTTCAATTTAATTAAAAAAATATTTATCAAATTATTTTTTAAAAAAATAATTACATATTTGGGCCTCGCTCGACAATTGGATTGCCGAGCACCCCCGCCCCCTCGCTCAATAGCCTTGTTCTTGAGCAAGGCCGAGCTACCGAGCGGGCAAGTTTTGTTTTGTTTTTTTTTTAATTTCGTTTTTTTAATTATTGATACTTATAATATTTATTTTATTTATAATTTTTTTTCTTGTGAAGCTTATCTTTATAACATAATTAGCAATAATTAATGTAAAAATTTAGTAAGATATATAATTAATAAATAATGTTGTAATTATGTAATTAATTAAAAATATTCATAAAATAAAATTAGTAAGATATATGAAAAAAAGAAATTTTCATAATATATAACAATTGTCAACCGCAATTACATCTACTAATGATGTCTTTCTCTTATATGATCTCCTGTTAAAGTAGCGGGTTGTCTCCGTTGTTCGGTAGGTTTAGTATTGTACCGACGAGGGGAGGACGAGGATCCGAATGAGTAGGACGAGGATCGAATGAGTAGGACGTGTATATGACGAAAACATATCTTGTGAAAATATGCCGCGCCATGACACTACAAGAAGAGGGCATTGAAAAAAAGGAGAGAAATCGGATCCATATGGATTAGCGGAACCATTGGAGTATGTAATAGTAGATTGTCGGGAAATTCAAAAAAGGATCCCCCATGAGATGGGCCGGCAAACCGTGCGAAACCTAACTAACCAAAACCTAGAGTGAATCCCGGAGTGAAATCGTCGTATGATACTCCAAAGAGTATGTGACAACATCACCATCCTGGATGAGCTTGAGTAGTCCTCCTGGTCGGCTAAATAATCTCGGGTGGGTCCTTATCTTGCGGCCTAACAAGTCTTTGCTTGTAGTTCTTGGTTGGGGCGGTGGTATTATTGTTAACCTCCTCTCCTCATTACGAGCGTATAGCATTGCCCTAGCTATATTCCCCACAACCGCCTAGGACCGACGAGATGGATTGAAGTTATCTATGATATGTAAAATTTGCTCGACATCATCACCCTGGTAATGATATGAAAATTAACAAAAGTTATAAAATGACAATAAGTTATGTTATTAAAAAATAATGAATGAATTAAATTGAAAGTATTTTCTCGAACCGTTACACCCATTGCGGCCCCCGAATAGAAATCCACTTCCGGTTATGTTTACGGCACCACTCCATATATCCCGAATGGTAGTGAAGTGCCTCCGTTGCAAGATCACCATTGACTATAAAATCGATACGACCGTCCCACATATCAATCCACCGTCTGTGCTTACCTACCCACTCTTTCCCAACTATACTTAATTCAATATCATGCAAGGCCGTATGATCACGCGGACGAGTAGGTATTGGCTCTTGTAGACCAAACCGACGAAGTACTCGGTCCGGAGAATGCCACTTAACTATCCAAGAACACATGAGTGGGACACGAGCCCTCCAACCTGTCTTGTCTCTTCCAGCAAGTAATATCGTAGAGCCTCCAGGAATGTTATTGGGGTATGACTCCCAAATAATATGGTATCGTAATAAAACATATCAATTACCTTCAAGGCTAACATTATATTAAACTCGTTGGTTTCTATCATTAGTTACGTCTTCCGATCCCATTCTATCGAGTTGGTAGCGCAAATAAGGCAACGTATGTGTGGGGATCTCCGTTGTCAATAGGCCTAAACACTAGCTGCATAAAAAAAAATAGATTTTCATATATTATACGCACTTGAAAGAATCAATCACTCACGAACTAAAAAAACAATAGATCACATACCGACTACCGAAAGGTGCATCTTCTAAAGGATCATGATGCTGTCGGGGGATGGGGAGACACATCCGAAGCGCTCATACGCCCAAATCAGTAATACATGCGGGGCACTCCCGATTTGATATTTTGATGGATCGGTTGCACCGCATAATTCCCGATACAACCACGCAAGCGCTATTGAACCCCAATTATACTGTGTAGAGTTGTTGAGGTTCGTCAAGTAGTGAAAGAAACAATAAACTAACCCGTGCCCCCGATTTGTCCGTAAAAATACTTCCCTCCAATCGGACGGAAAATGAATGCTCTAGCATCTTTGTATTATAGTGACGTCATCAGCATCCGGAAGAAGATCATCAAAATGTTCTCTCGGTTAACTTAAGTTTATTTGCGTGCCACGCAAATTGGGTGGATGAGCACTAAGTAAATCATTGCAAAGAGTGCTCCAATTGAAATTAGTGGGGCTAGTAATCGCACGTCCATCGATAAGAAGCCATGTGGGTCTGCTATATCCTGAAGCGTGATCGTACATTCACCTTCCGGCATATGAAAAGTGTGAGTCTCGGGTTTCCACCGCTCGACCGGCAAAGTAATCAAGTGCCAATCTAGCTGAAAATATCCCATCATATAAACTCCATAAAATCCCGAAACTTGAAGATACGGGAGTATACGCGGATCAATCTAATCTACGTGCGGCATCGATCGTTGGCATCTAAGGAGTGCATTCGATTTGGCTGCGAAATGTTATATGAACTGTTAATAACAATTTTGATATTCTTCATTACGAATGATAGATGAACTGCTAAATTTCTCAATTAACCGAGCGTTTCATACGGTCTCGATCTATGTAAGGCGCCCGTGTGTAAGTGGTGAATCATCGTGAGATCCCATTTGAATGTGAGTCTTCTATGCCATATCTACAATTGTGATATTATCTCTATCATTAAATTGACATATCTAATATAGTTGACATATCTAATGTAGATATGGAGCAGGATGAACGGAATAAATATATCGCAACTGTGATATTATAATATCACAACAAATTAATATATAAATAGTACACATTATTCAAATGAACTTAATAAATATCGATCAATTTTATATTATTCACAAAAAAAAATCATTACATCTAATTTACATAATTCACACAAGTTTGCCGATATGTGATCTATTCTTGGGTCAATCTGATTTTAAAACATTTTTTTTTATGAATTTTCTATTTTTTTATTTTTTATTATTCCAATTTTGAAATTATTTTAAAAGAATATTTTTTGGACCAGGTCAAATTCGGCCTGCGATTCTCGGGCCATCGATTACCTAGAAATTAATATAGACATAATTGCGAAAATGAGTCCAAAAAAAAAATTAACGAGAATAGGGCGAATTTTTTTGTTTATCCTGTTCGAAGTACACTATCGTGTTCTCCTTCATGACTTTCTCTAGCGGCTCTAGCCACTAATTTTTTTTTAAATAAAGCCGCTAGAGAAAGCCATGAAGGAGAATACGATAGCGTACTTGGAGACAGGAAAAATAAAAAAATTGCCCTAATCTCATTAATTTTTTTAATCAGCTCAAATCTAGCCCGCGCTTCTTGTGCCGTGCCATTTGATAATCTTTTTTTTTGTTATTTTCCCAAAAATTCATTTTAAAAGCCTAAAACAAGTAAATATTTTTAAACAATATCTAAATTCGTAAACATTATAACTATTATCAAAACATTTGCAAAAATTTAACATAAATTACTAATAACCTATAGGTAATATAGATGATTCATGTATAAATAATAACCACATAAATAAATCTATACTTACGAAATTGTAAAAAATAATTACAACGAAATTTACCTCAAATTATCGAGGAAGCGTGCGCTCGAATGAGGAGCTCAAAATGTCAAGAGAAAGTATCGAATTAATTTCAATATTACGAAAATATTAACATAAAAATGTAGTACTAACAACATATAAATAATATAAAAAAATTCATACTTAATTAAAAAGAAAAGCGTTTAAGGAAGAACGTTTGAATGGCAGCAAAAGCGTTTCAAGGAGAGCGTTTCAAGTATGGCAAAAGTGTTTAAGGGAGAGAGAGACCATCAGGAAGGACAGAACAAGCGATAATGCGTTCAAAATTTTTGATCAACGGGATCCATTAACTATCCGGTATTGAGAGGATACACATTAATAAGGTAGTATAGGTCGGAGTATTGTGAGACAATCACCGCGAACTTAATCAAGCGGTGGAGAGAGGTCTCGCCGGACTCAAAGACTTGTCTATGCACAATACTCGGATCAAACTTGCCTCGGTGTATGATATCCGTCCGAAGGAGAAAGAGAGTGAGAAAACATTTGGATAAAAAATGAGAAACAAATCAGGATGAGAGAACAAGGGAGACGGAATTTAAAAGAAGAGAAAGCATATGAGCAACGAAGACGAAATTTAAAAGAAGAGAAAGCATAAGAGGATGCAATGCGGAACGCAAGGAAAGGAGGGGCCTGCTCGCACTCAGCGGTCTTCGATCGTCGAGCCGGGAGGAGACCCCCACCCCAAAAAAGGCGGAGAGCTACCAAGGCCCCCCCTTCGCTCTCTCGCTCGGCAAGTCGAGTGACTTGCCGAGCAAGAGAGAGCCGGGGAGGGGGGGGGGGGCGGCACTCTCACTTGGCGGTTCTATTGCCGAGCGAGACCCAAAATGGTAAATATTTTTTTTAAAAAATTAAATTGAAAAAAAAACCTAAAAAAAGGAAAATAAAAAAAATCAAAAAACATGTGACGAAAATGCTCTTGATCATATTCTTTTTTTTGTAAATGAAGAGACTTTATGCTCTTATTTAAAATAAGATTCACTTCGAACTCTTATTTGAGAAAACGAGAGCACTTTAATCATTTATTTGAAATTTTCCCTTTCAAAATTGAAAAAAATGGCACGATTTTAGAATTACATGAAATTCTTTAGCGAATGCACTTGAAGTTGAAGCCACATGACCATCAAAAGAAATCAATAGAATTACATGAAATTCTTTTGGCGGGGTTTTATATTTTTGCTGAAGTGCAAACGATCACGCCCGCATCAATTTTTCTCACGATTGAGTACGAAGCATGTGCAACGAGCATTTTCGAGGAAAAAAAAAGTATGCGCATCAAATAGGAAGGAATGCATTTTCGAAACGCATTTAAATACTTGAAAAGCTTCTTTATATATGATGTATTTTCTCGATAGACTTTTTAGCATTTTCGTTTCGGGTATATGGCAAATCGCTAACTTCTTATAACTTATAAAAACACCATCTTCGTGGAGACCGTGAACATCGGTTGTTAAAAGAATAGAAGTGGTAAATCAAGTAAGAGGGATTAGTACAATCCACGTTCGATATAGAGACCTAGATGTTAAATTAAAGGGTGTTTACCATAGTCAACGCGAGCTTTAATTTTTAGTTCTGAAAGTAAAACTGGAAGTTCCTCTCTACATTTTTTTCAAGATATTTAGGGTCTCTTAGTTACCCGAAAAAGGAATGGTTTAAAAAATATTTTTTAAAAGTTTAATATAATTATTCAATAAAAAATATATTCGTCATTCACAATAATTTATATTTAAATATTTAGGTGGATGATAAAAAAAAATTATTTTTATAAGCGATACTATGCTTATTCTTATGATAATGTTTTCATTTTCACGAAACAAACGGACTCCGAATTGAGTCTCTAAGGGCCTGCATGAAAACTATTTGGTTCTATGATTACGTTATCCGGAATAGTAAAAGATGAGAGTCTTGTTTGATATCGTAAATAATTTTAATTCGATTATGTTCCCAAGATCGGTTTTAGAGCAAAATCCAAAACAAAAAAAAAAAATTGGTTTTGAAAAAAGAATTACTTTTGAGAATAACAAAACAGAATGAAGTCTTATATCTCTCATTTTTCCATTTCAGTTCTCTCGTCACTTTTCCCTCAATATAATAAAAATAAAATAAAATAATTTGAAAAAATTGGAAAATTTTTAAAAAATAGAAAAATTTTTAGAAAATCTCTAAAAATAGAAGAAGCTTAGATTAGCCTAGTTTGACTTCATTTTCATAAATTTGGGCCTAAATTTTCTAGATTTTAAAGATTTCACTCTTTTACGAAAAATGTCACAAAAGATGAAGGCATCCAACGTGCGGATGGTAACATATATACTCGTAGCCATATGTGACCATTTGCACGTTGAGTTGTAGCCAAACACCCACTTGAATTTAGGACAAAAGCTGCGAAATGATAGTGAATAACTTGTGCTTCATGTCAAGAAGAATAATTTTATTTTTTTTTGTTGGTGGATAATTTGATTATTCGGCTGCTATGTTTGTATGTATTTGGACAACGCAACATTCAAAGAAAAAAAATGAGTCATTAATATGAGAATATGTCCCATGCTTCGATCGAACTTTAAACATCGGATATTAAAATTTATGTTTCATTTATGACATGCTCAAAAAATAATGTATTTCAATTTAGGATGAAATTTTACAAAGTAACTACATAATTTTTTGAGTTAAATGAAAAAAATTAAAAGAGAAATAGTTTTTCGAAATATAAATTTTGTGCAAGTTTATCAAACGTGTTTCCGATTCTCTAAACTCATCGAGGAACAGAATAAAAAAATTATTTTAACCAGGAATGAGTTTTCCGAAGCGAGAATGGTTACCATGCGCACCCTAACTCTACTTCTCACACGCGCAAAAGTCGCCGCACGTGTGAGCTCCCCAGAGCGCGCGGACTTCGTGCTCTGATTTGGTGGAGTCTAAGGGTTGACGCTATGACAGGCACTGCGTGGACCCCATGAAACAACCGAGCAAAAATGGGTTTGATCGGATCAGTTCATATCAATAGAGTCAACACCAAAAATAATAAGATTAGGGAGTTAGGACAGGCCCCATAGCACGTTGTTGTCCATTGAATTATTTGATTAACCACAGTCGACCATAGTTATACAATAAAGCCCTAACAAAAAGACAATACGTTGAATTATTTGATCCAACATAGTTGACCATAGTCATATAATAAAGAGCTAACAAGAAAACAACAAATCGCCACTGTTGAATTATTTGATCCACTATAACCGACCATGATCGGATAATAAAGATCAATCAAGAGAACAATAAATTGCCACTCTTGATTTTCACATCATAATAGGTAACGATTAAACTCGAAAAGTGCTCGTGGAAGGGGCGAGATGTAGATGCGTATTCTTTGTCGTGACATTGCATTTCATAGCTATGCCTGAAAAGGATATAAACATAGTTTCTTATAGCGAGCTGGGTGATGTTTGGATCAACTTTCGCGTAACTTGTTCGTAAATAAGATATAATCACCGGTTATATATGGGGATGAGTAGTTCTAGGGCCGATCCAAGTTCAACTTGAAATGTGCTCATCGAAATAGGTTCTTCAATTTTTGGAACCCGAAACTTACCCCTGTCATGATTTCGGGATATACCCAAGGTTACCTAAGTATTTTTAATTGAAGGAAAAAATGTCGGAAAAGTATTAAACCTATTGCATTAGTGCTAATTCAGTCCTAAATCTTTTGACCTTGGGCTAATTCGGTCCTTCGATTAATTTTGACAGGATATTGCCGACGTGTACACTTGATTGACCTATGTGACATGGCCATTGACGTGAAATTTTTTTAATAATATTTTAATAATTTTCATTTTTTATTTCTTTTTTTGCCTTCTTTTTGTTTTTTCTTCCTTTCTTTTTTTTTTCCTCTTTTTTGGTGGCCGACACGGCCATGGCTAGTAGGGGCTGGCCTTGCCGAGCCTTGCCCTGGTCCAAGTGACACTAGCCTACGCCGCCAAGGCCATGGCGAGGCCAACCCTAACTCGGTGATGCCTAGCGTCGCCGGATCCGGCGAGGGATTGGCCCTCATCGGCCACCAAGAAAGAGAAGAGAAAAAGGTAAGAAAATAAAAAACACAAGGAATAAAAGAAAAAAATTAAAATTGCAAAATTTTAAAATGTTAATTAAAAATGTCCACGACAACGCCCGACCGTGCCACGTATAGTTGCCGGCGTCCACGTTAGCAATACATGATCAAAATTAGTTGAAAGGATTGAATTGGCTCTAGATAAAAAAAAAATTAGGGCTAAATTGGCACCATTAAAAAGTTTAGAGTTGAATTAGTAATGGTGCAATAAGTTTAGAACTCTTTTGACACATTTCTTCTTAATTGAATGATTATAGTGAGTCATCATTTCTAATGACCACCATTTGCTGCTATAATGCATTAACCATAACTCATATTTAGACACGCCAAGAATGTAAAAAATTCAGAAAAATAAAAAGTCTCGGTTGGAAATAGAAGCTCGGAATAGTGATTCTAAATCACACACTCACCATCGAACGCCATGAAGTGTTGTAAGATCGAGAAAGATATGAAACAAGAAAAACAAAAGACTTATTCCAGGTTTCAAGCGGTTTCAGGTTTTACATGAAATCTAAAAATCTACCCATCGAAATCGATTCTCTCACTGGTCCAAATCTAATGTTCTCTGTTCTGCCCTGGTCACATGCTCGCTCCTAATTATATCTTTCTAAGTTCACCCAACAAGGGCTTCGGCCTGGAGACTTACTTGAAAGCGAGCTTGGAAAGGCCCATGCCGCTGAGACCCACGCTCGTTCTCTCTATGCACGGCCTCTGTAGGGTCAACTCAGGATGAGGGGTCGGGCCTTGAGTTACCTTGCCTTGTCCATATGCACGCACGAGAGAGCGAAGCTTGTTAAGGAAGACAGGCCCCGGTCTCACTCCCAACCTGTTCGAGTCTGGCTTGATCTCAGGACATGGGCTGCTGACTTCCAACCCCCTGTCTCTTGACACGTGGCAAATTATCATCCATCGGTTAAGGGCACGCAGATCGCCACGTGGCGGAATCCCATTCAGTAGCCATCTCTTAGAAACACCCATCAGCCATTCCCTAAGTCAAGGCTGCAATCTTTCTGGCAGCGGAACCGTCCTTACATTTTGGGTTTGGGAGTGAAAACTGAGCCCAATCTTGTCTCGTGCCCAGCCAATTCTGATAAATCTACGCGATCACGCATTCTTGTGTTCACAAAAGCATTCATTTACTTGCAGAATGTAGTCAAATCCATCCAGATGCTATTCCTATGCTTCTTCTGATGCGCCATCTCAAACTGATATTGGAAGCACATCTGATCCTATGCTAAGTTTTAAAAGGCTAGCAACTCGGAAAAAAAGCAAACCCGTCGGAATGGATCGCCGCCTTAAACAAAAGCAATTTTACCTGCTATCACTGCAAATTATGTGAAATGCGGATGAATGTCTTGCGGCGAAAAGCATTTTTCGTTGGGTAAATGTCACGAATTATTTTTGAAAATTGATCTAATACGTAATGCATCCATGAACTTTAGCCGAATATGTAATGTCCCCCTGAACTTTTAATTTATTCGATGTGATCCATAAACTTTTGGTACATGTTCAATTTTTCCCATCGATTGTATGAAAATATTCAATACTATCCCCGAACTTGAATTGATGAAAGAACAACATTGACCATTTTTTTATGGCTCATGACTAAACCGAACATATACCAAAAGTCTATGGATTATATTGAACAAACTAAAAGTTCAAAAATGTTATTACACATTGATTTAAACTTTAGGAACCAAATTGAACTAATGTAAAGTTCATGGACCATATTGCATATTGAGCCAAAGTTCATGGATCATTTATGTCATTATCCATTTTTCGTAAGGTGTAAGTATTAGAAGAACACCGAATGTGTTCCTGCAAACATTTTTCAAGCAGCATTATTTGGAAATGATCTGATAAGTTTTTTATAGTTCATCAGAACCTTTAAGTTTGATTCTGACACTATACATTGAAGTAACGATTAGGCACTTAGACCTTCTCTTCGAAGAGGCGAGAGTTTTTCCAAGTTTGATCTCTCGCTTCTCGTCAATTCTTAAGGTCACGTCAAGGGTTACGAACTCGTGCGATCCTATTATTATCCGAGTAGCTAGAATAGGATAACTATTAAACTCGATACAAGTATTAATCGGTTACCAACAGAAGCCGGGCATTTTCAACATCATATCTAGAAAAGCCTTAAGTTTGACACATTTCTAGAATTAATCCGAGATGTCTATTCTGTGAACGAATAAAGAGACATTTCGATGTTGATTGGTTGCATAGTTCTTACTAGGGGTAAGGTATAACCACGGGCTGGAATTGTCAATTCGATTCCAAGATTTGGTGGAACTGGAATCGAGCCCTTAAGAAGTAGTTTCGGTTTCGATTTTGAACCGGCGGTTCCGGACAGGTTTCGGGCCCGGTTCAGTTCAACATCGAAAATGGAATCGCCGGTTTTGGTTCCGATTCCGGTTTCGGTTACGATTTGTGAATTTAAGTATTAAATTGTAATGAATAATTAATAAAATTGTAATCATATTATCAAATACAAATTATGAAATAAAAGAAAATAATGAATTATGAAATTATAAAATAATGAATTATCAAATACAAATTGTAATCAAATTTGGGAAGAAAAAATGGAGGGGAGGGAGTTTGAACTTAATGAATTATTATTAAGCGCATACATATTTTCTTGGGGATAGAAAAATCAAAGCTCATGTAGTTCTTTTATCCTTGATAACCCCATACTTACCCTATCCTTAATCGTCGCTACCCGTTTTCGGTACCGGTACCGGTACCGATGTGGCGGCGGTATCTTCGTCATTAAAGAATTCGGCTTCATTATTGCGATCTATCTCTTGTTATCTATATGGAGCATTCATCCATTTATCAACACAAGTTTGAGCCTCCATTGAATCCGGAGCTAATTTTGAACGTTGTTCGTCCAAAATATTGCCTCCAAAGACTAAATGTTTGTTCTACCACAACTATCGAACAAGGATTTGCTAAAATTTATTTTGCAATGAGAGCAAGAATTGAGTATTGGGTTGAATGCCTCTTCCATCAATCCAATATTATGAAATCCATGCTGCCGTTAAATTCATTAAACTCAAAAGAAAGATAACTCTCTTTTCAGAATTATTTCCAATTGCTTCCTTTTACTTTTTTTGCCTATGAATCGAAGTTTCTACCCTCTACTTATTTTACCTATGTTCCCACTTTGTATGTCACTAGATTGAGAAAATTTACTATCAACTAGATTATATTTACTACAAAATTCATTATATAATTATATTATTGCGTTTTTAACCATTATTTGTATATTTCTAATATTTACCCTATCAATTAAATGTAAACATTCATAATATGTATTCAAATAATCACCTAAACCATCTAATTTGCAACGTGGATAAAAAACACAAGCAACTAAATAAATAATAAGAATTTCGTTATAATAATGTAGCCATTTTGTTCGCATTGGTATAATAATATCACTTAATTTATCATTATTTTCATTTTCTTCAAAAACTCCAACAATATTAATACACTCTATTAAAAATAAATGCGTAGTAGGATAATAAACACCGGACAAAATATAAATTGTATCATTAAAAACTTTTAAAATATATAATTTTTTTGCAAATATCTCACTCTTGTGGGTATAAATTAATTTGAGTTATATTATCTGAAATAAATGTATATAATAAATTTTTATATGCAAAAGATTTATTAAGCAACTCATAAGTAGAATTTCAACGATTTGGAACATCTCTTGGAAATCTTTTTGATCTTTTTCCATTTTCTATACAAAATTTTAACCATTCTTTCATTTTTGGGGATGTTTCCATAAAAATTGAATTGCTATTTTTATTGGGTCGAGAAAAATATCAAGAGTTCTTAAACCATTTTGTACACATAAATTTAAAATATGATAATCACATCTAACGTGAAAACATTGTTCACCAAAAATAGATTTACAAATCTTTTCTAGGTCGATAATTGAAGCGTTATTTGCCGTGGCATTATCAAAACCAATTAAAAAAATTTTAATAAGCAAAAAATATTCTTCTAAAATTTGCCTAATTAAGCTATAAATATTATTTGCCGTATGCTTATCATCAAAAACTCTAAATGTAATAACTCTTTTTGAATATTCCAATCATCATCTATCTAATAATATGTTATACCTATAGAAGAATGAACTTGCCAATGATTACTCCAAATATCTCTACCCATATGCACTAGTCCATTAAAATTCATAAAAAAGTTTTGTAAATCTTTTTTTCCTTTTTATAAAGTTCTTTAACTTTACGTTTAAGTGTATTTCTAGGAACACGTTTTACTTGTGGAGCACATGCATTTTGTATAAATTGATTAAAACCAAATCTTTCACCAAAACTAAATGATAAATGTTCAACGGAAATAAATTTACCTAATTCTTCTTTATAAGTTTTTTTCATTATAACGAAATAAAGGATAAGTGTTAGGATTGGCGTATCGGAAAATTTGTTGTTGCTTAGTGTCAATTCCCGCTTGGGTTGGATGTTTCGCCTTAAGATGCCGTTTAAATGTTTCATATCCGGCTCCACCCGTATATTTGTATACTATCCCACAATATTTACAAACTACATCATACATTTTTGGACCCATATCAAATCTTTCCATCTTCATGAAGTGGTCCCATATGTCGGATGTAAACTTCCGCTCCGGCTCTTTTATTCTTGACATTTCTTCGATACCGGTAGGAGGATGAAGACTTTCTTGCGTTTGGGCGTGCTCCATATTGGGAATAATGTTGATTTCATCATCTACATCAACATCGGTTTCCCAATCTGCATAATCACGAGGATTAAGACGATAATTGGATTCTCTTACCATGTTCTTGCCTTTGCCACTAATTCTACTTTCACTTGTCATTTTTTTAGAGAATTGAGAGAATAGAGCGGATTGAGAGAATAGAGCGGATTGAGAGAACCGAGAGAATTGAGCGATTGAGAAAATTAAGAGAATTAAGAGAATTTGAGAGAATTAAGAGAATTTGTGTGGAAAAAATGAGAGATGGGAAGGGATATTTATAATGGTTAGAAATTAGTAAGGAAAAAGAAGAAGAAAAAACAGGGGGGGATGACCGTTGCAATTGCAACGGCCCTTTCAATTTTTTTTAAAATTTTAAATTTTTTAATTTATTTTAATCCGGATATTTTCCTATTCGGAACCGGCGTTCGGGCCCGGTTCAAGTTTGGAGGAACTGAATCGGGCCCGTATGCCACGAGTCCGTTCCGGTTTGGAACTACGAGCTTGATCAACGGGCCGGTTCTCGAGTTTGACCCGAGCCGGTTCCGGGTCCAACCCGGCCCGTGGCCATGTCTACTATGAGTGATTGATCCCAAGATTGATGGTGCTCACCATAGAACCAAGGACCGCCCACTAGGGATCTATTCCGCAAAATTAAAATCGTGAACTACCCGCTCGTTTCATAGACCCACCGAGAACGGAACCACCGGCTATGTCTCGATTCTCGAGTGGATCCATGAAACCGGTCAAACCAAGCACCAACATCAATTAAAATAGTGAGTGAACCAATATCCCCAACTTTCCATGGGATAAAGAGACAGACATGAGCGTTGAGGGTGCACTTGATGATTTCTATGACAAATTCATAGAAAAAATCAGCAAGTGCACCACTAACAGTGATCACAGACTGTCCTTTAATGAGTAATGAGTTTGCTACAAAGTTCCAAAGCTTCATCCGTAGTCTTACATCACATATCACACATGAAAATAAGTTCGCCCCAAATTAGCAGGAGTAAGCAAGCAAATGGAAACGCTTTGTGCAATTTGAGGGAGATAGCTTGAATTAAAAAAAAATAGTACCTATATTATATAAATAGGTCTGGTCCAGGCGGATGATTCCCACCTGGAATCGGGAACCGGACCGGTACCGGTGGGAACCGCTCAAAATCAACCTGTTCGGTATGGTCCGGTCCTGTTTGAGTGGATCCCAACTTTTTTGCTTATCCCAAGTTCTTACGATTGAGAAAGATAACCAAGAGAGTGACATAAAATCGGTGCATCTGTAAATTCCATCTCTTTGTGTATATAATATACAGAAGCTAGCGCATCAGACCATACAGGATTGAAACCCTAAACTAGTCAAAGTTCATATACATGATATGCACAAATCTACCAATATCACAACCATGTATCAAACTCAAACATCAGAAGATGAACAAAGGAATTACATCGCCTCTCTTCACCTAAACATGATTCCTCTCTCCTCCTATGATCAGCAAAATCAGATGACAAGAGCCATATTGAACCATGCTACACTTGAGCTTACAAGTACAACACAAATAATGAAGCAAGTCCGAATTGGACTGTGCATCATCCCTCTTCAGAAGCTCGAACTCGATCCAGTTCTTCTAATATTCGAAGACTGTATTGTTTATCAATCCGGGATTTCAAACTTCTTGGTTTTTTGGAGGAACTCTGGAACAAAATTAATTGAGAACCAAAAAGAAAGTTAAAATAAGTACTTAATCACCGTAGGTTTCAAAGAAAAACATACCTGTAAGGTAAAATAACTCAAGAAGAAAGATCCTTTACTTGATCAACTTATCCTTCATACAACAGAAAATCAATCCGCCGGCCATATGTATGACAAAGAACAGCATGAAAATTCTTGAAATTATCATGGACAGATCAAGAGATGCACATATAATCTTAAAGGAAGGAGAGAGAGAGAGAGAAGATATGAATGATTAATTGCCAGAATCACAAGCATGTATTAGCTCATCTCTTTGAATGAACAGACTTGACTTCATAACTTTTCAATGCTACAAAGCAACGAAAATCATCTCCGCAACTTCAAAATCAGCCAGAATTCAACATCAATTAATCCAGCTCATTGCACAATCTATACTTTAGAAAACTAAAGGTAATCTTCTTTCTATCTGGGCATCTGAAATGAATCAATGAATCAACTACGATCAACACGACTAAACAAGATTTAAAAAACCTGAGATTTTCCTAAGATAATAGTGAAAATATCAGGCAAGAAAATCCTTTTGCTTCACTGTTTTTTATTTTTCCCGGTTTTGCTCGAATAGGGAACAGCAAAAATCTAGGCAACAGATGAACTGTGGACCAGCTGTCTCGGGTACCGGAATAAATTTACAGCGCGGCCGTTAAAACCCCCACACAGACAGAAAAAAGAGAAGTACAACGACCAAGATCTGGCAGTGTTCTAGACAAGAGATTAGTAAATAGTAAATGAAGATGGAACCCTAGACTGATAATGTTCGGTTCCAAGACACACAGCACACTTCGGTTATTCCAACACTCGCATCTAAGATGGAACATAACAGGAAAAAGAACCTGGGAAAAGAAGATGTTCACTGAAATGAAAACACCGGTGCTTGCTACTCCACAAGATTCAAAAAGGGCAACGAGAGAGAGAAGGAACCGGACATGTTAAGAACATCATAACAGAGGACAAGCTCGCATGAAACTAAAAATCACATGAAATCAGAGGAGAGAGAGAGAGAGGGAGGGAGGGAGAGAGAGAGGGAAGGGGGTGACAGACAGAGGGTGAGCACACAGAGCTTCGAGCATGAATTGGGACATGCAAGAAAGAGTACCATGTGTGCTCACTCTCTTCTGTCACCTCCCTTAATCACCATTTCATCTAGCTGAATCACCAGAACAGGCGGACTAGAAACCCTAATCCTGTTATACCCTCTCCCCCCTCCCCCCTCTCTGTTACTGTTCCATTGGAACAGGAACAAGGGCTTAGATGATTTGATGCTGTGGATGAAGAAGTTGTGTTGGTGCCTAACTGTTTATATAGATGGAAAAAGAGGAGAGAGAGAGAGAGAGAGAGAGAGAGAGAGAGAGAGAGAGAGAGAGAGAGAGAGAGAGCATCACGCACAGCATAAATGGGGCTTCTTCTTTCATTGGTCGCCCTAATCCTTTTTAAATTGCCACCGTTAGTGTACAGATAGAGAGAGAAGCCAAATCTACTTGCCTTGAGATATATGGGAAGGTGTGTTTGTGTGTGAATCGAGATGTGGGCGTGCCAAAAGAGAGAGTTGACGAAAATTCATGTGTCGATGTGATCCGATCCTGACACGATTGAAGAGCGATCGAGGCCGCCTGATGGTTCCTCACTCGCGCACAAAGTGTGTGGATGGGGTTTCTCGATGAAGCAATGAAACTGCACGAACTCGGGTGTGAGAAAATGTGAATTGCAAAAAAAATTGAGATGAGGAAATTCTATTTAGAGATATAAAATGGTCAGAATTGAGATTACAAGGAAATGAACACTCAAGAAATTGAAAGAGAGAAGAGTGCGATTGTGTTCGTGTGTTCTTCTATATATGCCTCCAAAAAGGTTTTTAAAACTCTAGGAATTTGCGAACGGTCGCCCAACTTCCACGTCAATATTCTTATTTACCGCTAAAATTTACCTTTTGCAACCCTACTGCTGATCGGTTGATCCTCCTTATTTTTTGGATTTGGCTTTGTTTTGTAATATTCTGGGCTTTGCTCTGCTTCAATTTGCTTTGCTATGAAGTCCATATACTTCTCTTGTATCCTTCTGAGTAATGAATACAATTTTCTTTCAACAACAAAAAAATTACAATGATTTAATGTGAGTACATTAATTATTCAAATTTTCTTTTTCATTAAATTAAGGATAAAAGTTAATTTCGTTTGTTTCTTCATTCATTTTCTTTCTTTAATGCATAGCATTGTGGCAATAACAAAATTATCCGGAGTATTTGTTGAAATATCCGTGATTCCTTTCAAAAGATTTTTCATTGAATTTAACTTAGATATCTATGACATTCACTATCGAGGAATATTTATAAGGTTGAATAACTTCGATTCTACAAGTAGTACACTAGAAAAATTGACTTTATTTTGTGCAACACAGTTACTTGGTAGAATCAAGAATAGACTAAAACACTATGAATTGTGAATATTATTAAACATGGCTTCATTATGGAGAATATATTTTGTTGGACATGTATATCATAAACATAAATCTACTTTGTAATGTAACAATTGAAATGACTTCTTTTTAGGCGATACAACATGATTGCTTAAAGTATGTTGAGAAAGAAATTGAGTCAAATTATAAAAACGAATTAGTCGACGATCTAATACGACTTAACATTTATATATGTAGTAAATAGGGCATATTAGATATTTGGCGAGTGTAAAGAGAATTTACACTTAAGACTGTTTTGTTCAAAACATTTCCCAAAACCCATGCGAAGCATCTACATCATTTTCCAAACTTGTAAAGCGAATCGAACAACAAAGTGAACCATAGACAGCTTCTAAGCAACGTGGGATAAGAGAATGTAAGAAAAATGAGCCTTTTCAAATACATTTTTACAAAAATTTGTGTGTGTAGTAGGCTAGTAGCGGGTTAGAATTGAAGTAGACATGGTAGAATTGACAATATTTGAAAATGTAGAAGTTAGTTTGTGTCACGGGAAACGAATGATTTGAAAAATATTTTTCTAAAAATGATCACTTTTATCGTTTACAAAAATGAGTAAACCAAAAATGTTTTCATCGTCATAAATATTTAGACATGAATTATTATCGATAATGATTTTTTCATTAATAAATCATTTCAAGTGATACAAATTTTCTAAATCATTCACTTTTAGTGAAACATACGGAGTCTTTGTTTCTAACTTTTTCTTTCCGACTCTAAAAACCGTGGAGCTTCCGCCTATTACACAAAATCATATAGCCATCACATCAAATATTTATACTCACATGAACTCCATTTAATTTCTTGTATTTATATAGCCTGCAATGGATGGACACAGGTCCTTTGTTCTGCCATACATGACATTTCTGTCGGTGGTTTATTTGTAAAACAAACAAAGTGATGCCTTCTTTCCTATCTCACATAAAAAAGATGGGACGGTGTTGACCAATATATTAGTGAAATGCTTTTCTAGTCTTTCGAATGAAGACAATGGGATAAGTGGGCCGAACCCTATTATATTTGCGTGCGGGTGCAAAATTATTAGACGCATTTTATGAGATCTCTTCATGAAGTAGTTATAATTATTTTTAAAATTTTTAATTTTTAATTTTCCTTACAGTTATTAGGCGTTCTTGCAACCTTTTAAAAGTTGCAATTTTTCGCACATGAAAGGTTTCGAACATGAAGAGTTGTGTCATAATTAGCAAATTTTTTAGACATAAAGATTTGTGTCTGAATTTACATTTTTTTGTATTCTTTTCTGAATAACATGTTTGTTCACAAAGGTTTCGCCATGATTTATTCAACGATTATGTTTAATAATATAATTGTTATATGATATTCTCATTCTAAGACTTTATTGTTTTTCTGGAGAACTTTTGCCGGTAAACATGGGCAAAGTTTTATGGCAAAAAATTCCTTAAAGAAAATGAATTCACATCTCAAAGTCCGATTCTATTTCTTCCCATTCGACCATTATATTTCTCGATGGTTTCTTCGACCATGTTGTAGCAATTTGATACGGTTGCTCGAGACTCGTATCAAACATGAATGATGGGGGATCATACTTTAGAAACAAAAAAGAAAACAAAATAAGGAGAAAGCTACGAGAATATATATCTGCATGTCCACTAATCTCAGTCAATTATGGATCACACAACTTGGACATAATGAAAAGATCTTTTTTCTCTCTCTCTCTCTCTCTCTCTGTGCACCTCCAGGAGCACGCGTGATCTGCATATATATTGCAAAAGGTCAAAAGAGAGCAGAAGGGGATTCTGATACAAATCATTCAAATTCAATTGGGTTTTGCTTTGAATTGGCATATCAGGCCTCCATCATCTCATTCAATGCGTCACTAATGGGGCCGTTGTGGCCCTCTTGGCCTCATTAAAACTATTCCATTCTCTCTCTCTCTCTCTCTCTTCTGTCACAAGTTGCTTACAAGTGGCCATGAGCTTATGCAGATGAATTTCCCCCTTTTCCCCATAAAATACAGATGACCAGAGATATCTGTTCTCTCAGAGAGGGATGCGAAGGAGGTGAGGAGGGACCATCCTCAATTATGGAGATTTTCAAAGATTAATATAAACAAATTGAACGAGGGCACAGCTCAAGGAAAGAAGGATGGTCCCAAAAACAAACCCCCATCAAAAAAGCTCACAAGATTGTGGAGCTGTGCCCATTTAGTAGTTTTAGGAATCTTTACGAAAGCCCGATCTTTAGGCAAGCATCGTTTTTTCCAAAGGAAAATGAAAGAATTACGAATACTCGTCCCTTTTGGGTTACTGCTCCCGATACCGAATTCTCCAGAGAATTACGCATTCTATTGAGGTCGCTTGCTTCAGATAGTAAATTTCATTTTTTTTTTTCAAAGTACCTCTAATAAAGTTTAACGAGTGCCCATAAGAGAAGGCGCACCCACAACATTCCATGAGTTTTCCTAATTCTGGCGATTTATCGGAAAATGTGGAATTTGAGAAAACAGTCATCAGTCTCTTCTGTGTAACCTAAGTGGATTAGAGATTCAAGAATCATTAAGCAGTGAAGTAGACAAACTTGAGTTCACGCGTGTAAGGTTTCTAGTGTTTTTTTTTTTTTTCGCGAAAATCAAAGTTTCAATGCACGATCATAGGAACAACAACCGATGCCATTTAGGATGGTCCTCTCCATGATCTAGGTTCTCATGAACAAGAGGGGGAGTTATATCATCATGCGTCTGGACAGTGTCGTTAGCAGTTGGTTTTCCCCTATGATCCTGTCCACCTTCTGCTCAACGAAGAAGGGAAAGAGCTCGGATACGGGGAGTATGAGCTTCTCAGACATTACAGTTGGATCGAACATGCAGCTTATCAGGAAACAAACCGAGGGTTAATGGTGGATCCGACCCGTTTATAACAACACGGGCGACAAAACCAGAAGAAAAAAACCCTAACCAGATGCAAATTTGCTTCCGGGTCGGATTCAAAGGACTGTTGTCCTGTTGATTATGCGGCTATAGTGAAGATAGAGAGCTCTATCGATGTTCTCAGAGACTGGGACATTCGACATCATAAGAGAAGCTAAAAGAATAGCAAAAATGTAGAGAGAAAGAACGAAAAAAGGACAGCATAAGTCTAAAACTTGTGTACAATGCTCACTTTAAAGATAAATTTTTTTCGAATCACTTAAGTGTCAATTTTTTTCAAAAACGATCACTTAAATACCAACTCTATTCTATTTGGCCTAACATGTCATTTTCTTTTTGTTAATATTGAAATCGACGTAGGCTTACGGAGGTCCAATCGGCAATAAAGAAAACTAAAAGTTCAAACAAATATTTAAAAATATGAAAAAAAAATTAAATATTTATGCTAAATAAAACAAAGGTGGAGAATAATTTAAATAAAATTTGTTTTAAGTTTGTATTTTTTTATTAAAAAATTAGTTTGTAGCTTATTGTTAAATTTAGAAGTCCGCGTGGAATGGAATTTTTTAAAATATGCCACGTCGGATTAAAAACTTCATTATAAATGACACATAATTAATTTAGCTGGAATTTCTCTCGATTTGACATTTAAGTGATTAATTTTTTTTAATTTGACACTTAAGTGAATGACGAAAATTGTTTATATTAAAGTAAAGACCATACACAAAGTTTTGTTACTTCTTATGTCCTTTTGCTAAAAAAGAAGAATTGAAAAGGACAGATCTTAAGAGGCACATGAGAATGAAGTTTCCCAACACCCTGCCAAATTATTGGAGGGACCATCTAGCTTATACTATCCAACCAATTTGGAAGCACATAGATGGAACTGACGGTTGGGCGGAAGCCAACAAGCTTGTGAATCCCCCTGGACCGACACTTGGGATTGCTAGAAACATGTAGACACACTAAGCATCATCATCTGCGTCACTTGCTTTTGCCGAAAGTGGCATCCAATCCTATCAAGATAGGTTCACAACATGCGTCTACACAGTTCTCCCAGGAAAGAGAAAAAGGAGGGAGGAGGAGGAAAGTAAAAGTTTTCAACTCTTGAATTTCTAGTCAGTGCTTTGATTTGATACACACGAAGATTGTTCTGAACATGTATAGCAAGATATTTGTAATCGGATATATGGCTCCCTTGGAGAAAAAAATGTTCATCTAGATAATGTGTCACCTGTAAGTGAATATATAAATATATATGTGTGTGTCATGTACTTTGCCAAAGTTTCCGTCTTTACAATGTCCGACCCATTACCACCGTCGCAATGCTTGAGCCATTGCCATTGAAGTGATACCTGAGTTGTTGCCTTGCCATCCAAAGCACACGTGATCAAAACACACACCCTCTGTCTATGTATGCCACTGTGTGTGTGTTTGTGCAACACAAAGGTCGTTTGGCACCATATGACGGAGGTCGCGGCCTTCTGATGACCTAATTCTTGAGCTCCCCTAGTTGGGGACGCACAACGGATATAAGGTCGAGATTTCAAAAAAGGGCGCATGAGGTTTGCGATGGCAATTACCGTCGTACAATTTCAATTTCATATACTAAATTTACAAAGGTACACATCAATAATGATACGTGTTAATTATCTAGATGCATATTAAATGAAAATTCCTTCTTTCTTTTTAGATGGGAGGGTTGAAGATGCTCATCATAGTTGGGGCTCGATGCTCTCAAATTGCTCCTTTAGCATTGGGCTGAAGGTTGAAAGGGGAAAAAGGTTTTTGTGCTTATGGAACGGAACATTGTATGCCAATTGCCAAAGCATTCCATTCATCCCCCACTCCAAAAAGGGAAAGTCTTGATCATCACTAAACAATAGCCCACTTCCCAAAAGGGGTAAGATTTTTATAATTTTGTGCCGTACCCACCACTTACCATCATTCTTAAAGTACACCCAAAGAGCAAGACTCCCTTTGGACATATGAAGACGGAACAATGACTTGCTGATGGGACGATGGGCAGTCGCATCATTTTCTGCAACTGTATATGTAGCCCTAGCCCTCACCGTCCAATCATTTTTGACCCACCTTTTGTTCAATGGCTAATGAACCAACCTCCCTAGATCTCCATTGGATGACTTCGGTTTGGCTTTTATCATGTCCATCCATAATCCTTCTAATTGGACCTGAACCTAGCTTAAATGACAGGGTTCCAGATCATTTGGCAAATCATTACATAGTTCATGTGGGGGATCATTCGAGATCACGAGATGATATATGTCGTTGAAACAACTGACTTTCCTTCTCTTGAAACGGCATGAGCTGAAGAAAGGGAACCGATGTAAACGAGCGGGAGGTTGTGCGCGAGGAATCGAATCCATGGCCTCTTCTGACCTTAACTCCGTACCGAGGCTGCTCGAGAAGGTTTTTTTTCCTCTCTTTTGTAAATGGAAATTAGCATAGAGAATATAAAACGTTAAATGAGGTCGCTTTACGCAAGAATCGAAATTTCCTCGCGAATGTGTAAAAGCAATGACGTCCCCGCAAACCACGCACTCGCGAGGATTGGTCGGGACAAATGTCGATGATTCTCAGCATGTCATTATTTGTGTTAAACTAATATAAAGTCAGTAAAAAAGCAAAGAAAAAGAAAAGAAAAGCATATATACTTTAAGTTGCTTTTGCGCCGTATTAGATCTTTGCGTGAGCATGTGTGGATGAGGGCCTGTTCGTCTCTCATTGGCTGAATCAATCCAATTCCTGAAGAGCACCTTCCCCCAAATCTCTTTTCCTTAAGAAGGTGGGGCCTGCCATTAGGGTTTCTTGAACTAGTTTATGGTCTGATTTTGCGGTTGATATGATAAATTAATTAAGGAAAGGGCATGTCTCTTTGCAAGAAGGAAACATTGCCCGCCTTTTGTTCGTGTCATGATGGCTATATTCCAAGACATGGAGACGCACAACAAAAAAACATACCCTGATTTTGATTGGCACTACTTATGAGGAATATGCTCAAGTTCATGGTTTCTTTCCTTGATTAGGGAGGTCCACATATCTTTTATCTCGAGTTTATGGTTTCTTTTCATTGGAGAATGGTGTTGGGAGCACGCAATGTAAATCCGATACCTTCGCTAAGAGAGATTGCCAAAAGGGAAACTAAGTCCAAATCCGTTTACATATCTAGTTGAACTCACCTTCGTTTGCTCCGAGAGATTGCAAAAGAAGGAAACCAACCCGTCAAGAAGGAAATCAAGTTCAAGCCTGTCAACATATTGAACCCACTTTCACTCAAAAGCTTAAGCCAATGAGTTGTGGGCTAACTTGAATATATTAACTACTCCACATCACATCAATTATCCGATGCGGGACTTTTCTAACACAACATAACTTGCATGTGCATTCGATGTGGAACTTCTCTAATACAACACAACTCACATGTGCATCCTAACAATCTTCCCCGCACATGTGAGCTCTAGTATTAGGTCTGCTCTCCCTTAATTCAAACATCATTCCGCATCAACATATCTCAACTTGAATCTCAATCAACATCCATTGGGATCGCGTTGCTACACCACAATACCCATCAGCCCGAAAAACCGTTGATCACCAAACCCAATCAACCATCGTCTCGATACCATTTGTTAGAGCGCGCAGCAGAAGTCCGATACCTTCGCTTGGAAAGATCGCCAAAAGAGAAATCAAGTCCAAGCCTGTCAACATATCCAGTTGAACTCACCTTCACTTAAAAGCTTAAGCCAATAAGTTTTGAGCCAATTTAGATATATTAACCGCTCCACACCACATTAATTATCCGACGTAATACTTCTCTAATATAATTCACACGTGCATCCTAACAAATGGAAATCGAACTTTAATGAGAGAGGGGAGAGGATTTGGAGATTTAGACACAAAGCCTTCTTCTATAAAATGGGGCGAGATCGATGTAGATCCGTGTGGACACTTAATAAAATAGTAGAAGAAGACATCTTCGATAATCCAAACATTGTCGAGGAAGAGAGGAGTTTTTTTGTAGCATCTTCAAGATTTGCAATTTAGCATAGGTGGAATATGGTTGAATTGGTTATACCAAACCAACTAACCCAAAACTCCATTCTTTGGATTGAATCTCCACAAGCCAAATTCATTAAAGAACAATGATATAGACCCACATATTCATTATTGGCACTCCCCTACACGGTTATGCCATACCAACTAACCCAAAACTCCATTCCTTGGATTGAATCTCCGCAAGCCAAATTCATTAGAGAACGATGATAGACCTACATATTCGTTAGTGGCCCTCCCCTATGCGAAATTTTATTTTCGGGTCATTTTGTAAAGGATGATTAAATGACTAAACCTTTCGTATTCAACGCAACACACAGAGAGTGAAAGAAATCGAAATTACTTTGACGAACTCTTAGGCAATGTGAGATCTGGTGGACCACTACCAACTTTTTTAAAAGTTTAAGCTATTAAATGAAATAATGGTTTAGTGGGACTTCTATCCGTCACTCTCGTTCATGCTTAATCTTGTCTATTTGCCTAGTATTAGGCGTTGGACCGCTTATTCGATGCCATGTGAGATTTAGTGGGATCACCGCCAATTATTTTAAAAACTTAAGTTGTTAGATGAAAGTATAATTCAACATTTACTTATTTTATCTATCTAGGAACGCATTCTATTTGTGCCGGCATGAGTACTCTTAAGTGACGGGATATTTAAAGTTGCAATCGTAGTGTTGTAAAGTTATTTGTTGTAGTGACAGTCTAGAGGTTAACTTTTAAATTTGGTATCCTCCTTTTAAATGCTAAAGTACCCATATTTATAATTTCTCGGTACACCAAAAAGTGAAGGGAAAATTCAAAATTAATGAAAGAAAATTAAGGACCCCAACTTTCATGTAGCAAAAATCCCATTTTTCAAAGCTGTTATCCCTATTTTCTTACTAAAAACCACTAAATCCATTATCCCTGGCCAACCCATCTATCTCTGACAGACACATGGACGAGTGAAAGCAATGGATGCGATCGAGAAAGGGGAACGTGATGAAGGCAGAAAGACTGGCGTGGGGATCGGAGGGCCGATGCTCATCGAATCACTGGTCGCGTTGGCAACCGGAAGTGAAATAAAACGAGCCTTCAATTCATTTCCCAGATTGATCGCTTGACGACAAGCTCTGCACTTGAGACGCTTGATGGGCAAATAGCCCTTGACTGAAAGATCCAGTCAAACATGTGTTTATTTATGGATATGGCGTTGCCCAGGTTGAGTTGGATTGACAGTGCTATCTCTTCATTCCTTTTCTGCTTTTCCCCTTCCCAAAATCATGTTTGTCATCTTTCCGTTTGTGCTCCCTAAAGCTTGATCAGCTCCTCAGTACGTTTAGCTTCTGCTATCAATTTGGACCGTGTTCATCGGAACTGTACCCGTGTGAACAGATCACAAGAGGATCATGTTTAAGTAGCGGATTCGACAATAGCGTTGGCAACGAATGCTTTGGAAAGATAGCCTCAAATGTTAGGATTCTTTGATCTTTGTGTGTGGAGTGGTGAATGCTAAATCACAGAAACGAAGAAAGGAAAAAGAGATTATGCAATGAAGAGATACCAAACAGTTAGGTTTATCTCATTATTAACTGAATGTTCCGGACAAAAGTTGTTGTGGTCACTGTCTTTAAAAACATAGTGTCTTTAGCCAAAAAGAGTGTGTGAATGCTTCCGCCTAAGAATAATGCGTTGGAAAACCCCAAAATTTTCTTAATTACTTGGCTTAACAAGTGTCGAGGACACTTTCTTTGGCAAAACCCTAATGCTAACTTTTACTGAAATGAAGTGTTGGGCTTTTTATCAAGTGTTAAATTTAAATTTGACTTCGGTGAAAATACGGTGGTTGAACTTAATTCTTTTCAGGTGAACAAGAGAAGCGGACTCCATACTTAGGTATGTCTTTAAAAGGCTTAATGGAAAGCCGAAAGCTAAGCTTCTATAAGTTTTTCTAGTATTTCCCTCCTACGAGAAAAAGAAAAAATTATTTGGTAGAAATTGAGGGGCTCTAGAGTTGGCCTCGGCTTGACATAATATAATTTTCGAGATTTACAGTCCGCTCTGTTGGGAGATTGGAGGAACTAGATTCAAGTTACAATGACCTATGGATATTTTACCACAAAGATTGGAAAGAGTCATTCCGGTTAACTTTGAATGAACAAGAGAAGCAAGATTAACGGATTGAACTTATCACTATAAACACTTACATGTTACTATTACCTATTTCTATGTTAGATATTTATATTGGATGGACGAGATTTTTGAAAACATCCTTTTCACCTACGTGGTCTCTCTCTCTCCCTCTCTTATGTGAAGTGATTAGCAATAAAATATTAGGGCACCCAATGAAAGAAGAAGCCCCATTTATGCTGTGTGCGAGCCACCCTCTCTCTCTCTCCATCTATATAAACACCACCACGCCAAGCTTCTCCATCCACAGCATCGAATCATCACAACCCACCTTGTTCCTCTCTAATGGAACAGTAACAGAGGGTGAGAGAATGAGGAATCTGAGGAAGACGATACCCGCCAAAGTTAGGGTTTCGATTCGAGGCGAACGGGCCAGATCGATCTGGGGTAAATCAGGGAGGTGACAGAAGAGAGTGAGCACACATGGTACTCTTTCTTGCATGTCCCAATTCATGCTCGAAGCTCTGTGTGCTCACTCTCTGTCTGTCACCCCCTTCTCTCTCTCTCTGTCTTTCTATGATCTTCTCTTGTTTATGCATGTCTGAATTTGTAATGCATTTTCTCTGCCTGCTGTGTGTTCAATCTGCCCAGAAAAACTTGCATCTTTTCTTGTTTGCTATAGTTGTTTTAAGGTTTCATAGTACAACCTCGGTGAACGAGTGTTTTCTTTTCTGGGTTTTGCCAGATCTTCTATGGTTGTCCTTTTATACACAGCTGATGATTTGCGCCAGCGAAGTGGAAGAAGCTAGGGTTGAATTAAATTAATAACAAGATTTTTCCCTCAATTTTTTTTTCTTGTGTAACTGACTGATAGATCCTGCTCTTGTACTTTTTTTGGGTACTTAACATGACAAAAGGTCTGTACTTTTTCCGTCCAAAAATTACTGTGTCCAAGAATACTGTGCTCCCCAAATAATTTATTAGCGAGTAGTGAGATCTTTTTTGTTTTTTGTTTCTTGTTTTTGTTTTTTTTTTTTTTTTTTGGTTATGTGTTGTTGAGCTTTAGCAGATCTAGCCTTCCTGTTTCAGATAAACCATCTCCAAGGTTGTAGATTCCCCCAGAAGAATCAGATCCATCAGTTTCTTGTACTTCTCCTTTCAATCATATTTCATTTCACCTTCTTCTTTACTTTGTTTTATGTGTTGGAGTTTTGCCTTTTCCTGTTTCCTTTTTTGGGTTTTTGCAGGGTGATGCATTTTGAGATGGGTTGTTTGCAGGAGGGCAATTTCCATTGATCCTGAGGTAAAATTGCAACAGTTTTACATTGTATTATAATTTATACTTTCGTCTTGTTAGCTACTTGTATACATCTTTCTTTTTCTGGTTCAAAAACGATAGTTATCCAAAGGCCGATTTACATGAATTGATATCCCAAGTGATATGACAGATTATTTACCTGTTTAAATGCTTGTCATTAGTCTCTCGCACCATTTCCTATAACATGTCTCGTTTTATGTTGATTTTAAAGTACCTAGCATTAGTCCTTTCCAATTGCTCTTTTCATTTTCGTTTTGGCTTTTGGGATGTAATAGATCTCTCTCTCTCTCTCTCATGTTGTGGGATTTATTCATCAGTCTTATGAAATCTAAAGATTTCTGAGGTCATTTCGTATTAAGTGGTTTTCATGTTGTGGGCTTCACTGATGAGATTTGGTTAATTATTTTATCAATTGATACCATTGGAGTCAATATTACATTAGCCAATAGAAAGATCACTTTGTTTCCTGAGAATAGATTCTTGGCTAAAATAACAATGAGTGGGTGTTTTTTGCTTTAATTAGATTGAATAGATCTCACTTTACAAATGACTGGTTACACTATGACTCTACAAAATTTACAAATCAATGGGGAAGAACATAGAATTAATTAGATGAGCTAATAAGCCATTCCTTATGCTTAATCGCTTATCACAGGTTGATCGTTCGTCTTTGTGGTTCTGTGACTGACCCATCTGGTATATGTCTTGGTTCAAGGCCTAAAAAAGGTTCCATCTTCTTATCCTAATGGAATTAGTGTGTCGAAAAGTTGATTGGTTGATTAAACTTAGCCCTATCATTTACTATTATGAGTACCTTTCCTTGCTTTGATGATAACCAACAAGCCCTTTCCCACTGGTTAGCTTGTTTCTCTCTACAGCTTTTCACACAATTGCAATTTCGTTCCTTATCACATCTTCCTTAACATCCACATACTCGAGATCTTTCTTCCTCCAAATACCAGTATTGTCTATGTCTTTCCCAGCCTTCCCTTGCTCCTTCTCTGTATCTGTCAATCTTTACAGTTAGTTAAATACTTTCACAATGAACACTTCAGAAGAAGAAAAGGATCCATTCATAGAATTTAATTCGTTGGATTGACCTTTCCATAGTTAAGGAGGAACTTGCGGATTTTGCAGGTAAATACTTCCTCAACCCAGATAGACCAATTGTGACTGAAGCACTCTCATAAGTTAGAACACTCAGTCTCAAACCATCTATGCCGTGCTGGAGTAAAAGCGGCAAAGTCGTGAGCAACAAGATCATATCCAAAATCTTGTGAAGACATAAGAAGTGTAGATTCATGTACTTGCATTTTGAAATTGCTTCCTTGCTGATTGTATCGCGCAGTTTGGTGGTGCAGAACCATCTCTCTTTCTGGATGTATGGAATTAGAATTGCATGCCAAATAGGGCATGAATGTTCATTGTTTGAACACAGCTCAGAACTCATGTTAGCTGCATTACTCTCGTATGATGCTATTGCTTAAGTTGGCAGTTTGTCTTCATTGATGTGCTATTTCATCAGTGGATTCACATTACGGCTAGACATTCGAGCACTTGTTTAAGCGCTACTACATGGACAGGAAATTTGTACCTCGAGACAATGAAGTTTTGTGATTTTACTCCTTAATAGTAGCTTAATGAAAGCCTCAAGGACAACCCATGAAGATTTTCTCTTAATATTACATGGTCATTTGCCTGATGGAACGTGAACTATAGAAACCGTTTACTTACATTCTGAAGAGAATAGTTCAATTAATGTGTTGATACCTACAGCTTTGCCATAGAGAAGTACATAGGTTTATTGATACCAATTCTAATGGTCCGATAATCACTGACTAATTTGATTCAATTGCAAACATTCAATTAGCAAATCCGAAAACGTTGCAACAAAAGATGCGAAAATGTTGTTCTAATTGAAGAGATTGATTGTGGGTTTTTCTTCCACTATCGTCAAGATTGACTGGGTTTGTTCTTCCTTGCTTTTGATCTAATCCTAGCGATTCTCATCCTTAATTGATTATAACTTCAATGTTATTTCTAATCAACACCAATCAAAGGAAGATATTTTGTTTGAATCATGTGATATTTCATCTTTAGATAGAAAGGGTTACCTCATCATTCTTCGAGATAATAAATTTGTAATTTTTCTAGCAATTATAGTTAGTTTTTTTTTTTTTGGTCGAAAAATATAGTTAGTTCAAACGGGTAAGATAATCTAATGAAGAAAAACATGTGAAGCCAATCACTAATATCAATCGGCCTAAAAAATTGACTTACTAGGGTCATGTCGAAGATTGCCTCATAAAAATTTGCTATTTCTAAGTGTACTTAACATGAAATTGTTGGATTTGAGCATTGAGCATGTGTAAAGTTTCTCGTATAGTACGAGAAAACTTTGCAATATTTTCTTAGTTAGTTGCTTAACATACACGCTAAAATACTCTTTTCTCAATTATTATTGTCGATCGTAGATTACACACACAATCATTTACACATTTGCACGGCCCTTTCTTTTTCTTTTTTTTTTTATATATAAACATTTGGAGGTGTAGATCTATGCAATTTTATCCTTACATAAGAAAATTTTCACGAGTTCATGACGAGATTACAGTTGTTTTCTAACTTTTTATGCTTAATATATTCTTCGCGCTTTGTCCTCCGACACTTTCGAACATAACTGAGCATCGTATACAAATGGAATCATTTTTTTCTTCTTTTCCACATGAAACCACATAGAACTTGATTTTGCTGTGTCCCAATTTGATGGAGACAGAAATGGCCAGACATTTTATGTATTGGGTGTAATGCGATCATCCATGATCCTGCCCATCATCAATTTTAGTTAGCAGGCGCCAATGGCCAGAATAGTCTTTCGGGATAGAATGAAGAAGAGTTTTGGGATAATAACACAAATGGCCTCCGAACTTTGGCCCAATGCGTAATGTGGTGTCGAATTTTTAATTTGTTCAATGCGGTCCCCGAACTTAAGCATAATGCTCAATATGATCCTTGAACTTTTAATTTGTTCAATGCGATCCTTAGGCTTTTGGTATTTGTTCGATTTAGTCCATAAACTATATGAAAATGTTCAATGTAGTCCTTACATTAAATTAAAAGCAATGACAACATCGACCATTTTGGACTAAATTTAATATGTACCAAAATTTTAGGGACTACATTGAACAAAGTAAAATCTCAATGCCCACATTGCACATTGAGACAAAGTTGATAGATTACATTGAACAAACTAAAAGTTCGGAGATCACATTATATTTTAAGCCAAAAATTCGGAGACTATTTATGTCATTTTCCCTAGAGTTTTAGGCAATGCAATATAAGAGGGCCATGATAACACTTCGGAAGTGAGATTTCTACTCCAAAACCATTTCAAGTAGAAATTCGTTTGGTAATGTAACTTTTGAAGCAAAAATCCGTTTGGTAAAAATTTTTACTTCCAAAAGAAATTTCTACTCGAAGTTATTTTTTTACCAATTTGAGAAGTTAAAAAAATATCTTCTCCAACTCAATAAGTATTTCTCGCCTCACCCTCTTTTATTACGTCCTCACCTTCTTTTCAATTATACCCACCTTCGTCAACCTCCTCTTTTAGATCATACCTACGTCTCGCCACCCTCCGCCGCTGCGGATCGTTGCCGATTGCCGCCCATCGTCGACCTCCACCGGCCGCCGCCCACTACCACCGCCAACCGCCGACCATCGCTCGCCCCGGCCTACCGCAAATCTCCACCGGCCACCACTCGCCAAATGTCCCTGTGTAGCCAACCATTGTCAACCTTCGCCGACCACCCCCCATCGCCAACCGCGACCACCACCAACCATCGCCCATTGCCAACCTTCGCTCGGCCGCGATCGCCGCCAACCATCACCCCCGCCGCCAACCAACGATCACCGCCCTGGCCGCCGCTAAGTCACTGTGAGTAAAAAATAATTAATAAATTTTTATTTTAAAAATTAAATAATATTTTAATAATAGTTCAAAAATGAAGTAGAATTTTTTTTAGCTGCCGATAATAATTTTTCATAGAATATTTTGTGTTAATAATGTTTCGTAAGTAGAAATTTTCAACAATTACTAAACGAATTTCTCTCGATCGGAAATAACTTCCGGAGTAAAAGTAGAAAAATTAACTTCGCTTCTAAGAAGAAGTAGAAAAATTAACTTATGGTTAGAAGTTAATTTTTGAAGCAGGAAGTGTTGCCATGCGTGCCCTAATCTTCTAGGCTGTTCATTTCACATGTTCTTTCTAGGGTCTCTTGAAGCAATAGTATTATAATAGTTTCTAGCAGGCCCAATAAGGCCCACATAAACACACCAACGGGGCCCTACTGTCTTCCCTTCCTTCTTTCCCCTTGCTCACTACCATCGACAGGAAAATACAAAGGAAGTGAAGGCACTGATATATCAGGCAACTCAGATAAAAGTTTAGGGTTCAATGAGCTCAGGATCACCTGATGTCTATTTCCGCGCGTTGTTTTAACTTGTTGGTACCGATCCAAAGGCGGGGATGCATATGGTAGGCCGTGTGTAGATTGTCTGCTATCTAGTTGTCGGACCACTGATTACTTGGGTGCGTTTTTGTCCCGGTAACAAGTCGAACAATCGTCCCGGAAGCTTGAAGGACATATCTGACTAAAGATAACTCGGATTGTCGTACTCGAGGGTGTTCATTAGTCCATGCTTGTTAACCAATACAAATGAGATATATGAGTATAGTCTCGATGGCATGGCTAATCCAGCTACTGGAGTTAGTGTCAGTGTACTCGAGCTCAACTCGATCAGCTATTCAAGCTATTCGGACTCAAGTAGAACTTGGAAAGATATCGAATCGAGCACGGCGACGAAAAATTTGAGCAAGAGTCTCAAAAAGGGCCAATTTGGAGCTTGGAACAATAACTACGGAGAAACTTTTATGAACAGCTAGCATCCAGAACTTACAAGCACCAAACTTAGAGAACGAATTCTTGCGCTCTGGCTATGCCCTCTCAACTATATCCTAGGATCATACAACATGGAAACAACAACAGCAACATAAATAAGTGACAATGACCAGCTAAAGAAGCAGCCTCTGAGGCATAGAAATAGTAGTAAGGATAGGAGTAATCATGCCCTCCCATTCCCATTCCTGGAGTCCCAAGACCGGAAGGTGCATTGTTGGAGTACTTAAAAGGAGGCGGCGGAGCGACCCACGAAGGATACAGCGACGGCGCCTCAGGAGGCGGCAGCTGTGTTGGCAGAGCCGGGGCGGGAGGGGTCGGCGGCAGAGGCTCCAGCGATGGCGGCCGCGGCGGCGAGGAGTAATAGTAAGTCTCGGGCGGAGGATTATGGTGGTGGGCATGCGGGGGCAGCGTCCGGAGTGGCGGAGGCGGCGGCGGGGGCAGCGTCGGGAGCGGCGGCAGCGGAGGCTGATAGGATGGCATTGAGAGCGGAGGAGGGGATGAGCAAATGACAGGGCAAGTGGCACAGTCACTGATGCAAACCACGCCAGCAGTGGGCGTGGCTGGGGGCATTTGGCCCTGTGAAGTGACTCCACCTGTGAGCAAGAGCAGTGCAGCAAAGATTCCAACTTTGAGCGCCATTGGAGACCCGAATGAGCTCAACCTGAGACAAGTCCAACTCTTCTTCTTGATGATGATTTTTCAGCTGGCACAAGCTTGAGCAGAAGCTGCAAGATACCCCTTTTGCTCTCCTACCTATTGGGTGTGTGTTTCTCTGTAAAGCTGGATTCTTCTCCCCTCTCTCTCTCTCTCTCTCTCTCTCTCTCTCTCTCTCTCTCTCTTTGGTGTAGAAGAGGAGACAAATCGAGTCTCTGGTGCATTACTTACTGCAAAGTTTTATCTGTTTGGCTCTAGATTAACCAGTAAGAGAAGATTCAAAAAAGTTGAATTCAGATGCTTCCTTTTAGTGGGGTGCTGTGGCTTTCTTTTCTTAGTTTAATTAGGCCAATGTGGGGGCATTACTCCCAAGAACTTTCCCTCCAAATGTCTTGAAAACTGCACTCCAAGAGTGAGACAGTATTGTGAAAAGTGCCTTGACCATTGCCCCGGAGAGGGAGGACTTGCTCTGCCCTCTTTGAAATCTATGGCTGTGATTGTACAGATTTTAGCCTTTATGCCTGTATCTGTGAGCGGTGACATGGGGACAAATTTCAACTCAGGACCACGTGCATAGCTTTCACTGATTTGAGGATAGAAATGTTGGTCCAAAGTTATTTTGATGGAGTGGATCCAATCATCGTGGTTAGATCTTGTGGGACCGTAATCACGCATGATCTATCTCAATTGGTCCAGACAATGTGCGCTCTCTCTCTCTTTGAAGCTTCACGCCAGTCAATTATTGATCCCTCCATGAAAGAGTTATGTCGTTATTTTGATATGAAACACTAAAAATTACAGGATAAGAATGATGTCTGTTGGATAATCACAGAGAATCACCATTGTTGGACCATCAAGAAATGAATCATTGCTAGGACCCAAAAAAAATGGGGCCTTTATTACATGGAAGGACAGAATTTAGAGACCCTAGAGATAAAAGTGTCTATTCTTTTAATTCTCCTTTTATTCCCATGGAGTGGAATCCTAGGTGAAAGTTGCTGGACAGATGCTGTTGCTTTTTAGCTTTTGACTCTCACATGTCACAACCCATTCACCTCTCTTTGGGCATCAAGTCCTAGCCACACAGATCACACCTTTTGCTTTTATCCTTCTTTGTTCTCGTGCTTCTCTTTGGAAGGTTGGCCTCCAACTTTCCACTTCCATCCCTGATTCCAGGGGAAATCTTGTTTGCCTTCAGTTTAATCAGAAGTTGGCACCATCACATTACATAAAGTAATGTTTTTTCGTCGAAAATCTCCATAAACATATAGTCTAAAAACCATGTAACTTAGTCTGAGCAACCTGATTATTAGAATGATTACGGAAAAAAAAAAAAAAGATCACGAGAAGACATGGCGAGGCCAAGAGATTCGGAAGAAATGCTGTTTCGATTTGCTGTCACAAGGAAAAACTAGAAAGGCGAATTCATTCCAAGAGCAAACAGAAAAGTTGCCTTCAGTCAGTGCAGGCAGCTCAAATTTTTTTGATTCCAAGTGGTAGTAATAGTCTGCTGAAAAAAGCTTAACTATAAACTTTCCACACTGTCCTCTAGTATCAACAAGCGCCCGAAGAGAATGATATTCACAGTTTAAATCTGATTGGGGTAATAGCAGGGCCAGATCTTTGCGATACCATGTAGCTTTTTGTGCGACAAGTCCTCCAATTATGAGTTCTCCCAAGGTCGGTCGATGTCATCCTTGAGCGTATATGCATCCGTTCAACCATCATTTCCATCATTTGGAGTCTCATATGATGCGCCCTAGCACAATATCAACACACAAGACAAAGTCGAAACTTATCCGAAATGCTATTCATTCTAGTATAAATGCAACACCATGAGGAAGATGTCATGGTCAAGAACAGCTTCTCCCTTTTACTCTCCTTAATTAATGTCTGAAGGAGTGTAATGGATGTAATTCTTCAGTTAAGTGGATGCCACTCTGTTAATGCATAGTTTCGCAGCTATTTCTCAATGGCTGTATGCATGCATATTCGTCATTCAACTCGCCTTAAATGCAAATCCATGTCAGTTGTTCCTGATTTGTTCTCAGTTCATGCTTCCGTCCATCCAAGCAATGAGAATCGGATGTGATGTAGGATGCATCCATTTGAATTGTTGAAAGCTAAATCTCAACCAAGTTCAGTGTCTAGTCATACCTGACGAGGACTTAAAGCCGGAGAACTTGGTCCGTGGCTTACGGCTGGAGAACTAGGTCCGCTGCTTACAACAGTAGAATTCGGTCCATGGCTGTGAATATTACCATTGCTGCTCTCTAAGTTGCTTCCAAAATCTCTTAGCCGGTTAAGCTCTGGCAATACAACTGTTCCGAGATCAGGTCTATCCTTCTTTCGCAGCTCCGCGCACATTAGAGCCAATTTAGCAAATGCTAAAGCCTCTTCCACTGGCCAATCCCGCACTGCTGGATCAAGCATCTCTTCGAACGTTCCCTTCTCGATGGCAGTTCTAACATGATGGGACAGCCCCATCGCAGGTCGAGCTGTGATTATTTGAAGCAACATTATCCCGAAGGAGTACACGTCTGATCTGGTGGTTAATTTGCCCGTCTGTTGATACTCCGGATCTATATAACAGAACGTTCCTGCAGCCGAAGTCATATGATATTGTGTGACGCTATCTGCTACGGTAGGCGGGACCAACCTCGCTAGGCCGACATCACTAATCTTGCTCTTGTAGTTACGGTCTAAGAGGATGTTGGCCGGCTTGAGGTCCCTATGAACGAGGGGCTCAGGCTTGGATTGGTGGAGAAACAAAAGAGCTGTTGCGATCTCGGCTGCTATATTGAACCGCTTGTGCCACGAAATCGGAGGTGTTTTGCCTTTTCGAAATAGGCGGTCTTCTAGACTGCCGAAATCCATATATTCGTAAACCAAGCATCCATACTCGGGGCAAGCTCCTAGAAGGAGGACCATGTTCGGATGTCTCATGCAGCTCAGAACCTCAACCTACATTTTTGGCATAAGCAATTAGCATTATGATGCCTCTAGAGATGCATTCATTCAAGCCAGAAGATCTCAGTATGCATTGAGATGAATCAAAGCCAGTAATTCTCATTCCTCAGGCCTACTGATGAACAAATCCTATGAAATCTATGCTTTTTACCTCTTGATGGAATTGCTTTTTCCCTTGAACAGCATCTGGTCGCAGTACCTTGATTGCTACAGGCGTATGGTCGAGCTTTCCCTTGTATACTGGCCCATATCCGCCTTCGCCGATCTTGTTTGTCTTTGCGAATTTGTCAGTTGCTTCCTCGATTTCTTCTATGGTGTATTTCCTGTATCGGGTATCATTCTGGTGCAAGGCACTCAGTGCTCGAACCTTTTCTTTCGACTCTAGCTTGGCTTTCATCTCTGCATGTCGCCTTCTCTGTCCCTCCATTTCAGCCAGCCTCTGCGCCTTCTCTGCTGCTTCAATGGCAGCTTTGCACTTAGCCTTTTCCATCTCGGCAACAGCGAGAGCCGCCTCTTCCGCAAGCCTGGCTTCCTCGAACCTACGAGCTTCTTCAATCTTCAACATATGAAGCTCTTCAGCCTAAAAAAAAAAAAAATACGACTCCCCATGATCCTCTCTGTGACATTCCATACCTTTTTCAATAGCTTCAAAAAGGCGCACCTCCGAAATGTTGAAGGTTGAAGACATAATGTTACCTGCTTTTTGGCGGAGATGGCCTCTTTGCAAGCAGTGCTGTACATATCCATGGTTTGCTTAAGTTCAAGCTTGAGTCTTTTCATTTCGGCCTCTAGTTCTCGCTGCAAAGAGCCGCCGATTACACTCAGATAGTGAAAATTGGATTGAACATTTCGAAAAGATGATTGTGGCATAGACACCAATGCGGTAACTCAAATCCTCTAGAGGGTTGTACTTACAGAAGATTGACTGATTGAGGAAGATGATAGCGGATCCGACTCCACCATGCTGAAATCAAACCTCTGGCCCCCCAAATCCATCGATCCAAAAGATAGAGACCCCGAGATATCACTCTCGTCGGACAGAGAATTTCGCGGTGGCGGAGAACTGAGCCCGCGGAGGTCGAGATTGTCCACCGACAGGTTGGCCGGAGAAACCCGGTTCTTATCCATTATATCCGATCCCAAACTTCTTCTTCTTCCCCTGCCGTTGCCTCTGATTTATTGAACAACATTAGGACAAACGAAACTCAGCACTTTCGACGTGTAAGAAACGCAATTTGGGACACTCCTAACGAGTCTCCTATTTTTTATACCGTCGAGCATTGCTCGATTTGAAATCCATAAGTACTCTTAGTCTCATGAAACAATCTCATGTATCCGCATAATCCCGTGTTCCATCGACATGCGACGACTCATTGAGTGCGATTTCCATATCTAGTAATGCATGCGGAGGTACATTTGTCTAAAGAGTAGGAGCTGAATTCAGTATCCACTACCTGATTGAGTCCTGGAGCTTGGTCTGTTCTGGTGAATAAATAGGAGAGACGCAGCGAGAATTTGGCTGTCTAGGGGGAGTCGCGGTGTTCACCACAGGCCGCCGTGCTTGCCGGACCGACACCACCTTCCCTTTCGAAATCACGTAAACGCTACAAAAGTCAGGTGCCGACTTGAAACAGAGGTCGCCACATCGGTGTACTTCAACTTCCTAAGGGCAAGGAAAAGAGAAGTGACTTGATTTCTTCGTCGCCGTTTGATAGGAGAAGAGAGAGGGCGGGAGAGAGAGAGACCGACCTGGCAAGAGTGTTCCGACTCGCTGCGCCCATGACGACGCTGGTGATGCAGTTGTTTGCGATATATTCCAGAAGGCCTTTGGCAACATCATTCTCCTCGACGACCATCTCCTTTATTTGAACCTGAAGCAAGTTTTTACCTTAGAGATCGAATCTGATTTGTTCGCATTCATCGACCGCCATCCATTTCCCAATAATGATCTTCCGTTAACCCGTTTTGCCATTTCTCGTCGATGGAATTTATGTAAGAGCGATAAAAATGTTCAAAACCAAATGCCGCCGCATCTAAAAGCTTAAACTTAGAAATTAAGGCCTTATGATTCGGGGAACATCAGCTTCAACTGTCTAAAAAACCGAAATCAGAACCAGACATGTGAAACGTTTGATATGTTTGTGAAGACGAGGAACTGGCATACCCCCTTGCGAGCGCAGTATCCACGGTAAACAACGAAAAGATCTCGCGAATCTCCGTCTGCCGGGTCTCCCACAACATCAGTGCCGGAAGCGACTGCGAACAAAAAACCAAACGAGGAATCCAATTTTATTCGCAATCCTCATTTTCGCCTTGCGAATCGAATGAGTGAACTCGAGAAACTGGAGAGAGAGATCGAGGGTACCTACTGTGTTGCGGATTCTTGTTCTTGACATGGATCAGGGTCATAACCGAGCCGTTGGCCCCTAGATGGTCGACGGCCCACCGCACGGCGTGCGGGCTGTTCTTGTCCTTGTCGATGGCCACGGCCACGGAAGCGGTGCCTGCGCTAGCGGCATTGTGGTCGGACGACAGCTGGGACGAGGCCATCTCGCCGACCGTCAAGCGTGGGATGGGGCTGGGGCTGGGGCTGGGGCTGCGACAGCTGCTGTCGCGGTTCGTATCTCCTCGACGGGTGCTAGGGCCAGCAACGCTCCCGGGGTTGCCGCCGACGCCGCCGTGGCCCGCGAGTTGGTTTGGGAAAAGAGGCTGATAAATGAGGTGAAAGCTCATTGTTCCTGAGGTTTGAGGGTCTTTTGTGTTCCTTTCCTTAGCGGGACGCGGATGATATCTTAACGAACTTTTACCTAATTTGCCCAAATTCGCGCGCCAAGCTTTAAAACCTATTTTAGGCAATTTTGACCTGGTCGTCGTTTTCTGGTTAATCATTGTGGTTAGGAAGATAATGGGATTGGGTAAATTGACACGTCACCTCCTGTTGGATGGACAGGCCAATGGCTAATTGCTAAATTTCTGTTTGCATGATTGTTTTTTTAAAAAGTACCCCAGAAACCTATTAATTTTTGTGAATATTCGAGCTCATCACGTGAGCTTCCGTTCTATTTTGAAAAAAAAAAATAATTGAAAAAATATTTTTTTAAAGATAATCGCATCTATCAACTTAACAAAAATAAATAAACGAAAGGTTATCTTTTTATTATTTATGCAAATATTAAGACATAAATTATTATCGATATGTAAATATTTTATATTTATTAATTATTTTTAGTAATATAAACAATCATTTTATAAAAAAATATTTTTCAAATCATTCGTTTCTTGAAAAATAAAAAAAGTCGTACATACCATTGCCTACACCGCTTGCAAAATTGAATAAACAAAAAATAATTTTATCGCTTATTAAAATATTTAGACATAAATTATTATCAATAATATAAATATTTTAAGAAATAAAATAATATTTTTTAAAATTATTTATTTTTTATGAAATAAATGGAGCCACAAATTTACTCGGCCGATATTGTGCGTTGCCCGCGTATGATTCACATGCAATTTTGGGCACCAGTGCAATTTGGGTGGCGTTTAATCCAAATCAAATGATGTGATGAGTAACCAATGTTTTTAATTTCACCTCCTTAATTGATCCGATCGGTGCTGACGTGGCCTCAAAAGATTATATGATTTAGGGGCTTAATTGAAAAAAAAAGAAATTTTCAAGGACGACATTTCGGGGACCGGCGGCTGACGGCGTCGTTTGTGTGCTCTTCTTCCACAGCCGAGCTCCAGAAAACCCTGGAAATCCCGGTCGCAGAGGATTCTCCGAATCGGAGATTCGTCTTTCGTCGTGATCACTACGCAGGGCTCCTGTAGAATTGCATTAGAAGATGTCGACCGTGTACGTGGTGGAGCCGCCGACAAAGGGGAAGGTGGTGCTGAGCACGACGCACGGCCCACTCGACATCGAGCTCTGGCCGAAAGAGGCGCCCAAGGCCGTGAGGAACTTCGTTCAGCTCTGCCTCGAAGGCTACTACGACAACACCATCTTTCACCGCATCATCAAGGACTTCCTCGTTCAAGGTGGCGATCCTACTGGCTCCGGCACAGGTCCGTCCTCTCACTCCCCTCTCTCCGTTGAAATAAAATCGCAGGGATTCTGAGCAAAACCAATTGGTTCAGTCTGTTGGCGTAGAGGGCTTTGTTGGCAGTTATTGTGGCTGGTGATGGCTGATGTGTTATTGCATTAGTTCATGTGACACTAGAGATTGGATGAAGTCTGAAGATTGAGGAACCCCTCAGGCAAAACCACATTGTTGATTGTTTAATTCGGTTGAGAGCTGTTTTGAGATGTGAAGTTCATTTGCTTGTTCCTGTAGTGGAAATTGCTGGAAAAGTATCACTGTTCTAGGGATTAGCTGTGTCAAATCGGATTGCTTTGATGGCCAGTCTTTTATTTCCCTGAAGCAATTGGCTTTGTGATGAATGTAGTGGATTTTGGACCTATATACCCTTCTAGTTTAGGGTTTGTGGCAATGAGTGAGCTGGATCTTGTAGGTTAGAACTCATGCTGTATTTGTTGGATGGGAAATTCGTTGTCATGGATTTTCCACTGACACAAGCGAGTGTGGTGATTTCAGGTGGTGAAAGTATTTATGGGGACGCATTTGCTGATGAGTTTCATTCACGTTTGAGGTTCAAGCACAGAGGTTTAGTGGCTTGTGCCAATGCAGGATCACCACACTCCAATGGGAGTCAGTTTTTTATCACATTGGATCGATGTGACTGGCTTGACCGAAAGAATACCATTTTTGGAAAGGTAAACATGAGATGAGTCACGAGCGATATGCAGCTTGCGAGTTGTCTGATAAATTTCTGCTTTTCAGGTAACTGGCGATTCAATATACAATCTTAGTAGACTAGTTGAGCTTGAAACTGACAAGAGTGATCGCCCGTTGGATCCACCCCCCAAAATAATCTCAGTGGAGGTAAGCTCTTGTCATGCTTCTAGGAGTCTTTGAAGAATCGTAACTAGAGGCACAGCATGATGTTGCTCCTAAATGGTCTATTCCAGATCCAGATTTCTATGATGGTTTGCTCACTGCTTGTTTTATCAACCTGCTTATGTTAGTTCTGCCCGCTTCCCAGTGACCTTAAATTGCTTTTTTTTTTTTTTTTTGGTACGACAATTCACTACTCCAGGTACTCTGGAACCCTTTTGAAGATATTGTTCCTAGAGCACCAGTGAGGTCTTTGGTTCCAACTGTACCTGATGTTCGAGATAAAGAACCAAAGAAAAAGGCTGTAAAGTACGATATTATTCACTTTTGTCATATGACTTAAGCAGGGATATCGATTACTTCCCCCACAGCTATTTGAGAACATAATTGTCTTAATGCTTCTTTGTAGAAAGCTGAATTTGCTTTCCTTTGGAGAGGAAGCTGAAGAGGAGGAGAAGGAACTGGTTGTTAATAAACAGAAGATTAAGAGCAGTCACGACGTGCTTGATGATCCTCGTTTGCTGAAAGAACATGTGCCAAGTAAACAATTGGTAATTTTTTTTTTTTTTGGTCAAAAAACAATTGGTAATTAGATAGTCATTTTTATGGTATAATAGCTGGAGATATAGAGATTAGCTTTGCTTTTTCTTTAGACAACCTTGGTCCTTCATTCTGAGTGGGGAGTTGCATTCCAAGACAATAAACGCATTGTTATACTTCCACATCAAAGTGAAAGCAGTGTTTTGTTCTGTGCAGGTGCAATATTTTCTATCTGTTATACTTGTTTTTCCTTAAATTATTTACACTTGGTGATGCCAATTGTGAATGGCAGGATTCATCTGATGGCAAAACCTCAAGGGATGCCCAATCCGTTAGAGAAGCTTTAAGTTCAAAGAAACAAGAGCTGCAGAAAGAGTCCGGAGCTGAATTTTCAAATTCATTCAGGGAAATTGCCGATGATGTAGAAGATGATGATGATGATGATGATGATGATGCGAGCTTTGATGCAAGAATGCGTAGGCAAATACTTCGGAAAAGAAAGGAGCTGGGTGATCTCCCTCCAAAGCCAAAGTTGCCTGATGGTATTGAATTAACATCCGGTAGTGTAGTTTCATTTATTAAGTTACTGTTGCATGGACATGAAGACTTTTTCTTTTTTCTGTTGCTCCTGTGAACGTCTACAAAAAAAAAAAAAAAACATAGTGACTCAGATAGATTGCTCTTTCTATGTTTATGGCATCAGACTTTGAACTGAAAACCATGAGTAGAGAATGAATTAATGGCTATAACCAAACCAGTGTAGTAGTGTTATTGTTGTGAAGTACAAAATGTAGACAATGTTGCTGGTGTGAAGCAACATGTAGACATTTTGGGTAGATGAGTCTCACTTCAGCCGCATATTTCTTCCAGGAAACGATTCAAGGAAAAAGTGAGAGTCAATTTTCCTTTCTCATCATAACATCTAATATGAGAAAGATCAAACTCAGTAGTTGTATCAAGGATATCTTAGGAGAGGCATAAGGGGATAAAAAACAATGTTTAGAATCATGAGATTTCACAAATGAGTTTGTTTTCTGGATACTCTTAAAATGTCTGGAAACAATTGCATGGTGCAGCTCTGCTTAAAATACCTTCTCTCCCACTTCACTCCTTGGAACGCACTGTTATCATGGAGAGAAGATCATACATATCTGATAATTGTTATACTGGTCCTTTGACACCGGTTTACTATTTTCTTACTTGTCACATTTTGCTTGGAGCTTTTCACTCACTTTGAGATGACTCTTGAGAGAAGCTTAATCGTCAGCTGACATAAAAAATAAGAACTGCTTCTTATTACTGAAAGTTACCTGGTGACATTGATAGGACAAGATAATTGAAAATTCGCATAGGTGTTCCTTCAGTTCGTCTTCTTATCCAACTTAATTGTGCTATATTGTACGAAATGCAGGGAAGTCTGCCAGAAAGGAGCGGGAGTCATCTATTTCAAGGTAAAGAGAGAGGACCTAATTCCTAAATTAAGGAAATCGCAGATGTTTATCCACCATGATTCACCTTGTCTATCCTACTTAACCACCTTGCTCTGCCGGTGAGCAGTGGTTTTGTCATACTTCCCTCTTTGTACAAACTTTACTATATCTTAAGAGAGAAGCTGTTATATGATCAAGTATTCACCATACTCTGCTTATAATAACAACATGTGATTGCGAAGTGCTACTTTAGATTAGATATAAGTGCTGAGAACCTTAGGAGACTAGGGTTTTGTTGTTTCTGAAACACAGTGATGTAGATCCTGTGATTTACTATCTGTATTCCTCCTCGAAGGGAAGATGCTCATGATAGGAGATTTACCTCAACTTTAGTGCATTAGATTTATGAGAAGACAGTTGTGGCTTAGTGTTTCGACTTTAGACTAAAAATGGATGCTTTGGGGCTAATGGCATTTGGTGCTTAATGTAACTGATTCTCTCACCTGTTGCTAGTCAATACAAATTGCTGTTATTCCTGATTTTTGTGTTTGATTCTATTTGCAGGCTGGTTTTGGGCCTAGATGTGCTTATAATTTAGAGTGCAGTAACCTTAATGCTATTTATCATTTTGCATCTTCACTGTTTATGGACCAAAGGATGCATCTACTGCCTTAACAATTTGTGGGGTTAAAGTCATTCATGTTTAAGCCTTCTTAGTGTTGATATGTGGAAGCTTCCAGCTTGTTTTTTATTTTTCAGACAATCATAACTATATCCCCTTGATGCAAATCATGGATCAAAATTGAGTTAGTAAAATCTGGTCCTTAAAGCAAGTTTCTCGTCCGGGAACTCAGTTTTAACCATTCATAGAGGAATTTTTAGAACTATAAATCAGAATTGGTGTTGGCCTGCCTTGTAATTGAAGTCTAGCAAATTATTTTCTGATTCATGATTTGTCAGAAATTGTTGCATCAAGCCGTAATTCAACGCCTGATGGTGTATGTATTTTTTATAACCAGGGACAAAGATGACGATGATGATCGACCAAGGTTGGAAAAGCTATCCTTGAAGAGAAAAGGAATAGGATCTGAAGCCAAAGCTGAGCGAATGGCTAATGCTGATGCAGATTTACAGCTGTTGAATGATGCTGAACGAGGTAGACATTTGCAAAAACAGAAAAAGCGCCGGCTTCAAGGACGTGAAGATGAGGTATTTAATAAGCTGTAATTTTCACAATGTTATCATTCCAGGAAATTTGCAGTTAGTAGCAGGGAATTGGTTTTCAACAAGCAAAAGATCTATAGCCAATGATCACGCCAGAAGTCACAATTTATTGACTCGTTATGCATTTTTTGCTAAATGACTTCAGTTCTTATTTGTGGGCTTCTAACTTATTTTCGCCTGCTGAGTTCATCCAACGCTTGTATTCGTGTTTTGAGAGTGTATGACTTTGAACAATGATTAGTTTGCATCAGATTTATTCTGTCTCGTTACTTTATATTTCTGTTTCTGCAGTGGATGTTGTTGCTTATAGAGTTTTTTATTCACTCTTAAGGTACTAGCTAAGCTTGAAACGTTCAAGGCGTCAGTACTTGGAAGACCTTTGGTGTCAAGTGCCAAGGTTGGAGATGGTGATGATGATTTATCTGACTGGAAATCAGTTAAGTTGAAATTTGCTCCTGAGCCTGGCAAGGTGAGTTTCATTTGTTTTGATGTTTATGGCTGTATGTTGAGTTCTGTCAAAATTTTCAACGGCTTTTGGAGGTTCAAGAAAGAATTGTTCCAATGGATGTCCAGTAGATACTAGTGTATTTAACGGTAAGTTTTAGTTGAAACTGCACTGTCATTCCCATAAAAAGTTCAGTGCAAAACTGGTTTGGTTAGTAAATAGTAATGACGAGTTGGGCCTTTGAATTGTACGTGAAATTGAGCAGTCTTCCGTTGTGCATAGATGGAATTTGTGCAACTGAGAGATATTATTGCAAATGGCAGTTTAAAACTTAAATGCTTCGTGGCGTTGAACATTCGAATGCCCGTTAAAATAGTTTCGCTAATACATCTGCAGGACCGAATGTCTCGTAATGAAGATCCAAGTGATTATGTCGTGATGGACCCTCTCTTGGAGAAGGGAAAAGAGAAGTTCAACAGGATGCAGGCCAAAGAAAAACGAAGAGAACGGGAATGGGCGGGCAAATCTCTCACTTGATCCCCATTTGTGTACACACCTTGGACAAACTAAACCAGTGATTCTTGAAGTACATGTTAGAGGTGGTAGCTCTCTTCATTGAAGAGATTGATCTATTGACCTCCCAATCTGTATCATTAGGACACAAATCAACATGTACATAATTTCTCCTTCGAGAGAGACGGATGATCTAGTAGAACTGTTCTTGAAGTGGTACTATTCTTGCTGAGAGTTTTAGTTCTTTTTTTTTTTTTTTTTTTTGGGGGGTGGTGTTGGTGTGTGTGGTTTTCCTTTCTCAAGATCATCATTTGTTGGTCTTATTTGAACTGAAGCACTTCTGGAAGAAGGGCACGGCCAGAAGACCAGGAAAACAAGGTGGTCCAAGTCTGTCCACTAGCAAAGAGCATGAGGAAGGCGTTGGATTCAGACCAACCCCCACCATGATGCATCGATTTCTTTCTAGACTTTTGACGTTTGGGGCCGACTGCAGACCTGTTCAAGACTTTTCGAAGCCACCCATGAATTGAGCCTGTTTGGAATTTGGTGCTCCCTTTAAGGAGCGTCACATGGTCTTTGTAGGCTGTGTCGGGTCCATTGGAGTTTGGATCGTTCTCGTGTTTGCTCATGGGAATTGGAATTTTGACTCTCCTTGTTCTTGCATCACAACTGTTTCCTATGAATGAACAGAGAATTATTTCGACCAAAAAAACAGAGAATTATTATATTCTGGTTTTTTTATTTTAATTTTTGGGAGGTCTTGAGGGTTGGAAATTAGGCCCCCTTTTTTGTCGGCTTGTTTGAAGGTGAACAAAGGAGTAAGCTTGGGTCCGAATTGGAGTATTTGACCCAAGGCCTCTGGAAGGTGAGGCTTAGATTCCAAGAAAAAGAGCTTTATTTTGGGTTCAACTGAGATCTACACCCCTCCTAATTGAATATTATCATCACATCTTTGTTCAAATCATGAAAAATTCGCATCAACTCTTCCCCGATCACCGAAATACGGCCCGGGGGGTGGACAACCCCTACCGCCTACCGGCCACCCCCCTTCCGGTTCCCATCCAAATTGCATACGTGTCTCATTTCGCGTGATTTCGAAAGATTTGTTTTTCGGCCTTTCGTCTGCATAAGGCGCGACGATCTTGTCCACCCACGCCTTCCCGTGTGCCGGGTCGGATTTCATTAGGTAAAATTACACACGAGTTGGAGCCCCCTAGAGAGCAACGGGACAACATGTGTTAAACATTAATAACAACGAGAGAGGTAAGGAATGATTTAAGCTTTTTGACGCAAAAGTCCCCATCAGCCACAGACCAGATCAGAGCCCGGGCCGTAACAAGAAGCTGAAATTTCCCAAAGGCGCTTTTGCTCAAAACGTCGTTCCGCAAGCAAACCCAGATTCTCTCTCTCTCTCTCTCTCTCTCTCTCTCTCTTTTCCTGTTCGTCAGGCTTAGCTGCTCAAAAAGTCAAAAAAGCAGCGTAAAACGTTGAATTTTTGCCCAATTCAGACTGCAATCTCGATAGCAGCAACCGGTAAAAGACTCGAAATATTTTATTATTTATTTTTTTAAAAAAATCTTGACTTGGTTCTGAAGTAACATGCTGGCCTGATTGAAGGAAGAATAGATTATCCACAGAAATTAAAGTACAGATCTTGTTTGGCCATCCATCGATAACGCGTTGAAGGCTAATCATGATCATGATTAAATGATATTTTATTTATTGGAATTGTTCGTTTGGACGATCCATCTCTCCTGCTGTGCAGTTTGATGACGTTGACTGGATGTAATTGTCTTAGAAACGTACACGGATATTCTTGGAAACGTATGTATTGTATATGGCGTTTCTGCCGTATATGGTCTGTATGTCCTGTCCTAAAAAGATGTTTTTTTTTTTGTCTGAAATTTTCAAAATTGTTGAATTTCAAAATAGTTTTAGAGTAAGGAACATAAAGTGCCTTTATTATTTCAACAAAAAAAAAAGACCAAATCAAAAGCATTCTCATCATTTTTTTCCGTTTTCCTTTTTTCGTTTCTCTTTTTTCCCATTTATTTTGGTTGACGAGGGCTAGGCAACCCTCTTCAAGATCTAGCGAGAGCCGTACTCTCTCGTGGCCGGTGAGGGCAGCCCTTACCGGATCGGGCAAGGCCACCCTCGACACTAGCCACCGATAAAAAGGAAGAAGAAAAAAAATAAAATAAAAAAGTAAATGATGAAAATACCCTTGATCAAGCCTTTTTTTTTTAAACAAGAGTTAATACCATCACAAAATCTAAGCGGTGCACTTTTAACAAATTTACCATAAATGATACATCTATGACACATTTACCATCCTATAGCTATCATTAAATTTTATTGTCAAACTGTTGAGTTGGGTGACACGTGACAATTCTTTGGATATACACGTTTGAGGTTTTCGCCTCTATTTTTTTTATAGGTTTATCAATTTTAGATTTTTCGTAATATTAATCTAATTTAACGAAAACTACCGAATAGTAAATTTGTAACATGTGTATCGGTTTGGAGTTTTTGGTGGTCAAAATAATTAGTTTGGGGTAAATTTATCGGTTTGGAGTTTTTAGTAATCGAAAAAATAATTTTAGGTAAATTTATCAAAGATATATCATTTTGAGGTTTTTTGTGGTAAAAAAAATAGTTTGGGGTGAGTTTGTCACGGGTGTCCGGTTTGAAATTTTTCGTAATATCAACCTTTAAAATAATAAAAATATTTCAAATCCTTCTTTAAAAGAAGATTCACTTCAAATATTTATTTGAGAAAATAAAAACACTTCACACTCTTTTTGTAATTCTCTCTTTTTTGTTCCTTATGTTTTGGAAAGGTTTCGGGTAGTAAATAGAAAGTCCCAACTCTAGCCACTACTGGGAAAAGGAAAAGTTTAGAAAAAGTAAAAGATTGACTCAAAATACATCAATGTGAAAGAGAGGTCCAAATTGCGAGCAGCTTTTTGCATTTTTTTTTTATTATTGTTTGTAGGAATTGCAAGAGGCATTAGTTCTGAATTATTTATGCTAATCCTACTCCAAATAGCTTAATTAATCACAATAAAGGACAAGTACTTGTGTCATTAAGGAATTCATGAAAGGTAACAACTTCATCTCGTCGCTTAAGATTCGACATCCAGTTGTTATGTCGGCCTCGGTGTGAATCCACGAATCACATTTGTTTATTCAATTCCAGATTAACTAACTCAATTCCCCTCAGAAGAAGCTCAAATAAAATAAAGTCAGCTACTCCTTTTAGATGCAATACACTCACACACACACACATATATATATATATATATATATCCGTTTTAACTAATCGAGATAGTGTCTGCTTCGTATTGGGAAAAGTGTCGAAAAACTCCCAAACCCATTGCTATGGTACCAATCCAGTCTTAATCTTTTCAATTGGATCAATTCGATCATGAATATTTTCAAGTTTGCCAATTAAGTCCATCCGATAAATTTTAGCACGAAATCTTTATAATTTTAGCTTGCTTGAATCTTCTCCTTTTTAGGGTCGCCCACATAGGCAAGGGCCAAATATGAACATCGGATTTTTAACTGCTCAATCTGGTCACTTGGATTATCGATAAGTGTTCAGTGTGATCATTTTATTTGCGTCGTTCTTTACATAGTCTAGGGATTGAAGTCAATATGTACCGACCATTCAAAGATCGTATTGAAGCAAATTAAAATTTATGAGATGACGTTGCATATCAATCAAAATTCAAAAACCGTTCACGCCAATTTGTTTTTCCTTTTGAAAGTGTTAGATAATGTTCGGGGAATAGAGGAGGTGTGAACACAATGAGAAAGTCAAAGAGATTCTCTCACACTTGGCTGCTCCTACTCAATGAAGGGAGGCATCGTGCGTCAAAACTTTTTGGGAGAGGGACAACCCATGTACGAAATCAAAAGAAGACGACTCCATCTGTTTTTTAAAATATTGAAACGTTCAACGTCAAAAGGGTTCGTCATCTCTTGTCGGCCTTTCGAGTCTGCATTTGGAGCCTCCCCACACGAGGCTGCCGAGTTAGGAAAACCATATCGAACCGAGCCGAGGGTCGAGCTTTGTTAGGGTTTCGAGATCTAATTCCACTTCTAACTTGATTAATTTTTAAATACGGAGTGTTCGAACTTTTTCGATTAAATTCCCGCATATGCACGTAGATCGTCTCGTTCACATGCATCGGTTAAGACTTCACCCATAAATTACGGTTAAAAATCGTCTATAATTGAGGATCGAGTTTTGCTAGGATTTCGTGATCTAGTTCGACTTGTACCCCGATTTATTTTCAAATACAAAGCATTGGACCTTTTCCGAACGATTAATCCCTCCATATGCGTGCAGATCGTCTTATCCACATGGTTTGGTCGTGGTTTCAAATCACGATCGGAAACCATCTCTAATTGATGATCGAGCTTTGCTAGGGTGGTCATAGATAGAAGAGACTATGATCCCTCCTAACTAAGTTGCGTAAGTGATGATATCACGAGAGGCGAACCAGGTCTCCTTTGATTCCGTACTAAAAAATTCAATAAATGAATGAAGTGCGGTTTCACTCGTTTTCCTTTCCATCCCCATGAGATCTGGTTCTCGAAGCGGGTTCGGAATTTGAAACCTAATTCCCCTTCTCACACGATCGTTTTTAAACACGGAGCGTTCGAACTTTTCGATTGATTAAATCATCGCATATACGCATAGATCGTCTGGTCCACATGCATCGACCAAGACTTCACTCGTAAAGCGGCATGCGCGCCCCCTTAAATTATAGACTTTTTTTTTTTTTTTTTGCATTCGCACAAAGTCTTCGAAAAAAACACAAACCCGACATTAGTATTTAGGTTCACACCCACTTTTTTTTATGGTAGCTGTGTGTAAATAAAAATTGCAGCCCTAACGAGAAGGTCAAATGCCCAAAGCTCTAGTGCACAAGTTGTCTAGTGCAATTATCCACCATCCCCATTTTGGAGAATCCCTTCTTAGGAATATCTAAAGAGGAATCACTTCCCCACAAGATTCGATAAGTCACGTCGAGCTTATATCCAACGTGAAATCTGAAAATCCTATTAATCAATTACAAATGCCAAAATTAGAAGAATGAAGGAAATAAAACGAGCTCGTGCACGAGAATCGAACCCCGCCGCATACGGCCTTCGGCACAATATCTTTGAGCGCAAATGATTTCGAGACCTCCCTGCACATGTATCGGATCGATGGATTGGGTCGGATCGGGTTTAAATCGAATCGAATATCTTTCCGATCGATATTGATCTATTTAATTTGATTTGGCCCATTGTGATGCTATTCGAACCTATCATTCTCTTACATGGGTTTCGACTTTGCTCGGTTTCTGGAATTAATTAATTATATATTTATTTATTTATGTGGGGGAAGGTGGATCATGATCCCCAAAAGAAAAAAAGTCATTGGGTTTTTTTTTTTTTTGGGGGATCCGAAAAACCGCGTGTTGAAATCGAAAGAGAGCGAGTCACCGTCCGGCGCCAACCACCGCCACCCCCGCAGGAGAACCGCGTTCACACCTGCGCTCCAATCCCACTCCACATTATCTCCTGCTGCGCGCCCCCCCGCCGCAAGTCCCTCCCACTTCCTCTCGCCAATGGCGCCTCGCCACGTCACGGGCTCTCGCCTCCACCAGCACCGTCCACGTCACCGGCACCGCCATCGTAGCAACCGTGCTCCCAGCCGCACCAGAACGAAACCCATGTAAGAGAATCATAGGTCGAGTCATTAGTCGCAGCTGTTAACTCACAACATCCGCCATCTCCCTCCGCCCGTTCACACCTCCTTTGTCAAAAGAGAGAAGCCAACAACATTTATAGTTTCCAAATTCAACTCTGCTTCTCGGCCCCGAGAAGGAACTCAATCAGCTTCAAAGTTTCGATCTTTCTGCTCTGTTCTCGCCTTCAGCTCCACCCTCCAGCTCCCCAATCTCTCTCCCTCCCTCTCTCCCCTTTCTTTATGAAACTCACTTCTCTTGGAAGCCCGCAAGACTACTCCTACATCTTCAGCTTGTTGCAGAGCTCACTCGGGTCCGACCCGATGAACGAGACAAGCACCACGACCTCCACGACCACGGCCAAGAGGCGCCGGAGGAAGGAGAATGGCGATAGGGAAGGCGACGCCGCCGCCGCGGGAGAAGGCGGCGACAAGAAGAAGGAGCTAAAGGGTATCCTCACCTCTCTGCTGCTGTTGGAAGAGCAGGAGAAGCAGGACAATCAAGAACGCGACAAGGCGTCGAGGGAAGAGAAGCAGCTGTTCGAGACCAATCATAGGAAGAAGACCAAGGCCATGTTGGGTTACTACTCCAATCACGATGATTACTACACGGAGGTGGAGGAGCTGGACAGGGTGAGGAGGAAGAAGGGGAGGTCGTTGGCTGGGGCTGTAGCCGGCGCCCTCGCCTGTGACGCTGATTCGGTGAAGAAGGGTGAGAAGGCGGTCAAGAAAGGGAGCGGCGAGAGTGGAGGTGGCCATCAGAGGAGGCTGTGGGTCAGGGACAGGTCTAATGCGTGGTGGGATGAGTGTAATAGCCCCGACTTCCCTGAAGAGGAGTTCAAGAAAGCCTTTAGGATGGGGAAATCGACCTTCGACATGGTCTGCGAGGAGCTGAATGCGGTCATCGCGAAGGAGGACACGACATTGCGGAGCGCGATCCCTGTCAGGCAACGGGTGGCGGTCTGCTTGTGGAGGTTGGCGACTGGTGAGCCGCTTCGGCTGGTCTCCAAAAGGTTTGGTTTAGGCATTTCCACTTGTCATAAGTTGGTTCTTGAGGTCTGTTCAGCTATTAGGACTGTGTTGATGCCTAAGTACTTGCAATGGCCTGATGAGGATAAGCTTAGGAAGATTAAGGATGAGTATGAATCGATTTCAGGGATACCCAATGTCGTTGGGTCCATGTACACAACCCATATTCCCATTATCGCTCCTAAGATTAGCGTGGCTGCTTATTTTAATAAGCGGCACACAGAGCGGAATCAGAAGACCTCCTATTCGATCACTTTGCAAGGCGTGGTCGATCCCAAAGGAGTGTTTACCGATGTTTGTATTGGTTGGCCTGGTTCAATGCCCGATGATCAGGTGTTGGAGAAGTCTGCACTTCATCAGAGGGCTAATGGGGGGCTACTGAAGGGTGTTTGGATCGTCGGTAATTCGGGTTACCCCTTATTGGATTGGGTTTTGGTGCCTTACACACAGCAGAATTTGACGTGGACTCAACACGCGTTTAATGAGAAAATTGGCGAGGTCCAGAGGGTGGCGAAAGACGCATTTGCGAGGTTGAAAGCGAGGTGGAGTTGCTTGCAAAAACGAACTGAGGTGAAGCTTCAGGATTTGCCGGTGGTTCTCGGAGCATGCTGTGTTCTGCACAATATCTGTGAAATAAGAGGCGAGGAAATGGACCCGGCACTAGGATTTGAACTCATTGATGATGAGATGGTCCCTGAGGTAGCTTTGAGATCAATGAGCTCGATGAAGGCTAGGGATGCCATTGCCCATAACCTCTTACACCATGGCCTCGCCGGGACTTCTTTTCTGTAGAGCGAACAGTCGCAGCTGGTTTTTATGATTATTTTTATGTTTTTCACTTTTAAGATGGTAATTCTTTGGAATTCGCTTTCTTCCATACTTTGTTGTAGTCTTACACCATAATCATTCTTCATGATTTGTTGAAGGAGCTGTGTAAAAGATACGCTCTTGCTCCTTCCACAAACGGATGATACAAGTCTTCACAAGCTTTATGTTATACAGGTTGAATAGAAAGAAAGTGTTGCAAATCAAGATTACGCACTTGAATTACAAAAAAGAGTTGAATGAAATTTGACATCATTGGGTTCTTTAGTTGCACAGGCCTTTCTCTCATGAATTATCGCATTTTATAATCTCTGTTTGAAAGAATTCTGAATTGATGGAATGGGAAAACCAGCTACTTCTTGCAACTTACTCTCTGTATAAGCACTGACAGGTCATTTGAGTTTCTAGTGCAATGGCTTTGTATTTCATGGCTTTCTTTTGCAGACCCTATATAACCATTTCAAGTTCAATCTTTTCCGCGTAAAATTTTTGAGTCCTTGCTAAAAGCTCATTACTTGGGGAATTGACAGAAGCAATAGGCTGTGATGATGTTGAATCTCTAGTTTTTATCAGTCATTTCCTCATAATGCAGGAAGTTCACTGTTGATCTCTAATTTTTGCAAACTGCTATATCATCTTCGGCAGAGTTTATAAGGACTGCTATGTTTTTCGACCGTTGTTGTCGGGATCGTGATCCAGCATACCAAGTTTTAGTTGGGGATTAGATTACAAGGGTGAAAAATGTCGACCAAGGAACTCTCGCTTCAGTTCTGTGTGAGTCAGTTCCATTAGAGCCGGCGAGAATTGTTTTAATAGGTTCATTTGCTCGATATCTCTTTGATTCTCGGTCTGTATTCCCAGATGAACAACGAGGAAGATGATGCCTTCAAATCTTGTGTTCTCCGAATGAACCTCTTTCTGCAAAGTAAATACAACCGAGAAAAGAATTCCCAACTGTGTTGAACAAATGGGAGTATAGATTCCATTGCCAGATTCGAGCAAGACAAGGATAATGTTATTTGCCAAAAAGTTTCATGTTTTCCTCCACAATTTGTAATATCAATCAGAATAGGCTCTGCTGAAATCCGGAAATGGCCAATAGCATCTTAAACAGGCTTACGTAATGTCGCAAGTTGTGCTTTCCTTTCATGTTTCACATGAGAAATGTAGTTAATAGAGCAATAACTAAATGGTGTCTCGGAGTCCATAGCTTGGACTTAGAGAACCCTTTTGACTTGTTCTCTTCCCGTCACTTTCTCTAGCGTGCCTGACTTGAATGACAACATCAAATGATGCAAAGAATGAATTAGCACGAATATGGTAGCGCTGTGGCATTCAGTCCGTTCAATATTAACTAAGTCACTTTCAAGATTGGTCAGAATCAGGCCATTTTCCATTTTTTTGCTTGTATGCACCAGTCACTCATTGTGACCAGCAAATCTCATGCCATAATTCCTCTAGAAGAATTGGCAAGTCCATTACAAAGAAGACTAATTGAACAACCTGATGTGAACGAGTCCATACTAGCCTCACCACCGAAATCCGAACAACGCGTCTTTCTTCAAGAAAGCGTTACCACTTCTTCATGTTTGAGAGGAACCTACTTAGTGGGGATCGAAAGAGAGCACACTTAAGCTCGACAAGATCTTGCAGTCATCCTGAATATTCATTAGGACCACAGTGAAGTTTCTGTTTCCTTTACAAGAACATCAGACAGAAGATTCTCTTATGTAATGTTCACAAACAGTTTGATCAACTATAGGTGTCGTCATACTCAAAAGAAAAGCTCATTTCTGCTTCTATCCTTAGCTCCACCGGCGCAGTGATGTGAAGCTAGCAAAATCAGAGATATGCACACTAGTCTACACATCATCCGGCAACACACTACAGATTGATCACTATCACATTCATTTGCTCAGATCAGACCTGGCATTCTAGCCGTTCTACATCATTTATCAGAGGGTAGATGGAGAGGAAAGTGTGCAAATTGAATCCTCAAGACTGGGGAGTCTGGTTTCTTGTCATCAAACTGGTAACCTGCCAAAAATCCCAACAAGCTCTTGTTAGGATATATTATCAGAGGACCCTAGATACAACATACAGAAATAAACATAGGAAGATAGGTTAACCGACTAAAAAAGTTATATATCTATGTTTGGTGGCCAGGATAAAAGTCAGGATTTTATCCTATCAGGGTCTGGCTGTTCAAGAGAGAATAAGGCTAGATAAAAGAGGGATATAACCCCAATTAACGAATCCTATGTTGGGTGTAACATAAAGGTGGATACGAGTTCAAATGGCCATGGTTTATGCCGGCCACAGCGCAAGGACCACCATCACAACAGCCAATCGTCGTCACCTCCAACCACGGCATCGTTGTTGTCACCTCAGACCACCGCCCCATTGCCGGCCAACCAATTGCATACCCCAACTGGAGCTTCCCGATCAACATCTCGTGTGTCCAAATCCTGTGAGGGCGGAGCTTGCATTTATCGTCCCTTTTCATTTACAACTCGTGTGTCCTCCCCGTTAAATATACACTTCGCCTGCTAGGCAAAGTTTCCCCCATTTCCATAATCTCTCCTCATGGGAATCGAAGAATCAAGCCACGAATTCCATATTCTGCATTCTGCTTCGACTCAGGACTGGAAGTACGACGTGTTCGTGCGCTTCAGAGGCAAGGACAAAGGGAAGACCTTTGCAGCCTATCTCTACCATCCACTGGGGATCTACTATTTCAAGGACTAGAGATGAGACAGAAATAGCGGCCGATTGGGCGCCATCGGTTGATGATTGGGCGACGATTGGGACAAGATGACGACTGGTGATAGCATGACAAGGTGAGGCGATGTCAACGGCAGCTTGACAGGTGGCAGTGGACGGCAATGGCAATGTCGAGTTAATGACATTCGCAAAAATATGGAGGAGGGAGAGAGAAGAATCTGTGTTATATCCTCGTTATATCTGAAAATTTACTTTGAATAATATAGTACAAATATCAATACTATCCTATCCGAACTTTATCTTATCCAGATATCTCCTATCCCAAAAGTCCAAACGACCAAACATAGCCGTTAGGCTATATTAACAAAAAAACTCTAGATACAACACGCAGTTTTAAACATAGGATGATAGATTAGTTGACCATTGAGAAGGTCGGTCATTTAAGGGACATATTTTAGGGATCAAAATGCAGATTTCTTCTTTCTCCAAAGACTTCAATGATGTACTCATAAAATACCTGTAAATATTCTGTGAGTAATTGCTAGACAAGTTTTACCTTGAAGAGCTTCCATAGCTGTTGAAGCACATTGGGAATCCACAAACTCAACAAAGCACAGTACCAAAGCCCTATCTCCAGTCTGCAACAAATACCAAATGGCACAAGAACTTTTTACTGCTATAAAACTACATAACAACATAAATAGTTGAGATCCGGATGTCAATTTGGCATAAAATCAGGATAGGATTGATCAATACGAATGGCACTATCGCTTGTATATATAGTGAATCCGTGAAGGTATACATACATCCAGGAGAAATTCCACATGAGTTGGGCTAATCTAGCTTCCAACCAATCATAAATATCCATGATACAGTCGGTGGAATAGAAAGTTAACAGAAATTGGGGATGGGGGAACCATAGAGGAGGAGGCAGAAGGAAGGAGTCTGAGGGGAACAAGAAAGAATAGTCCAAGGATTTGTGCCAAAATTATAGGTAACTACATATGGAAAAAAGAAGAAGAAGAAAGAACATTAGCATGCAGGCTCCATTTAAAGCTGTCAACGTTGTCCACCGGAAGTATGATATAAGACTAAATAATAATTAAAAGGCAAAGTTAGACTTACACGTCTGGCCTCCTTATGGATAACTCTGATTTCCTTGAAGCCATAAAATGGTCGAAACAGATCTACCGCTTTAAGTCAGGAAGTTACAATTGACTGAACAGGGAGATCTTGCAACCATTGGCAAGCAGGACTACATCTTGTTTCTGATAAAAACGAATAGGGAATATATGCTCCCTCCAAAAATAAGCAAAGCCATGTCAAAACTGAATGAACAACAAAGTCATATCCTTGATAGGACATGTAACTAAACTATTGCAGTACCAATATGATTCCCAATGCCCCATCTGTAAACTCCAAACTTCTGTTGAGGCAAAGGAATACGGGTAACCTATTTTGATAAATCATGCAATGAGCAAAAGGATACGGCCTACTTCTCTTCTGGTACAGTCAGTTGGAAGACCATGGACAAACAAGATATTCGAATCTCTTGCGGGTGCTGCCAAGCTATCAACGTTCCTCAAGGAACTTGACCTTTCGGTTGCCGAAATTATAGGACCAGTGCCAGCTGAAAAGTCTTGTCTTTGATGAAGTACTGGATCTTCTAAAGGAGATGAATAGCCCTTAAGGCTTGTGCCAGCTGCTAATCGTCCAGTTCCAGGTTCAGGACGTATTCCATTTCCTAGAATATCATCTACACCATATGTCCCGGGTCTTACTGGATTTACCTGAATTTACAACCTATTAGTTCATTTCTCCAACAACCTTATTGTAAGAGCTATGAGACTATAGTGAAGTCATTACATCTTTCTGCAAAGCATCTGAAGGAAATGCACGTAGATCTCCATAGCCGAATGCATGATGAGATGCCAATGATGGCGTCTCAGATGACAAATAGCCAGGAAAACTTGCCCTGGCAACAGTAGCTGGCATAACATAATTAGAGAAAAAGCAATGACACAATAGTTAGGATAAATGTTTAATAGTGGACCCTACAAAAAGAAAAGAGAAGCATGAGGTTCAATTTAGTAGGACAAAAATACTTGGATACTCCAATTAATACAGTTATGATTCAGATAAAGCGGCATTTCTTTGATTTATTGTGGCTTATTAAATGTTTTCCTTACTCGGCCACAGTGATCGGTGGTATTGCTGGGCCATTACCACATACAGGCAATCTTCAACCCAAGTCTTCCTATAAGGCTATAAGAATGTCTTTAAGACATCTGAAGCACGGTCTTGATTGATCCTACACATGCATTTTGCGGGATAAAACTATAGTCTCTTTTCTTCTTTTTGCACCAACGATCTTGATCCGGTGATCACAATACTCGTCTTCTTATAAAGACTAAAATGGGAATCTTTCCTTCCTTTTCTTCTTTAGGAAAAGCGAACCAGAGCGGGTAAGCAGTAGCTTAATATGCAGAGGAAGATATAGTCTGAATAATCATGCTGCTTTTTTCGAATGGGAAGACAATGGCATAACAGACAATCTTTGTCCTGGAAACAATTCGATCTCAACCAAATTGAACAGAGCATTGCAGTATAAAATCCTGCTTCCTAAACCCGATACATCGACTAAATTTTGAAACCAGTCAGCTCAAATTCATTATCCAGAGAACAAGAAGTGCGGTGGGGTACTACCATCAGAACCACAGAATGCCAGGTGCATGTTTCTCTAACAGAAGCATACAAGACCAAAGAGAGCCCCACAAAGCACAATTTTCTTTTTAAGGGCAAAAAAAAAAAAAAAAAGAGGTTATTTCCTCCCCTTATAACACCAAGCAAGCAAGTTCATACAACCGACTGCTTAAAAATTCTCACTAAAACACGCTACGGCCGAGGTCAGATAAAAATTGTACACCACACGAATCGGATAGAAATATAACTTCAAATCCCAGCGATCATGCATCAATTCGAGCAGTGTTGTGACGAGAAAACAACGAAAGCTCCGACCCATCTCGAAGTAATGCCTCTATCGATTCCCGGAGGAAACAGTTGGAACCTTTTTTTTCTTCCTCTTTCTGGGGGTAAGAAAGTCCAGAGCTTTTGTTTGGATTTTGATTGAACAAGATGAAGAAACGATGAAATCGCCAGTCTTCGACGAGCGTTTGAGTCCGAAGGAAGACACAAAGTACCTCGGTCAGCGGTGGGAGCAGTATAAACGTAGTAGGGATCAGCCATGGAAGCACCGAATTGCAGAGCTTTCACCTGCGGGCCGCACTGGTCAGCTTCACCTGCGAAAACCATAAAATCTCCTCCTGTTTTCTCATCATCCCTGAATCTTTTATTTACTCAATATAATCCCTCGACATTTATTACATAGCCAATTTAATTCTAAACTCTATAAAAATATTAAATACCATCCTGAATTTAAATTAATAAAAATAAAATATTAATCATTTCATACAATCTTGAAACTAAATTAAATATGTACTCAAAAATTCAGAGATCAAATTGAACAAATCTAAAGTTCGGCGACAACTACAAGACATTTTAAAATTCAAAGATCGCATTGAATGAATTGAGAGTTGAGAAATTACATTGAATGTTGAGCCAAAATTTAAGGATCATCGCTGTCATTTTTAGATAATCGTAACAATCGAATTGACGAAAATTACCTCGATAGAAAAAATTAATCAAACATCATAAGTAGAAAATGTGAAATTGTTATTTATTAAAAAGGCAAAAGATTAAGCATATATTATTCACAATAATGATATTTTATTCCAATACTTTATGTTTTTGTTATTCATCTTTATACGGACTTTATTTTCTTTCTTCCGTTTACTAACGTGCTCAAACTGATTTTTATAAAATATCTTTTGTAGTGGGTTTGAACCTTATTGATAATTGTTATTAGTTATATAATATATAATCATAAAGAGTTTACAACTTTAATCAAAGAATTTTCCTACAAAAAACTTGAACTAAAGAATTTTTTTTCTCTTTTGATTGATTTAATACCATGAAAAACCTCAAATTAATACACTTGTGATAAACTTACCAAAAATTATTTTTTAATCATAAAAAACTCCAAATTGAGTACATCCGTGATAAATTTTACTCTAAAATATTTTTTTACTATAAAAAAGTCTAAACTTGTACTTTTTGTGATAAATTTACCCTAAATTATTTTTTTTTACCAAGAAAAACCCCACGCCTGGTACACCTGTGACAAATTTATCCTCCATTAAATTAGAGTAGTACCACGAAAATCTACAAATTGATAAACTTGTGACAAACAGTGGGTAAAAATCCCAAACCTAGTATACCCATTGAACTACCACATGTCATCCAACTTAGCAATTTGACGATTAGATTTAACGAAAACTAACGAATGATAAATTTGTCACGATGTACTAGTTTGGGATAAATTTGTCGCAAGTATACCGATTTAGGGTTTTTAGTAGTCAAAAAATTAATTTGAGATAAATTTATCACGGGTATACGAGTTTGAAATTTTTCGTGATATTAACTTTTTTTTGTGGTTCGGTTTCCTCTTTCATTGCTGTTACCATTAGTGAGGTCTCAGCAAAGGCTATTTTGGACTAGTTAAAGTTTATGGTGTGTCCAGAACCATTCGAGGGTTGGAAGTAATGTGAACCTAATTCTTTGGACAATTATCCTAAAAATCGTGGCTATTCCATAACTTTTAATTCGTGTATTTAAAGAGAACATTCCAAACAAGGGTATAAAGTTGGACCGTTTTCTTAATAAATAATAATAAAAAAAAGGCAAAATGGATTTTATTTAAAGGGCTTGAAGTGGCCAAAATAGTTTCAAATAAGATTATGAACTTATGGACCGGCCAAAGTTTTCCCGCTAAACATTTTCTGGCAACTAGGACATGGACAATTTTGTCCGACACTTGCCATTGTGTAAAAAATGAGGAGAATCCCAATTGAATGGGGATTAGATCCTTCCATCGAATATTCACGTTTCCCTCTTCCTCTCCTACTGCACCTCGAGCAAATTGTTCTCGCCGAATCCTCGGCCGTTCCTCGCGAGCTTCAGTTCGCCGTCCGCCGTCGTCTCTTCTCCCCCCGGTTTCCATCGAGCGTGAGCTTCAAGTCCTTCTTCAGTGCCCCTTTCGCTCTCCATTTGTTGGACTGGAATGGTTTGATTTGTGCTCCTTTGCACCCTCATGAGTACCAACTACCGTTACGAGGATGTGCAACGAAAGTACGAAACAAAGATGGACTCTACAGGGCTGATCCATTCACTGATGTAATGCTTTGATATTAAGCAACAATATGGCAAACGGAGAGCTTGAACTGGAAGATAATTTATAAATTTTTTTTAAATGATCGCTTATGTCACCATATATAATTAGCCAACGAAAAAGTTTTTCATTATCGATAATAATTTTACATGTAAATATTTTCGTGGATGATGAAAAAATTTCGTTTATTCATTTTTGTAAGCGACATAAGTGATCAATTCAATGTGTAAACACTAAACACTACTTGTTTGACTATCGCCGTATATGGCTACGACTCTTACTGTCGCAGACAGCTACTGTCACAGACAGCTACTGTCACGAGTCCGAAGTTGATCGAATCTACTCGTGATTGCTTCCTTCACTGAGGTTGGGATTTGCCAAGAACATGGAACTAAGAATCCATACATGTGCAGAACTGAAAGACAGCCAGATTCACTATGTTTGTCCTCTTAAAGTAATCATCAAGGCTGCTATTTAAACGGTGCTTTGCTTCTGCGCCTCGGCTAAACCTGGACATATCCTTAAACATGTATCCTTCGAAACGAAGACAGACAAATGGACTCACTTCTTTTTAAACAGGAAATGTGCTACCATCCACTCTTCTCCATTGTTGTATCCGAATAGCTCCGCAACGGCAATGAAGAATGTCCTCCAGTAGACTGTCCACTTGACAGCTAGTTCCTTGCCATAAGTACCCTCCATGATGGGCTTGATTGAAGCCAAATTCTGATCCATTCTCTTGAGCCATTCTTCGCTGTTCGAAGTAATATTTTCTAATCAAAGTTCGAGGCACACGATGCAAGGATAACAAAGGGACCAGTAGTGAGAAAAAAAGAAATTGCTTGGAGTGGACAATGGAGCTTGATAGAAATCCAGAAACATCTTCTACCACATCATCTATACATCAAACATGATAAGGCGAATGTCTTTTGTTACCTCGTCTGTGCATAATGCTTCCCATTGACCAGCCAATGGTTGACAACAGAAACGTCATCCTGCACATGATCCATCAGAAATAAGTAAACCCGAAAACCTGTCTTTTGTATTTGACACTACCATGTCTACAGTAGCTCGATGGGCTTGTGTTTAGAGACTGAACTCAGCAGAGACGATCGCCATTAACTTCAAAAGTTCAGGTACCAGTGCCCCTAAGAAGATATCAATGTCCCACTAAGAATGGAGAGTTAATTTTGCTCGTTAACGACTGCAAACTAAGCCCCTGAACTTTAGATCCTGTTATGCTATTCCTTTAGATTCTGTTTCAAGTCTCCTGAAAGGTCTAAGTGCTCTATATCCTTTCTCATGTCTCCTTCCAAGTCTTTCTGAGAGATTATCATTAGGATGGGGAACGGCTAAGTTCAATAGATTTGATGTTGATTTGTTCCCGCAGAGAGTGAACACAAACACAAAGAATCTTTTGGCATGAACAGTTGTAGTTTCCAAACAGCATCAGGTTCTCTAAAGGCCAATGTACACAAAAAATAAGAAAATTCAGCTCAGAAGCTCCTTTTTGCAAAATGGAAAACATCACCTGCAAATATTGGACTAAAGAACAGGAAAATCTGGCTCAACTTCTAATATAGGGACGACCAAAAATACCTGAAAATAAAGAAGCAGGTTAGCCGAGGGCATCGTACCACCGGTGAAGAAGTATCTAGTAATCCAGTCATCTTCATTTATGTCCTGCAAGAGAACCAAAGGGTGGAAGTTCATCTTCCTACGGAGATGAAAGATCCCAACTTTATTAAAAAATGAGGATGGTGATCTTTTGTCTCATCAAAGTAATAAGGACATCTAAACTGCATTACAGTTGTACCTCGAAATGGTATGCAAATGCTTTATGGCAGAAATGATGAACAAAAAGAAGGCCATCCTCTTTCATCCACTTTGAAATTTTCTGGAGAAGATCCTTATAGTTCTTCATATGCTTCATCAAAAAATAAAAAATTCCACAATGTTACTGTTAACAGCTGATGCATCTAGCAACTAAAGCCAGTGAGAAAGGACAAACCTCAAACATCTCGATAGAGAATATCCGATCATATGAAGCTTCCATTTCATATGTGCTGATATCAGTAACAATGATCTCCACATTCTGCAGCTGAAGGTTCCTATGAAAATTAGAGCAACAACTTATTCCATTCTCCTGAGTGCAGAGAGCCAGATCGAAATATTGTTCACGTTGCAAAGCATTTTACATCTCTTAAATTATTCCTCAAAATTAATGTGCATTTAACAATGTAAGCAGTCATAGACGGCACCCATACCTACATTGCTCTTCGATGTATGCTTTTTGTGTTGTCGAGTTGCAAATTCCTGTGATCTTGCAATTACTGTAATTTTGTGCTACATACAGAATCAGTGAGCCCCATCCACATCCCACATCCAGAACAGTGTGGCCATCTTTCAACTGGGATTTCTCACAGTAGAGTTCCAGCATTGCCTTTTCAGCATCCTCCAAGGTCATCGACTTGTCGGAGAAATAACAGCAGCTGCACTAATTCATACATCAAGCAGACCAGCCTGTGAGGTCTTAGAACACATGAACACTTTCTTGAAGTGAACTGTTCACCGACTAAAATTAACAATAAAAACTTAGTTTCAGGCTTGCAGCTGACTGACTGCAAGATACATATAACTCCTATGGGCAAACTTTATATTATACTTGGTTCCTCGGTCACAGGATATCACTCTAAGTCAGGACCCACGTGCTCTATATGTGTATATGACTTAGTAAAGATTCTCTCTTCTGATTTCAAAGAAAACAAATTAAGAAGTGCCTTCAAGAGATCTAGTTTGCCATTGCATTCTTACTTTTGGAAAAGATTGTTTACAATTGAGACGTATCCTACGACAGAATTACCTGTATTTGAGATGCTTGCCTAGCACTAGTTTGAAGAACGAAGTGGGAAGCTCATAATGCTGTTCTTTGGGCTTCTCCGTCATGATAGCGATAGGCATTTCTTTCAGAGCTGCAAAGAATCGCAGAGTTCGGTCCCAGCATATTAACGGAGCAATTCATCAAACTTACCCTACAGAAAACTTTTAACAATATCTATGATGCGGTATATTCATAAACGATTTAGACCCTTTTCTTTATCTAAATGGGATTGCGTTAATCCCGAAAATTTCTACAATAAAGTTAGGTAGGTCAACACCTTCTAAGAACAAACATTTGAATATCAATCTTATGAAGAGAATGACTCTTTTTATCCAAGGATAACCCTGTCATCTCCACCCTGTAGGAACTACGAGATCAGCCCAAGGACCATCTATCAACGCATGAAGCAGCATATAGCAGTCCCAACAAATGAAAAGCTCCAAGAGAATCTCTGTTACAGAACAGACATTGCACCAGATGAGATTACCAAAAAAAGCAAGAAAGGGAAAAATTACCCTTCATTCTTCTTGTGCTCATTATGACACGAATTTTAAATTTAGTTTTAGAAACCCCGTAGTTGAAACAACAGCAAGAGGCCAAACAGGACAAAAAAATTAAAATTTGACCATCAGTTAACAAGTCAATGCTAAATTTCAAAGAACGCGCAAACACAGTACAAGCCAAAGCTGTGTCAAAACTGTAAACCCGTTAATCCAACCGTTTCATCCATCACTCGAGTTCAATCATCTTGTCGAACTCAACCATTCAGTACAAGAATTATGAATCAAGTCAACTTGACTGGGGAGAGAGAGCGAGTACAATGCGCGAAGTGGAGGAGATCGGAGAGCTGTAGGTCGGAGGAAGTGCGGTAACAGGAGCGGAGGCGGCCGGCCAAGTGCAAGCGCGTGAGCCTCCGGATGACGGCGTCGGGCAGCAGGTTGCGCTCCAGAGAGGCGAGCATCACCTTCACCGTCGCCTCGTAAGGCGCCTGCATCATCTTCTCCATTGCTGCCTCTCGCTCTCCCCCTCTCTCTCTCTCGCGCGCGGAGACCCGAAGTGAGATGTGGTTGATGATGGCGGCGGCTGATGGGACTCCGTGCTTATAAATCCGCACGCGATGAAAAATGACGGGTCGCTGGGTCGGATTCCCCGAGCCCACTGAGTCGCGTGGCTCTCAAGTCTCGTTTGGTCTATTCTCCCCTCGTTCCGCTCGAACTCCTTAAATGTCCAAATCAAAATAAACTGCATGATTTAATTCATATCACCTCTTCAAAATTTTTAAAAATTCCCGCTCAAAATTTTCTCCCCATTTTGAAGAAGTGATATGGATCAAATTAAGCTGCCCATTTTGATTTGAACGGTTCGATTTGATCAATGTCTGTCGCGACCTAAAAAAATAATAAACAAGTCATCATTTTTGGGCTAATGGATTATCGGTGTTAATTAATTAACTAACCTAACTCGGACTCTCCCAAGTCCATACCAAATCGCAACTTAAGGTTCGAATGATTAACATGCAATGTGATTTGAATTTGGAGTCGCCACTAATCATTTTCGGTAGGTCGATTAGAAACCTAAATAAAATAGCGGGAGAAAACTATCTTATTTCTCGCGAACAGGAGATTAAGAGTCGGGACTTGGTTACATTAATTACAACTAATGCCCTTTCGGTACCTTAAAATTCATATAAAAAAATAATGGATTTGACAAATTTGATTGAATTCTACTTGAAGATCAAAGAATCAATTTTTTTGGGTTTTTCTTCCCATGACATTTTTTTGAATTTTTGAGTATTTTTAAAATAAAGAAATTACATGAAATTAGGACGAAATAAGTTCAAGATTACTCCCCAATTTGAACTCGTGCACCAAACTTGTCTTCGGGCTTGCTTAACCATTGGATCGATTTGGTGACTCGTTAGATCGAGAAATCTCTTGGTCTTATCTCTCCTTCACGCTTCTTTCTCAACTCGCTAGAATTTCATGAGATCGCAATACGGGCGTTGATATTTTTCCCTTTTGCTCTCTTTCTATTCTCGTACCATTGATGTCTCATCGTTGATATGCATTGTTATTTAATATAAAAACATAGAGAAAAATCAGGTGTAGAAAATCTAGGCTAATTTGTATCCGAACTTAGAGGAAGTTAGGAAATCACTTAGCTTTCCTTTTTCGCGGCGAGCTTGAACGATGGTGATGAACTTGTGGCTTATGTTGATGGATGCGAGAAATTGGCAATGGTAGCACCGAGCCTTCAAAACACTCAAGCCCTCTCAAAACTCTCTCAAAATTTTTTCTCAAGAATTTCTTTTTCCTCTCTAAAGAATTCCTCTCAAAAAACTCTCTCAATTCTCTTCCACTCCAAAAAACTTCTCTCTTCAAGAACTCTTATTCTTTTATAAGGCAAAGTTCTTCATCCTTCATTCTTCATCTTCATTTCCTCACCTTCCATTTTCATCTTCCTTTCTTCATCTTCATCTTCTTTTCTTCATCTTCTTTTCTTCATCTTCATTTCCCACCTTCCATTTTCATCTTCTTTTCTCCATCTTTATCTTCTCTTCTTCATCTTCATCTTCTCTTCTTCACCTTCATTTCTCCATCTTCCATTTTCATCTTCTCTTCTTCATCTTCATCTTCCATTTTCATCTTCTCTTCTTCATCTTCCTTTCACCATCTTCCTTTCCCCATCTTCTTTTGGTATTTGCAATGCGGTCCCTGAAGTTTCAAGTATTTGCAATACGATCCCTGAAGTTTCGAGTATTTGCAATACGGTCCCCGAGAAAATATTTCTTTCAAACCCAAATCTTCTTGGTGCATTTTTCCACCCCATGCCTAGTCCAGACCCCTGTTAAATTAAGCTCAAATTATATGCCAATGCTAAATGAATATGTGAGATGATTTTTGTTTAGAACTAAAATTAGTTCTAATTTTTATGCAAAAAATATATTAGTCAAAATTTAGGCGTCAACATTTGCCCCTCTTTGAGTGGAGGCTCGTAGAGGTTCCGCTCAAAGACAGTGAATCCTGAATTTTGACGGTGCAAATTATGGATGAACTTTTTTTTGCGGGAGTTTTAATCCCATTTTTTGTAATGAAGTGATGCGTGATATGCAAACTCGTAAATAACATGTGTCATAATTTCTCTTTTCCATGTTAGAGAAACCTGCACATGGATCGCATACGAGAATATATGTTTTACCAAATACCTCATAAGTTTGGTGATTCCCTTAATTTCCAAGTTTCTTGCAAACACGGGGACCTTAAGGTATTCGGCCTATCTCGTTATCGGAGACTTCTCCCTAATGCGAGACAGCGAAGATATGAGTATCCTTCCGGATCACAAGAGCTACGTCGTTGTGAGTCGAAAGAAGTAGAATCAAGTTCACAAGAGCTACGTCGTTGTGAGTTGATTAAATGTCGAAATCGCCGGTGCATATGTCTTCACGATTCGACAAAGGGGAACCAAAATCTTAAGAGCTACGTCGTTATGATTTGGTTTGGATCAAAATCACGGGTGCTTATGTCTTCGTGATTTGATAAAAGAGCCGAGAATCATAAGAGTTATGTCATTATGAGTCGACTAAAGGTCAAGATCACCAATGCATATGTCTTCGTGATCGACAAAGGGAGCCAAAATCTTAAGAGCTACGTCGTTATGATTTGGTTTGGATCAAAATCACGGGTGCTTATGTCTTCGTGATTTGATAAAGGAGCCGAGAATCATAAGAGCTATGTCATTATGAGCCGACTAAAGGTCAAGATCACCGGTGCATATGTCTTCGTGATTCGAGATCGAAATCATAAGAGCTACGTCGTCATGATTTGATAAGATGTCAAAATCGCCGGTGCATATGTCTACACGACCGACGGGAGAGGCATATTGCTCGACTGAGTCGTAACAACTATCATCGGAGGAGTTGTTAATTTGAAAATGGGTTCGGAAAACTTACCCGGGTTCTCCGAACGATTAATCAAAGAACGAAACAGATCGCTCGTATCATACATGGTAGGCATTTGCCGGGAGAACTTGCTCATTCAATAATCCTTGGATGAATTTCGAGACCTTGGGAGGGACATCGAACATCGGGAATGTATTACCCATCATAGAATGGTAGAGGTAACATGCGCAAACATATTCAACAATGAGTTCATGCAAAACTATCCTACCGAGCTTGCAATGATGTATATAATGCAATCACTCATACCATGGTTTATGCATAACCATTCTATCAAGTTTGCATTACCAACCCTGTCCGGGATGTTCTCACATTATGAATACCTCGAATGTGAGCTGAGTGGGGGACTTCGGTCAGAGAGGGTTTTCTCTCACTCTCAAGAAAAGTTATTTATCCTGTCTGCGGGATCCAAAAGAAATCACTCAATCTTTCCATCATTGCATTTGATAAGGATCCGAGTAATCTCGCAATTGATACGACCGAGCCGATCCTGGAGGTCTTGATCGGGACCGTAATGAGAGCTAGGTCAAAGGTTTACAAAGAGGACTCTAGTTGAGTCAAGGCTCCGAAATGAATTCCTTCGTCATCTCTCGGGTTTACAAGTCAAGAACCCCGCAAAAATGAGAGAGAAGTAATCTTGCTCGAACTTCTTTGAGTGATGCTTAAAATCATTGAACTCCACATTAATTCAAGTGCCCTAGTCGAAAAGGCTTTTAAAGGGTTGTAATGAAGGTAATGATTTGGGAACTAAGAAACGAAATGGTTCGTTTTGGCTCGGAAGATGTTTGAGAAGGGGCTTGATGTTGGTGATCATTACAATCTTATCACCGATCGTGGCCTTCTAGGATACCATCATTGCTCGAGGATGGTATGAACTCAAGATTGCATTTGCAATTTGACACTTCATGAAGATTTTTCTCTCAACCCTTTTAGGATATACGGGAAAATTGTGCATTCAAGTTCGAAATATTCTACAAATGAACAATGAATTGAAAGGGCATTGGCCTTGCTTTTGATAAGGCACTTTGCTTTTTAAATGCCTAGGAATTTTTTGTGGAATCAGCCTTTCCTCTTTCTTCCCCCTTTTTTTTACTCCAAACTCTCTTTTACGATTGTATCTTGATGAGTTCATTGAGAGATTTTCTATGGATCCGGCTTTTCGGGTCCTTCTACTCAAAGATGGGCCATATTTGCTTTGGGACAACAATGATCACCAATGAGGGCTTTTAGAAACGAATTTGCAGGCTCAAATGGGTTGTGCAAATGGATATAGATGTGTGGGATAGAAAAAGAAATGCTCTTCGTCACCCTAAGGCACTTGAATTTAAGCGCAAGTACAATGCAAAGAACCACCCGAAAATTGATATTAGTCCAAGCAAGAAGATTTCTAACCATTTGTCTCGTGATGCTGATGGAATTACCTCTGTTTTGCCCCAATGTGGGGTGGTTCTTGACAGGGGTTGTGGAAGTGAAATCTCCGCTCAAATGGGTTGATCAACGGATAACTTCCAGTGTTTAGGGTAGAGAAATGAATGCCTCCCTCACTTCGGTTATCGTACCTTTCGCGAGAAAACTCTTTACCTCGGGGAATGCGGAATTTTGCCACCGTTCATCTCCTTGAAAAAATTGGACGTGTTTGGGAAAGGATTGCCTTTCATCATCCTGTCATGCCCCCTTCGTACATTCGATGTATCTTATGTAGTTCATGTTCCTTATTCGAGTTGGTAAATTAAACATGAGGAACAATCATGTGCAAACTATGCGGTGTATGAGTGTTTTCGAGCATATAAAATGCAGCAACTTTTTATCTTGGCGGGCAAAGTTCGCAAGTACATAAAAAATTTCTTAGGGCGTGGATCGTGAATTGCCCCTGCTCATGCAAATGTATTGCAAAACTTCATTGTCTGCTTCGAGACGTGAGATTGTCAAAGGCTCCGGGAATTTTTCATTTCATCAATTTTTCGGGGAGAAGGGATACTTCTCTGTTTGGACAAGTAGTGACCCCTGTAAAAATCAAAAGGGAAAGCATCAATGTATGTCCTCATGTTCTAAAAAGAGTTGAAACGATACCACTTTACCCATGTACGTATTCCTCGCGAACTTTGAATTGAAAAGATCGATTCATCCGGATCGGATTGTATGTCCGGGACGTTATCTCTCCTGGTTCTATAACCGTCTGGTGAGCTTCGATCTCGCGAAGCAAAAAATGTTTTTATTAATCTTTGTACATTGATGCCAAATCCCAAGATCGACCCCGGGATGCCTCGGACCCTTTGTCATTCCCCAACCACTATGTTGCGGTGTTGTTGGCCTCACGGGTGGTTCGCTTTTGTTATATTGTTCTCAAAGCGGTTGGCAATCCCCTGTCGAGAATAAAATAAGCTTAACTTAGAGTTTGAAACGATCGAGAATCAATTGGGACGATACTGAGTTACCCATCTTTGAGCCTGTTTGGTCTTTTACTTGCATTCTCCCAAGTAAAGGCTATTCGAATCTCTTTTTACGGGCGTTCGGGAGCGTCGTCCACAAATTGATTTGCTACAGGCCTAGCTTAATAAGGAACTTACGCATTTGATAAGAGAGGAGAAAAATTCGCCCTTTAACTCTAGGCAAATTCTAGACAGCTAGAAAGTAAAAAGTATCCCACGCAGGGGAACTATACATGGAATTAAAAAAGTATTCATGCGAGATTGGTTCCACCTCTTTTCTTTGGCCATTCCAATGATCGACCGATTTTGTCTTGGATCATACACCAACGATCGTTGTTTGAGGATCCATAATCACTTGCTTCGGATCACAACTCGGGAGGTCCTTCGGCTCCAAAGCGGGCGATGAAGGCGGTGAGCTCATCATCAAAGTAATCTTCGATTTTTCGAGCAATTGATACTCGAATTGGGCATTGTTACTTGCTAACACCGCGTGACATTTTCCACTTTATTTTCGCCGTGAGCGGTCGACTCCTTGAGCTTGAGCCTCCGCCGTCGCTCGGGAACCCGTAGGGATGATCAAGCCCGGTCCGTTGCTAGAACCACCCACGGAAGGTCGGTATGGCCGGTATTCTTGATTGGGAAATGGCCGGGTACTTTTTGCTCAGTAGGTTTTCCCGGGATTAATCTTCCGATCAACTTTGCTCCGGTCGCCTTGGTTCCAAGCTACATCGTGCTTCTTCGACTTATCTCTAAATCTGTGAAGGTGATTTGTGACACTTCGTAGAGTGAGCCCGTCTATATTCATCATTTTGAGTACGGCCATTGGTCGTCTTGAATTGATTCCTAGTGTCGAACCGCCTCGATGAATATAGAATGAAGCTCGGCGGACCAAATGGGCCTTTTCTTTCCGACAAAATCGTCGTAGGCGGCTTGGCCATAGTTCTTTTGTTCGAGTAATTGCTTCCTTACATATCTGCCAAATGTTTTGGAGCACTCGAACGCGACCGGCTTCTTTAGGATGCCCTGAGCACCATGCAATATGGCCCTCGTTATGAACTGGCGATCATCACTGGCGATGTGACGATGACCGGTATATTCAACTCGGAATCAATGATCTTTAAGAGACCGAGACCGTCCATATCGATCCCTACCATGGCGTGACGACGATGTCAAAATCATATTTATCTTGTCTCGGCTCCTCTAAGGCTTCAGTTGCTTTCACATAAGCTGAAATCCTATACATGCACTTTCTCGGCATGGCAACGAGGATCGAGAGGGAAACGGGGTTACCATCAATGGCCATGACTCGCAGATCCTCGGGATAGGAAACTTCCCATACTTCCGCACTGGAGTGAACGCATACTTATTTTTCTTTCAAAACCTTCCATATGTAGATCGAAAAATGGGTGTTTGGACTAGAGGTTGGGCTTTAGATGTTCTTTGGACTTGCAAAGACAAAAGCGACGATGGCCTTTTGTGACGAGTTACGGAGGTGCATGGAGACTTCAAGTTCTTTATAAACTTTTTCTAATCGTTAGTCTCCGCAGATGCTTTTCTCTCCTTTTCGATCCTAGTGCCTTGGATCCGTTTCGTAATAACTCTTACCTCTCGCTCAATCCGTCGTTCTTTTTTTACTTTTCGATATGGAGGAGCCCTCAAATCTTTTCACTTTTTCTACGAACAGGCGAGTTATTTCCTTCCTCAAATCTTTTCGCTTCCTCCTACGAACGAGGCGGTTATTTGTCCTCCTCAAATCTTTTCGCTTTCTCCTACGAACGAGGCGAGTTATTTGCCCTCCTCAAATCTTTTCGCTTTCTCCACTAACGAGGCGGTTATTTCCCTCCTCAAATCTTTTCGCATTTACTTACGTGAAGGTTTTCAATGCTTAGTCAAATCGCGAGGAATTCACGCCTTTAAACATGATGATGTTCGTGGATAAGATCTTGTTCTTTGCCCCTGGATTAAAATAAGAATGTCTCACATGGGGATTTTGTAACAAACAAGTACATTCATTCATACATGTCACTACTTCTCTTGAGGATTCGTAAGGGCTGGCTAGTAATGTTCAAAGAAGCGATGTTTTGAGAGCCCATAATAAAAAACTAAAGCTTCATGTAGGCCACACATTCGGAGTTCCATCAACGTTGAATTGGCTTTGTGACATCAAGGAAACTCCAATTGTGGTGATGCATGTCTCTTCCCTCGAATGGCATCGGTTACGCCTGCATGGGACCGACTTTGCGGGATGTATCTCCAACGAAATCGGATTGTACGAGAACTTGCTCGGGTGATGAAGCTGGTGAATGAGCATTTTCAATGCTCGGATGTGGCTCATCGAGGGACATGTCACCAAAGGAGATGGGGGCGCTACGGACATGGCAAACAGCGGTGTTAATAGCATCCCTATACCTCTTGTTCTCTGCTCGAAGCTTTTCATTTTCTTCCCTCGGAAACGTAAGTTCGTGACTTTCATTTTTAACCTTCAATCGGGTCCGCTTGTTTTGAAACCAAAACTTGACCTTCAAGGGCTCCATTCCTATCATCCGGCTCAATTCATTTTTGCGTCTCCTATTCACGTAAGAGCACTCCTTAAGCTTCGAGCACTTTGATTTGATATTTTCTTTTAAGGGGTTATTTGCATTTGCCATGCCATTGTTGTTCTTTGTCGAAATCTTGAATTTCATTGCCAAGAGAGTTGGGTTTTACGGTTTCGGCGTTGGATCCGGTCTCGAAATCCAGGTAGTTCGCTTTCGGGGGATGTCTACAGGTTGGTTGCCTCCTGTAAGTGCTGATAGCTTCTAGACATGTCGGATTGAAATACTTCTTACCGCCTTTTGTTCACTCTACTCTCCGTTGTATGCTTACTCTCTCCAAATTCTTTCGAGTAATCGGGTATGTTCCAAAGCCTCCCTTTTAACGCGGATGAAAATCACTAAGCCGACGTTTTTTTCAAGATTTCGTGTTTCCCGCTTTGTCTTATTTTTTTCAACGTGATGGGACCCCAAATCCACTCGCACCGATTTTCTTTTCTTGATAACCATGCTTGTCTTCCACTCAGTTTTCAATCAATGGGACTCCAACTCCTTTCGTAGCTTTTCGGATTTGTGGGGCTCGAGATCACGGATTGACGATAGATCCGAGGATCCAATGAATGAAACACCGTAGTTTCACCCGAGTAACTAACGTGGCTCTGCAAGATTTTTTCAACGTGATGGGACCCCGAATCCACTCGCACCGATTTTCTTTTCTTGATAACCATGCTTGTCTCCCACTCGAGTTTTCAATCAATGGGACTCCAACTCCTTTCGTAGCTTTTCGGATTTGTGGGGCTCGAGATCACGGATTGACGATAGATCCAGGATCCAATGAATGAACCACACTGTAGTTTCACCCGAGTAACTAACGTGGCTCTGCAAGAATTGCTTGTTTCTTCTCTCGGAAAATATGCTTGTCTCCCGCTCGGTTTTCAACATGGTGGGGTCCTCAAATCTTTTCGTAACTTTTTCGGATTTGTGAGGCTCGAGATGGTATATCCGTGATTCACGGACGAAACGTCCGTAGTTTTGCCCGGATAATTAATTCGGCTCTGCAAGAATTGCTATTTTTTACGCCCTTTAAATTGGGATTTAATGCCGAGACAATTATCACTTTCATATCTTCATCTCCAACCTTCTAAGCACTCTTTTGCATCCACTCTTTTTAGCTCCTTCAACAACAATGGCTTCCCTTCCCTGTTACATGCCTTCGCTGAAGTTTTGGCCAAATGGGAGAAACTTTATAATCTCCTAGGCCAGGGCTACTCTTATATAGTCAACCATCCAGGAGGCCGAAACCGAGATTCGTCTTATATTTAGGGATATGGACACCGCTTCTATTGAAGGTACCAAGTTAGAGGAGGAATACGGGATCTTCCCCACCCTCTTCACTAACTTCCCTGGAGGCTTACTATGTTGCTCATCAAGATGTTACTTTGGCCCACCTTGTGAAGGCACGCTATCGGGATCGGTCGGACAGCTTGGTGTTGGCCGGTCTTGTAGCCGACAATTATAAGAAGGCCTCGACTACGGTAATGAACAAGTCTCCTCGTGATTCGTGAGAGGGGAAACTTGGTGGGATGTTTGGCCATGTCCCCGGACCATCTTTGAGCGGGATCCGCTCAATATTGTTTTAAAATTTCAATGCACATGGCTGGAAGAAAGGTTGGACGATTCGACCCTGGATATAGCCCGCGGGAGAATGCTGATCCATGACCTTGGAATTGGCTGCCGAGCATCACGAGGACAAGGTAGCCAACCTCAAAGAGAAATGTGAGCTCCTCCTCTTTAAGTTGGCGGATCTCGATTCTCGGAGCGATCGGTGTAGGCGGAGCATCAACTGTATGGAGAGTCGGTTAAACTCCTTTGTGATGCTCATTAGGGCTCGGTTTGGCTTTACGTTCCCACCCCGTTGATCTATTTGTAAAGCTTTCCGATGAATGAAATGAATGCAAGTTTTTACTCATTTCATCTTGGTCGTCATATTTTTTTCGCAAGATAACCCCTTTTACTCTGCGAATATATAAATCTCACGCTCACGATGGTCAATCCAATTGGGCCGGAGAGGTCCCCATTCGAAACAATCTCTCAACAAAGATTAGTAGCGAGGAAACAAACGAATGCTCAAATGTGAACAACTCGTGAATCCGTATTAATATTATAACTCGATTATGAAAACATCGAGTGAATCGAGCATAATATTTCTTTACGGCGTCGGAATTGATTGGATTGATAAAGACACGACCATCCATCTCGGCCAGAATCAAAGCACCACCAGGGAGCACCTTCTTTACTAAATATGGACCACCATAGTTTGGAGCAAACTTCCCTTACGGGAGTGGGACTATTGGTAATAATTTTCTCAAGACCAGGTCATTGATTTGAAAATATCGAGGCCGAACTTTTTGTTGAATAATTTAGCAACTCTCTGCGATAACACCTGGCCATGACATACGACCTTAAGTCTTTTTTCGTCTATCGATTCAATTGGCCGGCTCTCTGCTTGGATCCATTCAGGCTTCCGTCGCCTTAGCTTGAGACAGATATACGTAAGGAAGGAATTTCCACTTCAACTGGTAGAATAGCCTCCATTCCATATACAAGAGAATACGGGGTTGCCCCGGTAGATGTCCGAATCGAGATCCGATACGCCATAAGTGCAAATGGCAACCTCTCATGCCAATCGCGATAATTTTCAGCCGTCTTCGCTAAAATTTTCTTAATGTTCTTATTGGCGGCTTCTCTTGCTCCATTCATCGAGGACGATATGGGGAAGAGTTCGGATGATTGATCTTGAATTCCTTAAACAATTCGTCCATTAGTTTGTTGTTTAAGTTCGAGCCATTGTCGGTGATTATGGCTTCGGGTGAACCGTATCGAGCAATGATATCCCGGCGGATAAACTTCGCGATATTTCGTGCCGAATCGCTAAATAGGATGCGACCTCGATCCATTTGGAGAAATAGTCAATCGCCACCAAGATGAATCGATGCCCATTGGATGCTTTAGGGTTGATAGGACCGATAACATCAATGCCCCACATAGAAAACGACCATGGTTCGGATAATTGATGCAACTCATTTGGAGGGACATTAATCTTGTCACCATGAATTTGACATTTGTGACTCCGAACATGCTGAATACAATCTCTTTCGAGTGTGAGCCAATAATAACCCAACCTCATAATCTTCTTAGCTAAAAAGTGGCCGTTCATGTGTGGACCACGGATCCCTTCATGTACTTCCATCATCGACGAACCGCTCCGGTTGAGTCAACGCATCTTAGTAGGACGGAATCGAATGACCGCTTGTACAAATTCTCTCCATTCAAGAAGAACTTCGAGGCCATCTTCCTTATGTACTTTTGGTCGGATACGGTACTTTTTTCAGGGAACTCCCGCTTCCCGAATATAAGTCTTGATGTTATGGTACCATGGCTTACCATCGGGTTCATTGATCACGGTCATACAATATGCCGGCTTTTTTAGTACCTCGATCTTCAGTGGGTCAACCTCAAGTCCATTGGCGACTTGTAACATTGAAAGACAAGGTAGCCAATGCATCGCCGAATCGATTATGAGTCCGGACAGATATTCAAATGAGATATCTTCAAATTCCTCCACCAATTCATCCAGATACTCATGGTAGGGTAGCAATTTAGCATCTCTCGTCTTCCACTTTCCAATAGTCGAAGGATAATCAAAGCGGAATCTCCGAACACCTTGCGTCGGGCTATCCCCATTTCAACCGCAACCTGCAGACCGAGGATGCATGCCGCGTATTCTCGCTATGTTATTTGTGCAAGGGAATACCAATTTTCTTTGCCCACGGGATAATGTTGACCACCTGGAGATATCAGTAACCGCGCTCGTGCTCGATCCCGATAAATTGACAGCTCGTCAAAATACATAGTCGGGATGTAATCCTCCATCGACATGATTCGATCCTCGGAATGATAGGCATCATCGTCTTGCCCCGGATTTTCAGCTAGGACATCTGCTATAGCTCGTCCCTTGATTGACTTTTGGGACAAATATTGAACGTCAAACTTCGGAGATGAGGATTTGCCATTTAGCAAGTCTACCAATCAAGGCGGGTTGATTAAGCAAGTATTTGATGGGATTGCATTCTGTCACCCGAAGCACTTGGTAATGCAAGGTATATTGCCGAAGCTCATGCAGTACCCGGACTAACGCCGCACATGTTTTCTCTACTTGAGTACTTCATTTCCGAAGTTGTGAATTTCTTACTCAAATAATAAATGGCTCGTTCTCTTCCATCCTCCTACTTCTCTTGGGCTAGCATAGCACCCAAGGATTCACTAAGGATTGCTTCGGTGTTGGAGGAACAAGCACGGGTGGATTCATGAGATCTTTGCTTGAGTTTTCCAAAAGCTTCTTCACATTCGCTATCCCATTGGACTAGCGCATTCTTCTTTAATAGCTTGAGGAATGGCTTATCGGTTTCGATAACCGAGAGATGAATCGAGTAATATAGTTTAGCCTACCCATCAAACTTCGAACTTTTTTAACCGTTGTCGGTGGGCTTAAGCTCACGAATAGCCTTAACTTTCGAAGGGTCGACTTCAATGCCCTTACTCGCTTACCACGAATCCGAGTAGCTTGCCGGAGCTGGTCCCAAAGACACACTTGGCGGGGTTGAGGCGTAATTTGTACTTTCGGAGTCCGTCGAACAATTTCTTCAGCGTTTCGACGTGATCTTTTCCATGCCTTCTTTTTGTTATCATGTCATCGACGTAAACCTCAATCTCATTATGCATCATGTCGTGGAAAAGGGCAACCATGGCTAGTTGGTAAGTGGCTCCGGCGTTTTTGAGACCGAACGGCATTACCCGGTAATGGAACATTCCCCATGGTGTGGTGAAAGTGGTTTTCAACTTGTTATTGACATTCATCGGGATCCGATTGTACCGGAGAAACCATCCATGAATGAAAACAATTCAAACCCCTGATCATCGTCAACAAGTACGTTGATATACGGGAGGGGGAAAATCATCTTTAGGACTGGCCTTGTTCAAATCTCGATAATCGACACAAACCCGAATGCGGTCGTCTTTCTTCATGACGGGGACTATGTTAACGACCCAATCGGAATATTCTGTAGTCTCAATGAATCCTACATCGAGAAGTTTCATGACCTCCTCTTTGATCTTCGCACTAATTTCGGTCCGGCCCTCCTTGACTTTTGCACGGCCCGGCTTAGCCGAAGGATCAATCGGCAAACAATGCTCGATAATGGAACGGTCAAGACCGGGCATATTCTGCATAAGACCAGGCGAAAACGTCCTGGTAATCCTTCAAGAGCTCGATCGGGCGCTCGGACATTTCGAGGAAAGGCTTGCCCCAACCTTAACTTCTTTAGGGTTTTTCGCATCGCCTAGGTTGACCAGAGATAATTTGTTCACCGGTCGAGGGCTTGATCTCCTCATGTCGTTCGAAATCTTGACGAATTTCCTCATAATTTGGTTGAACTCATCTAGGTCGTATTCTTTGAATCCACTAGGTTTCCCCTCTTCATGTATCCCCCATGATGACAAACTCGTTGGTCATCGATTGGTTTGGGGAGTGGAATCGAGGGTGGTACGCTCGAACCCGTGCTGTTAAAATAATATCTTCCCAGGTATAGCGATAGGGAACACCTTCGGGGCCTTCTTTGGAATTACTGCCGAGGGAATTAGAGTGGCCTTAGCGGCGGAGGGCTTGATTTGGGCCGGTGAAGCTTGGTTATGAAGTTATCCATCATCTTGTGAAACATCATCCCTTCAAATCGCTCGGTTAGAGCACCGAGCTGTTCATTCAAAGTCTCATAGACAGCGGCGTTAATGTCGGCCATTCTCTTCGCCACCAATCGAGTAATATGCGGAGGATCCGTGATAAATTTCCTGAAAAGCGACAAGCCAAGAGTAAGTACAATGAGCGAGGATAGAGGGTCGGTCCATGACTTCCTTCTAGACTCAATGAACGAACTAGACATGACCAAAAGATCGCATCGGGCAATTTTCAGTTTCATCGATTTTTACGAGAAAATTCATCTTAATTCGTACATTGATCAACACAATGCCAAAATTTAGGAGCCGACAGATGACATACCGAAGAACAACTTTTATGTTTTACTCTACCGCGGGTTCCACACGGATCAATGCAGTTTAATACTTCTTTACACAAATTCATCCAGAAAATTGCTTTATCCGGTTTCCAACAAAAGAACGGAAGACCTCTTAAAAAATGAATTAGAGATTGAAATTTTGCAGGCTATTAGTTGAAACAACGATCTAGAATTTTCATGTTTGGTAATTCCACAAAAAGGCACATTTTCTAGTTCTAAATTGTAAAATGAATCTAGAGTCGAAAACATGTGAAATTCCAGCCTGCTCCATCTCGGCTATTAATTCCTTATTAAAAGAAAAATGCATCGAATTGCTGCAAAAGTTTTTGTCATGAGAGATTATGATCTTCCGAACATTTTTTATGAGGACAAGTTCTTTCAATTGTGAAGGGATATCATTGCGACCCATTCGTGTGCCAAATGACTCAACCTAGATCATGGACCGACCCAAAACAAGATAAGAAAAATCAATGATAAAGCTCAAGAAATTACCTCATTTGGAGAGAAAGTGTTAACCACAAAGACATGCGCATGAAAATGCTCGTGAGGTTCGATTTCTATCTAGTATGGCTTGACAAAAGTGGAGCCCCAAGGATATCCGAGACTAAACCACATCGGCTTGCGGTTGAACCAAGATCCCCGTAGACATCGGCTCGGCCAAGTAACGACCCACATCACACGGCGAATGATGGAGGTGTTAACTCTTGGCACCAATTTGAAATAGTTCGGGACTCGAGAAGAGCGACTCGGGCCAGACGACGATGGCGAAGTATCCCTAATCAAGTACCATCCTAAGCCTAGCCATTCGGGTTCAATGGCGGGTTGTGTGTGTTAAGTGTAAATGTAAAAACAGTAAAAACATGCGCGGCGAGTTCATAGCATCCAACACTTCAATATAAACCATACACAATCTCCTTCAATCTACACAAAAAGGTTAGCAAACACTCGTCCCCTTATAACTCCCTTTCCGCAAAATCATTTAACATCTAGGGATTAAAATTCAACCAAGATTGCCAAATCAAGTAATTTTCCTTTTCATGAACTTATCGGCTTAAGTCCTCTTTGGCTCCCCGGTGGAGTCGCCAGTATCGCGACCTAAAAAAATAATAAACAAGTCATCATTTTTGGGCTAATGGATTATCGGGTTAATTAATTAACTAACCTAACTCGGACTCTCCCAAGTCCATACCAAATCGCAACTTAAGGTTCGAATGATTAACATGCAATGTGATTTGAATTTGGAGTCGCCACTAATCATTTTCGGTAGGTCGATTAGAAACCTAAATAAAATAGCGGGAGAAAACTATCTTATTTCTGCGAACCGGAGATTAAGAGTCCGGGGACTTGGTTACATTAATTACAACTAATGCCCTTTCGGTACCTTAAAATTCATATAAAAAAATAATGGATTTGACAAATTTGATGAATTCTACTTGAAGATCAAAGAATCAATTTTTTTGGGTTTTTCTTCCCATGACATTTTTTTGAATTTTTGAGTATTTTTAAAATAAAGAAATTACATGAAATTAGGACGAAATAAGTTCAAGATTACTCCCCAATTTGAACTCGTGCACCAAACTTGTGCTTCGGGCTTGTCTTAACCATTGGATCGATTTGGTGACTCGTTAGATCGAGAAATCTCTTGGTCCTATCTCTCCTTCACGCTTCTTTCTCAACTCGCTAGAATTTCATGAGGCTATGCAATACGGGCGTTGATATTTTTCCCTTTTGCTCTCTTTCTATTCTCGTACCATTGATGTCTCATCGTTGATATGCAATTGTTATTTAATATAAAAACATAGAGAAAAATCAGTGTAGAAAATCTAGGCTAATTTGTATCCGAACTTAGAGGAAGTTAGGAAATCACTTAGCTTTCCTTTTTGCGGCGAGCTTGAACGATGGTGATGAACTTGTGGCTTGTGTTGATGGATGCAGAAATTGGCAATGGTAGCACCGAGCTTCAAAACACTCAAGCCCTCTCAAAACTCTCTCAAAATTTTTTCTCAAGAATTCTCTTTTTCCTCTCTAAAGAATTCCTCTCAAAAAACTCTCTCAATTCTCTTCCACTCCCAAAAACTTCCCTCTCTTCAAGAACTCTTATTCTTTTATAGGCAAAGTTCTTCATCCTTCATTCTTCATCTTCATTTCCTCACCTTCCATTTTCATCTTCCTTTCTTCATCTTCATCTTCTTTTCTTCATCTTCATTTCCCACCTTCCATTTTCATCTTCTTTTCTCCATCTTTATCTTCTCTTCTTCATCTTTATCTTCTTCTTTCACCTTCATTTCTCCATCTTCCATTTTCATCTTCTCATCTTCATCTTCATCTTCCATTTTCATCTTCTCTTCTTCATCTTCCTTTCACCATCTTCCTTTCCCCATCTTCTTTTGGTATTTGCAATGCAGTCCCTGAAGTTTCAAGTATTTGCAATCTGATCCTGAAGTTCGAGTATTTGCAATACAGTCCCCGAGAAAATATTTCTTTCAAACCCAAATCTTCTTGGTGCATTTTTCCACCCCATGCCTAGTCCGGACCCTTGTTAAATTAAGCTCAAATTATATGCCAATGCTAAATGAATATGTGAGATGATTTTTGTTTAGAACTAAAATTAGTTCTAATTTTTATGCAAAAAATATATTAGTCAAAATTTAGGCGTCAACAGTCGCCCCTAACTAATATTAAGAGATCCATTTCCTAAATGCTTACCCATCCATTGGACCCATGAACTCAAAAGGTTAATATCGGTGAAATAAAATTTTGAAAAAATCTACACCGATATATCATGTCACATTTATCTCAAATTAAGTTTATATCGTGGAATCTGCTGAACTCATATGCCCTCACTACGTCTATTTCGAATTGGTACACCGATGCCATACTCACCCTCAAACTATTTTGTATCACAAAAAATCTTGAATCGAAACACTCAATGCTATATCTACCTCCAAATTAATTTTTTGTGTCAAAAAAATAATCTCAAACCGGTGCACCGGGTTCCTTATTCACCCCGATTTGTATACACGTACCATATTTATTCGAACCGAAGTAAATTTGAGATTTTTCTTTTTGAGTAAATGTGGTATGGGTGCATCAACGTGGCTAAATGATCAGAAAAATTACGGGATAAGTTCAATTGAGGTGTTTTTTTTTTTTCGGACTTTTTGTAATTTCAATCGAAAGGTTTTAAAGCTATGGTGGTTATCGGACCAAAATACACTGAGGGAAGGTGCTAAACGGACGTGCACTTGATGAGCGCATTTTCGTTGACCGGCCATTATTTTCAATTGACTAGTGAGCGAAGCTGACAAAGAAAGAAACCGTTTCCTTACGCCCTCATGCTCAACGCGTTGCTTGGCGTACGGTTGGAACGTATGAGATCTTCTTCAATGGGGATTCTTTTGTTTTTGTTTTTTCTTTAAAGGTTCAAAACTCAATTAATACAATTAAAAAATATACGATTGAATTAATACAAATACAATAAGTTTAGAACTAGTTACCCTCGTTTCTCAAAGTTCCCTTCAGGCATGATTGTCTTCCAAAGTTGATCACCTTTGGATGGTCGATTTTATAATTTTATAATTTTTTTTTCAAATTTTGTGAATATTTTTTCTTTTCTTTCTCTTTTTTTTTTGTTACAACTCGGGTTGACGAGGTTGCCAATTGACCATCGCTAGCCATAGTGAAGGCCGGCGACACTCGCCTACTTCGTGCAAGGGCCGCCACACCTTTGTTCAAATCAGAGCGATCTTCGGCCAAAATTGTAGAAATTTTAAAATTTTAAAATTTATCTACGTCAGTGTCGGCTATGCCATGTAGGAAGGTCGGCATCCATGTTAGTTATTTCTGGTTAAAATTGATCAAGTGGACTATATTGACAAATCGTTAAAAGGTTTAGGATTCAATCGGTGCAATTGAAAAGTTTATGATTGAATTAACACAAATACAATAAGTTTATGACTTTTTGGGTAATTTCTTCGTCCCACTTCCAAAGGGGGCTTAGTGTTATAGAATTACAAGAGCAAAAGTAAGTATCTCAAAGGATTGCTTACTCCAAATATATCTATAGAGATACAAATAAACCATAAGCTCATATACAAACTGGAGTTTGTGCTCTAATATATGTAAGAATTCTGTTTGAGTAATAATTGCAATAGATATCATGGCTTCGTTTATTTCGGGAAAAATGTGGCGTTTTTAAAATATTTTTCAAGAAGCCATTTTTAGGAAAATGATGATATTTTCCGATGCTTGGATGGAACCTAAATAAGAACTGGAAAATAGTTTTCACCGTCTAGTAAGGAAATTTTTGAAATTTTAAATAGTTTTATATCTTTAAATATTTTTTTATTCTTAATATTTTTTTATTCTTAATATTTTTAAATCTTAAAATATTTTATATTTTTGTCTTTTTCTTTTCTTTTTCTTCCTCCATTGATTGTCAACCATGGGCAAGGCTTCACTCACTCGTGGGCTGGTGAGGGATGTCGAACCTCACCCGGCCATATCCAGCGAGGTGAGGATGAGCAAGAGGTTGGTGACGCTCAAGCCTTGCCTTGCCAACCCCTAGGGAGGCTGAGCCTCGCCTCGTCGGATTTGGCCAAGCGACCTTGAGCTTGGCTTCACTTGGCCATATCTCGCGAGGCTGAGCTCTAGGTCGATGAGGCAAAGCCTCTCGTCACCCAAGTCCAGGTGAGGCTCGGCCTCACTCACCGGTCATGGGCGAGTCGGAGCCTCGCTAGTGGCCGTGTAATCGGCCATCACCTTGACTAGCTAGTGGCGAAAGAAGAAAGAAGAGAAAAAATGAAAATTATTTAAAAAAATTAAAATTTGGATTTTTTTTAAATAGTACTTTTAAATAATAGTTAAGAACCAAAAAGAAATTGTGAAGGAGTGGAGGAGAAAAGAGAAGAAAACTTTTTTCCCATTTTTTTGAAGGTGTTTTTTCATGGGTAGAAATGTTATCCTTGATTACCTTATTTTTCATGAGCCAAATGCCGACAAATCTAATTTTTTTTTATCGAAAGTCATTTTTCATGAAATAAACGGAGCCTAAATGTTGGAATGAACCGATTTGAAGATCTTAAAATACCTTCTAGCATCTCCAAGATGGTTTTGAAAACTCCAAATGACATCAATTGGGTAGAAAATGTTCATAGTGTGGTCTTCCATTGAGACAGAGCATAAAAATGGTGCCACAAATGAGATGATGTCCGATGGGTCAACCATTTTCAACTATTTAGTTCTGATAAAAAATATCATTATGTTCCGTTTGAGCGACACTCATTAGGAAAACACTGTGATGACCCGTGTTTTTCAAAAGACAAATGAGGCAAGTAACTTAAAAAAAAAACATTACAAAAGGTTTGATATTCGATGCAGGATTTGACATTAGCAACATGCTTTCCACAATCATAGATTTTTTTTTTTTTATGGTCTAACACAATCATAGATTAGTAACTAACCTAAAGGCTCCTTTTGTTTTTATGGAAAACGAATAATTAGGAAAATATTTTCCTAAAAATTATCGCATTCATTGCTTACAAAAATGAATAAATGAAAAATATTTCTACCGTCTACGAAAATATTGAATCTTAAATTACCGATGATAATGAAAGTATTTTTTCTTGACTAATTATTTCAAGCAATAAGAGTTAAGACCAAGGTCTCTCGTAAATCAATTTGGATTTACAGAGACAATAAACACCATATGTAGGTTGATGTTGATGTAATTATTTCAAGTGATACAACCGATTACTTTTAAGAAAATATTTTATAAATCGGTCATTTTCCTTGAAACAATTAGAACTTAAATGTCACTAATTTACCAATTTAATAGGACACGTCTAGCGGATGAGATTTCATAATTTCGAATCGAACGATTATATCTATAGACGGCGCTGTTTAAAAAAAGGATTAATGGAACTTAAGCCCCGTTTGTTAAATATTTTCCTAAGAATGTTCATTTGTATCGTTTACAAAAATCAATGAATGAAAAATATTCTTATCGTTCGTGAAAATAGTTGAATACGAATTGTTGTAGTAATTAAAATATTATTTATTTATTAAATATTTCAAGCTATATAAATAATAATTATTTTAAAAATATTTACTATGCAGTTTTCGGAAAGAAATGGAGCATTAGAAATTTTCCCCGTTCGCGAGAGTCGGCCGCCACGTTTTCCAACGCCAATACGCACAAAAGACAAAAGACGGAAGCAGCATTCATTTCCTTCACGCCCCGCTCGTGAAAATGATTTTCTCGGAAAGTGCAGCGGGAGAAAGAGAGAGAAAATCGACACTTTCCTCGAGAAAGTACGCGCTAAATTAACTGATTATTCTCCCTTCTCTTTCCGTCCGTCTTCCGAACCTCTTCTTCTTCCTCTTCCTTCGTCGACGCCGTGTCCCGACCCGGAGCTCACAGGGTCAGCAGACCGCGGGAGTCGCATCACTTGCCTCGGACGTCTCCGCTCTCCGCGAGCAAAGAGTATCCTCGATCCAGGTACGCCGTCGCTTCGGTTTCCCTCAATGATTTCACCCGCGCCGCATAAGTCGACCATGGCGCTAGATTGAAGTGCATTTCGGTGTGAATCTCCGGGGATTTGACTTTGTCTCTCCTCTGCTCTTCTTTTTCCTTGCTCGGATGTTTCGGATTCTCGATTTACGTGTGTTGCGGAGATTGTTGTGGATGTGATTCATTTGTTGTTCTGTTCTTTGCTGTCGGCGATCGCCATCGAGGTGTTTCTTGCTTGCACGAAATGTCCTTGGAGAGTGGATGCGTTTTTGTTTTCCTAGATTTTCCAGATTGTGTCGTCGTAAGGTACAGAGATGATGGTGTCCAGACACGAGTAGATGATGTTCTTGGTTTTGAAGTAACTGTGGGTGAAACTGCCCTGTTGTTTGATTCCCCCGCGTTTAAGTGAAGAGTGTTGTACTAGTTTCTGTACATTTTCCATTCGTATTGAAACTTTGCTGATTTTGATTCGCTCCTGTTCTTCGTCTCCTCAGTTGTCATGATCTGAGCGAGCTACTGAAGCTTTATCAGTTTTTATGGACAAAGTGTCCTTAGAGAGTCGATACATGATGTGCTTCTTTCTCTAAAAAAATTCCAGATTGTGTTATCGCACGGTGTAGAGATGTTGGTGTCCGGACAGGAGTCTGGAGATGGTGCGAGCCCTGTGTGTGCCAGCAATAGTCAGCTCTTGCATGATATTGAGGCAATAAGTAAAGCTTTGTATTTGCATGAAGCCGCTCAAAAGTCTTTAATCTCCCCATCGACTCAATATTCTGGAAAAGTTGGGCATGTAGAGCATAGATTGGTTCCAATATCAGGAAATCAGGATGAAAAGGGATTGAGCAAGTTCAACAAATCATCGTCCGTGTGGAATTGGAAGAAACCCTTAAAAGCTCTGTCCCATCTTCGGGGCAGAAAGTTCGGATGCCTTTTCTTCCTTCACGTGCACTCTATCGAGGGTTTACCTGTAAATTTTGATGGTGTTGGTTTGTGCGTAGAATTTAAAAGGAAGGATGAGGTGTTAAGGTCCCGACCATCAAGGGTTCTAAAAGGAATTGCTGATTTTGATGATACTTTGACGCATAGATGTACTGTGTATTGCCATAAAAGTGGGCCTCTTAACACGTGCAAGTATGAACCTAAGCTGTTCTCAGTTCATATTTCTGTAATTGGTGCTCTGGGAGTTGATGTCGGTGAGCACTGGGTTGATCTCACCAGGCTGCTGCCTCTGACTCTGGAAGAGTTGGATGGAGACAAAAGTTCGGGGAAGTGGACAACAAGCTTCAAACTTGCTGGCAAGGCTAAAAGTGCAACTTTGAATGTCAGTTTTGGTTTTTCACTGGTAAGTGGAGCTAATCTTGAGTCTAATGGTAATGTGACTGTTTCTGAGCTCATAAACTTGGCATATAGCAGGCCAAACACAAAGCAACATGATGAAAGATTTCCTCAGAACTGTTCAACTGAAAAGCTTCGGCGGAGTGGGAGCGTTCCGAGCAATTTAAACCATCCTTCTCTCCAATTTGCACAGCCTCTTGATGTTAAGATGGGACATGAAGCCTTTGTTGAACCTGCTATAGAATTCTCCAAATCGATCCATTATCTCTATGAGAAACTTGATCAAGATATTTTAAGTGATGAATCAGGGTTGGATTTATCATCTGAGAATTTGAAGTCATCAAGAGCAAAATATGATCTTTGTCCTGAGCCTGTTAGAGAACCTGTAAATGATGAAGGAGATGACGTGGACTTTGTTGTGATAGACCATGGAGTCGAAGTACCTCAAATTAAACAGTTGAATCCGGTTCAAGTTAGCATTCATACTCAAGATTCTGCAACTAAAACAGCAAATAAGGATGACACCCTCACAGGCAATGACTCACTCCGTTGGAACAAGATGAAGTGTGATTTAGTGGACCACTTAACTGGTAGTACAGCAGATGGGGTTGTAGTTGGTGATAATAAAATCGGAGAGCAAAGTGTACATGCCAAGCAGTCAGCTCTGGATGTGGAGTCAACTTTTCTTAACACGTTGATTCTGGACTCAGCTGACTTGGGTTCTTTGCCTGCTTCAGGTCAGAGTAAGCATAAGGAAAACTATATGGAGTGTAAATATAGTTATAAAGCAAACAAAAAGGAACCAAATCACTAAGTTTTGATGATATTAGTGAATTTGTGACTAGTGATTTCTTGCACATGCTGGAAAGTGAGCAGAGTCTCTCAGGCTTAAATTTCAATGGTGAACCGGAGTCTCCCAGAGAAAAACTCCTAAGAGAATTTGAAAGAGAAGCTTTCCTTTCTGGCAATTTTATACTAGGGTTGAATGCAACAGAGGAGCGGGCAAGATTTGGTTGTTGGGCTTCAGTTGGATCTTCTTCTGAAGATAACTCTGAAGGTTCTATCCACACTTCAGTTCTTCAAGATGCTGAAGAGGAATATGAGCAGTCAAGTCAGTCATTGAAGCACAGAAGAAAGGTCAAAATGCTTGAAGATCTAGAGACCGAAGTTTTAATGCGTGAGTGGGGGTTGGATGAGAAAGCTTTTCAGAATTCTCCTCGATGTCCCTCTGGTGGCTTTGGCAGTCCAATTGAACTACCTCCACAGGAGCCAGTTGAGTCACCTTTGCTTGGAGAAGGTTTTGGTCCATCCATTGAGACTGGAGGAGGAGGTTTCTTGAGGACTATGATTCCATCTCTCTTCAGGAATGCTAAAAATGGCATGAACTTAATACTGCAAGTTTCTAGACCAGTCGTGCTACCCACAAGAATGGGTTCTAGTAACATGAAGGTACTCCAGCACCTTGCATCGATTGAAATCGAAAAGCTCTTTAAGCAGATCGATAAAGCCATGCCTTTAAAGGACATTACTGGTAGGACTTTGCAACAAGTAGCCTGTGAAGCTGCTCCCAAAACCATTTGGTACGACATGCCATGAACTTATCTTCAGTTATTATTATTATTTTTTGGTAATTACAGATACCAGCTCCATATGCATCACCATTGGGTCATTGGCTCTATAAGTCCATTTTCCAATTATCATATAGTTTACTATCAGTTAATAATCTATATGAAAGTTCATCTCTTTTTCTAAGTGTAAACTGGTTGCTGTAGCAGGCAGGTTCTTTTGCGGCACAAAACAGCATCGAGCCAAAATTTCAAGGAACAAGAGTGTAGTGTGAGCTGTAATAACTCAGTCTCAGACTTGGTGTCTCTAGAAGATGTTGTGCTCTTGGCCATTGATAAAATTGAAGCCCTAACAATTGAAGCTTTGAGAACTCAATGTGGGATGATAGATGAGGAGGCACCTTCAAGTATTATTCCACACTTTGAAACACATGCTTCTCAAAGAAAGTGCGCAAATTTTCATGAGCTTATGAGCTTGGAAGATGATGAATTTCACCTTTACGATGTTCATAATAGTGGCAGTGATGCTTGTAGATTGATGGATTTCTGTGTAACTTTGGATGACTGGTTGAGGCTTGATGCTGGAGTTAGTGATGGAAACCAGGATGAAACTGTTGAGGGCACTAGGAAGATCCTAATGGCCCATCATGCAAAGTGTGAGGACAGCTCCAGAGAGAAGCTGATTGAAGATATAAATCCTGGCGAAGCATCTGGTATGAGGAGCAGCCTTTTATGGAACAGCCTTACCGTAGCCTTCAGGGTGCAGCTGAGGGACCCTCTTAGAAACTTTGAAGCTGTTGGTGATCCAATGCTTGCTCTGGTTCATGTAGAGAGAAGATATGTTCACCAAGTTGTTTCAGAGAGGAGAAACGAGGAAGAGGACGACGGTATGCCCACAAGAGATGGAATAGCTGTTTCTTCATTTAGAATCATTGAACTCCATCTGGCAGGCGTAGACACTGAACCGGGCAAGAAGCATTCATGGGGAACTACAAGACAGCGACAATTGGGCACCCGGTGGTTATTTGCAAGTGGCTTGGGTAAGGCTACTAAACAACCACTCGCGAAATCAAAAGCTGTGGTGAAATCATCGCTAGGAGGGAAGGTGAACGGGCCACGTGCAGATATCTTGTGGAGCATCTCTCCTTTTCCTTGTGGCATTGCAAGCAATTCTAAGAAGTCTGGACGACTAACCGCGCACGTGCGAAATCCTGATGTCATCTTTCTAAATGAAAGCTCACGGTCAGCATCTTGTGTTTGAGCAATTCCAATCTAATCGTGGTTTCCACTTAATACATGCACTGGTGTGTCCATCCTCTGTGAAGAAGTGGATCATGTCGCTTTGTATATATCTCCAGAGTGAGTTGGTCTCAGAAAACCCGAAAAGCTGGTTTAGCTAGTTAACATGACCACGCATGGTGTACACTGACAGATCTTTTGGTCCTGGCAGCGGCACTATTTTCGCAGATCGTCTGTCATTTAGCTCATTTTTTCCCTTGAGCTCGAAAGCACCGCTCGACCCGGTGTGTTAAATTATAAATATCGGAAAGGTACCTTACAAATGCTGCTGCAAGAATTCTTTGTTACACTGCAACGACTAGAGTTGCATAAAGTACAAGACTATCAGTGACTCTTCACCCTCTCCTATGGGAAACAGCTCTTTGATTCTACATCGGCGCATACTTGGGCAAAACTTCACAAATGTGAGCAAGGCCTCCGCAAATGTTTTCGACTAGAAGGGCCCTTGGTGATTGTGGATGCCCTCGTAGGTTGTTATTACATACCTCGGGTCGTCTCTGTCCCGTTCGACTCTCTTCTTTACCGGACAGCCTTCCACCGAGCACCTATAGTAGTTCCTGCGGATCGTTCAAGAAAGAAATTATTTCCGGGGAAAAGCGAACCGAACCCATACATCCGTGCTTCGAAGATGGCTTTCTAGGTCGAGTCTCTGTTTAGCAGCAGTAAAATGTTTTGGCTGATTTGAGCGATGGAAACAAACAAACAAACGCTAAAGCATGGAACTGAGTCCACTTATTAAACTGTTCTTGTCATTTTCAGTAGTAAAACAATGGGCAAATATCGCAACCCAACTCAAAGCAAGAAGAACTACCTCGGATTCGGACTGTTCTTCACCATCTTCTTCCCGTACTTTCTCCACTTGAACCCATCATCTAGTATCTCGACCTCCGATTTCGTCTTGAAGGCGAATTTTTCTTTCACTTCCTTCTTCTCCTTTCCGCCTTCGGCGTCTGCTAGTAACACACACAAACTCTCTCAGGCGTGAGTTAGCTATAGCAATGAATGCAATGCTGGGCAGACAAACTCAGTGATTATCTTTACATGCGTAGGAACCCTGAAGAGCAGCATCGAATCAATAACCGAAAAAGAGAAGGAGACACCAGGTCGGGATGGATATTTACGTCCGCTGGGGCCTTCGGGGTTGCTGCTAGATCCGATGGAGTCGTCAGCTTCATTGGACTGGTACAAATAACTATTCGCAGGCGCCCCGTGGACCATGGACGCCGGGTCGTCGCCTAACCACTCGTCGATCTTTAGGAACTCCGAGAGCTCGAAGTCGGACTGGTCGTTGAAGTCCACGTCCGGCGAGTCCGGCGACCGGAAGTTAGTACTATCGGACATCCTGGCGACGGCGGCGACGAGAAGAAGAGCACGCTTCTTTACAATCTCGAGCGCCTGTGGAGCTGAAGTGTCATCGGGGGTAACACTTTTATACCGAGCTCTCGAGTTCTTATCTAGTAGGGTTGCTTCTCACGAGCTTCCTTCGATGATGTAGGAAACTTCAACGTTAATTCTCAGTTGAAAGGGGCACAAAATGTGATACTGCTGGTCCCACCAGGACAAACGAAGAAGACAAAATCGAGAGGACGAAATTTGTGGGGCTTACCAAGGATGACATGATAATTTAGACTTAGTGCCCAAGTTTTTGCGTGAATTTAGATCGAGGGTCTCGTGGTAAGACCAACCCCTTCTCAACGGGAAAAGAATTAGGAGTCAACTCTTGACTACGACGCTTGCATTCATTCACCGTCTGAAATGCCTATCTGTTTTTTGTTTTCTTTTTGGCAACTGCTAGGGCATTCTATTCTAATACTTGTTCTCGGGGAGAAACCGGCGCATGAACCGTCTCGATCTTGAATACCATCCGAAGGTGTCACGGAATAGCATGGCGTGTGATTTGCACTCTCGTGAATGTAGTAATCGAGATCGAATCGAATCTAATCAACTATATCCGGAGAAGCTAGATCTGACATCAAAATGGAAAAAGAGTATGACCCATCTCACACGCTTCTTTTGGCAATCGCTTTTGACTGACGGATACCAAGGTATTCGTACAAAAACGATGAGTGCTGTAAGAAACATCTTTTTCATGAAAGGTGGGGCTTTGCTTTAGTCATGCATAATGGTTATGGTCAGCAAGCTCTTTTAATCTTCTTGTTCATACCTGATGAGCCATGGAACTTCCCGGGTCACCCATCTGAGAAAAGAAGAATAAAATAGCACGAGTTTTCCCATGTTGGATCATGGGTTCCTGGATCAAGATAAGTATATGGATTACCTCATTGGCCGGTCATAAAGAGGTCAAATTGTGTGGTCAAGTCAACTTAACCAAAAAAAAAAAAAAATGTCTGTAGATTCAATGCACGAGAAACTGGAATTCGATGATCATATTGCTTGAGTCGTCATTTTCTTTCGTCATCATTTGTACCAAAGATGCTCTTGCCTTTTATTCAACAGCTCATGCCCACTAGCTACATAGCAGATGCCTTTCTTACCCAAGATGGGATAAAAAGTACTTTGTTTGACAAAAATAAAACCCAAATAAATTGCTTAACCCGATAGTTCGATCAGGCAAGATCGCTAAGCGAGGAACAAAAGAGTCGCGTGCCAACGGTGAAACTGTTGTAGGTTTGATTCATACTCCTCAACGAAGGAAAGACGCGAGTCCGCTCCACGCCGAGGGTAGAGCATAATTATGCGTCAAATCCGAAGCTCCGTCGCATTTGAAGAGTCTGATTTAACTCCTGAATAGGTCACCAGCCTCGTCGAGTGGGAAAAAGGTTCCAGGAGACAAAAGCAAAAGCATGCGTCTCCGTGACTTCATTTTTCTTAAGTCAGCAGCAAGAAGTTGTGAGGAAGCTTCTATTTGTCCAGCTAGTCCGCTGCATCGTCGTATTGGCTCTCCTTTTGAAAACGAAAGAGATACAATGGGAAAAACCTGACTTCCATTTTTTTTTTTTTTGTGTGTGGGATTCAACTATTCCATCAGGTCGTCGTCAATTTCAACCGGTTACTAATCACGAACATGGGGCACTTAAGATCATCGTACTGTCGCAAGTCGCTTGATCACGATGCTAACGGTGGATGTTTAGGCATCTGTCAAAATCAACAGGGGATTCCCTACCCGACGACGACCGATGATGATCACTAGAGCTTGTTCACGGAACCCCGTGTCGTACGCGCTCTTGCTAGACGTTGCTTCGGACCCGATTTCGTCGTCGGCGGAATCGACGCCCCGGTTTGGAAGGCGCAGGTCTCGAATGGAGTCCGCCAAATTTGATCGTGGTGATCGCGTCCATGTACATGGAAACCCAAGCCACGCTTGCGATTTTATCGTCTAGATGAGGCGAGAAGAAGAGAGTCGCTCGAGCAGTGAGCGCCTTTCGTCTTTCTCGCTTAAGATCTGGACATCAATCGATGTGAGACAACCTTAATATGAGGACATACATTATAATGACAAACCGTTCTTTCATCTTTAATATATCTCTCTCTCTCTCTCTTTCTTTGTGCTCAATTATGTTGGTACTAGCCGGCGGTCGCAATCTGGGTTAACAACGGCAACATGGTGGTGATCTAGATGAGATTTGGAATAATGGACCCCTCCTCTCGCTCTCTGTGCTCAATTATGTTGGTACTGGCCGACGGTTGCAATTTGGGTTAACAACGGTTGCAAAAAAATAATAAGAAACGGGGAAAATATCACCAAAAGTCTTAAATTATGGCTACTACGATACGTTTATCTCAATTTTTTTTACACAAAAAACCTTGAATTTATATTCGTGTGTTACATTTACTCTAAACTTTTTCTTTGTGATATCAAAATTCACAAACCTATATGTTTATGATATACTCACCCTAATTTTTTAGTCAAATGTGTCACATGAATATAGATTTATGGTTTTTAGTATAAAAAAATTGGGGTAAACGTGTCATGCTAATACAAGTTTATGGTAAATGTGTCAGAAATGGGCCCAACCTTTCATTGCGGCCCGGATCGGCCCACTAACGAGCCCAACTAAGCCATAGGATGTCGTTCCCGAGCTGGAGTGGACCCCAAAACGACGCTCCCCCTCTTCTTCTTCTGCGTTTCAGTTGGGACTTCCGTGGCACTCTTCTTCTCTCTACGAGCTGCTCCGACAGCGAGCGATGCGCTCGTCTGCGCCGTCAGCGGCGGCCAGTAAAGCGGAGATCCGGCGGCTGAGCAACGCCGAGCGCTCGGCCTACTTCGCGCGCAGGGAGGCGGCGAAGGTGTTGCGGTGCGTCCTGCAGGGCGACGCTCGGCGCCGGGCCGTCGGCTCCGTCAAGTCGCTCGTCTACAGCCCCTCCGTCAGGAACAAGAGAGCCACTTTCGCTTTGGTGTGCCAAACTCTCAAGCGTAAGATATTTAAAGCTATGCGGCGGTGCATTTGTGAGCTTTTGATTCCGTTTGCTTTTCTCTCATGGAGGCTGCGTTTCGAAAGCCGTTCCTGCTAGAGTTGGCTTAGTTTTGTTCCAGTGGTAGGGTTTGTTTCGAGTGATTGAGATTATCTTGTATGATGGTTTTACGTCTTCTACTGGTGCTGAAATTTATGATTGGGTGTTAGTTCCATGAGTTACTGGCAAATGCCAGCTTCCTCTCTTCAATAGTTGGTGTGTATCATATAGTGTTATCTGCATTAGAATTTGGCGAAAGTGACGAAGTCACATGGTTTGGCAATGCTTGATTTAGAGCAAAGACCAAAACCGAGAATTTTCAATGAATGATGAATTTTGTGCAGTCACAATGCAGTTGCAACATGGTAACGTTGAATGAATAATTAGAGGGAACTGTTCCAATTCAGGGTCCCAAATGGATTTAAGGTTCCAGTTCTAGAATGCGACTAAGAACAAGGAAGGCTTGCCTTTACTTGTATTTTGATCGCGAAGAACTGTTGAGAAGCAAACTCCATTTTTACCGGTGCCTGTAACCGAGTACTTCCAAAGCAGTGGAGTAGATCTGTTTTTTCATGAATCATTTTTCCCAGTAAGACATGTTTTGCTCTGTTATAGCATTTTGGCTCTCATCTGCCCTTGGGCCTCTTGGATGAAAATTAAGTCGTGGATGTCGGGCTTGAAGCTTCAAAGTGCTCATTTGAAATGGAAGCCATAGGGGATGTCTCTATTTGTGGGGTGTTGAATGATGGAGTGGGAGAGTGACGATGATAGCTGAAGTAGATGAGAATCCTTGTCCTTGGATCAGCCTATTGCCATTTCATTTTTCGCTTGGCAGTTAGTCAAGTGGCAGTTATTACTGGCATGTCTCATGTGTGGCATTGTGAGAGGATGAAAATGAATCCGGCATTATTCTAGATTGATCCAGTGCAGATGTAGTTTGACGTTAGAATGTCAAAACCCGGATAAGCACTTTCATTTCATCAACATCATCATCAACATCAACATCACCTTTAACCCAAACTAGTTGGGGTCGGCGGTCCATGAACCCAAAAAAGCAAGACCGAAAGAGCTATAAAATACAACAAAATAAAATAACATAGCTATAACAATATAAAGAAAATAAGGAGCTAGGACTCGAAAAGGCGATCGGGAACATAGGAATTTTTGCCCCTCCACAATGTTAATCGCTTTCCTCCGCTCTGTCCTAAGACAAACAAGACGCCAATCTATGTCCCACTCCAACAAATCTTGTCTTAGTACTTTCATTTGAGCCATAAAAAATCCTTCACTGCTGAGCTTCTTTTGCTGAAGTAGCTATCCGTAAAAGAGGAGGCACCTTTCAAATAAACAAGCAAAATTGCACTTCAATAGCTGCAAAAGGGTCTAGAATGTCTACTGCTTTGGTTCTGATTTTTTCTCCACTTTTCCTTTCATTCAGCTCCTTGTTTTTGGCCTCCTCTTGGTGGCTTTGTGTGGGTCATTCCATTTCCTCCGTGTGCGGAAAACTTTCGTGTATTTATTGCTTTTGAGTAGCAAAACTAATAATAATGGTGTATATATCTATTGGGTTTCGATATGCTTTGTAACTTGATTTTTATTTGATGCATGCAACTAACCAAATTAGATTAGAGTCCTCTGTCAAACAACTGGTACCCTTGCTTTTTCAATAGAATGATCTTTTTTCTGATGTTGTCTCAGATCTTCCTATTATAAAGCAGATCCTGGAGGATGCTGACATAGTCAATAGCAAGTGGAAGGTAAAATGATCTGTTCACCTTTGTGCCAACTCATGTACCGAAATGAAATTCTTCTGATAATATGATCATGAGATAATTTATAGTTTTCTTTGACTCAGTCCGTTGTTTTTGCTAACATACTTAGTTATTGTTGTTTTGAAATCCATTAGTTGTTTTTCGCTAACAATCTTAGTTATTATTGTTTTGAAATATTCAGTTTTGATTCAATAAGTTGCGAGTTCCACTTTTCACTGTACTGTACTATCAGAAGATAATAGCGCTAGAGATACTCAGACTGATATACTGAATGGGCTTACTAAATGGGCTCAGTAACTTAAATAACTACTTATGTTAACCACATCACTAAGTGAACTCGATTACTAAGTGAGTCTAAATATTTCGCATTACTCATCAGAAGAATTTTTCTCTAGAAAATTTAGAATCTATTAGACGAGTATCTTTTGCAATGGTTCTTTAGATGTGGGAAGATTCTGGTTTTGATAGGACCTACCAAATTTCCAGCTTATCCAAGGTATCGCTTATAAATTGGCTTGCACTATGTTCTCTTTTTTTCTTTTTCTCTTGCAGAGAAAAGAGGACTTGCTTTTCATAGTGACGTACGATGTTCTCTTTGGTCAGGTAGGTCATTAACTTTCTAGACTCGAGTGCATTGTGCTCTGGTATTCTCACTGCATTGGGCTAGCTTATGCTTAAGGTATCCTGGACAATATTTTGGGTTTTTCCTTTTTTTGTCCCTATGGTGAATGACATGATGGCGCTTTTCCAGTGTGAACTAGTAGCAGTAATGCAAGGAGTTGTGACTGTTAAAAGCAAGAAGCGCATCATTCTGAAAAATATGTCGCGTCCCATATTTAGATAAGACTATTTAGATGTTTTTCACCTAGTACTCAAAGTGTATTGATTAGGGCTAGTGCACCAAACCTTTTGTACGGGCCCTTGTTGCATGGAGCTTGTGGTTGTGGGGAGGTGCTTTGCTGCTTTGGAGATTAGCATAAATATTTGGGCATTGATTTTGGTCCATTTTGTAATGATTTGCTATTGGCTGCAGCTGATTTGCAAGAGTACTCTGTGCTGCAGGCAAAGCAGTCAATTGGTGATGCAGAGAAGTTTCTCATCCACCATAAAATTAAGTTACAGTCAGCTTTAGAACAATTGTTATCGAGAAAGAAAGCCAATGGCATAGATGAACTGACAGCCATTTATCAAACAGGAGGTCCAAAATTGTTCCTCTTTTAACTTTATTGATTCCATTCTTTCATTTTGGGGCGGAACTAATCATTGTGTTGCAAAACTCTCAGACTTTGTCTATTTAAACTATATTGCGCTGTCATTGTGAATCGCACATCCCCCAGGGCACACAGGCAATAGGTTTCTCTTAGTTCCATTTTGAGGACTAAATACCAGTTCAATATAACATAGAGAAACGCCATATTACTATGGAATGGACTTCATCATTATTTAAATAAGTGACTTGAGGACCTATGATTTCCACGTACTTTTTCGATTAATGAATTATTAGAGACTATCAGTTACAGAACTATTAAAAGGAACTTGTACATGAACGCAGATATTAAGTCTTGCTTTTAGTTGGATGGTCATATGGCGGCGACGTTTCTGACATAGGGAAATGTGCTGCCTTCCTGCCTATCTATGCCATCCTTTTACAAAACTAGTCACCAATTTCATTTTAGTTGATGCATGAGATATACAAATAACTTCTGCTAGACTGTGATGTTTATCTAATGAAGCTTCTGATTTCTCATGCAGGTGCTCCTAAACCACGATACGTTCGAGTAAATACTCTAAAATTGGATATTGGATATGCAATGCTTGAATTGGGCAAACTGACAAAGGTATTGCTAGCATGAAATCTTATTGGATCCTTTGCATGCCTGTGTACGTCATGTGTACCTGAAATAACTATAAAGTGGACGAGAAGAAGATTGTATCTGGGAAATCTGCAGTGTAGAAGAGCAGAGATAAATGGCCATTGGTCTTCTTCATCTCTCCATTTTAAGTATTGTGTCGCCTTTCATTGACCATTCTGTTAGTTAAAAACCTGTTTGCAGAATGATTTTGAATGCTTCGTAACCTTGAAATAACAGTATGCCCACCCTCTGATGCTTTTTGATGCATTAGTACTTCCCAATTAAGTGATGGACAAGATCTCAATGACATTATGGCGTGTTCTGTGAATGCAGTTTGCATGCCGTTCCTTTGAATTTTTAGTTTTCATTGGCTATGTGCAAAACATTAACATTTTTTATTATCGTGTTACATAGGTTCAAAAGGATGGCCTGCTTCCTGACCTGCTAATTCTGCCGGCCGGTAGTGACTTGCATGATCATCCTCTTGTCTTGAACGGAAGTGTCTTTATGCAAGTAAGGTGTCGGGAACAATTGCAGTTATGCTGCTGTCAAGATGTGGTTCTAGTGTGGTCTATTTAGTGTTTACGTTGATGAATGTTCCTTGTGTTCATATAATGTTTAGCTTGGTGGAGAGCGATTTTTTATTTTAAACATCTTATTTTGCAGGGCAAAGCAAGCTGTATGGTTGCAGCAGCCCTTCGTCCTGAGCCAGGTTGGGCGGTGAGTTGCTTTTTGCTACTCTTTCAAATACTCTCTCTGAGATCTACTTTATTCTCAGTAAAGATACCTCACCATTTTTCCGGAACTGGTTCACATATCTTGATCATTATTTTCTGAAGGTTCTTGATGCTTGTTCTGCACCTGGAAACAAAACCGTCCATTTAGCTGCTCTCATGAGGGACGAAGGAGAGATTATAGCTTGCGAACTCAATGAGCAGAGAGTTAACCGTCTAGAAGATACTATCAGGCTATCTGGCGCTTCCAGTATCCTTTGCCCCATTTACCAGTATTTCGGCAGCTACTGACACCTAGATTGTATGCATCTATTCGTGTTATATTCACAACTGGGTGCATTGTCTTAAAAATTGGGAACATTGGTTTAACATGCTTAAGAACAGTCTTTTGCATTCTTGAGTTCTTCTCTGTCATGTAATTAATGTCCGCAAATTGTGAGCCTTGATAGTTGCTAGATATCCATGTAGTCCATGGAGATTTTCTAAATTTGACCCCAAGTATTCACCCATACAACAAGGTAAAGAATCATGATATGCTTTCCGTGGTGTTCTTGTCGTGGTGCTTTGCAACAGTCATTTATGGCACCTCACCACCAGTAAATTATTATTGTCATTTTCTTCGGGGGATGTGCGGTGGGTCGTCCATCTTCCTGTTGTTTCTACACAGCCATGAGAAAGTTCATGTTTGTAGGTCCGAGCAATTCTTTTAGATCCGTCCTGCTCAGGATCGGGGACATCTGCTGAGAGATTGGATCATCTGCTTCCTTCTTACACGACCGGTAATTATCTATTATTTATGCCTTAACTAACCTCGTAAGAATTTCTTTAAATAGTATCCGAAGGCTTTCTGTTTTCAGGAGTGATGGACTACCATCAATGTCTTGTATCATGTATATATCTCTGCATCTCTTGCATTTCATGATGTTCATAATGTCCAAGCCCCCTTGCAATCTCGGTTATCCAGGTCATGCAGCTGATGGTACAGGAATAGCGAGGCTCAATAAACTTGCAGCTTTTCAGAAGAAGGCCCTGACACACGCATTATCTTGTAAGATTGTTGATTGGTTCTAATACCATTAGTAATGCATTGGAAGGTTCTTTATGTGTTTTTCTCTGTACAGTTCCAGCTGTGGAAAGAGTCGTTTATAGTACATGCTCCGTCCACCAGATTGAAAATGAAGATGTAGTGCAGTCCATCCTCCCTCTTGCTGCATCTCTTGGCTTTCGGCTGGAAGCTCCCTTCCCCCAGTGGAGTCACCGAGGTCTCCCAGTTTTTGAAGGCGGTAAGTGCTGTGTCGTTTGATTTTAACCTCCAGGAGGACACTCTCTTTGTATAATGCTCCTTAATAGCCAGTTTCGCCCTAAATCAACGTTCCTTGTCATGCAGCTGAAAAGTTACTGCGGACCGATCCTGTAGAGGACAAAGAGGGTTTTTTCATTGCACTGTTTGTCAAGGAACATGTCGACAGGCACAGAGGAATTGCACCTGCATTCTCTACTCAGAAAACCAATAGGAGAGTCTCCGGTCCGACAAAGAAGAGATTTGTAACAGGTACCAAATTATCCAGGTTGCTTTTTTACGCACCAGGATTGCAGACTAAAACTACTTGAGAATCATATTATGATATTTGCCATTCTTGGTATGGTATCCACTTAGATCATCAAATCACGCGGATCAGCTGAACTCATCGCGAGTCATTTGATTGGTTCCACCACCGAGTCCTATAGTGATCTTCTAAATCTGACTGAGCAAATCGATCCGTCAAAGAGAAGCCTTCCACAGATAAATTTGAACCGTCAGAATGTCTCAATCGGCTCACTTTCCTGAGGCTAATTTTGGTGATTCGTCTGGCTGCTCTGTCGCTTAATTAAGGTTAGCGGGCAACCGGGAGTTCATTTGCATCAATTCCAAATTCAGACTCGCGTTTCTTTCTTCACTTTCCTGAAGTGTGGAACATCACGAATGATGGAAAAAAAATTTTACGATGATGAGAAAGCTCCCAGAGAGAAACTTGAGTTGGGACATAATGATGTGATTAAGGCTTTTTTAAACTTATTTTATTCTATTTTATCTGCAAATTATGACATTAGTGTACTGGTCTTTTCTTCCTAGTCATCTGATCCAACACAACCTCCGTTGGGAATTGTTACATCCTTCGTCGCCGTACACAACACACGAAGCAACAAACCTCGTTCCAGAAAGCTCAACACAACATAGACTCCTATCACAGCTGCTCCAACCCAACACACTTTTTTTTACAAGGAAGAAACCCTTCTCTTGTCCGTTCGTCCGGTTTAGCCGATCTGGACCTCGACGTTCTTGGGCTTCTTGGGCTCCGGCGGCGGCCTCTTCTCCACCGCCACCGTCAGCACCCCGTCCTGGTACTTCGCCGTTATCTTCTCCGTGTCCGCGTTCTCCGGCAGCACGAACTTCTTCAGGAACTTCCCCAGCCTCCTCTCCATCTTTATGTACCTCAGCAGCCCCCTTCCGGCCCGTCCTTCTGGTCCTTCTCCTTCTCCCTCCTCCTCTCCCCGCTTGCCACCGACACGTTCCCGTCCTCCACCTGGACCTTTATCTGCTCCGGCTTCAGCCCCGGCATGTCCAGCACGAACACGTACGAGCTCGGGTACTCCTTCACGTCCGCAGGGGTCGCCGCCATCGCCTTCTTGTCGCGCAGGAAGGCCCGAGACTGCGCGTGGCTGGACTTGGCGTCGCCCTCGTCGGAGAGGTTGAGGAGCTCGTGGAGGGTGTCCAGGACGGTGTTGTCGAAGCCCATGTCTCTCGGATCCATGCTTCTCGGCTGTAACCCTTTTGATGGAACGCGTCGGTGAAGCGTCTCTTCGCGTTTCTTGGTGAAGATGGCAAAGGGAAGTCGCCGGCGTCTGTGGGATTTTTATGGGAGGGGACGACGGAGAAGTTGACGGAGCTTGTAGATGTTTCGTTGAGGCTCCATGGAATTCTCAGGCCATGGAGATTTCCTGGAGTCTGTCAGGCTACGATGACAGGTGGTGATTGAGCACACAAGTCACTGACACATCACCGAGCTTGCGTGGCACCAATTCTTATTTTGTTTTCCCAATTTTTTTCCTTCCTTAATTTAAAACCCAATATATAAAAACAAGACATCCATTTTTTTTTCCTGTTCAATGTAACGAATGGATGGAAAAATAGAATGAAAAAAAAGAGAGAGGAGCTCCATTGGTTTGGTTAGACTAAAAGCATTTTCGCAGTTCTTTGCGGTTTCCCTTAAAAATGTCAAAAAAATAAAAATAAAAATGTAAAGGATTGTATTAGTTCCAAGGGTTAATATATCACCGAAAATCTCAAATTGGTGCACTTATTATAAATTTATCCAAAATTATTGTTTGATCACAACAAATTTCAAATTGGTACATATGCGTCAAATTTACTGCAAATTATTTTTTTTACCACAAAAACCCTAATCTAGTATACTCACGATAGATTTATCTCAAACTAATCTTGAACTGGTATATCCGTGATAAATTTACATTTACTTAGTTATCATAATCAATTTCTTTGAGTTAGATGACACGTGCTTGGGTTGACGGGTGTACTAGATTGAGGTTTTACCCTTTGTTTGTCACAAATATATGAGTTTGAGATTTTTCGTGATATTAATACAATTTAAAGGAAACTAACGGAGGAAAAATTTATCGTAAGTGTATCGGTTTGAGATTTATAACAGTCAAAAAATTAGTTTAGGGTAAATTTATCACGAGATATACCAATTTGAGATTTTTCATTGTAAAAAAAGTAGTTTAGGTAAATTTGTCACAAGTATATCGGGTTTGAAATTTTTTATGGTAAAAATTTTTTTTTAGATAAATTTGTTACTCATATATTAATTTTGGATTTTTGGTGATACTAACTCTAGTTTCAAAATAATCTAATAACGGATATTACCAAATTTTTTGCGAGATTTAGAAAGTTTTACTGTTAATCGAGTTCAAATCACAAGTGTAAGATCCAAATTCAAAACTGTGGATAAGAATAACTGTCATTTCAAATCAAAACTTTTACTAGAATCTTTAAGAGACAAGGGACATAATTTCGTATTAGTATATTGAAATCAATGATGTTTGTATCCAAACAATACGTACATGAAAGAAGATAATTTAATAAAAAAATTAGCTATTTTAGAGAATAACGAAATAACAAATAATATTCGTAATATATAATAATTTTTTTATTATATATATCCATAAATATTCTTTAACAAAGAGTAGGGTTCTAGTCCTTGCTACTGAGATATTAATTATAGTAATTAAAGAAGTCATAATTTGTTGCTTCGGGGTTGAATTTGGAAGAGGTGGGACGTGGAGATAGCATTGCTCCAAAAGCAATCGGTGGGCCTCTTTCATAAGTGGTGGGGCACAAGGTGGCCCCGACCTCCACGTGGCTTTAGCGGAACGGGACCGTTTCAATGAATAATTATTGTGGCACGAACTTGAGAAATATGCCTATTTTATCTTCGATCATATTTACGCGAGACCCATATGATTTAAAAATCGAGATGATACTTGCGAATTCATTTCATCTGAATAGCTATTCTGAGCTTGGAGGCCTCCACTTGGAGAAATTTCCCCTCAAATCATATAAGAATTTTTTTTAATAAATTGAGATGCTATATTCCAATGTAATTGGCGATATTTTTTTTACGTTAAATTCAATCGAGTTGTTAAGATCTAGTATATGTTGTTAATCTACGAGTCTTATCCTTCTCTCGAGACTTATGACGACTCCTAGTGATTCTTATGCTATTTCCCGGATAAGGACAGGCTCCTTCGAGTTCTCTCCCCTTACTTTATTTGATTCCAATCCGATAAAGCCAGACTGCTCCTTGAAAGGCCGGACCCGGATCTTCATTAGTCCTATTTCAGGGATTCCTTATCATGCCACGCACGGAGATCTTTCCATTGATAGATTTGAGGGCTGTGCTCGAATGGTATTCACCCGAGAAGGGCTCTATCCATAGAGTTGGAACCTATCCTTAACGGGATGCCGATCCCCCTTACTTATCAAGGACGACGTCGAGTGGCGAAACAATTGCGCTCACATAGATTGTTAGAAGCACACAACAGAAATACGATATCTTTATTCGAATAGATCGTCCAGGGGGAGCTCAAGTCCAGGGCCCGTCAATATATCAAGTTGAACCGATCTTCATTTAAAAGCATAAGCCAATGAGTAATGAGCCAACTAAAATATATTAGTTGCCATTTTCCTATGCAAAACTTCTCTAACACAACCTACATATATATCTCAACATATACCATAGGTGCATACTAGAAATTTGCCTAATTAAACGGTTAATGGTAGGATAACGGGGTCCTTATCCGAAGTAGATCCCATTTCATATCTCACATGGACTTGTCAAAATGGGCCATAGACCCATTTCTAGGCCCATATTTAACTGGTTGAGTGATTATATGTGTTATTTAGAGGGTTAATACCACGACAAACCCTAAACTAGTACACTAGTGACAAATCTACTCCAAACTTTTTTTACCACAAAAATTTCAAATTGATACATCCGTGATAAATTTACCCCAAATTATTTTTTAGATCACCAAAAATTTCAATCGATACATTCGTGACAAATTTACCCCCATACTAATTTTTTTTTCACTAAAAATCTGAAATTAGTAGACATGTGACAAATTTATCATCCGTTAATTTTCATTAAATTGAATTAATACCCCCAAAACCCCGAAATTGATACGTATGTGACAAACAAAAAGTTAAAACCCCCAAACATGTATGCCCAATAATTATTACGTGTCATCCAACTCAAGAATTTCACGATAAAATTTAACAAAAACTAACGAAAAGTAAATTCATCATAATTATATCAGTTTGGGGTAAATTTATCAAAAATGTACCCATTTACAATTTTTGATAGTAAAAAACATAATTTGAAATAATTTTATCATAACTGTACCGTTTGAGATTTTTCGTGTTACTAATCCTTATTTATATTCAGTAAATATGTTAATGTTAAGTGAGTTAACTTACTCATACCCAACTCATTTCTTTGAATGTCTCTTCACTTTCTCTGTCGCCCTCATGCAATCTTACATATGCTTACTCCGCGCTCTCAAATCGGTTTAGGATGAACATACTCTGCCCTCTCTCATCAATTTGGACTAAATATGCAAGTACTTTAACAATATATATCGGATCGAGTAACTAAATTTATATTGCATGAAAATTAAATAAAAAAAGCAAAATGGTTAAATTTAAGTTAGATCATTTTCGATCCAACCCATTTATTTGGCTAGCCTAATTCTCTTATGATCTCGAACATTGTGCCAAAACAGTTGCCCTAACAGCGCTGAAAATATACCTCAAGCTCACCCTTTACGTACACATATATCAATGTGCATTGGAATCAACAGACATAGTCCAGCAAACTCTTAGTGTTTTTATATTGGAAACTCTTACTAGATTCATTACCCAGGGACATATCTCGTTACACGTCAGAAATCCATACACAGTCATGCAAACTAATAGAAGGAATTGCAGTGCCCCAAAACTTCCATAGACGTAATTAAAAACTGGCCGTCATCAACCAGCCTTGACTTCAATGGTCTTCGTCCTCGGCTCCGGCAGCCGCACCTTCTCGACGGTGACCCCATCTTGGCACGCCGCGGCCACCGTCTCCACGATGGCATTCTCCGGCAGCGCGAACTTCCTCATGAACTTCCCGGTCCTCCTCTCCATGGTCAGGTACTTGGCCCCTTCTTCTTTCTCTCTCTTCCTCTCCCCGCTCACGACGTGAACGTTGTCGTTCTCCACCTGGACCTTGATCTCGCAGGCCTTTATTCCGGGCATGTCCACGACGAAGACGTAGGAGCTCGGGTACTCCACCACATCGGCGGGGTCACGGTCATGGCCTTTGCATCGCGGTCGTAGGCCCGCGAGGGGTTGCTCCTCGATTTCTCCGGCTCTTCAGGGAAGTTGAGCATGTCTTCAAGGATCCCGAAGAGGCGCGAGTCGAATCCGAGATTTCGCAGATCCATGTTGTGATTCGCTTTTCCTCGTCTACAAAAGAAGAGGGAGTGCGTGTGATTGTCGAGATGAGGAGGCTGGTGTTAGAGTCTACTGGGGTTTTATAGAGGAGTTTTAAGGGGGATCGCCATGAGAGAGATCTTGAGAGAGTTCTGGAGAAGATGAAAGTGGACCTTTCATGATGGGTCTGGAGAAGCTTCGGTAATCTTCTGCAATTTACTAAAAAGATGACTAAATGGTGACTCTAACGTTTTTAATACCCGTAGTCCGTTTAGTTCATCTATATCAATCATTCTCATTTTCCTATCATGGAGCATAATCGAATGTCAAATATAATTCGAAATTTGCCATCATTTTAGCAAATCCTTCAATAGGTAAGGTTTCTTTCCTTGGATCAAATACTGAAAAAAGTGTTTATAATTTAGTTTTGAAACGGGAAAATTGTCTAAAAAGTCCTACGTTTATTGCATTTTTGCCAATTCAGTCATAAATATTTTTATTGTGCTAATTAAATTCTAAACTTTTACACTCAATTGAGTCCATCCGACTAATTTTAACTGAAAATTGCTGACGGGACATTGGCTATCGTAAATAGCACTGCTGCGCTGATGCGGAGAATATTTATTAACATTCTACTACTTTTTCAGAATTTTTTGTTATTTTTTTAATTTTTTTCTTTTCACTCTTGACTTTTTCTTTAGTGTGGCTGGGGAGGGTCAACACCTTGATGGTCTGGGCAAGGGCTGTAACCCTTGCCTGTAGCCAGCGAGGGCGTCGCGACCCTCGCCATCAACCTGCAAGGGCTTTGCGGCCCTCACCCATGGAAGGGCTATGACCCTTGCCTGTGTCGGAAATTTTTTTCTTTTCCTAAATGGTGGTCCTTCTTCGGATAGGCATGAGTTGTTACCTAATATATCTAGAAAAACTTGAAGTTGAAAGTTAACTTATAATTTAACTTATGAACATCATTTTGCATTTATTATACAATAAAGTACGTTAGGGTGATTAGACTTTGATGACAATTTACTAAAGATAATTATCAGTGAGATCATCGAGGATTAGCACTCGCTCGATTTACTAATTAGAAGTGAAATTACTACTTTAGAGGTGCATTAGAGATTGTTACTACTCTGAATGTAAGTTACTCACATTGTGACATGAGAATGCTTACACTTAGCGATATATTACGTGTTAAATGATCTAAAGCTATGGTGAATTGACTAAACTCCTCATAATCTGATTGTACAAATTGGATTAAGAAATAATCAAACTGTCGTGTTCTCAATTGCGCCTACAGCTAGTACTTTCCCTTTTAATGTAGTAATTTAGCTATATAGTTCATTGTAAGAAATTCTTATCGCTCAGCTCGAGTGATTGTAATCTACCTTTGGATAAAGTAAATTACCTCGCCTTATCGGAAGCTCGAAGGTCTTAATGATCATAATTTCTCTTGTGAGATAGTAAGCAATCTGAAATCATTGCAACTTTCACTTATCCTGATCTTAGAATATTCACCGCAATATTTCTGTTAAGTTCGTAATCAACGTATCATATCCATAACTAATAATCCTTTTGACTGTGGTGATTGATAGAATAATCAAATATTAAATCACGCATTTATCTAACAACTTAAGTTTTTAGAACAATTGCTGACGATTCTACAAAAATCTCACATGATATCGAGCTTCATCAAACAACTTAAGCTTTTAGAATATTTGGTAGTGGTCCCCACAAATATCTCACATGTTATCGAAGCTTCATCTAATAACTTAAGTTTTTAGAGCAGGTTGGTAGTGGTCGACAAAAATCTCACATGATATCGTAGTAGGAGGCCCCGAGTTGCGGTGGTCCCAAAAAATCTCACAATAATTTCATTTAATTAATCGTACAACTTACAAATTCCACCGGAGAAAACTTCCTTAATTGTTTCAGGTTACACTTTAAATCCAATAAGTCATATCCTAACCGCCACAAATCAAATCAAATGAAACAACCATCCGTTATACATCTTAAACTCCATCTTGTACATAGATTCAACACGCTTAAAACATTTATTGTTTTCATTGGCACATACACACATATGCTTGCATCTCCTCTTGGATGGCCTTAGGGCTCAGGGCGCTTCTTCTGGGACGAACTCATTTGCAACTCCGGCCTGCGTTCTGCCGAGGCTTTGCGGACGAATTTCAGGACTTTACGTACCGATTTAAGGATTAAGCAAACAACGTGGCACACGAAAAGAACAACCCTCAATCCCACCCATGCCAGCTTCGCACCTCCGATTGCATTGCTGAAAGTTTTCAGTTTGCTCGGTGATGTGAACTCAAATATGGAGCTGGCATAAGTCACTGCCGTGAAGGTTATCGCAACCCACATGGTCAGCATCCCGATCCACGTGGTGATCCGGCGCCGCTTTAGAGGAAGACTGCTTATGAGAGGCATAATGATGCTAAGCGATGCGACAAAGCTCATCGTGTCACATGATATGGAGTACTTGTAATCGAGCGGGTGCTTATCTGCCATCACGGACTCGCCCGCAGTATGTGGCACTGTACCACGTCATCGTAGACTGAAATCGTCCTGCCAAAGGCCGCCGGGCGGGGTGATACCGGCTTGGAATGCCATGGTAGCTAGCAATGTTGCTACCACCATTAGTGTCTTATGCATACTGTTTTGCCACTTTCTCTTTCTTTCCCTTTCAATCTCTTCCCCTACTAGTGGATGCATACTGTTTTGCTACAAAGGAATTCAATTGATTTTCCAAAGCCAGATTCTCTTGTATAATTTTGTTCCTCTCCTTCCCACTAGCCTGAGACATTCGGCGTTGAGTATCAAAATCTTTCTGCAACTCCTCACACTTTTTATATTCTCGCCGAGCCGAAAAGATAAGGCTCTTCTTCTTTGCCTTGTGCTGCTCGATCTTCACCTGAACTGTCTTCAGCTAGGCCTCCAGTTCTTCTCTTCTCTCTCGAGGCGTTGAAGATCACCATTCACAGCCTTGTAATCATTGTAGAACAAGACAGCATCTTCTCGCCTGCTGGAGAGTTCGTCCTTGATGGCCAATTCCCTCTGTTCACTGAAGTGCAGGTAGGGAAGCTTGTGAGTGCTGACTCTGATAGTGTCTACTGCTTCAACTAAGCCGATAGCAAATGCGTTGCCACCATATATCTCTTGAAACAGGGTCCTTGCTCTCCACTCTTTCTTCGAGTCAACAATCAACCCCGCATATCCAGGCTCTAGCAGATTAAGGAATTCTTTCCACTTGGCCTTAGCTACATGTGGAGAAACAGCAGCAAGGTTCGGCAAGGCTTCTCGAGGCTCATCAGTGGTAGGCTCATCCTGAGCTAGACACAGCTTCAGCTTCTCCAGGTTGGTCTCCTCTTGTTCAGATAATGACAGGGAATCCGGTACTTCAGGAGGAGTGCTTGTTCAAGCAGGGATGTCCTTGGGTGGCGGTGGAACTGTCGAGGGATATGCCAATGGCAAATTCTCAAAATGAGAAGAAGGACCCTCGACAGACTCGCTACTGGGAACCCGAATCCCCCTGGAAGCTGAAGGTGGCTCAATAGCTGCAAATACAGATACATTGATTAACTAGCATTTGAGATGCAATAAAAAGAAAGAAACAAGGTGAGTATAACTTACCAATCGGACGTGGAGAAAAAGCTTCCACTGATTCACCTGACCCTAATGGAAGTGATACGGCCGGCCCTTGGTTAGTTGTTTTGACAGTAGGAGTACTAGCTGGCCTTGGTTCAGAAGGGGTCTTCTTGGCAGGAGAAGTTGTTCGGGAGCAAGGAACTGTTGAGACGGCCTTCGTAGCAGAAGGAGCCTTGGGAGTTGGAGAAGCAGCCGATGTGTTCTGGGTTTGAGGACTTCTAATTGATGGGGTTCCTGTGCAATTGAAAAGAATCAGTTAGCACTAATAATAATGAGTACAATTACAAATATAAGGACACAAAGACTAACTTTTGGCCGTGCGAGGCTTAACTAGAGAGCTAATTGGGCGATCGAGAGATGGACTCCGTTACGGATTGCTGCGATCAGAGTTTATTGAGAGAGGGGCTGTTGCTGGTTTCTTGGTGATTGGTTTTGGGGCTGGCAGCTTTAGAAGTTTTCTTTTTCCACCACCTGCAATAGTGAGCAGTCAGATACCGAACGAGTGTCAAGCTATAAGAAAGACAATAGAAGTTACCAATTACCCTTAGCAGGTTCTTTCGGCAAGGCAGCAGGAACCTCAATAGCCAACACTTCTTCCGGGGTTGAATGAGGGGCAATAGTCTGCACTCTCTGAAGGATGTCTTCTATTGTAGGGTTCAAGAAGACTTCGTCATGATATAAGGGCCAACAGTATGCGAATTTGAGAGTAATGCGCTCGGGATAGGGCTCAAACTCCGACATAGGGAATTTTTGGTAGACATTTTGAATGAGCAAATTCAGCTCATCAAAAGACTGCCGATCACTCATTTGACAGGTGGCCTTATCAAGGGAAGAAAAGGAAGAAGTATAGAGTGTGGGAATAGGAACTCCCTGTGTCAACCCAAATTATCTAGCACAATATTGGGGGAGTAGATCTCGAAACTAGCAGCAAACCTCCCTTTGATAGCTAGCCTGATCGGAAGGTCGATAGAAGTGAGTATTACGTGCCAAAAATCACTTCTATCACCTTGGAAACCAGGAAGATAACCTTTGAAAGCAGAACAAATAAAAGGAGAAAATGCAACTAGATATTGTTCAAAAGAAAAGAGTTGAGACAAAAAGAAATGAAGAGGTGAAGGGAATTCCTCCGGAATAGGAGCCAACTCTCTACACAAAGTTTGGCAAATAGGTTGATTCGGTATATGGACAGCAAGGGGCTGAATGACCTGGTCTTTCGAGAACTAGGATGGAAAATGGAAAGCTGCCCAAGCTTGCAGGATCCAGAGTGGGCCACCGAAGGCACCACGCTCACTTGAAGAGGTGACAGAAGCTGCATGGGACAAGCTTTGGTATAGAAGGGCGAGGGTAAGTTTTTCAAGAGCCAATTTGACTCTCGAAGCTAAAGCAGATGCGATGTCCATAAAATCCTTGGACACGTGAATAATAGGATGACAAAAAAGGAACCTACACAACCAAGGAAGGCGGTGTGTTCCTCATCGGTAACTTTACCTTCATTTCTAAAGTATTTATTCAAGAAGGCATGGTAAGCTAGGTCAGAGTCAGAAAGCTTATGGAACCTAGGACAAGTCCCGATAGGAACCAAAGATGGGTCCGCACCGAGAGGGGTAAGACTGGTGATACAATAAATGTCGAGGAGAGTTACCGACATTGGAGAAAAAGGAAAAAAGAAACAATTGGTGGAAAAAGACCAAAAACAGAATAGAGAGCAAAGCAATTCCCAATTCAGGCGATACTCGAAAGAACAAAGACACAAAGTATCATGGATCAGAAGCTCATCCCATAAAGCGCCTTTGGAAGGCTGGACATGAAGATACCACTGGTGGAAGGCAGAATCAAAATCGAAGAAAGCCCTACACCGGGAGGTACTAACGTGCCAATTATAGGCCAGAATAGAAGAGTGATGAAGCGGAACTACTTCAGCTTGGGACCGCAGGAAAGAGCTAGAAAGACTAGTAGGAATGGGGAAATGGTTATAGATCGTAGGACCAAGGATATAAGAACCATACGAGGAGGTGAAAAGGTCCAGTTGATGGCAGTCTTTGTTGAAATCTTTGGAAGAAATGAACTCGGAGTAACGAGCCAAGGCCTCAAAAGCGAGAAAGATGGAAACTTTGGGAGCCATAGGAACAGAGTGAGTATGAGAACAGAAGAGTGTTTCAGCAAAGGAACAAGAATACGAAGGAGATAATTTCTGAAAGGTGAGTTTCGAAATTTGCAGAGAAAGTTTGGATGATATGATTTTGTGGAGATAGCTGGTTGTGAAAAAGACTGATATAGGGAGGAATTTGAAAAGACTGGTGTATGAAACGACGCAGTAGGCGACTCCTAAGGCAAAAAGCGAATGTCTATTCGTTTATGACATTTAAAAGGGGACATATGTTAACACCAAAAAGTAACGCCACAAGATACCGAACAGATAGTAGAGACTTGACGTCTCGAAGTTCGGTAAGACGGAAACAACGTATCGAACGAATAAGAGGACACTTGCTTTCTGAAATTCGGCAAGTTGAAGAGCGACATACTGAACAAACCGTGAAACTGCTCGACCCTGAGGCTTTGCAGTTGTGCCCCAAAATTCGGTTAGTTAGGAAATTACATGAAAAAGACAAAAATAGTGGGCACGAGCAGATCATGAGGCAGTTTACAAAGGAAATCAAAACTGATTGCGGAGGTTACAATTTGAAAAGGAGATCGTTTGAATTCTGGCGGACAAATTGGAAGTATTGTGGATCAGAAAGAAGTTATTAGAAGCCCCAAAATTCGAGATTTGAAAGCTCCGGAATAACTGATTGAGCAATTATGAATGTGAGGAACGACAAATATGCATTAGAAAGAAGGAGAGGCCCCGCTCAATTGATCAACAAAAAACACTTATCTTTTTACGTGCATGTCATTGCCTTTTGCTGTACCCTATTTCGTTAAGTTCATGTTAATCTACTACTTTCCTAGGAGTAATTGTAAGGTGTAGAAGCAGAGTATCTTGTTGATCAATCCATAATCCACATTCAATCCCTTTTTGTTACACACAGCTCATTCACCCAAATGTTCATTGCCAGAACCTTCCTCGATAATTGAGCCACGGAACCCGAATTAATAAAAACCGAAGAACAAATTTCGGTGAAAATCTTCCTCGCCACAAAACGAGTGAACATTTGTGCTTCACGCATAAATGTAAGATCGTCTAGCCATGTTCGAAGACGCTATGGGCTGCATCATGTCTCGCCCAAACCAAGTGTTCCAACACATCCACATGCCCTTTCATGACCACGACATGAAGAAGGTTTCTTTTGTATTTGTCATGGACGAAACATATTTCAAGGCTGACTCTTAACAAGCTGGCGACTATGTTAAGATACCCTTTTGCTGCTGCAAGATGAAGAAGCGTGGATCTCTAAGAATCCTACTCTCTTGCTCGTGGACCTTCTAAGCTAGGACCTTTTCCACGAATTCCAAGTATCCGAGCATGGCTACGATGTGCAGAGGACTCTCAATGTGATTCTTGATCATGATTATGTTGAGAAGTGGCTTATATTTTCCATGCAACTCAAGCAAAGAAGGCACATTTCCTTTCACGGCGACTTCATAGAGCTCGGACTCTATGTTTGGCTCTCTAAAATGGGAGTTTCAGAATACTCACTCCTTCACTCACACCTTTCTAGGATGTCACGTCAGGTGTTGATTCTGGGAGTTTTATTGTGGCTAAAAAATTCGAAGTTTCGTGATATAAACAAGGGTTTTGCTAACATAACAGTTTTTGAACTCATATGAGAATAACAACATATTGTAAGCCACAAATTCTTATAAGAATGGACCCTATAGTAATTTCTAATTATTTTTTATTTGTTTTTTTTACCCAAAACAGTTTGTTATTCTCCAGTAGATTGAGCACGGTCATATAAGTATTTCTCTATAAACAGATAGGACACGACATAGGTTATGTAAGCAACTTGGCAACTTCAACAGGTGTGATTACAGTTTCTTTCAAACCTTTGACTTCCTTTGACCATGTAATTTAGCTATAATCCATGAAAAAAGTACCAAAATAGCCTTAAACCTATAGCATTGATATCGAGTTCGGCCTTAAAATTTTCAATTAGATCAATTTAGTCCTAAAACTTTTTGCATTTATGCCAATTATGTCCATTTCATTAATTTTGGCCTAAAATTGCTGACATGGACATTGGTCCTTCTATGAGACATTATCTTGGCTGACTTGAAATTTTCTTTCATTTTTTTATTTTTCTTTATTTTTTGATTTTTTTTGCTTTTTTAGTTTCTTTTTCTTCTTTTCTTTTCTTTTTTTCAACTCTACTGCCAAAGTTGTGAAATATTTATTAAAAAATTATAACACTTTTCTACATCAATGCCGGTTATGCCATGTAGGATAGTCGGCATTCATGACGGCGCTTTCCGCCAAAATTGTTTGGATGGTTTGAAATGACACAAATGTAAAGATTTAAGCAAAATTAGTCCAATTGAAATATTTATGACCGAATTGGAACCATTGTAATAGGTTTAAAACTGTTTTCATACTTTTCACCATACTCTATTCACGTAAAATATTGTCAAAGCACTCATTCTCACAAACATGTATATTAATTGGATTGCACATGAAATTCACGAAGGCGAGACCGAAATAATCTTGACATCAACGATCGTTCAATGCGTAGTCAACACATCATAACTCATAGTTCCGGCATTAGTAACGGACAATTACCAAAAACAATTCTCAACATATTATAATTTTGCCAATTTATTCTTAAATCTTATTGTGTCAATTGAGTCCATCCAAAAAATTTTGACCGAAAATTGTTTACATGAATTCCGATCTCCTACTTGGCAAGGTCGGCGCTTACGTGAATAAATTTTTAATAATAATATTATTATAATTTTGTGTTTTTTTATATTTTTGGTTTTTTATTTTATTTTATTTTATTTTATTTTATTTTTGAAATGAGGATTGGCGACCTTTGCCAACCACAAGCGAAGGCATCACGGCCCTTGTGAAATTTGACGAGAGCTGCAGCGCCGTCACCCATGGAGACAAAGGTCACCTCCCTCACTCCAAAATCCAAAAAACAAAAGTAAAGAACAAATAAAAGTTCCAAAAATTATTAAAAAATTATTTAAAATGTCCACATCGGCGTCGGCCATGCCACGTACGACAGTTAGCATCCATGTCAACAATTTTTAGTCAAACTGTCGAGATTGACTCAATTTGCAAAACCTACGAATGTTTAGGACTCAATTAGCACAATTAAAAAGTCTAGGATTAAATTTTCTTTTATTATTAGAACCCCCTTAGTAATCACACCTCCAACAATTGTCATAAGGCTGAAATCGCCTTGATCTTAATTGCACCTATAATTAATACTTTCCTTTTTCGTGTCGTAATTTAGCAATATAGTTCATAACAAGAAATTCCTATCACTTAGCTCGAGTGATATTAAACTACCTATGGAGACGGTAAATTACCTTAACCGATCCAGCGTTCCTTTCAAGTTCTTAATCAACAAAGCCTATCAATAAGTAATAAACCTTGATTGTCGTAATCTTCCTTAATTAATCGCAAAACTCCCAATTCTACTCGAAAAAACTTCCTTAATGTCAACAAATTGCCACTTTAAGCAGCTCGGTTCACAAAATTGATCCCATGGTCGAGATTTTTTTTATTTTAAACCCAATAAGTCATATTCTACATTCAACGTACTGCCATGGATATTTATTTAGGAAAAATCCCATTTAAGGGCCTCAAGTTGATTCATTTTCTTAAAGGAATCCGGGGCCCGACAATATGACAATCTTATCAGTTATTTCTGAACATACGATCTCCCAACTAATGAGTGCTTTATGTAAAGGAAGTCACTACCCTAATGATCTGACAGATCCGTAACTATTTCTGTCCTCACCATTTTTCAATTAATTGGTGTTTTTTGCAAAATATGCGGTGATTCGTCTCAAAACACACTTGTCATTTGTCTCAAATAAGGCTCTAAAGTGATCATTTAGTTTCAAATAAAGGCCTAAGCTCGCCGACCGGCTAAATTTTCATCAAGTTGAGTAGCACAAGATTTTTTCCAAATGCATTGGGTAGGGGAATTTTGTTCGGAGAAAATTTTTCTTTTCTCTTCTTCTCTATTCATGCTCTTCTTCAACTAAGCATCCTCTTTGCCTTCGAAACAAGGCATGCACCTACTGTTAGAATATATTTTGATATTCAATGTGGGCTTTATTAATTGTTATTGTTAATATTAATTGGTCTAATAAAGAAAGATAAAATATTTCCTAATTCTAGTTGGATATGAAATTTGGATAGTATGGACCGAAATAAACACTGGTCCTGTAATGAGAGAATAGGTTTCAATCTCTATAAATAGAGCTCAAGTCTCTCCTCTAAACCATAATGTCCATATAACCTCACATAAAGGGTCGTCGGGAGCCATACGTGAGGAGCCGTCTCATTGAAGCCCGGTGATAAAAGAGATTCATAGAGGAGAAACTCTTGAGCATCATATTGTTGCAATTCCGCATCAAGAACAATGAATCCGAAATAAGGCTCGTTAATTCTTCTATCCTATGAATGTGTGATTCGTATATCTAAACGTGATTATCTAGGGTAACTTGCATCAAGGGTATTAATCGCAGCTTATACCTACGGCCTTCGTGCCCGTAGCGTATTGGCCACCCCAATTTTCGCAGATTTTTTTCTCCTCGACTATTATGGATTGTACAATTGTGTCATTGTATTTTTGTAACGGTAGCCTAGCATTTCCCGTAGATTGGTTATTTCCTTTATTTCCTTTGGCTTTCCTTTTCTTGTAAAAATTTTGTCTTGCCTATTTTTACGGTTCTCTGAGACCTAATACAATTCAAGCTTTTATGCTCCAAACTTATTATGGTATCGGAGCATCTTAGTTACGGGACCAATTGAATCTCTTTTGAAGTTTTCATAGGATGGCGGGCGGGAGTGATTCCGAAGAGAACCCAAGAAGGGACACCGTTTTACCAAAGACTATCATGAAGGGAGATGGCTCGGCCGGGAGGGCTGAGATTCCAGCGATGTATCGACTCGAGTCGTCGGATGGCCCGGGCAACGATCCGATCGCTTGTAATCTAAATGGCGACAACTACTTGACATGGTCACGTGGTATACCGATCGTGTTACGAGCAAAATGCAAACCGCCCTTTATCGACGGGTCACTTCAAAAGCCGGAGGAAGATGATCCGATGCGAGAAAGGTGGGAGATTTGCAACTCCACAATCTTAGCATGGCTGTTCAACACAATGGAGAAGGACCTCCAATTGTGATCGCTTATGCTATGGACGCGAAAGAACTATGGGACGATCTCAAAGAACGGTATTCGAAGGAAATCGGACTCGGATTTATCAAATCAAATTCGAAATATGTATTCTCAAGCCGGATGGGAAGAGCGTGCGGGGAATATTATTCCAAATTGAAATTACTTGTGGGATGAACTCGAGTTTTATCTTGAGAAACCGAAGCTGCTGTTGTGGAGCCAACAACAAGTTCGTGGCACAACGAGAAACGGAGAAGATATTTCGGTTTCTCATGGGTCTCACCTCCGAATACAACACGATACGGTCCAACATCCTTAGTATCGAGCCAATGCCGAGCCCGAATAAAGTATATCAAATGATTGTGCACGAAGAACGTCAAAAACTTGTTGTACGATCTCATGATTCGACATCGAAGCAGCTATTTTTTTCGTAAAAGGAGGAGGCAGACCAAACAATGTTGGAAAACGGCAGCGGTAGTCATCCGAAGCAAGGCCGACTTGTGAGCATTGTGGCAAGCTAGGCCACACGAACAGAAGCTCTTTGGGCCTTGAATAGCTACCCGACATGGTACACGGCGAGAATGGGGCAAAGGAAAGAAGCCCATTGGACAGGGCGAGGGGTCGGACAGAGTTAATGGAAGCGAGGCTGGCCACGAGTGAAGACTCGAATCCACAAGGCCCGGATCGGGCGAATGCGGTTGGGACCATTAATAGGTCGCGGGGTGATCGCTTGGAGGCCCCCTGCCGATAATCAATTTCGAAATTGCTAAATTTGCTTGCCTTGGACACAAATGATTCCGATTGACTTGTCGGTAATAATTTTGTGAATTCTAAGAATGAATGGATATTAGATCTGGAGATTCGAGATACATGACGGGAAGTCTCGAGAATTTTTCAGAATCATTGCCAATTGAAGGCGGTGCATCGATTTATATTCCTAATGGAGGCAAAATACAAGCCACCCGAGTTGGGAAAGTGATGATTGCTAATTCCATTCAGCTCTCTGCAATGCTTTATGTGCCTACTTTCAATTGCAATCTAATTTCAATTGCACGATTATCGATAGAGATAGATTGCCTTGTAACCTTTTGCTCGAATTTATGTTTAATTCGGGACCGCACTTCGAGGAGGATCCTTGGAGTGGGTGAGCTTCGAGGGGGGTCTACTACTGTAGAAAGTGTTGATCGCGCCATTCACATGTCGGGCAATTCTAGAAGAATCCGTGGACATATGGCATCGAGGCTTGGTCATCCATCCCGCACAATAAAATTGAATGGTATTAATCTAAATTCAGAGGATAGAGGCAATAAGGAGTGTGATGTGTGTCGAGAGCAAAACATACTCGTTGTCCGTTTGATTTGAGCATGAATAAAGCCGATTACCCATTTCAGGTGATACATTGTGACTTGTGGGGGCCATATAAGATTAAATCCAGTTGTGGTGCCAATTATTTTTTGACGATAGTTGACGATTACAATCGAGGTGTATGGTTGTTTCTCTTACGTGAGAAATCGAAGCACAACGTTTTCTCATCGATTTTGTGCTCTAATTAAGAATCAATTTAATCGTACGATTAAAATGATGAGAAGTGATAATGGGTCGGAATTCCTATCAAGGGAGTTGCAGAATTTCTTTTCCGCCCAAGGTATTATGCACCAAACATCTTGCACGGAAACACCACAACAAAATGGACGGGTTGAACGGAAACACCGGCATATCCTCAATGTTGCACGGGCACTCATGTTTCGGGCATCACTTCCAACATGTTTTTGGGGTGAATGCGTTTCGATTGCGATTCATCTCATTAATGTTACGCCAACAAAGTTGCTCGACAACAAAAGCCCCTATGAGGTACTTTTCGGCAAACCACCTAATTACTCAAATCTTGAGTTTTTGGTTCATTATGCTATGCTCATGTTCGAACCAAAGATAAATTTCAAGAAAGATCTCGAAAATGTGTATTCGTTGGCTATCCGCAAGGAAAGAAGGGTTAGCGACTTTATGATTTGAAGACACGGCAATTCTTCGTATCAAGGGATGTTCGTTTTTGCGAAGATACTTTCCCATTTGTCATGAGATAGTAATCAACCAGCCGAACCAAAGAAGGGCAGTCCACTATTCTTTGATGGAGTTCCTTCCATCATTCGATACGATGATTCGGATCGAGCCCGAGCCGATACACAGCTCAATCGAACTTAGCCGGATCGTAACAAGGGTGAGGGGAGTTATCGAAAATGTGTGTTCGATACGACGATTCAACTAATGGGCTTGGATCAACTCGGCCTAGTCCATAACAAATAGCGGCGGAACAACAAGTGGGCCGTTACGAGCGAGACAGTGGGAGCAGCCCGACTGATTCGGAAAGGGTCGACAATCCGAATTTTGTCGTATGTCCGCAACTTGACATGGAAGAGGGAGATCGGACAAAGATTTTTGATAATGTTGGTGCAACAATCCCCGGAAAAAGTAGATATGGTGGCACGACGTTCGAATCGGATTAAGAATCCTCCCGGACGTTTTAAGGACTTCATTGTTCACACCGCACGGCATGTGACGCCCCTCCCCCTCTCTCTTTACCCACTTCATCGAACTCCTCGGGTATGTCCCACCCTATCGAGCACTTCATTGGTTATTACGGTCTTTCTAATCGTCATGTGGCATTTCTAGTTGCCATTGATTCAAACAGCGAACCCACATCCTATCGCATGGCTGCTCAAGATCCGAAGTGGAGAGATGCGATGGCGAAAGAGATCTGCGCTCTCGAATCAAATGAAACTTGGACCATTGAGAAACTTCCGCCGGGAAACGTCCAATCGGTTGCAAATGGGTGTATAAGGTGAAGCGGCATGCGGATGGGAGCTTGAACGTTACAAAGCTCGGTTGGTAGCGAAAGGTTTTACATAGGTGGAAGGAGTCGATTATCATGAGACATTTGCTCCGGTGGCTAAGCTCGTGACGGTGAGATGTTTGTTGCTGATTGCCGTTGCAAAGGGATGGGAAATACATTAGATGGATGTGAATAATGCATTCTTACATGAGGATTTGGATGAAGAGGTTTACATGCGGTTACCACCAAGATTCTCATCGACTAATGAAGGCAGTGTACTGTCGGCTCAAAAAGTCATTATATGGGCTCCGTCAAGCTTCGCGGAATTGGTTTTCCAAGTTTGCGGATGCACTTCAACAATATGGTTTTCTCCAATCGGGAGCGGACAATTCTCTTTTCACTTTTACTCGAGGTAGCGTATATATCGGAGTGTTAGTTTATGTGGATGATTTGATCATAGTTGGAAATAGTTCCAGCTATTGTACCTCGTTTAAAAGTTATTTGGACAAGTGCTTCCGGATAAAAGATTTGGGACCTCTGAAGTATTTTCTCGGCATTGAAGTTACACGGATGGATTCAGGTCTTTTTCTCAATCAACGGAAGTATGTGCTTGACATTTTGATTGAGTGTGGTATGCTAGGATCACGACCATCGTCATTTCCTATGGAACAAGCATCATCGCATATCGACATGTTCCGGTGATTTACTCTCGGATCCGGCCAAGTATAGACGTCTCGTTGGGAGGCTTATATATTTGACAATAACCGGACCCGGAGCTTAGTTATTCTCTTCATGTCTTGGCGCAATTCATGCGGGAGCCTCGCCAAGGTCACCGGGATGCCGCCATGAGAGTTCTTCGTTACTTGAAGCGGGTCCCGCCCGGGGGATCTTTCTACTGACCTCACTCTCTTGAACTTAAAGCTTATTGTGATTCGGGTGGGCTAGCTGCCCATTGACCCACCGATCGGTTACGGGTTACTTTATCACCTTAAGAGGCTGTCCAGTTTCATGGAAGACTAAGAAGCAAACCACGATCTCGCGTTCATCAGCGAGCGAGTATCGAGCTATGGCAACAACAGTTAGTGAGATCATATGGCTACGGAGTTTACTTTCTTCACGGGGGTGCGAGATGAGGCAGCCAACTCGATTATTCCGCAATAATCAAGCTGCCTTACACATTGCAACGAACCTGGTTTTCATGAGCGCACGAAGCATATCGAGATCGATTGTCACTTTGTTCGTGAACATCTCGGATCGGGAATAGTAGCTACCTCACATGTGTCTACGCACCTTCAATTAGCTGATATATTTACCAAGGCACTTGGACGAGATCGCTTTCGCTTTCTTCTTCGCAAGTTGGGCATTCGGGATCCTCATGCCCCAACTTGAGGGGGAGTATTATGGATTGTACAAGCTGTGTCATTGTATTTTTGGATTGTACAATTGTGTCATTGTATTTTTGGTAACAAAGTAGCCTAGCATTTCCCGTAGATTGGTTATTTCCTTTATTTCCTTTGGCTTTCCTTTTTTCGTAAAGGTTTGTCTTGCCTATTTACCGGTTCTGAGACCCTAATACAATTCAAGCTTTTATGCTCCAAACTTATTATCGACCGCATCTAGCAAGAGCCGCGATGGGTCGACCATCTCGCAATGGCCACCAGCCAGGCGTCTCCACCCGCAATAAGGCCCCGAGCAGTCCATGCACTTGGGCAAATGACTGCACCGACTCGGACAATCCACAAGGCGGTTTTTTCTTCTTTGTAGAAATTACAGGAAGACCCGGGGGCCGTATGAAACCGCATCTCACATAAATGCCACCCACTAGAAAAGAATAATTATCGAAGTTCAATTTGACGATTGGACTTGAATCTAAGAGATTAGTTCTCCAACTTTTGGACTAGGAATCAAATCTCGAATGTGACCCCCTTGAACTGGACATTGCATGAAAAGGCTTCTTCGTCTATGTTAAATATGTCTCGAGTTTAAATCGTTTACGGATATATATTAGTTTGTTAAATTGATTTGTGAAAAGAAAATCTTTAACGGATCAAGAATTGGGACGTGGGCGTGCATGGGAAAACATCTTCTGTAGATCTATATTAGCACTAAAAGACAAAAGAGAAGGGATTGAATGTTATATATATTTTGCTTTATCCAATGAAGAAAGAAAAGTGAGAACACTTGGGCCGGAAAATATTCACCTTTGACCATGGACCACGATTTGGACGTCCTTCAACAGAAACGAATTCGGTGGGTCCCAGTGCAAAGAAAATCTTTGTATGGGATGAAACAGTCACCTAGACAGTGGTATAAACGTTTTGAAGCTTTCATGACTAGTCAAGATTATTCGAAAAGTCATATGGATAGTTGTGTTTATTTTAGGGAGACCTGGATGATGGGTCTTTGATATATCTCGCTGTTATATGTTGATGATATGTTGATAACAACGAAAAATATGTCCGATATTGATGTCTTGAAGAGGCGGTTGAGTGCTGAATTTGAGATGAAAGATTTAGGTCTTTGTAAAGAAAATTTTGGGTATGGAGAATTTGCGTGATAGGACTCATGCCGTATTATTACGTCGTTCTCAAAAGAAATATATTGAGAATATTGTTGCACGTTTTAATATGTAGTGGCGAAGTACGTGAGTACACCATTAGCGAAGTACTTTAAACTTTCGGGTTAAGTTGTCACCGTGATCGAGGAAGGAGGAAGAGCATATGTCCCACATTCCTTATTCTAATGTAGTAGGTAGTATTATGTATGCTTATGGTATGCACTAGGCCTGATATTTCCAAGTTGTCGGTGTTGTTAGTCGTTATATGAAGCATCCTGGTAAAATTTATTGGGAAGTCTGTGAAATGGATACTCGGATATTTGAAGGGGATAGTAACGGGAGGGGCAACAATGGTAGTGAGACCACAAGTTATGTGGATTCGATCATGCGGTTGACTTGGATGAGTGCAGGTCTTTAGCGGGAGTACGTATTTACGCTTGTAGGTGGTGCGAGTTAGTTGGAAGGCGTCTTTACGGACCACGTAGCCTTGTCATCAACCGAGGTGGAGTACATGGCACTACCCTTTGTAGCGAAAGAAGCGATATGATTACGGGGTTTGCTCTTGGACATTGGGTTAGAATAGAAAAATGTTAATATACACTATGATAACCAAGGTGCGATTTATCGGCATATAATCCAGGTTTATCATGAGCGGTACCTAAACATATCAATATAAGATACCACTTCATCCGAGATGTCTTAGTGAAGGGATTTGTTGTGGTGAAAAAGATAGCGACAACAGAGAACCGCGGACATGATGATTAAGACTTTTCCTTTGGCGAAGCTCAAGCTCGCTTGAGCACTATTAGTGTATGTAGAGAGTGATCGCCTATGGGGCGATGGGAGAGCAACTTGGTTACTCAGGCACTATGAGTTGGCTTCAAACATCGAGTCAAGGTGGAGAATTGTTAAATATGTCTCGAGTTTAAATCGTTTACGGATATAAATTGGTTTGCTAAATTGATTTGTGAAAAAGAAAATCTTTAACGGATCAAGAATTGGGACGTAGGCGTGCACGAGAAAACATCTTCTGTAGATCTATATTAACACTAAAAGACAAACGAGAGGGGATTGAATATTATATATATTTTGCTTTATCCAATGAAGAAAGAAAAGTGAGAACACTTGAGGAGGAAAATATTCACCTTCAACAGAAAAGAATTCGGTGGGTCCAGTGCAAAGAAAATCTTCTAGAGAGGAAAGAAAGAAATAAAAAAACAAAGGATGATTCTCTTTCTTTAATAGGCGCACAAACAAGACCATACCGAGCTGCACAGTGGACTCCGCGCAAGAAGAGATTAACGACGAAGGAAGACAGCGATCCAACGACGTTCTCTCTTTGATTGCAAGGAGTCCTGAACGTGATTCAATTTTGTGCTTCGTGAGTTTATTATATCTACTTATGAGTTGTTTTATTTGTAAATAGCTAGGGTTTTGCGTATAATTTAGGTGCGGGAAACACGAGCGTATTGAGCGATTATTACTGCGATTCTCCGATTATAATGGATTATTCTTCCTGGCTCTCCTCGTAGATGTAGGTACCGATATTTGGACCGAACCACGTAATCACTAGCGTATTTTACTGTTTCTCGTTATTTTTCTATGCTTTCGCATTGACTTATTTGCAAGATCCTGGTTAGTTTTGCGCGTTATATCACAACGGTCTGCACAACTTGACGGTAACTCTTCAGGATTCTTCCTGTGTCGTCAATCAAGCTAACACCGTGAGAAATACTGAGAACAACCAGCTAACAACAGAAAGCAATCTTGCAGAGGTTAAATCCATGCTTGGCACGCTTGATTGCTTCACGAAAAGTGCCCCTCCCATGCTTTCGGTAAAAGCATGTGCTGACGGGGCCACGAACTTAGGTGTTTATTTAAGAGTAAGTGGTCGACTTCATGTCTTTATTTGAAATAAAGTCCACTTTAAACTTCTTTTGAGGAAAGGTATTCACTGCGGACTTTATTTGAAATTTCCCCTTTTTGCTTAGGAGTAACCGCCACAAATCAAATCAAGCAATACATCGGTTCATGTTGCATTTGAACTCCATCTTCTTACATAGATTCATCACGCATAAAAACACTTGTGGCTTTCACTAGCACATACACGCATGCACGCAAATGCATTACTTAAATATATAATAGCTAACTTTGTCTAATCAGCAACCTGAACAGCACATAGCGCACAGCATCTCGTCTTGCATGGCCTTAGGGCTCAGGGAACTTCCTTGTGGGACAAACACATTAGCTGTTGCAACGATATACAGCCACTAAGCCATAAGATCATCTGGCTTCGGTTTTGTCGAGGATTTGCAGGCGAATTTCCGGACTTTGTGTACCAACTTCACGATTAAGCGAACAAGGTGGCACAAGATAACAAGGCCGATCAATCCAATCCATGCGGTCACCGTATAGGAAAGTGGTCGATACAGAGACACCACTTTCCACGATGTGGTCAAAAATATGGAGCTGAAATAAGTCAACGCCGCGAAGCTTACCGCAACCCACATGGTCAGCATCGCAATCCACGTGGTGAAACGTGGCCACTTTGAAGAAAGGCCGCTTATGAGAAGCAAAATGATGCTAAGCGCTGCGACGAAGCTCATCGTGTTCCATGTTAGGAATTGCTTGTATTCGAGCGGGAACTCATCTGCCATTATGGACTCGCCCGCAGTATGTGGTGGTGGACCATTGTCGTTGTTCTGCCAAAGTCCGCCAGGTGGAGTGATACCGGCTTGGTATGCCAAGGTAGCTAGCAATGTGGCTACCACCAATAGCGTCTGATGCATTCTGCTGTGCCACTTTCTCCTGTCCCTTTCGTCATTTTCCTCCAACCCTGAAGGTGGATGGAAGGCGGTGACCGTGGGATTGGCGCAGCTTGGTCGTCCAGGTGATTCGTGATTCTTCCAAGTTTGAGGAACATAAGCCTCAATCTCTGAAGCCCTTTCCGCATTTTCGCCTTGTTCTAATAAGTCGAATGCTGTGAAACCTCTTGAGTTTGTAATGTTCGGGTTTACTCCTTTATTAATCAGGAAGCCTATAGTCTGCAGAGGAGTAACAATGGAATGTAGCAATTGGAGTCAGGTTTGAACTAGACAAGCTCCTATAATATACATTTCAGGATTAACTTTGGTACCAGTTTTTTTCCTGTCCTGTAGTGTTTGTGACTATTATTTGACACCTTCACAAGGGAAAGCCATCCCTTGTTGGATCTCTTTTGCTATCTCTAGCTTTATGTTCCTTCTAATCTATATAAATTAGCATGAAAATAGCCGGAAGTGTACAGTCGTAGTTTATCTCGACCACTAACTTATTTTCCAATTATCATAACCTACGATGATTCATAAATAGATGCCTTTTAGCTTCTGAAAATTTCGAGGACACTCAAACATCCGAAAAAGGAGAATAACACAAATAGTTCCCTATGGTCCTTGAACTTTTAAAACGTTCAACATGGTCTTTGAAGTGCTCCTAAATATTAAATTTAGTCTCGAAACCTTTTATTTGTTCAATTTAGTCTCCCAATTTTCCATTAAAAAAATTCAAAATTTTTCTTAATTACACTATTGCTTGGATTTTACAAAAAAAAAAAGAATCATTTCAATCCATTTCATAAATCAACAAAAAAAATATATGACTATCTTTTTATTACCTTTTTTATTACCTTTTTGGCCTTTGTACAAATCATGATAATTTTACTTGAACCTATTTTAACTTATAATCTCTATAGTAGCAAAAGTAGAACATCATTTATAGCTGTATCGGGTCAATATTCTTGCGATATTAACTTTCTAATTGCAGAATTAACTAAATTTAAATGAGAAAACACGAAACACAAAAACTTGAATTTTATTCTCTCTAAAAAAATAGGAATAAGATTTAGATTAATATAAATATGAGATATCTCTTGATATAACTCCGACGTTTCTACTATTGTAGAGATCACGAATTAAAATACAATTGAAGGGAGCTATAGTGCAATTTGAAAAAATCAAAATGGTAAAAGACAGCAAAAAGATAAAGTATTTTTTTATTTATGAAATTGGTTGAAATGACAAGATATTCTAGCAATTGTAATAACTTGTGAATAGTACCAAAGGACCTATTTGACTTTGTTCCAGAAAGTTGAAAGCTGGGGGTCTGATCACACATTGATGAATGGTTTAAGGGCCATATCTATTCAATAGAAAAACTAAGAAATGGCATGGCTTATTAGCCGAAGTTTATGAATTATTTATTGTCATTTTCCAAACAACAGTTTTTTGTGGATGAGATCACTAAAGGGAGGCTTGGTTGTATGAACATACCTTAGTTTGTCTATTTGCAGCAGCCAAATGCAAAATCGTGTCGCCATATTCGTCCATCGAGTTGATGAACTGATCATCGGACAAGATCTCTATCAAAAGCTTCAAAGTTTCTAGTCTATTATGCTTCACGCATAGATGCAGGATCGTTTGGCCATTTTCGACCACACTACGGGCTGCATCAGGTCTTGTTCGAACCAAGAGTTCCAGCACATCAACATGGCCTTTCATGGCTGCCACATGAAGAGGGTTTCGCTCGTATTTGTCACGGACGAAACATAGTTCGGGGCCGACTCTTAACAAGCTTGCCACTATGTTAAGGTAACCTTTTGCTGCCGCGAGATGAAGAGGTGTAGATCCCTGAGAATCTTGCTCTCTTGCCAGCTCGGCCTTTCGAGCTAGGACCTCTTCTACGAATTCCAAGTGTCCGAGCATGGCTGCGATGTGCAGAGGAGTCTCGGTGTGATTCCCAGTCATGACTCGATCAAGAAGCAGCTTATCTTTTCCGAGCAACTCAAGCAACGAAGGGACGTTTCCTTTCACGGCGGCTTCGTAAAGCTCAGACTCCATGTTTGGATCTCTAAAAAGAGAGTTTCGGAGTCCCCACTTCTCCATTTGGGGGTATATGTATATATATTGTCACAACCAATTCAAGCTTCACGGTAGGTGTTATATTATATATATATATACACGAGACCCAATTAATTAGAATTTCTTTTAAAGGCATATATATACATATATGTATACGGCGAGAATTTGGATTCGGTTGAAAAGCACGTTTGACCATTGACCAAGTTTTGGGGGTGTATGTCTTCAACAGAAAAGATTTGTGGTAGCTCCTAGTCTAAATAAAAGAAAAGCAAGTCCTCATATGTGAGAAAAGAAAGAAGTGCACATGACTTGTTTCTTGTGCAATCGTCGGCCAACAAGGGTTTGATAAAGAGAGAGGGACCCACACGCTTGTGTATTTCTTTTCTCCTCTTATTGTCGGACAGAGAATTCTACAAAAAGAAGAGAACGGCGCTGCACGAGAAAAGAAAGCAGAGAAAAGCTGCGCCAGAAAGAACGCAAGGGACGGTCTGGGTTTTGACCGTGCGCGAGCTGTTGCTTGGGCTTGAACACGCGGGAGATTTTGTGCGTGAGTTTTACATCTGAGTTATTTTGTTATTTATAAGTACTTGGGACTTGGGTATAATTTAGGTACGGGAAATACGAACGTATTGAGCGATTATAATTGCGATTCTCCGATTATAGTGGATTATTCTTGCTGGCTCTCCAAGTGGATGTAGGTGCCGATATTCGGACCAAACCACGTAATCAATGGTGTCCTTTATTATTTCTCGTTATTTTTCTAGCTTCCACATCGACTTATTTGCAAGATCTTAGTTAGTTTCCGCGCGTTATATTCCAACAATTGGTATCAAAGCTAGGATCAAATATTTTGGATTATGATTTGGGGCTTTTGTTTGTTTGATTATTATTTGGATATCGTGTAATTGCAATTACATCCGGAGTGAAAGCTGAAATTGAGAAGTTTAACGAGAGGAACAACTTTGGGTTATGGAGCCTCAAGATGGGGGCATTATTGACAATTCAAGGTTTAGCGAAGCATTGAAGGGCAAGGTTGAGTTACTGAAACGATGATAGATGCTGAAAATGATGTGGTGATGAGGAAAGTTAGAAGTCTAATTCTGTTGAATTTATCGGATAAAGTGTTAATAGAGGTAGGCGAGGAGAAGGACACCGCAAAGCATTGTGAGCAAAACTTCGGGCGCTCTTTGTAACGAAAGGTTTGAACAATCGCTTATATATGTTGAAGAGGATGTTTCGGTTCGGATATACTAAAGGTACGTCTATCGAACCCACCTAGATGAATTTAATAAAATTATGATGGATTTGAAGAATGTCGGTAGGACACTTGATGATGAAGAGCGAGGGCATGATGTTGTTGGCTTCTTTACCAAAGTCATCGGAGCACTTTATTGATTCAGCATTGCGGGGGCGTACTACGATTACTTCGGAAGAGGTAAAGTCCGCCTTATTTTCTAAAGAATGGTAGAGAAAGTTGCGAGATGACGGTCCTAGTGCAGCATGTAGCGCGGGGGCTAGTGATTTGAGGTAGAGAGCAACGGCGAGGGTTCGATGGCGAGAGGTAAAAGCAGATCTAAATCACGCCATAAAAAGTCTAAGGGATGCGTAAAGTGCTTTGAATGTCACGAGGAGGAGCACTTCGGGAGAGATTATTCTAAGTTGAGAAACGAGAGGTCATACGCAGAAAGCCACAACCAAGTGTGGCCAACATTGCGAGGAGACCACTAGTGATGCAAAGGCGGTCTTATGTGTAACTACGGGTTCGTTAGGAGACGAATGAGTGCTAGATTCGGGGTGTTCTTATCATATCACGCCTCATAGGAACTGGTTTACTACTTACCAGATTGCGAGATGGTGGTAGAGTTCTATTTAGGAATAACGCAGCCTGCAAGGTTATGGGGATAGGGACAGTTCGGATTCATATGCATGATGACGTAGTGCGCACATTGATAGATGTGGGGCATGTACCGAGCTCAAGAAGAACTTTATTTCTCTAGGGACACTCGATGATATTGGGTGTAAGTACACCTCTAAATGTGGAGTGCTTGAAGATCTCTCGAGGTGCCATGACCGTTGATGAAAGGGAAGAAAGTAAATTCTCTCTATCATCTACTAGGAGAGACCATGACAAGAGTTGCTGCAATTTCATCGGGTGAGTCGATTCTCATTTAACTCTTTTATGGCATATGTATTTAGGGCACAAGAGTGAGGCGGGTATGACATTGCTTGAGTGATAGGGGGTTGTTAAAGGGTTAAAAACCAAGTAAGTTAGACTTATGTGAGCATTGCATCTTTGGGAAGTAGCGCGGATTAAGTTTACTCTTGGTATTCATTCGACTAAGCAACTGAGTTGAATATATTCATTCAAATGTCTAGGGCCCGTCTCCGGTTTTTTCGAAAGGAGGTGCCCGTTATATGCTGACTTTTATCGACAACTATTCAAGGAAGGTATGGGTATACTTTCTAAAGCACAAATCGATGTGTTTGATCGGTTTAAGAAATTTAAGGCATTAATTGAGAAACAGTCAAATAAACGGATCAAGTGCCCGAGAACCGATAACGATATGGAGTTACGTGGTAAAGATTTTACCGAGTTTTGCGAAAGAGAAGGGATTGTGAGACACCGCACAAGTACTTATGACACCGCTGCAGAATGGCATAGCAGAACGGAAGAACGAGAACTTTACTTGAGCGAGCTCGGAGCACGCTTTCGCATGCTAGAGTAGGTAAGGAATTTTGGGCCGAAGCGGTGAACATGGCCTGTTACTTGATTAATCAATATCCATCATCCGTTATCGAGTGGAAGACTTCGGATGAAGTATGGTTGGGGAAACCCGTTAATTACTCCGGATTACGAGTATTCGGATGTCCTGCGTATGCTCATGCGAGTGATGGTAAGCTTGAGCCGAGGTCAAAGAAGTGCATATTTTCGGGTTATGCACATGGGGTGAGATGCTACCGATTATGGTGCATCGATCCCGGATTGCCCGATTTTCTAATCAGCGAGAGATGTAATCTTCGACGAGGCTGCAATGCTTTGACAAAAGAGTTACGAGACACTACCGGCCAGAATGCACGGATCATGGTGTCAATAGTGAGGTGGAGTTTCGGTGGAGACTCCGGAGACCTTGGAGGTAACCGAGATGTTGAGACTGTAGATGATGTCGCAATTCCTAAAGTCGGTGATAATGAGCAATCAATACAACTACAAGCATAGTATAGGCTGCAGACGGATAGAGAAGGCAAATTAAACCACCGGTACGTTATGGTTATACGGATATTGTTTACGCTTTGACTATAGGTGATGAGGTAGAGACAGATGCGCCTTCGTCTTATTCCGAGGCGATGGCTAATTCTCGAGTCATCGCAGTGGCTAGGGGCTATGAGTGAAGAGATGGAATCACTCCATCGAAATCAAACGTGGGAGCAAGTTAAAGTACCCAAGAGCCGAAGATTATCGAAAGTAAATAGGTCTATAAACGGAAAGAGGGCATTTCCGGTGTCGAGGCAATGAGGTATAAAGCGAGGCTTGTTGCGAAGAGGTATACCCAGCGGGAAGGCATTGATTACAATGAAGTGTTTTCTCCTGTAGTAAGACATACTTCTATTCGTGTTTTACTTGCCTTAGTTGCTGCACGGGATCTCGAGTTGGAGCGGCTTGATGTGAAAACGGCGTTTATTCATGGTGAGTTGAAGGAGCAAATTTACATGAGGCAACCGGAGGGATTTGCTATTCCGGGTAAGGAATATCATGTTTGTTATTAAAAACAATTTTGTATGGACTAAAGCAGTCTCCTAGACAATAATATAAACATTTTGATGCTTTCATGGCTAGTCAAGATTATTCGACAAGTCATATGGATAACTGTGTTTATTTTAGAAGACTGGATGATGGGTCTTTGATATATCTCTTGTTATATGTTGATGATATGTTGATAGCAACGAAAAATATGTCGATATTGATATCTTTGAAGAGGCAATTGAGTCCTGAATTTGAGATGAAAGATTTAGGTCTTGTAAAAAAAATTTGGGTATGGAGATTTTCGTGACATATTTGCGAGGATTATTACGTCTGTCTCAAAAGAAATATATTAAGAAGATTGTTGCACGTTTTAATATGCAGTTAGCGAAGTCTGTGAGTACACCATTAGCGAAGTACTTTAAACTTTCAATTAAGTTGTCACCGCAGATGATGAGGAGGAAGAGCATATGTCCCGCATTCCTTATTCTAGTGCAGAGGTAGTATTATGTATGCTATGGTATGCACTAGGCCTAATATTTCACAAGTTGTCGGTGTTGTTAGTCATTATATGAAGTATCATGGTAAAATTCATTGGGAAGTTGTGAAATGAATACTCGATATTTGAAGGGGACAATACTGGGAGGGACAATAATGGTAGTGGCCACGAGGTTATGTGGATTTTGATAATGTAGGTGACTTGGATGAGTGCGGGTCTTTAGCATGGTACGTATTTACGCTTGCGGGTGGTGCATTTAGTTGGAAGGCGTCTTTACGAGGACCACGTAGCCTTGTCATCAAGCGGGGCGGAGTACATGGCACTAACCTTTGTAGCGAAAGAAGCGATATGGTTACGGGGTTTGCTCTTGGACTTTGGGTTAGAACAGAAAAGTGTTGATATACCTTTGTGATAACTAAGGTGCGATTTATCGGCATATAATCCATTTTATTATGAGCGGACGAAACATATCAATATAAGATACCACTTCATCCGAGATGTCTTAATGAAGGGATTTGTTGTGGTGAAAAAGATAGCGACAGACAGAGAACCCTGCGGACACGATGACTAAGCCTGTTCTTTTGGCGAAGCTCAAGCTCGCTGAGCACTATTAGCGTCGTAGAGAGTGATCGTCCATTGGAGTGATAAGAGAGCGAGTATGGTTAATGAGCACTATGAGTTGACTTCAAACATCGAGTCAAGGTGGAGAATTGTTAAATATGTTTCGAGTTTAAATCGTTTGCGGATATAAATTGATTTGTTAAATTGATTTGTGAAAAGAAAATCTTTAACGGATCAAGAATTGGGATGTAGGGGTGCATGGGAAAACATCTTCTGTAGATCTATATTAGCACTAAATGACAAAAGAGAGGGGATTGAATATTATATATATTTGCTTTATCCAATGAAGAAAGAAAAGTGAGAACACTTGTGCAGGAAAATATTCACCTTTGACCGTGGACCACGATTTGCACGTCCTTCAACAGAAAAGAATTCGGTGGGTCCCAGTGCAAAGAAAATCTTCTAGAGAGGAAAGAAAGAAATAAAAAAACAAAGGATGATTTCTTTCTTTAACAGGCGCACAAACAAGATCATACCGAGCTGCACAGTGGACTCTGCGCAAGAAGAGATTAACGACAAAGGAAGACAGCGATCCAACGACGTTCTCTCTTTGATTGTGAGGAGTTTTGAACGCGATTCAATTTTGTGCTTCGTGAGTTTATTATATCTACTTGTGAGTTGTTTTATTTGTAAATAGCTAGGATTTGGGTATAATTTAGGTGCGGGAAACACGGGCGTATTGAGCGATTGTAAGCTGCGATTCTCCGATTATAGTGGATTATTCTTATTGGCTCTCTCCCGTAGATGTAGGTCTCGATATTCGGACCGAACCACGTAATCACTTGGGGTCCTTTATCGTTTCTCGTTATTTCTCTATCTTCCGCATTGACTTATTTACAAGATCCTGGTTAGTTTTCGCACGTTATATTTCAACAGTCTGCACAACTTGATGGTAACTGTTCAGGATTCTTCCTGTGTCGTCAATCAAGCTAACACCGTGAGAAATACTGAGAACAACCAGCTAACAACAGAAAGCAATCTTGCAGAGGTTAAATCCATGCTTGGCACGCTTGATTGCTTCACGAAAAGTGCCCCTCCCATGCTTTCGGTAAAAGCATGTGCTGACGGGCCCACGAGCTTAGGTGTTTATTTAAGAGTAAGTGGCCACTTCAAGTCTTTATTTGAAATAAAGTCCATTTTAAACTTTTTTAAGGAAAGTTATTCACTTCGGACTTTATTTGAAATTTCCCCTTTTGCTTAGGAGTAACCGCCACAAATCAAATCAAGCAATACATCGGTTCATGTTGCATTTGAACTCCATCTTCTTACATAGATTCAACACGCATAAAAACACTTGTGGCTTTCACTAGCACATACACACATGCACGCAAATGCATTACTTAAATATATAGTAGCTAACTTTGTCTAATCAGCAACCTGAACAGCACATAGCGCACAGCATCTCGTCTTGCATGGCCTTAGGGCTCAGGGCACTTCCTTGTAGGACAAACACATTAGCAGTTGCAACGATATACAGCCACTAAGCCATAAGATCATCTGGCTTTCGTTTTGTCGAGGATTTGCAGGCGAATTTCCGGACTTTGTGTACCAACTTCACGATTAAGCGAACAAGGTGGCACAAGATAACAAGGCCGATCAATCCAATCCATGCGATCACCGTATAGGAAAGTGGTCGATACAGTGACTCCAGTTTCCACGATGTGGTCAAAAGTATGGAGCTGAAATAAGTCAACGCCGCGAAGCTGACCGCAACCCACATGGTCAGCATCGCAATCCACGTGGTGAAACGTGGCCACTTTGAAGAAAGACCGCTTATGAGAAGCAAAATGATGCTAAGCGCTGCGACGAAGCTCATCGTGTTCCATGTTAGGAATTGCTTGTATTCGGACGAGAACTCATCTGCCATTATGGACTCGCCCGCAGTATGTGGTGGTGGACCATTGTCGTTGCCCTGCCAAAGTCCGCCAGGTGGAGTGATACCGGCTTGGTATGCCAAGGTAGCTAGCAATGCGGCTACCACCAATAGCGTCTGATGCATTCTGCTGTGCCACTTTCTCCTGTCCCTTTCGTCATTCTCCTCCACCCCTGAAGGTGGATGGAAGGCGGTGACCGTGGGATTGGCGCAGCTTGGTCGTCCAGGTGGTTCGTGATTCTTCCAAGTTTGAGGAACAGAAACCTCAATCTCTGAAGCTCTTTCCGCATTTTCGCCTTGTGCTAATAAGTCAAGTGCTGTGAAACCTCTAGAGTTCGTAATGTTCGGGTTTACTCCTTTATTAATCAGGAAGCCTATAGTCTGCAGAGGAGTAACAACGGAAGGTAGCAATTGGAGTCAGGTTTGAACTAGACAAGCTCCTGTAATACACATTTCAGGATTAACTTTGGTACCAGTGTTTTTCCAGTCCTGTAGTGTTTGTGACTATTATTTGACGCCTTCACAAGGGAAAGCCATCCCTAGTTGGATCTCTTCTGCTATCGCTAGCTTTTTGTTCCTTCTAATCTATATAAATTAGCATGAAAATAGCCGGAAGTGTAAGGTCGTAGTTTATCTCGACCACTTACTTATTTTCCAATTGTCATAACCTACGATGATTTATAAATAGATGCCTTTTAGCTTCTGAAAATTTCGAGGACACTCAAACATCCCAAAAAGGAGAATAACGCAAATAGTTCCCTATGGTCCTTGAACTTTTAAAACGTTCAATATGATCCTTGAAGTGCTCCTAAATATTAAATTTAGTCTCGTAACCTTTTATTTGTTCGATTTAGTGTCCCAGTTTTCCATTAAAAAAATTCAAAATTTTTCTTAATTACACTATTGCTTGGGTTTTAGAAAAAAAAAGAATCATTTCAATCCATTTCATAAATCAACAAAAAAAAATATATGACTATCTTTTTATTACCTTTTTTTTAATACCTTTTTGGCCTTTGTACAAATCATGATAATTTTACTTGAACCTATTTTAACTTATAATCTCTATAGTAGCAAAAGTAGAACATCATTTATAGCTGTATCGGGTCAATATTCTTGCGATATTAACTTTCTAATTGCAGAATTAACTAAATTTAAATGAGAAAACACGAAACACAAAAACTTGAATTTTATTCTCTCTAAAAAAAATAGGAATACGATTTAGATTAATATAAATATGAGATATCTCTTGATATAACTCCGACGTTTCTACTATTGTAGAGATCACGAATTAAAATACAATTGAAGGGAGCTATAGTGCAATTTGAAAAAATCAAAATGGTAAAAGACAGCAAAAAGATAAAGTATTTTTTATTTATGAAATTGGTTGAAATGACAAGATATTCTAGCAATTGTAATAACTTGTGAATAGTACCAAAGGACCTATTTGACTTTGTTCCAGAAAGTTGAAAGCTGGGGGTCTGATCACACATTGATGAATGGTTTAAGGGCCATATCTATTCAATAGAAAAACTAAAAAATGGCATGGCTTATTAGCCGAAGTTTATGAATTATTTATTGTCATTTTCCAAACAACAGTTTTTTGTGGATGAGATCACTAAAGGGAGGCTTGGTTGTATGAACATACCTTAGTTTGTCTATTTGCAGCAGCCAAATGCAAAATCGTGTCGCCATATTCGTCCATCGAGTTGATGAACTGATCATCGGACAAGATCTCTATCAAAAGCTTCAAAGTTTCCAGTCTATTATGCTTCACGCATAGATGCAGGATCGTTTGGCCATTTTCGACCACACTACGGGCTGCATCAGGTCTTGTTCGAACCAAGAGTTCCAGCACATCAACATGGCCTTTCATGGCTGCCACATGAAGAGGGTTTCGCTCGTATTTGTCACGGACGAAACATAGTTCGGGGCCGACTCTTAACAAGCTTGCCACTATGTTAAGGTAACCTTTTGCTGCCGCAAGATGAAGAGGTGTAGATCCCTGAGAATCTTGCTCTCTTGCCAGCTCGGCCTTTCGAGCTAGGACCTCTTCTACGAATTCCAAGTGTCCGAGCATGGCTGCGATGTGCAGAGGAGTCTCGGTGTGATTCCCAGTCATGACTCGATCAAGAAGCAGCTTATCTTTTCCGAGCAACTCAAGCAACGAAGGGACGTTTCCTTTCACGGCGGCTTCGTAAAGCTCGGACTCCATGTTTGGATCTCTAAAAAGAGAGTTTCGGAGTCCCCACTTCTCCAATTGGGGGTATATGTATATGTATTGTCACAACCAATTCTAGCTTCACGGTAGGCTTGGCCAAGAACGAAAATATATTGTCACAACCAATTCAACCTTCACGTAGGCTTGACGAGACTCACTCGCCAGAAAATGGCCGACAAGCGGTTCCGCACATATCCTCGGTAAAGCTCCAAGAATCATCCTAGGACAATTGCAAGACTTGAGCCAAATATTTGCAGTTAAGAGATATCTACCAATTCAACCTTCCCGGTAGGCTTGACCAGAGCCACTAGCCAGAAAATGGCCGACAGGCGATTCCCCATTTACCCACAGTAAAGCTCCAAGAATCATCCTAGGACAATTTCGAGACTTGAGCTACGTACTTGCAGTTAAGAGATATCTACCAATCCTTTTTCGGTCCTCGTAAAGCCTACATGTAACAATAATTAGGAGTCGGTCTTCTCGACACGGTAATCCCAAATGATTTCGAGCTTGCAAATGCCTTAAGCTCAATGTGGAGGCATGCCTCCAAAATTCCTCCAAAGAGAGTTGATCTTCTCTTTCTTCAATCAGAATTTCAAAAATTGGAAGTATCATAAGTTTTTCATTGATTTGATCGGTCACGAAAGGCACACTTAGATGAAGAAACCCGCAATACTTCTTCAAATTTGTGTTTTGTCAAATCGAATTTTAATCTGTTTACCCTGAAGGAAGCTACCATTCTCTTCTTGATCGTAGCTTCTCTAGGAATGCTTCATGGCGACGATGCTCTTCCCTTAAACCTCGACCAGACCTTTTTCTGAGAAAAGCAACTATCTTTCTGAAGGTTTCTCTTTTGGAAAAGTTCTTGGCTTGATGTGGGCGACAGGAAACATCACAATCTGAGCTACTCATTACAGCGACATGACATTACAAAGATATCAATCATCTGCATTCTGCATCACCCTTATTCTTATCTGCAAATATGTGATCCTAGGGATACCATGTAAGGGAACGGTTCTTCGAGTTCGTGTGAGGATGCAATCTATACATAAACAGAGGCTGTTCCTTCCTTTGTTCAGTGGATCCAGTCACAAGTATGGATCTTGCCCCATGTATGTCTTACAGCGTGTTTGCACACGATTGTTAAAGCTTTAGATTTTGCCGATTTGAGCGGCAAGAATGTTGAACATATGAGTTTCCTATATCGTACTTGAAGTTTTTTTAATATTTATGTACAAATAATGTTTCATTCACTTTCTTGAAATACAAGAAAGAAATATCCTAGTTCAACTGCAAACCAAGACAAATCCCAAACTACTTCAAAGCAAAACAAACTCCGGATAACAAGAGGAATCATCATAACAAGGTTATAGGTCGTCCCACCCTCAAAGAGCACGTCACCAAAATTAGCAGCCAATCAGCAAATCCATCTTTAGTAATGAGTGAACATCAATATCCCCATTTGTTGCTATGGCTTTGCCTTTTGGCTGTCCGTGCCTAGGTTTGGCATCCCCAACACCATCATCAAGCGAGTAAAAAGGTTAAATGAGTACGGATCTAACACCTATGAGAGGGAAATCCTTACAAAGCTTCTCCGATATCCTCTTAAAACTGGACTTTTTTTTTTGTAACCCAGGATCCGCAGGCTTGCGCCTGTGTCAATACCTTGGGGAGCTAAGCGCGATCCACCAGTCATGGCCCTCCACTTAAAACTGGACTTGCTCATCAAAGAAACCCGAAGAACCCGAAACGCTGTGAACATACACACGAGAAACCCCAAATCTAAACTAGATCGGGATAGAAATCTTCCCAAAAACGAGAAAGAAGCTTTCGGATCTAAACTAGATAAGAAGAGACAAGTTCTCAAGCAAGAAGAAAGTAAGAAAAGAAATAGAGAATCAAAATAACTTAAGAAAAAAGGGAGGAGATGGAGAGGTGTAGCTCAAACCCTCCCATGGAGGTTGAAGAAGAAAGTGTGTGAAAATAAGGAGAGAAAAGGAGAGAAGAGGAAAGAGAAAAACTAGGGCCAGCTCTATCTTCCTATGATGAAAAGTAGCATAGTGAAGAAAGATGAAATTTTTAGTACCGATATTAGGCTGTCAATAGATAGACATAATGTCATAGTGGGAAAATTATTGAAAAAATCCTAAACCAATTGTAATAGTGCCAATTCAATCCTAAACTTTTTTTTTGCCAATTCAGTCCTAAACCTTTTGCAATTATATCATTTCATCCATCCGACAAATGTTGGTCGGCCAGCCGGTGATCGAATATTTTAATTTTTTTGAATTTTTATAATTTTTTTTCTTTTGTTTTTTCTTTTTTTCTTCTTCCGTGTTTTTCTCTCCCCCTCCCCTCCCTACCTCCAGCCGGCTATCGGCCAAAGACACGGCCAGAGAGGCCAAGCCTTGCCCGGTCATCCCAAGGGTCGACCCCGCTGTCAGAGATTCATCAACATCATTCCTTTCCTTTTCTTTCGAATATGGACATGTATGAAAGCGTGGCCTAGACCTACATAGACCAACTGCAAACAGTGCCACCCCCAAATGGGCCACAAGATCAATTTACATTTGAAGGTATGATCAACAAAAAGGCATGAAAATAAGTTGGAGAAGGGACAGCCAAGATTGTCCGAATCAATTTGACCTGTTAAGTTGCTTCCCAGGAAGAAAGAGCAAGAAAACCAAGTCGTGACAAAATTAAGCATGCTACACGCTCGGATCACTGGCTCTACAAAATTCAGAAGACATGGCAAAAGAATTCTTGAGAATGTTTCGATTCCTCCTTGCATGATATATGTGAAAAAAAAATTGCTGGCTAGTAATTTTTTTAGTTTGACTTTCATTTTTTTAACATTCGTAGAGCTCGGACTCCATGTTTGCATCTCTTGAAAGAGAGTTTGGGGTACTCACTCCTCCATTTGGGGACTCGAACAGAAATATTGTCACAACCAATTCAACCTTTACCGAAGGCTTGACGAAGACTGAAAAAGGATTGGTAGATATCTCTTTGCTGCAAGTATGTAACTCAAGTCTCCCAAATGTCCTAGGATGATTCTTGGAGCTTTACCGTGGGTACGTGGGGGATCGCCTGTCGACCATTTTCTGGCGAGTGAGTCTCGCCTCCGTTTGGTCCTATACAGGTCAAGTTCGCACAATGGAACATGTACTCCTTAAGCCATGACATCCTTTGACCATGTAAAGCAGCCACACTGTCTTCGTGAAAATTGTTGTCGAATCACTTTATTCGCACGAACATGTATTCGTGCAGATTGGTGTCGAATCACTTCATTCACACCACATGTATTCGTGAAAATTATTGTGGAATCACTTCATCTGCACAAACATGTCTTCGTGCCAACTGTTGTCGAATCACTTCGTTCACAAAAACCTGTAATGGTGCAAATTATTGTGGAATCAATTCGTTCGCACAAGCATCTATATCACGTTGAGAGAACGTGGACTCCATTGACGTGAGAAAACTTTTGCACTAACGCTAACGAATGAGCCGTAACCCAGACACTTTCGGAGAAACTATTCTGCCATGTGGGTGTGTTGGGAAGATGGTAAGACATGAGCAATAGCATCATTAGCACGTTAGGGGTCGGCCTTCACAACATGGTAGTCGCAAATGATTTCGAGCTTGCAAATAGTTTAAGCTCAATGTGGAGGCATCAGCCTTGCTATGCCTCCACTATTCCTCCAAAGAGAGTTCATCATGTTAGGAATCATACACCAATTCCAAAAAAATAATCCTAGCAAACAATCCATACTCGGCAAAATATAATAATAAAAAGAACACACCAGAGAATTTGTTATCGAAATTCACCCAAATCTAAGTTACGTTTCCGCGCAGAGGTCTTGTGAGAATCCACTAGTTTTCGAGAAAAGTAGGAATACAATGGATGATCTTCTCACAAGATCGGGGCAAAAAAAAATCGAGAACACTCAAGAACGCCGTCACGGCCTCTATTTTTCTTTTTCCCTCTATTTGCTACTTTGCGCTTCTCTCTCTCTCTTTCTCTATTTTTTTTGCTCTTATAACGGCTACTACCTTTTCATCGCTAATATAAGAGGTATAGCTTTTTAACCTAAGAGCAAAAAAGGACAAAAGACAAAAAAGCCTTTAATAAAATATTTTGGCTTCACATGCCAACAATCTCCCACTTGAAGACAAATATATATGATGCACCAAGCAACTTTGCATCCATCCTCTTCAAAAACTAGTAATTGAAACTTGTGCCTCTGGATTCTTTGAGCTATCAATCTTTAGTAGCATTGACCCGTTATCTTTCAATGCTAACGATGAAGTGATAACGCTTCTTGATATGTCTAATTCTTGAATGATAAGGTACATTCTTTGCTAAGTGTAGTACTCAGTTTGACTATTACTCCACAATGTGCTCCTTTGGTTGCTTTCGATTTAGCCTTTCCAGGTAATCTTGTAACCACATGATTTCCTTAGAGGCTTTCATGATTGCCATATACTCTACTTACGTCAGTCGATAGAGCCACTATTTTCTATAGTTGAGATACCCAACTCACTTCTTGTCTGCAGCTGTAAAGACATATCCAATGGTACTCTTACCACTATCTCGATCACCCAAGTGATGCGCATCCACATAACCCTGTAATTCTAGAAATGTACTTCCATAACAAAGAGAGTAATTTGATGTACCTGCTAGATATCTCAATATCAATTTTCTTGCATGCTAATGTTTTTTGCGGAGTTACGCAAATATCGACTCACTGCCACTTCCTATGCAATGTATGGTCTCTTGCTTACCATGGCATACATCAAACTTCCCTTGTTGTTGCGTTTGGAACTACCGCCATCTTATCTTCAAAGCTTGAGTACTCGAGTACATATCCTTGGAAAGTTTGAAGTGACTCGCTAGAGGAGTCGCAATTGATTTTGCCTTATCCATGTTGAATCTCTTCAATACCTTGTTCACATAGTCTTCCTGCGACAACCATAATTTCTTATTTTTCCTATCCATGATGATTTTCATGCCTAAAATCTTCTTGGCATCTCCCAAGTCTTTCATAGCAAACTGCGATGCTAACATCTTCTTTACTCTGCGATTCTATTGATATTAGAATTAGCCACTAGCATGTTATCAACATATAAAGAGAGATATATAATATCACCATGGCTATACTTTCGAAAGTAAACACAATGATCAGCCCCATAGTGTGTAAATCCTTTTTCTTCCATAAAATCATCAAACTTTAAATACCATTGTTGCGGAGATTGCTTCAAGTCATATGAGCTTTTCTTCAAGCGACACACCATGTGTTCTTTACCTTTGACCTCAAAACCTTCAAGTTGCGCCATGTATAACTTTTCATCTAGATCACCATGCAAAATGCTATTTTTACATCTAACGCTCGAGATGAAGATCCTCCACTACAAATATCTCGGAGTAGTGGAGCCCTTTACTACAAGTCTCGCCTTGTATCGATACTACCATCGGCTTCATTTTTTATCCTGTACACCTACTTGTTTAACAAAGTTTTTTTACCGGTAGGCAACTTTGTCAACTCCCAAGTTTTGTTACGAAATAACGAGCTCATCTCGTCTTTCATAGCACGCTCCCATTGCATGTGAGATGTGTCTTTCTTTGCCTCATTATAAGTCTCCGGTTATCCCGAATACGTATATAAGACATGGCTCGGAATAGTATTAGCTGATGGATAAAAAATTACCTTTGGCTTTCTTACATGTGTAGATCTCCTCAAATGATACTTCGGGGTCATTAGTTTGTTTTGGATTGCTACATTCCTCTTGAATTGCCTGCTCATTAATAATCTGTTCATCTTGAACCCCTTTAGGTGCACTCTCATATGCTTTGAAATCATCTTCACAAGAATTGTGTTCAGCTTAACATATTCGATTCTATTGCCGTCTCATGCTCAGTCGACGATCTTTGTACATCTTTTCTTCATGGACCACCACATTCCCATTGTGAAAGACTTTGTTATTCTTATAATCCCAAAGCTTAAATCCATATTCATCACCGCCATATCCAATAAAGACGCACTTTTAGGACTTGGCATTAAGCTTTTCTGTCCTCTTCGTCAATCAAAGCATATGCAATACAACCAAAAACTTTTAGATATGAATAGTTGACCTTTTACGACCACTTGCTCTTGCGGTATTCCTCCATCTAGCGTACTAGATGGACTCCTGTTAATCAAAATACAGTTGCATCAACTATAGCGGTCACTAAGTATAACAGGAGACCCGGACGTAGTCTCATGCATCTTGCACGCTCCAAAATAGTCCTATTCATCCTCTTAGTTATATTGTTCTCTTGAGGAGTTCTAGGAGCCGATCTTCAATCTATGTATGTCTTCTTAGCTCAAACATTTTGCAAATTCATTGCTCGTGTATTCACCTCCATTATCGGACTTGAGCTTTAATCGATAACTTTGTTTCTTTTTCTACCATGGTATTCCGTATTTTGAAAACTCCAAATACTTGATTTTTCTCTAAAAGTATAGACCCAAGTCTTTCTTGTCACATCATCAATGAAAGTGACAAAATACCTCTTACCACTATAAGAGAGTTCCTGAGCCAGCCCCCACACATCAAGTATGAACCAACTCTAGCTTTTGCCCTTTCTTACGTCGCCCATTCAATTGAAAACTAACGGTCTTTTGTTTTTCATAAATGCAACTTTCATAGAAATCTAACTCAACCTTTTGTAAACATGGAAGTAGCTTTCTTGAGTGTAACTACTTTACACCCTTTTCACCCGAGATGTCCCAAACGATAATGCCAAAGAATAGACAAATTACCTGTAGCCATTGTAGTTGCAACAATATCACCGATATTGTCTCCCTAGAGAAGGTAAAGTGTACCTATACGCTTTGCCTTTGCTACTACTCTTGCCCCTGAGGTTATCTTTCACTCTCCACATCCAAAAGTTGTTAGCATGTATTCGGGTCAAGTTTACTAGTTGAAAGTAGATTTTTCTTCAACTTGGGAATATGTCGGTTTCACGCAAAATTAGACGTATGCCACTTGAGATGTTCACAATCATAATTCCTTTTCCTATAATTGGACACATGTGGCTGTTTCCCACAACCACTTGCCCAAAATCTCTACTGGCATAATCAACAAATATATCTCTTTGCGAGGTGCAATGAAAAGAAGCTCTAGAGTCAAGAAACCACTTATATGTTGTCAAATCAAATCCTATAGATAAAAATAAATTCTCTAGTAAAGGTTCATTGCTTACCACATGTGACGTCCTGGAATTTCGACGTCCATAGAAAAAAAATTGTAAATTCCAGCGTGGAAAATAAATTTGAATTTTTAGGATTTAAAAGACGATAATTGGCTATTCCAAGGTGTTTGTCGGGAAAAAGTCAAGTTTAAATCGTCAAACTTTGACTTGTTTTAACGAGAATCATCGCGCGCAAATTTAGCTTTGATCGAGTCCTAATTGCCAAAATACCATTTTTATCCTTAGTCGATTGAGCCACATGACCATCCAATACTTATTTATCAAATTACATTTTTGCCCCTAAGTTTTATTTGCATAAGACAAATATTGAAGTAGTTTGAATTGTTGTGGGTCTCATTTTCTTTTTATTAGGCTGGAAACCCCCTCCCCAAGCCTTGCAGCCGCCCCACATCACCCTTCCCCATGGCTGACATCACCTTTTGCTAACCTCACCCTTGTGTCACTAGTCCATTCCCCAAGCTTTGACTTTTCTTTCCCCCAAACACACATGACTTCCCCATCTCTCTCTCCCTCTCTCCTTTTCTGCCGCACAAACAGCCCCCTCCCCACGTCTTTTTCTCCTTCCTCACTTCTGCTTCTTCTTCGTTCTTCGACTTTTTCTTTCTTTCTTCTTTTTATGCAACCGTGCGAGCCACCCCCAGCTTCACCTGACCACTGCCTACAGCCGCTCCATCCCGCCCACCGTCACACGATCGCAACCCGTCGTTGCGTCGCCGTCTAAGCTGCACCGCGAACAACCCGAGCTCGCGTGACCACCTCACCTCCAGATCTGCCCCTACTCATCCACCTGAACACCACCTCGCTGCAATCCACCTCGCCGCACCGTCCTTTGTCAGTATCGCCGCCCGACCAAACCCGTCGCGAGCACAGACCACCCCTTATCTTCGTCATCCTCTGTCACAGCCCTGCCGAGCAATCGTCCTCGACCCCACACCACATCCCCGAGCGACCCCGACGCTCGTCCAACCACCCCGCGCCCTTGACCCGACCACCCACAGCCGCCACCACCTCCTATTCTGTTGTTCCACACCACTGGAACCCTATCTGGACCACCCCAACCACTGTTTGTTGCTGGATAGCCGGCCCGATGCCGACTATACTGTGAACAGTAACCCGCGAGGCCAAACCGAGGTCGACTCATGACGCCACGTTGACTTGTGATCGTGATTACCATCGGTCGCCGCGGATTTGAACCGACTCGAACCAACACTCGGGACTAACCATGATGTCGTGTTAACTCGAGAACCCGACCCGACATCGAACACGGGAGTTGTGAGTTAATCCCTAAACTCGAATAAAGCGTTAAGCTGCGTTTAAGGATTAGTTTTAATATCGTTATTTCTTAATTGAAATATTTAGCCGAACCGGATAATTTAATTATCTGCGATCGAAATATTTATCCGAAATCGAGCTCGCTAAATATTTTGGAATTATTAATGGAAATTTGGATTAATTAATTGAGTCGGATTAATTAAATGTGATTGGGATAATTAATTTTGTTAATTAATTAATATTGTACGATTATTATTATTGGGTGATTGTATGATGATTCTTTGCTTGTCTAGATTGATGTGATTGATTACTCGTATGTAGATGCAAATTCGGTGGATAAAGCTGTGATTATGTGACCACGTGTGGATGATATGTATATCTATGTGGCCGTGTGTGAACTGAATTTTGAGCATGAAAATAGCCTGGAGCCAAGTTTTGAGCACGATTGTTTGTGAATGCATTGGACTAAATGCAAAGATAAGAACTGGCTTGATTGTGCGGTGTGCTTGTATGGTCATATGATGAGATTATACCGTGCCGGTCGTACGGTTTCCTAGTAAGCTCATGCCGTGCCGGTCGTACGGAATAACCACGACTTATTAGACGCCGATCGCAGCTTGTGAAGGACCGGAAGCCCCTACGGGGATTCCTGGTAGTTCCGTGTCGTGCCGGTCGTACGAATCTTACGGACTTATCGGACGCCGTCGCCGAAAATAAGAGACGAAGCCTGGTCATGCCGGTAGTAGTGTTAAACAACGCCGGTCGTAGTGTTAAGTCACATCGGTCGTGTCGGCGAGCCTAATGGCCTCTAATAACTAGAACATGTATGATACATCATGTATGAGATTGTGATAAGTATTACGGTTGAGTGCCTTGGTTTATATGTTGTTAATTGTATATATATGAATTGTTCGTCGTGTGGACCAAGGCGGGTGCAGTTGCATGTGATTGATGATTCACTTGTGATGTTGTGCTCGATCATGTGGTAGCTAGACCTTGGCGTGAGTTTCACGTTATTGATCCGCCATCGACATTGTCTTGCATGTTTAGGATGCCTTGAGCAAGTCGGTGTCCTACTCGGACTTAGGCATTGACTCACGGAGATTTATATCTCACCCCGTTGTTATTAACTATTTTTCGGGCCCTTAGTGTGGAAAGCTCGAAGTGGGCGTGGATTATTATTGAATTGTACGGAGTAGTGCTAACCCTTAAAACCTGATTTGGTATTTTTGAAGATCGTAGAAAGTGGCCCTAAGGTAGGGCTTGCATATATGTACCTCCCAAGATTAATAGTAAATAAATAAAAATGATTGTATTTGATGTGATTTCTGCTTTACTATCTATGTTGGTTTCGTATTTGTTTGGGAGTTGCACGTTCCGCATGCGGTTAATAATAAGATAAAAATAATGGGTCGATGACGTGCCTAGGACGTCGTCCTTTTTTCGAGGTGAATTGGTAGGGTAGTTGCGGGCCGAGGATCGGGCGTGACACCACATTAGCTCCTTGATTATCATCTCGTTGTTTCTTTTTGTAGGCTTCACACTTTGAAATCTACGATGTCCCATCGGTGACAAAATCACCATTCATCTTTTACAACCTCTCTCTTCCCCCTTTGATTGTGATCTACCACGCCTGATGAATTTTCCTCTGCTTTTTACTTCTCCTACGGTTCTTCACTTGCTAGTGCCGTTGAAGATGCGAGATGCCGAAAACTTATCTCCACCTAAGACTTTCCTTCTCATCTCTTCATCCATGATACTCGCTCACAACATCATCTAGAGTCAAATCGTCTTTCATGGTGCTCAAAATTCCTTGCCTTTGCGGTGTTGTAACTTTCCGGACGTGAACATAAAAACAATAAAGCTTGTAATTTCATATCCAGATTTATATGCTTGTGGATTCTAACTGACCTATAACCTACGTGAAAGCTGTTAATATGTTCTTGAGCGGAACCTCCGTCGGATAATTTCATATTAACCAACTTTTTAGTAAAAATATATGATTTGATGTGGACGATTTCTCATAGATATTCATTAGAGTATCCATGGCTTTTTTGATAGTCTTCGCTTTCGCGATGTGATGCCCCGTCTTTTTCATCAGCCTTAGACGAATCGCACCTAACGCCTTTAGATCAAGAATTTCCCATCCCGATTCTCGTTGTCGGATGCACTTCCACGAGTTCGAGTTTCCAACTCTCAAGTGGTGCATAGAGATCTTTCTAATATAGATAGTCCTCTATTTGAAGTTTCCACCATCCAAAATCATGCTCATGCCCATCAAACTTATTGATTCTGATTTTATCTTCTACCATAAGGTTTGCTTTTAATCTAACATCACCAAAAAACCCTCGATGTTTTCGATTAGCCAACCCAGGCTCGATACCAGTTGTTAGGAATCACACGTTGATTCCGGAAAAATAATCCTAGCAAACAATCCACTCTGGCGAATATAATAATAAATAACAGAATCATAAGAACACACTAGAGAATTTGTTATCAAAGTTCACCCAAATCGGGCTACGTCTGCGTGCGGAAGCACTCTACAAATCCACTAGTTTTTGAGAAAAGTAAGAATACAACCGATGATCTTCTCACAAGATTAGGGCATGCGATTGCTCGGTGTCCGTATCAAGGAGGAGCCTACTTTGGGTGTGGCCAACGTGGGCATCAGGTGAGAGATTGCCCGCGGTGACAATGTGGCGGCATGTGCATCACCGCAGCGAGAGAGGGCAATTTAGTGGGAATGCACCACGGATCTTTCGAGTCAACCTTAGACATAATGAAGGGTATTTCTTTGTCACTCGAGAAGAGGCGAAGGATTCGCCGATCGTTATAGGTATTGTCCTCTTGCACAACCATGTAGCGTATGCTTTGTTTGATCCAGGTGCTACACACTCGTTTGTGGCTGCTAGATTTATTGAGTTGACCGGATTGAAATTATTACCTTTGGATGCTATGTTTAAGATTTCTATGTCCTTAAAGGATAGCATAGTTGTGGTTGTAAATTTGTATAGACTTTAAGCTGGTTATCGATGGTCATTAGAGTAGAATAAACCTAATTGTGCTAGAGATGTTTGACTTTGACCTGATTGTTAGGATGAATTGGTTGACGAAACAAAAAGCCATGGTGGATTGTTGTCGTAAAAAGTTGTGCGGTTTAACCCACTTGGGTGGAGTCGAGTTTGAGTTTGTTGGAGGTCAAGGTGGAACTTGGACCTCTATTGATTTTGTCATTGGAAGCTGACACATCTGTTGGAAAGTGGATGTCAATGGTACCTGGTCATTGTAATGGATGTGTCGATTGAAGATCCGAGTTAGCGGGCATCGCTGTAGTTTGTGAGTTTTCGAATATTTTTCCACAAGATTTGCCAAGATTACCACCGGAAAAAGAGATAGAGTTTGTCGTAGAGTTGGCCCCATGAACGGAGCCAATCTCTAAGGCGCCATATAGGATGACGTTGTCGGAGCTTAAGGAGCTTAAGGTGCAAGTGCAAACCTTGTTGGATAAAGGACTTATCCACCCAGGTGCGTCACCATGGGGAGCACCGGTGTTGTTCGTTAAGAAGAAGGATGTGTCTTCGAGATTGTGCATCGTCACCATGGGGAGCACAATTGAATTAGATGACGATCAAGAACAACTATCCACTGCCGAGGATAGACGATTTGTTTGACCAACTGCAGGGAGCTTTGGTGTTTTCTAAGATTGATCTATAGACGGAATACCATCGGTTGAGGATTAAAAAGGAGTATATATCGAAAACGGCCTTTAGGACACGCTATGGGTACTAAGAGTTTCTTGTGATGCCATTTGGTTTGACGAATACTCCTGCCACTTCTATGGATTTGATGAACAGGGTATTCAAGGAGTATTTGGATAGGTTTGTCATAGTATTCATAGACAACATTTGGTATCTCTTGGAGAAGCGTGGAGGACCACGGGCAACACCTAAGGGTAGTTTTGGGAACATTGAGGGAACACCGGTTGAAGCTAAGTTAGTAAGTTGTTTGATTGGAACCCTGCACAAAGACTCACCGTTATAGAGTCTCCTCTTGCATGGCCAGGCCCTTCTTCTAGGACGAACCCATTTGCAATTCCAGCCTGCGTTTTTCGAGGGTTTGCGGACGAATTTCAGGACTTTGCATACCAATTTCAGGATTAAGCGAACAAGATGGAATAGGAAAAGAAGAGCTATCAACCCAACCCATGCCAGCACCGCACCTCCAAATTGTTCTATCAAAATTATCAAGTTCGATCGCTGGTGTGAAGACATATACGGAGATGGCATAAGTCACCGCCGTGAATGTTATCGCAACCCACAAAGTCGGCATCGCAATCCACGTGGTGATCCGGCGCTGCTTTAGAGGAAGACCACTTATGAGAAGCATAATGATGCTAAGCGATGTGACGAAACTTATCGTGTTACAAGCTATGAATCTTTTGTAAGGGAGCGGGTACTTGTCTGCCATTATGGACTCTCCCGAGTATAGTTTTCTTTGCCTTCAAAATCTTTTACGCCAAAGGTCGCCAACCTGGGTGATACTAGCTTGGAATGCCACGGTAGCTAGCAATATCGCTACGACCATTAGCGTCTTATGCATACCGTTTTGCCACTCTCTTTCTTTCCCTTTCGTCCTCTTCCCTTACATGTGGTTGGAAGGCGGTGACCATGTTGTTTGCGTAGACTGGTTGTTCGAATGGGTCGTGATTCCATAAAGTTTGAGGAACAGGGAACCTTAATCTACGAGGCCCTTCCTGCGCTTTCACCTTGTGCTAATAGGCCGAGTCTTTGTGAAACCTCACGGAGTTCGTAATGTTCTAGCTTACTCCTTTATTAATCGGGAAGACCATAGTCTCAGAGGATTAACAACGGTTACATACATTTCAAGATTTTCCCTGGAACCGGTGTTCTTTCGGTCATGTAGTTTTTGTAACTACTATTTGATGCCTTCACAAGGGAAACCCATCCCTTGTTGAATCTCTTCTGCTATGTCTAGTTTTATGTTCCTTCTAATCTAGATAAAATTACCATGAAAATATCGAGAAGTGTAAAGTGGTAGTTAATTATATAGACCAGTTACTTCTTTTCCAAATATCATAACCTGTGGGCGATTTATAGATAGATACCGTTTAGCTTCCGCAAGTTTTTATGACACTCACATATCCTAGAAGGGGAAAATAATACGTAGTCTCTTATCTTTGGTCTAACGTAGGTGTCATTTTTAAACTTTTAATTCGTTCAATGTGGTCCTTGAACTATTCCTAAATATTCAATTTAGTCCCTAAACTTTCAATCATGAAAGAAAGTCAAAAGTTTTCATAATTACACTATTGCTTGGATTTTAGAAAAAAAAATCATTTCAATCCATTTCCTAAATCAACAAATACATGAATATCTTTTTATTACTTTTTAGCCTTTTGACATGTATACATAGGACAATATGTCTTTTTAGACATATTTTAACTTATGATATCTATAATAGAAAAAGTAGAACCTCATTTAGAGTTGTATTGTGTTGATATTCCTATAATTTTTATTTCATTATACGGTTTTTACTAAATCTATTGAGAAAACACAAAGCTGAAAAACTTGAAATTTTTAATCCATCTAAAAAATTAGGAATGAGATTTATATTAATATAAGTACTAAAAATATATAGATATACAAGTTCTCTTATGAAAATGCTTATTTTAGAGTTGACAGGATTATGTATTGGATATAACTCTAGGTTTCTACTCTTATAGATATCACAGGTTAAAATACACTTAAATGGAACTATAGTGATATTTGTAAAAACCAAAAAAGTAAATAGATATTTAAATTTGTTGATTTAAGAAATTTATTGACATGAATAGATATTCTAAAATTTGAGCGATGGTGCGGTTCGAAAACTTGTAAATAGTGTCGAATGACGTATTTGACCTTGTTATGAAAAGTTGAGAGGTTGTATGGAATAAAATTGAAAATTTAGGGATTAGATCGAACACTTATGAATTATTCAAGGATCGCATCAAACAAATTAAAAGTTCAAATATGACATAGTATATTGGGCTAAAGTTTATGGACTACTTACGTCATATTCCCACCCTAAAACCGCCTCTTTTATTGATAAGCTCATTGAATTTGACTCGTATAGAAGCTTGGTTGAATGAACATACCTTAGTTTGTCTATCTACAGCAGCCAAATGCAAGATAGTGTCCCCATATTCGTCTGTCGATTGATGAACTGATCATCACCCAAGATATCAATCAAAAGCTTCAAAGATTCCGGTCTGTTATCCTTCACACACACATGCAGGATCGTCTGGCCATGTTCGACGATGCTACGAGCTGCATCAGGTCATGCTTGAACCAAGAAATCCAACACATCCACATGGCCTTTCATGGCAACGGCGTGAAGAGGGTTTCTTTCGTATTTATCACGAACAGAACATATTTCAGGACTAGCTTTTAACAAGCTTACCCCTATGTTAAGGTACCCTTTTGCTGCCGTGAGATGAAGAGGCGTAGATCTTTGAGAATCTTGCTCTCTTGCCAACTCGGCCTTCCGAGCTAGGACCTCTTCCACGAATTCCAGGTGTCCAAGCATGGCTGCGATGTGCAGAGGAGTCTCGGTGTGATTCCCAGTCATGATTCGATCCAGAAGCAGCTCATCTTTTTTAAGCAACTCAAGCAAAGAAGGCACGTTTCCTTTCATGGCGGCTTGGTAGAGTTCAGACTCCATTTTTGGTTCTCTAAAATGGGAGTTTCGGAATACTGACTCCTTCGGGGGCTTGAATGTATATTGTCACCAAGTCAACCTTCACGTTAGGCTTGACGAAGTCCTAAAATCGATTGGTAGATATTTTCTTATCTGCAACTATTTGGCTCAAGTCTCCGCTGAGCCTTGACATCCTTTGATCATGTAAACAGCCACAATCTAGTCATGAAAAATTTATTGCCAAATCATTCCATTCGCACGAACACGTAACTACTTTGAAAGAACATGGACTGACAGAAACGCCCTTTACACTGACGTTCGCTCGGTTGGAATGAGTCGTAACTTGGGCAGCGTCGAAATGTTTTAAGCTGCCGTTCCCAAAATGTGCTTCTCTTTGTGATCGACTCGGTCTAAAACGCGGCCAATAGTTTCGTCACATCAGCTGCTGCTGACGTAGGACAATGAACATGTGACGCAGTCGCTGTCGGTGGATCTGAGCGGATAAATGCCCGCTACATTTGCTGGCCACCACCGGAATGGTTTTCCCTGAGTTGGATTAAGATGCCTCGGATGTTTCGGAACCCAATTCGCTCGGCAGATGTCGCTGGCATCTTATTAGACCTAGTAAATGCAATCTACTTGTTAAAATATGCCGAGTTTGAGCTGAAGTGAAATTGTCAATATTCGAATCGAATATTTTACAGACAATTGAAATTGAGAAAAACACAATATGTGTGCATTTGATTTCTTTTGGGAAAGATTGGATGAAGTTTGTTTGAAGTCTAAAGATATCTACTGCACCTTGGAGTAGGAGCTTGATCTTGAGAAGGAAAAAAACAAAAACAAAAAAGAGATAAGGTCAACAACTAAAGTCTGTCAAGATAACAACAAAAGAGGAAAAGTTTAAGATGAGCTTTCTTCTTGGATTGGTCAACCAGGGACTTTTTTTACGTGGACCCATCTTGGACTCCTTCTGGCGGTGGGTTTAATAATATATATTGTGGGTTTTGCGTTTCCTTAAGTTGAGAAGCAGAAGGTCTTGAAGCACGTTTTTTCTAAGAGTGCCATGGTTAAGTTCATAGGTGTTGAGTGCTTGCATGTCCAGAGAAAACGAAGGGAGTTCTTGAAGCGCCGTTTCCAAACAAGTGCTTGACATCAGGACTTCGCTTTTGTTTGCGAAATTATATCAAGAATTCAAGTGTCGAAGCCGATTAAATCTTGAGGTTAGATTTGTATAATTCCTTTGCGAGATTGAGAGATTACTTCGTTAGGAATTGGGGGCTCAACATTGTGTGCGTTCTTGGATGTATTTGGGGCTTGAGAAACACCGAGAGTATTTGAGTGACTCGAGTGTGGTTTTGTAATCTCGGTGTATCGCTCGTTCTATAGTGGAATTCATTCTTTCTTATCCCGTGGACGTAGGTCTCGAACCGAATCAAGTACATTTGGTGTCCAATTTATTTTCTTGTTCTGTCTATTTTATCATTCGATCACTTGGTTCCGCGCAACAATTGGTATCGAGCTAGGTTTGCTTGAGTTGAAGCGAATCGATGGCGACGGAACAAGTAAAAGTAAAAATCGACAAATTTGAAGGAAGGACTTTGGTTTTGGAAGATGCAGATTGAAGACTATCTATATCGGATGAAGCTGCATTTGCTCCCTTGCGGGGAGAAACCGTCACGACCCGAACCCTCGAGCTCGTCGACATCCCACCTGGTCATAATATGCTGGTTCTCCGGGATCCAAAGGCCAACAAACACATCGCGGAAGCGAAGAAATCCCCGATAGGAAAATAACGATACTACGATGACTTGGGATGATAAAAATAAATTCATGTACATATATACATAGTTGTTACAAACTATCAAACCTAGGGCTTCGGGGCCACTGCATGCAACCCGTGACCAACTATAACAAAAGGATTACGTGGTCGAAGCCCGCTACACTCCCAAAATAAAACGATCTACCAAAGTTAAGAGACCAGCTACTCTAGGCCTCATCCTACTCTGGGAGGCTTCTGCATCGGAAGGCTCCACAACATCCCCATCCTCTTGAGGTGCCACGACCTCAGGGCGGATCATTCACTAATGCGGTGGAGGGTTCGAAAAACAATGAACCCACGACGGGGTGAGATAAAATCTCGGTAGGAAAACCTCTAACCCCAACTCAGGTTGCTAGTGCCTCTAGACAATTTTTTTAAAACAACGAAGCTCGACATATCTTCCTTTTTCCTCAATAATTCCACCAATAAATCCCGGAATATTTCATTTCCATTTCAAAAATTCCCACACCTTCTCAAATATTCTACTTACCCTCATATATATATTTCATGTCTCAGTTGGAATAACAACAACCCACGTTGTTCTAAAGCCCGCGTTCCACGCCTCGGGCTATCATATAAAATTCTACGTTACTCCGAAAATATTCTACGTCACTCCGGGAATATTCCACGTGACTCCACGACATCATACGAGTCCATAACACGAGCCTCGGACCTTTATAGAACACGGCTCCATAAGCATATATATATATATATATGTATACCTGGGTCTCGAGACTCATAGGAATACGACCCATAAATCATGGTCTCGGACACATAGGAACACGACTGGATTAAGTCTCGGACAATTAGTCGAACACGACTCACTTTGGTCTCGGACGACTTAATTGAACACGACTTTTACACTTTCTCGATTTCGACAATCGACGAATACGGCTCACTTTGGCCTCTGACTTGATTGAATACGACCATCATACTTTCCCGGTCTCGGACAATCGGATCGAATACGGCTCACTTTGGCCTCGAGGCGACTTGATTGAATACGACCCTCATACTTTTCGAGAATAGATCGGGCTCACGCGATTCAATCGCATTAGAGAATTAATAGATCGGACCGCCCGATTGACTAACGCTACCACAAATTCCAATCCACGCCATGCGTCTATAATACTCTAACGTGGCAATAAATAAATATCGTACAACTAATAATATACTAACGTAGCAATTTATCCGGGCCGATCAAATATTAATTTCTAACGTACAAATAAATTCCCAACCATAGTATTGAACTTTAGTAATATCAACGTCTAATTAAATACCGTGGCGTAACGAAATTTTGTCACATACAATTAAATACCGTGGCATAACAACAATGTCACATATAAAGTAACTACAGTTAAAAACTAATTTAACCATAGTAAAAAAAATAACTAGAGTTAACACATAACCCAACCATGGTTCAATTATTAGCAAAAAGTAACTATGGTCAACTTTGACCACACATTCTCTCTCTTGGATTTACTATTCATGCAAGACACCATTTTTTTTTTCTTCTTCCCCTTCTTGTTCTTGCATTTTCGGCCAACCCTCATCAAGCCCCAAATCCAACCATTTCTTCATTCAAAAATCCACAATTTTGAGGTCTATTAGCAACCTAACCACCTAATTTAGGTTTAGAAGTAATCCTACCTCAAAAATTCGCAAAAACCTCCGTTGAACGGTTGAGAAAACTTGAATCTAGCGGCGATTCCGACGACCCACGGTAGCCCACGACCTCTGCGCTTCAAAATCGAGTCGACGGCGGCTCAACGAAATTTTTCCGGCGACGGCGGCGGCAAAATGTTGGTTCGGCCAAGTGAGGGGAGGGAGAGAAAAGGGAGCTAGAGAGAGAGTGTGTTCTTGGATAATGAAGAAGAAGAGGGCCAAAAATAATTAATAATATAGGTTAAGGATAATTAATTGGGTTCACAAAGTCAAGAGGGAAAAAAATAAATTTCTCCCCCACAATGATTAGTCAAACTCGGCCAAAGGGGAAAATGACCAAAATACCCTTCGTTCCAAGTGAAAAATGGGATATTTTTCGAAGGGCAATTGGGTCCTTTCCCATATCCACCCAAATCTACTTTTCCCGAACCTTTTTGGGGCGAACCGCGAAGGATTCGGACACTTTGGATGAGGAAACGTCCAAAAATTTTATTTATTGAAATCCCCGAAAGTCCGACGTCAAATTCTGAAGCTCGATTCGTGACCAATCTCGATCAATAGAATTTTCAGCGTATCTCAAACTAACGGGCGGCTTTTAGGAGTTACGCGTATCGACCCGTGATAAAATCACGTTTAAGAATTACTCGAGCCATGGCGACTTTGGTTGTCATTCAATTGCGAGGGTCAATCACTAGTCCCACTGGACACGATCATTAGAAAAATTTTAGGGACGTTCGGAACCCATACGAGGTCAAACGGAACCACCCGTGATCCAAGCGTAGGGTATTATCCAAATCGTTCCTTAATCATTCTAAGATCGGTCTATATTGGTCCAAAATATTCCCTCGACAATTTTCATGACCAACGAGTCATCCAGGATCAAGTTCTTAGGTCCACGTACTTGAATTTCCTAGCTAGCCATTCCCATTTGGTTAGTCTGCTCAAGATGGCCATTCTCAAGTGAGATATAATCGAAATACATCAACGAGACTTTTCATTTATTCACGGCTTTGAAAAGGTCGGAATACGGGATGTCACAATTCTTCCCCCTTACAAAAATTTCGTCCTCGAAATTTACAACGAAACTTATCTATTCAAACAAATGGGGGTGCGGTTGCCTCATCGTTTCTTCATTTTCCCAGGTTGCCCCTTCCGTTCCATGATGCTCCCATATCACTTTCACCAAGTGGAATCGTCTTGTTCCTTAGAACTTGCTCTTTCCTGTCTTCTATTCGCACTGGTCTTTCCACGTAAGATATCCTTTCATCTACTTCCACAACTTCATGATCCAAGACATGAGTTGGGTCCGGTTCGTACTTTCTCAACATGGACACGTGGAAGACATTATGAACTTGGGACAAGTTCGGCGGCAAGGCGAGTCGGTAGGCCAATGTCCCAATCCGCTCTAAAATCTCAAATGGGCCTACGTATCTCGGACTCAACTTTCCTTTCTTCCCAAATCGAGATAAACCTCGCATCGGCGACACCTTCAGAAAACATGGTCTCCCACCCGAAATTCCAAAGGTCTACGTCGTCTATCCGCATAACTCTTTTGACGACTCGGGCAGTCTTTAGTCTTTCTCTCGATCACTTTCACTTCGCCTCACAGTATTGCTGAACTAGCTCCGGTCCCGTTATACTCCTCTAGCCAACTTCGTCCCAACATACCGAAGTTCTCGCAAGCTCGCCATACGGCGCCTCAATGGTGCCATTCCGATACTTTGGAAGGCCGTTGTTGTAGGCAAACTCGACTAGATGTAGCTGTTCCTCCCAACCTCCTTTAAAATCTATCACGCATGCTCGCAGCATGTCCTCAAGTGTCCGTATTGTCCTCTCTCGATCGTCCGTCTATCTCGGGGATGATATGCGGTGCTATACCGCACTTGAGTTCCCATAGCATTCTCAAGACTTTTCCGGAAGATTGCAGTAAACTTAGGGTCTCTCGTCCGACGTAATTGTATTCTTGGAACTCCATGCGGTCGAACTATCGGCGCATATACAATTCAGCGTACCTTTCCATTGCGAAATCCTTTCGTACCGTCGAAAGTGCGCAGACTTCGTCAATCCGTCGACGACTACCCAAATCGAATCATGCCCTCTTTGGCTCCTTGGTAGTCCCATAACAAAGTCCATGGTAATATGTTCCCATTTCCACTCGGGAATCTCTAACGGCCTAAGTAATCCTCGCAGGCTTGCAATGTTGCGCCTTTACTTGTTGGCACGTCAAACATTTAGCTACGTGCTTAGCCACGTCGACTTTCATTCCATTCCACCGGTAATGTTGACGGAGATTCTCGATACATCTTGGTGCTACCTGGATGCACACTGTAGCTACTTCGATGAGCTTCGACAAAATTTTCTCCTTAAGCTCCTCATCATTCGGGACACATAGACGTCCACGGAACTTCAAAATTCCGTCCTCGGCCACTTGAAAGTCAGGTTTTCTTGTAGTCGCATCCATCTCTAAAATTTTCCGAATATCGGGATCCTGCCTGCGAGGTCTTAATTCTCGCTTGAATCTACGGCTCAATTCTCGAGTTGCCAACAGACTTGAGAGGTTGCAAACCTCGAATTTAAATTCTGAATCCCTCAACTCTTCGAGTAAAGTCCACTCCTTCACCATCAAAAGCGCAATGCTCGATTTCCGACTAAGAGCATCTCGCTACTTTATTCGCTTTCCCGGGGTGATATAAAATATCACGATCGTAGTCCTTTAATAATTCCATCCAACGACGCTGCCTCATATTCAACTCTTTCGGGAGAACAAATACTTAAAGCTCGATGGTCCGTATATATCTGAAATTTTTCTCCCCACAAATAATGCCTCCAAATCTTCAACGCAAAAACTATCGCCGCAAGCTCCAAATCATGCGTTGGATAGTTCAATTCATGAGATCTCAACTGTCGCGACGCATAAGCAACCACCCTACCATGCTGCATTAATACGCATCCTAGTCCCTTTAGCGAAGCATCGCTATATATCTCAAATCCTCCAGGACCGGATGGTATCGTCGGGACTGGTGCCGTCGTCAACCTATGCTTCGGGTTCTTGGAAACTCCTCTCACACTTATCTGTCCATTCAAAACGAGTTTCTTTCTTCGTTAGGCTGCGTCAATGGAATAGCTATCGAGGAGAACTTCTCCACAAATCGTCGATAATATCCCGCTAAGCCTAGAAAACTTCGAACCTCCGAATCGATGTTGGTCTTGGCCAATTCACCACGGTCTCAATCTTTGCCGGTCTACCGAGATTCCATTTCCGGAGACAATATGTCCAAGAAACGCTACTCGATCCAGCCAAAATTCGCACTTGCTAAACTTAGCATAGAGCGAGTGCTCTCTTAAGGTCCGTAGGACAATACTCAAGTGTCGTTCGTGTTCTCCCACGTTCCTCGAATACACCAATATATCGTCAATGAACACGATAACGAATCGATCCAAGAATTCTCGAACACTCGATGCATCATATCCATAAAGGCAGCTGGGGCATTGGTCAATCCAAAAGGCATGACCGTAAACTCATAATGCCCATATCTGGTACGGAAAGCGATCTTCGGTATGTCCTCCTTCTTGATCCTCAACCGGTGGTAACCCGTCCTCAAATCAATCTTAGAAAACACTCGGCGCCTTGCAGCTTGATCGAACAAGTCATCTATTCTTGGCAACGGATACTTGTTCTTGATAGTCACTTGATTCAATCGCCGATAGTCAATGCATAATCGCAATGACCCGTCCTTTTTCCTCACGAATAGCATCGGCGCTCCCCAAGGCGATGCACTGGGCGGATAAATCCTTTATCCAAGAACTCTTGCATCTCGAACCTTCAATTCCTTCAACTCGAGAGGGACATTCTATAGGGCGCTTTGGAAATCGGTTCCCGTTCCTGGCGCTAACTCGATCATGAACTCGACTTCTCTTTCGGTGTGGCAATCCCGGCAATTCTTGAGGAAAGACATCGGGATAATCGCGCACCATAGCTATATCCTCTAGCCTCGGTCCTTCAATCGACGAATCCACCACAGCAGCCAAATATCCTTGGCATCCTTCGCTATCAGCTTAGTCACTTCCCCAGTGATCGAAATTAAGGGAATCGAGATTCCTCCTCGACTTCCCACAAAGTCATATCTAGGATGTCCAATCGGATTAAATTGGATCACCCTGCTACCACGATCAAAAACAGCTCTTTGCTTTCCCGACCAATCCATTCCAATTATCACGTCATAATCATACATAGTCAAAACTGCTAGGTCTATAGATTCTTCTCTACCACCAATGATTATCTTACAACCAATACACCCTAAGGTAACCAATACTTTATCCTTTAAGGGCGTAGTTACGTGCAATATTACTTCTAGCGAGTTTTAACTCAATCCCGACTAACTCCACAAATTGAGCAGATACGAAGGAGTGTGATGCTCCGGAATCAAATAAAGCATATGCAAGCATGATCACATAAGGAGACCGTACTGTGATCACTCCCTGGCGCATTCTCAGCCTCATTGCGCGCCACCGCATACACTCTCCCTTGAGCTGGCGGCCTGTTCGATTATTCGAGGAGCAGCCCTTATTTGAGGTCTCATTTGAGGTCTTTGGGGTTGAAATCGCTGTTCTAGGGCTAGCTCCGGGCAATTCCTTACATGATGATCAAATTTTCCACATTTGAAGCACGCTCCAGTTCTACTTGGGCAAGGTCCATTCCCGTGTCTCCCGCCACAAAATCGGCAATTTTGGTTGGACTGATACACCGGCTTCCCATTGTTTCTCCCGACCGGAGGGACGAGCGCCCGGTTTCCCATTATTGGCCTCTTGCCAACCGGCGGTTGTCCCTAGCCGGCATGAACCGCGATCCGGAGGCGGCACCCTCTCTTTCATGTCTCGCTCCACCATCTCGACCCCGCTCATACAACTCGTCATAGTCCCTCGGTGTTCGGCGGGATCAATCGATCGCGAAGCTCCGGCCGCAATCCGTCTCGAAACCTCCTTGCTCTATCCAGTGGATTTTCTACCATCCTAGGAGCATACTTCGACAAGTCTCGAGAATTCAGCCTCATACCGATCTATCGTCATATGGTTACGCGCGAAGGCTGCTGAAATTCTAACATTTTCTCGCTCCTGACAGTCTCGAAAAATACTTTCCATTGAAGACTTCGGTGAAGGCGGTCCAATTTAGGGCCGCGCCCTCCGGGAACACTCTTCCCTTGGTGGCCTTCCACCAATCACTCGGCCGTATCTTGAAGGCGATAAAGCGCCGGGGTCACTTTCTCCTCCTCGGTGCAACCCAAAACCTCAAACGCTTTCTCCCGGATCCTCTATCCATCGAGGTGCAACTCTAGGATCACCTTTTCCAAGTGAACTTCGCCGGTTTTAACTTCAAAACTGTTCTACAAGCTGATGCATCTCGTCTATTCCCATTGTCATTCCCCCGATTCACATTGCCCCTTGGGCGAAGAAGCAACAACAGCAGCCTCGGCGGCTTGGGCAATAGCGGCGGCTCGTTCCCGAGTCCGCCTACCCATGAGATTTCCTATCTCTTCAAGAGCCCTAAGGACTCCATCCACTCTCGGATCTTCTCTAACCGTAGGTCGCGAACTAGAAGCTCCCCCGGAACCTCTTCTCGATCCTCCTCTAGCACTTGCTCCGGAACCTCTACCTTGATTTTCCATATCCATTACTATCACAACACGAACCAACATAATTCCACCAAGGAATTAGAAATCTATGCCACCTACTCGAGTCTAGCAGGTTTCACATCGCTTAACATAGCAATTAGCACAAAGCTAATAATCGTTTTCGGAAGAACGATTCAACCACAATAACAACAAACAAGAAAGACAGAAGCAATCAATCACGCAAATCACGGGCGCATGTTCAAATGCCTCGCATAACGCGATTATCTCGCGTAAACACCTAAGGTTTCTCTCGTCTAATCATCCCAAAGTCATCGCTCCTTATCACTCCGTCCTTCGTCCAACCTTGGATCGAGCAATCCTTGCTACGATACCACTTAAACGGGGATGTCACGACCCGAACCCTCCGAGCTCGTCGACATCCCACCCGGCCATAATCTTGTACGGTTCTCCCAGGATCCAAAGGCCAACAAACACATCGCGGAAGCGTAAGAAATCCCCGTACGTAAAATAACGATACTACGATGACTTGGGCTGATAAAAATAAACTCATGTACATATATACATAGTTGTTACAAACTATCAAACCTAGGGTTCCGGGCCACCGTACAAGCCCGTGACCAACTATAACAAAAGGATTACGTGGTCGAAGCCCGCTACACTCCCAAAATAAAACGATCTACCAAAGTTAAGAGACCAGCTACTCTAGGCCTCATCCTACTCTGGAGGCTGCTCCGCATCGGAAGGCTCCACAACATCCCCATCCTCTTGAGGTGCCACGACCTCGGGGCGGATCATTCACTAATGCGGTGGAGGGTCCGAAAAACAATGAACCCACGACGGGGTGAGATAAAATCTCAGTAGGAAAACCTCTAACCCCAACTCGGGTCGCTAGTGCCTCTAGACAAATTTTTAAAACAACGAAGCTCGACATATCCTCCTTTTTCCTCAATAATTCCACCAATAAATCCCGGAATATTTCATTTCCATTTCAAAAATTCCCACACCTTCTCAAATATTCTACTTACCCTCATATATATATTTCATGTCTCGAGTTGGAATAACAACAACCCACGTTGTTCTAAAGCCCGCGTTCCACGCCTCAGGCTATCATATAAAATTCTACGTTACTCCGAAAATATTCTACGTCACTCCAGGAATATTCCACGTGACTCCACGACATCATACGAGTCCATAACACTCGAGCCTCGGACCTTTATAGAACACGGCTCCATAAGCATATATATATATGTATACCGGGGTCTCGGACTCATAGGAATACGACCCATAAATCACGGTCTCGGACACATAGGAACACGACCGGATTAAGTCTCGGACAATTAGTCGAACACGACTCACTTTGGTCTCGGACGACTTAATTGAACACGACTTTTACACTTTCTCGGTCTTAGACAATCGGACGAATACGGCTCACTTTGGCCTCGCACTGACTTGATTGAATACGACCATCATACTTTCCCGGTCTCGAGACAATCGGACGAATACGGCTCACTTTGGCCTCGAACTGACTTGATTGAATACGACCCTCATACTTTACGAGAATAGATCGGGCTCACGCGATTCAATCACGTTAGAGAATTAATAGATCGGACCGCCCGATTGACTAACGCTACCACAAATTCCAATCCACGCCATGCGTCTATAATACTCTAACGTGGCAATAAATAAATATCGTACAACTAATAATATACTAACGTAGCAATTTATCCGGGCCGATCAAATATTAATTTCTAACGTACAAATAAATTCCCAACCATAGTATTGAACTTTAGTAATATCACGTCTAATTAAATACCGTGGCGTAACGAAATTTTGTCACATACAATTAAATACCGTGGCATAACAACAATGTCACATATAAAGTAACTACAGTTAAAAACTAATTTAACCATAGTAAAAAAAATAACTAGAGTTAACACATAACCCAACCATGGTTCAATTATTAGCAAAAAGTAACTATGGTCAACTTTGACCACACATTCTCTCTCTTGGATTTACTATTCATGCAAGACACCATTTTTTTTTTCTTCTTCCCCTTCTTGTTCTTGCATTTTCGGCCAACCCTCATCAAGCCCCAAATCCAACCATTTCTTCATTCAAAAATCCACAATTTTGAGGTCTATTAGCAACCTAACCACCTAATTTAGGTTTAGAAGTAATCCTACCTCAAAAATTCGCAAAAACCTCCGTTGAACGATTGAGAAAACTTGAATCTAGCGGCGATTCCGACGACCCACGGTAGCCCACGACCTCTGCGCTTCAAAATCGAGTCGACGGCGGCTCAACGAAATTTTTCCGGCGACGGCGGCGGCAAAATGTTGGTTCGGCCAAGTGAGGGGGAGGGAGAGAAAAGGGAGCTAGAGAGAGAGTGTGTTCTTGGATAATGAAGAAGAAGAGGGCAAAAAATAATTAATAATATAGGTTAATGATAATTAATTGGGTTCACAAAGTCAAGAGGGAAAAAAAATAAATTTCTCCCCACAATGATTAGTCAAACTCGGCCAAAGGGGAAAATGACCAAAATACCCTTCGTTCCAAGTGAAAAATGGGATATTTTTCGAAGGGCAATTGGGTCCTTTCCCATATCCAGTCCAAATCTACTTTTCCTGAACCTTTTTGGGGCGAACCGCGAAGGATTCGGACACTGGATGAGGAAACGTCAAAAAATTTTATTTATTGAAACCCCGAAAGTCCGACGTCAAATTACGAAGCTCGATTCGTGACCAATCTCGATCAATAGAATTTTCAGCGTATCTCAAACTAACGGGCGGCTTTTAGGAGTTACGCGTATCGACCCGTGATAAAATCACGTTTAAGAATTACTCGAGCCATGGCGACTTTGGTTGTCATTCAATTGCGAGGGTCAATCACTAGTCCCCTTGGACACGATCATTAGAAAAATTTTAGGGACGTTCGGAACCCATACGAGGTCAAACGGAACCACCCGTGATCCAAGCGTAGGGTATTATCCAAATCGTTCCTTAATCATTCTAAGATCGGTCTATATTGGTCCAAAATATTCCCTCGACAATTTTCATGACCAACGAGTCACCCAGGATCAAGTTCTTAGGTCCACGTACTTGAATTTCCTAGCTAGCCATTCCCATTTGGTTAGTCTGCTCAAGATGGCCATTCTCAAGTGAGATATAACTGAAATACATCAACGAGACTTTTCATTTATTCACGGCTTCGAAAAAGGTCGGAATACGGGATGCCACAAAAACCATGACGATGAAGCAAGCCGATTGGGAATTCTTTGGATAGAAGAGCGCGGTTGTTATTCTCGTTGACATTGGCTCGTAACGTTGCGTTTAATATCGTCAAAGAGAAGATCATTGTGGGTTTGATGAAAGCTCTATCGGATATGTATGAGAACCCCTCTGCGATCAACAAGGTCTATTTGATACGACGTCTGTTTAATTTGAAGATAAGTGAAGGTGCGTCTTTGCTAATCATATCAATGAATTCAATGTGATCGTTAGCCAATTGAGTTCAGTTGATATTGACTTTGAAGATGAGGTATGTGCTTTGATTCTATTATCCTCATTACCCGATAGTTGGAATACTACTGTTACTACTTCGTTAGTAATTCCTCCGGGTCAACAAGTTTGACGTTTGATGGTATTCGAGATTTGATTTTAAGTGAGGACATCTGTAAAAGAGAATCTGCGAATATGTATCTACTACTTTAGTAGGTGAAAATAGAGGAAGAACTAATATTCGTGGTAGTAGAAGTAGTATGAACTCGAATAGATGCAATCGATCTAAGACTGGTGATGCTATCTGTTGGAATTGTGGCAAGAGAGGGCATCTTACAAGGAATTGCTTTAAGCTGAAAAATGAGAATGGCAAGGGAATTAGAATTGATTCTGCGGATGATGTTGCAGCTATAGCTGATGGTAACTCGGATAATGTTGATGTTGTCTTGTCCGACACTAATGATTCGTCGTTTGATGGATGGATTATGGATTTTGGTTGTTCTTTTCATGCTACACCAAACAGAAACTGGTTTTCTACTTATCGGTGCACGTATAGTAGTAAAGTGCGGTTGGAGAACAACGCCGAATACGATGTTGTGGGTATTGATGATGTTAAAATCGGGATGCATGATTGTTAAAATATGTCTCGAGTTTGTACCCGAAGTGAAATTGTCAATATTCGAATCGAATATTTTACGGACAATTGAAATTGAGCAAAACACAATATGTGTGCATTTGATTTCTTTTGGGAAGATTGGATGAAGATTGTTTGAAGTCTAAAGATATCTACTGCACCTTGGAGTAGGAGTTTGATTATGAGAAGGAAAAAAAAAAAAAAAGGAGATAAGGTCAACAACTAAAGTCCGTCAAGATAACAACAAAAGAGGAAAAGTTTGAGATGAGCTTTCTTCTTAGATTGGTCAACCAGGGACTTTTTTACGTGGACTCATCTTGGACTCCTTCTGGCGGTGGGTTTAATAATATATATTGTGGGTTTTGCTTTTCCTTATGTTGAGAAGCAGAAGGTCTTGAAGCACGTTTTTCTAAGAGTGCCATGGTTAAGTTCATAGGTGCTGGGTGCTTGCATGTCCAGAGAAAACGAAGGGAGTTCTTGAAGTGCCGTTTCCAAACAAGTGCTTGACATCAGGACTTCGCTTTTGTTTGCGAAATTATATCAAGAATTCAAGTGTCGAAGCCGATTAAATCTTGAGGTTAGATTTGTGTAATTCCTTTGCGAGATTGAGAGATTACTTCGTTAGGAATTGGGGGCTAAACATTGTGTGCGTTCTTGGATGTAATTAGGGCTTGAGAAACACCGAGAGTGTTTGAGTGACTCGAGTGTAGTTTTGTAATCTCGTGTATCGCTCATTCTATAGTGGAATTTGTTCTTGCTTATCCCCGTGGACGTAGGTCTCTACGACCGAACCACATACATCTAGTGTCCGATTTATTTTCTTATTCTGTCTATTTTATCGTTCGATCGCTTTGTTCCGCGCAACACTACTTATGACTGGTTCTCGGGGAATCAAGAAAAACCTATAGTTTCTTCTTTGAATATAATTTTTTCGAAAGTCCTTGCCGTAGATTGCGCTGGAGGAAGCTAACATTGTCTTGATCGTCGCTTTGCTCGCAATGCTTCATCGCAACAATGTTCTTCCCTCAACCCCACGACCAGACATTTCTTCACACAATTCCTTAGTCGTGATTGGCTAAGACCAAAGACCATAAATTCTCTAAGGTACATTCGCAGAACAATCGAAGACATGTCGACACTATTCCTTTCCTTTTCGCCTGAACAATCAGAGCTCCTGTTATTGTAATATTTGGCCCTTGTTTTGACCAGGTCAACCAAGGTGGTGTACCCACCATTAAAAAAAACAAAACAAAAAAGAGAAGAAGAAAAAGTAAAAGAGGGCAGTCGGCTACCCCTTTTAAGTTGCATGACTAGAATAGAAAAAAGGAAAGGAAGAAAAGAAGAGAAAGGGAAAAAGAAAGAAAAAAAAAATTCATGTGCTCACGCCACCCACAAATGCCTCGCCAAATTCATTTCACTACATGTCGCAGCGCTAGGTAAGGTCTCGCACCTCTCGTCCCTCCTATTGAAGTGATTTTTCAGATTTAGGGCAAAATTCAGATTTTTGGGGAATTTGAGCTTGTGTTTGATCTCATGAGCGATTGACTGCATTTTGCTTGAAAAAGAAACTTTAGGTTGTTATGGACCCGTAGGATTCGACGGATCTTAATTTGACACTACGGTTTTCCCGGAACAAGATTTTCAATTCGGTGCGCTATAGTACAGCGCGAACAGTAAACTTCAAAGCCTGATTTCGTTAGTTTTCAGTTATCGGCTGAGGTTGGCTATGTTGAGACTTTTGTAGTACGTTGAGCAAGCTTCGTGTGGACAGTAAGATGGCTTGAAACGGAGTTCGATGGAGGAAGTTATGGCCTTTAACGGTTTTGGCGCGCGAGCTGTCCATAGCAGACAGCATTGAATTTCTGTTAGGGATAAGTTTCCGTTGGCGCGTAGTCATTATTTTGTCACTAAATAAGTGTAGTTTAGCTAAGTCCTACGTTAGGATGACTTGTTACTCGATTTGATCCGTTTTTCTATATATTGGATAGTGATTCGGATGAGTCGATTCGGACCGACCTTCGTAGTTGGATTTTGGCTTTATCGGGTGAATAGTACTTTTCTTCTTTGAGTTTGTAAACTCATGTTTCGAGACCGAAAAGAATACTACATATGTTATGAAATAAGAAAAGAGCATATTTTTTGCATAACTGGATCGAACCTTTACTACATTTTGTCATTGATTGACAAAGTTTTGAAAGGTATTGTTTGTAGTAATTTTGGAAAGAAAATCGTTCGAAATGCCTTGAATGAATGCTTTGCGAAGGGAATATCCGAAAGCTATATATACGGTTTATGAAATGCATTTTGTCGATAAATGCTATTGTGGAGTTTGTCCGATTTGTTATGAGATGGTTATGATTTTTTGGTTGGATTATTAGAGATTGTGCTTTATGTGCTATGCTCATATCGCTATATTAAGAACCCATTGAGTGGGAGAGGTATGCATACTATCAAGACGTCCTTCTCGGGCCGCACCACCGGCTGATATAAGTGATAGACCTAACCAAGAGGGGTAAACTTGGCCGCCTTTGTCACGGCGCTAAAGGTGACCATAGTCGATATGGAGCATTCTAGCAAGTTGATGGAGTGGACCATTGTCTTTTGCTTTGATTGAGATTAATCGGTGGATAGACCATTAATACTTGGTTTGGGATTATTCAATGGATTGACCATTGATTGTTGATCTATGATTGTAAGTTATTAGTGTTGTTAACCATATATGTAAAAAGATTTGCTTGGAAATATATTATTTTTTTATAAAGGTGCATAGTGATTGTTCGATCCACTTAGAAGAAATGTATTACTCATCGAGCCGTGTTAGCTCACTCCTTTTATCTTACTTGTTTTTCGGGTTCTTCATTGATACACAAGTAGGAGAGCGCTTCGTTAGCGGGGCGACTTTGGATAGGGGTTTTCTTTGTATAAGTGGTATGTATAGCCGATGAGCTTCTAAAATCTTTGGTGACTACGCGTATCTTTTTGTTGGTTTATAGAAGGCTCCGTTACCATAACCGCATGACCTTTTTATATATATCTAAACGTATGTGTGTGTGTATATAAATTGATATAAGGTTAAACGAGGTTACATTTTGAGGTTGCATTCTTTGAGTGAAAGGATGGCCGTGTCATTGCCATATTCTCGTAGGAATTGGGGTGTGACATTTGTTGGTATGAGAGCATAAGTTTTGGTCTCTATGGGTATATATGGGACGTTGTGAGATAGTGTAATAGATTTTAATCCGTTAGGCTATGAGATACTAAGATGTACTCTTGCTCGTGGATCGGGTAATTATGAGCTCCGACTCGAATCCACCACGTATCTTTCTTAGAGATAGGGGCAAGAGAGCTATGGACTTCGATTCCATAGGTGTGCCTCGAGGTTTTAGAGGCGGGCTTTCTACGGGACGACAAGATGATACAAGGGCATCTTCACAAGAAACAAGGGAACATAGCCAACGGCTAAGGACCCAAAATGATGTATCCAGAGTTATTGCACTTGGGAGTGATTGAGATTACACCTTTGCCCAATTCGGAAAGGCGAAACCACCAACTTATGATGGGAAAACATATCCTCTTGTGGCTGAACATTGGATCGGGAAGATAAAGGGAATCTTTAGAGTTGAAGAGGTTCCTGAGGAGAAGAAGGTTGATTTTGCCACTCAATATCTAGAAGGTGAAGCTGAATATTGGTGGGAAGGCACCGACCAATTCTTGGAGGCAAGAATGCAACTATTTCCTGGAAGGACTTTGTTGAGGCGTTTGATGCTCAATTCTTTCCGAAGTCATTCCAAGCGAAGATGAGGAGTGATTTCGTTCATATATCTCAAGGTGATTCTACAATATTGGAGTATGCGGGCCGCTTCAATCGGTTGAGCATTGATTTGCGGAGTAATTTGTTGCTAGTGAGAAGGATAAGGCTAAACATTTTCGAGAGAGGGCTCCGACCCGAGATTCGTTTCACACTTATGCCTCTTGCACTCACAACTTACAAAGATGTCTTTGGAACGTGCGATGAGAGTTGAACAAGGCGCTTTGGAATGCGGGATACAAGGGGGTTCTCAACCTAAGAGGCCCAAATTCACTAATTCTCAAGAAAGTTATACAAGTGGCAGCATAAAGCGAAGATGCATTCATCGACCAAGAAAAGGTAAAAACATCACTATTCAAGGCCCTTGCACTACTGCGGAAAACATCACGGTGGTCGGTGCTCTTTGGAAGACGGGAGTTTGCTTCCTATGTGGCAAGATGGGACATTTGCGGCAAAATTGTCCTATGCAGAGGGATACTTCGGTGGATAGCCGATTGTGTTTTATATGTGGACAACCTGGACATTTGGCTCGTGCTTGTCCTATACATAAGGATACACCCTCGATTGGTAGGCCCTAGGATAATCGGCAAAGGCAAAGGACAATTGGGAAAGTTTTTGCTATGATCAAGATGATGCCGCGGCATCTAACAAAGTAGTTGTTGGTAATATTTCTATTGCCTCTCGATATGCTTATGCATTATTTGATCCCTGGTGCTACTCATTCTTTTATTTTGGCTGAATTTGCAAATAAAATTGATATCTTTGCCCGAGCCTCTTGTTTGTGAATTGCGTGTTGATACTCCTATCGGAGATTTCTTGATTACGGATCGTGTGTTCAAGAGATGTATGCTCTAGATTGATAATGTTGAAATGCCTGTAATCCGGTCGTGTTAAATATAAGAGATTTTGATGTTATTCTTGGGATGGATTGGTAGTCGGCTTATCATGCTACTTGTTGATTGCTACTCCAAGAGAGTTATCTTTCGGCTTCCAAATCAGCCGAATTCTCTTTTTAGGAAATTGTAAAGTTATTTTTCAAGGTTGATTTCAGCCTTGCAAGCAAGGAAATTCTTGAGGAAGAGTTGTTGTGGTTATCGGCATATGTAAAAGACACTAGTAAGGAAGTTGTGAAGCTAGAAAATGTTCCGATTGTCGGAGAATTTTAAGATGTGTTCCCGATGATTTAACCGGTTTACCTCTTGATAGAGAGATTGAATTTTGCATTGAATTGCTGCACTGGTACTACACCTATCTCTAAGGCTCCTTATCGGATGGCACCTCTTGAACTAAAAAGAGTTGAAGACGCAACTACAGGAGCTTTTGGATAACGGTTTCATTAGACCTAGTACACTCACCTTGGGGAGCTCCTGTTCTATTGTGAAGAAGAAGGATGGTAGTATGCGGCTTTGCATAGACTACCAAGAACTTAATAAGATGACGGTCAAGAATAAATATCCTTTGCCTTGGATTGATGATCTATTTGATTAGCTTCGGGGAGCTCGGGCGTTTTCTAAGATTGATCTTCGTTATGGGTTTCATCATTCGAAAATAAAAGCAGATGATGTGCTTAAAACTGCTTTCTAAACAAGGTATGGCCACTATGAGTTTCTTGTTATGCCTTTTGGATTGACAAATGCACCATTGCTTTCATGGATTTGATGAATAGGGTGTTCGAGAAGTACCTTGCGATTTATTGTAGTATTCATTGATGATATTCTAGTGTATTCGAGGAGTTTGGAGGAACACAAGCAACACTTGAGAATTGTTGCGAGACTTTGCATGAGAAAAAGTTATATCTTTGAAGTAGTTGTTCGGTGGAGTCGTTCTACAAATGTTACCGAAGTGAGAAGTTTTCTTGGGTTAGTGGTTATTACGGACGATTTGTGGAGGGGTTTTCAAAAATTGCTAGTCTACTTACTCGCCTAACTCGGAAGGACGTCAAGTTCGTATGGTCGGATCGGTGTGAGTAGTTTTCAAGAATTGAAGAGGCGGTTAGTGACGGCTCCTATATTGACCTTGCTTTCGAGAACTGGTGGCTTCACTATCTATTGTGATGCGTCTAAAGAAGGTTTAGGTTGCATTCTTATGCAAGATGGTAAAGTCATCGCTTATGCCTCTAGACAGTTAAAAGCACATGAGAAGAACTATCCCACTCGATTTGGAGTTAGCGGCCGTTGTGTTTGCCTTGAAAATATGGCGGCACTATTTGTATGGTGAAAAATGTGAAGTTTTTATAGATCACAAAAGCTTGAAGTATATCTTTACTAAAAGAGTTGAATATGAGGCAAATGAGGTGGTTAGAACTTTTGAAAGATTATGACCTTTCCTTCAATTACCATCCGAGTAAGGCTAATGTAGTAGCCGATGCTTTGAGTCGTAAACCTTCGGGGAACATGGCAATATTGCTCACTTCTCAACAGCCTATTCTCGAGGATATGAAGAAACTAGAATTGGAGGTATTGGTGCATCAACTTGGTTCTCGGTTGGCTAATCTTCAAGTCCGGTCAATGTTGATTGATATAATCAAGGCTAAACGAGAATGATGATCCTCGGTTGGGAAAAATCGGAGAAGGCGTAGAAGGCGGGGACAACCAGATTTTGGTATTCATGTGGATGGATTATTGAGATTCCATGGTCATCTATGTGTTCCCGATGATGCGGGATTAAAAAAAGAGATATTGCGGGAGGCTCACACTGCTAAATACTCAATTCATCCAAGAAGCACTAAGATGTATAGATATTTGAGAGAAAATTTCTGGTGGGTCAATATGAATAAAGATATTGTCAAATTTGTCGACTAGTGTCTTGTTTGCCAACGAGATAAAGATTGAACATAAGAAGCCGGGTGGTCAACTACATCCACTTGAGATACCTAAATGGAAATGAGAGCATATCACCATGGACATCATTGTTGGTTTACCGAGGACACCTAGTGGTAAGAGCGTTATATGGGTAATTGTCGATCGATTGACTAAGTTGGCACATTTCTTGTCATATCGATTTGGCCTTTCAATGGAAGACATGGCAAAGCGGTACGTGATCGAAATAGTCAAGCTGCATGGGGTTTCGGTGAGCATCGTTTCCGACAGAGATCCTAGATTTGTATCCAACTTTTGGAAGAGTCTTCAAAGAGCTTTGGGTACTAGACTCAACTTCAGCACCGCATTTCATCCATGCAGACGGACAATCATTCGGAGAGAGAACCATTTAGACTTTAGAGGATATCTTTGAGAGCATGTGCTATTGATTTTGGCGGATCTTGGGACGAGCACCTCCATTTGGCGGAATTCTCTTATAATAACAGCTACCATTCCAAGCATCAAGATGGCCCCTTTTGAAGCTTTATATGGTCGAAAGTGCGGGACACCGGTTTGTTAGGACCATGTTGGTGAGAAAAGACTAAGCGGTCCCGAGTTTATACAGCAATCGGAAGAGAAAATTAGACTTGTTCGAGAGCATTTGAGGATAGCACAAACCGCGGAAAAGTTATGCATACCTCAAAGCTGCGTAAGTTAGAATTCGATGTAGGCGATCATGTATTTTTGAAGGTCTCTCCTATGCCGGGCGTTATGAGATTTGGCACGGGTGGTAAGCTGAGTCCTAGATATGTGGGACCGTTCTTGATGTTGGAGAAGATTGGCGAGCTTGCTTATAGATTGGCATTGCCGCCGACACTATCTCGGAGTGCATGACGTGTTTCATGTATCTCTATTGCGCAAATATGTGCCAAGTCCCGATCATGTATTGGATTATACTCCTTTAAGGTTAAGGGAAGACTTAACATATGAATAGCAGCCTTTACGCATCGTGGATAGAAAGGATCAAGTGTTATGGTGTCGTACGATCCCTTATGTAAAGATTCAATGGCAAAACCACATGGTGAGGGAGGCCACTTGGGAGCTCGAGGAGGAAACAAGACGTAAGTATTCTCACTTATTCGAAAATTGAGGTAAGTTCAGTTATCCAAATTTCGAGGACGAATTTTTTTTAAGGAGGGTAGAATGAAATATTTGGCCCTTATTTTGATTAGGTCAACCAAGGTAGTGGACCCATCATTAAAAACAAAAAAAGAGAAGAAGAAAAAGTAAAAGAGGGCAATCGGCTACCCCTTTTAAGTGCATGACCAGGAATAGAAAAAGGAAAGGAAGAAAAGAAGAGAAAGGGAAAAAGAAAGAAAAAAAAAAGTCACGTGCGCTCCACCCACCACGAACGCCTCGCCAAATTCGTTTCACTAGGTGTCGCAGGCGCTAGGTAAGGGCTCGCACCTCTCGTCCCCCCTATTGAAGTGATTTTTCAGATTTAGGGTAAAATTCAGATTTTTGGGGAAACTGAGCTTCTGTGTCTAATCTCATGGGCGATTGGCCGAGTTTTTTGCTTGAAAAAGAAACTTTAGGATGTTATGGACCCGTAGGATTCGACGGATCTTAATTTGACACTACGATTTGCCCGGAACAAGATTTTCAATTCTGGTGCGCTACGGTACAGCGCGAACAGTAAACTTCGAAGCCTGATTTCGTTAGTTTTCAGTTATCGGCTGAGGTTGGCTATGTTGAGACTTTTGTAGTACGTTGAGCAAGCTTCGTGTGGACAGTAAGATGGCTTGAAACGGAGTTCGATGGAGGAAGTTATGGCCTTTAACGGTTTTGGCGCGCGAGCTGTCCATAGCAGACAGCATTGAATTTCTGTTAGGGATAAGTTTCCGTTGGCGCGTAGTCATTGTTTTGTCACTAAATAAGTGTAGTTTAGCTAAGTCATACGTTAGGATGACTTGTTACTCGATTTGATCCGTTTTTTCTATATATTGGATAGTGATTCGGATGAGTCGATTCGACCGACCTTCGTAGTTGGATTTTGGCTTTATCGAGTGAATAGTACTTTTCTTCTTTGAGTTTGTAAACTCATGTTTCGAGACCGAAAAGAATACTACATATGTTATGAAATAAGAAAAGAGCATATTTTTTGCATAATCTGGATCGAACCTTTACTACATTTTGTCATTGGTCGACAAAGTTTTGAAAGGTATTGTTTGTAGTAATTTTGGAAAGAAAATCGTTCGAAATGCCTTGAATGAATGCTTTGCGAAGGGAATATCTGAAAGCTATATATACGGTTTATGAAATGCATTTTGTCGATAAATGCTATTGTGGAGTTTGTCGATTTGTTATGAGATGGTTATGATTTTTTGGTTGGATTATTGGAGATTGTGCTTTATGTGCTATGCTCATATCGCTATGTTAAGAACCCATTGAGTGGGAGAGGTATGCATACTATCGGGACGTCCTTCCGGGCCACACCATCGGCTAATATAGGTGGTAGACCTAGCCAAGAGGGGTAAACTTGGCCGCCTTTGTCACGGCGCTAAACGTGACCATAGTCTAATATGGATCATTCTAGTAGTTGATGGAGTGGACCATTGTCTTTTGCCTTGATTGAGATTAATTAGTGAATAGACCATTGATACTTGGTTTGGGATTACTCAATGGATTGACCATTAATTGTTGATCTATGATTGTAAGTTATCGGTGTTGTTAACCCTATATGTAAAAAGATTTGCTGAAAATATATTATTTTTTTTATAAAGGTGCATAGTGATTGTTCGATCCGCTTAGAAGAAATGTATTACTCATCGATTTGTGTTAGCTCACTCCTTTCATCTTACTTGTTTTTCGGGTTCTTCAATGATGCACAAGTAGGAGAGCGCTTCGTTAGCGGGGGGACTTTTGATAGGGGATTTTTTTTGTATAAGTTGTATGTATAGCTGATGAGCTTCTAAAATCTTTGGTGATTACGCGTATCTTTTTTTTGGTTTATAGAAGGCTCTATTACCATAACCATAGGACCTTTTTATATATTGATATCGGGTTAAACATGTTACATTTTGAGGCTGCATCTTTTGAGTGAAAGGATGGCCGTGTCATTGCCCCTATTCTCGTAGGAATTTGGGTGTGATAGTTATGGTCTTAATTTGAATCCGCGCATTACCTAAATTCTTCGGCAAGATTATTCAACTACCTCGATTGTTGTTGGAATTTGTGATCCGATTTTTAGAATAGTCTAGCATGCAGAAATATCTCTAGAATATTAGACAACTCTAGATGTTGTCCTACGAAAAATCTTAATCTTGGAAGGTAGGTGAAGTCTGTGGTGCTAGCTTCCTTTGTGGGTGCAAAGGCCCTCTTCTAAGGGCCTAGGCGAAGGCAGTGATTGGCGAGGTCTCCTGGCCCTCGCCATTCAAAATGACTGGAAAAAAGAGAGAGAAAAGGAAATACGAATATGAAAATATAAAAACACAAAAAGCCAAAAATTACTAAGAACTTATTCAAGTCATCGACGGTTGTATCACGTAGAATGACCAATGTCACGTAAGCGATTTCCTATCAAAATTGGCAGAATGGACTACATTGACGTATAGTCAAAATGTTTTGGACTAAATTGATATAATTAAAAGGATTAGTACTAAATTGGTACAAGTGTTATAGATTTTAGACTTTCTTTGGTACTTTTCCATACAACTATCTATTTGTCCCCTTTTCCTCCTCCGCCAAATATATCCTACACACGGACACCTGCACATTCAAATCATAAACTATAAGTGGTATCAAAACCACGCTTCCGCAAATTAACAATTGTGTTAGGACAATGCCCAAATGAGCAATAGTCTCATAAGTGCGTTCGCGAGTAGTCCTTCCACCAGAATAGTCGCAAATGATTTCGAGCTAGCAAATAATTTAAACACGATGAGCAAGCAGCAGTCTTTCTTTACATTTGACTGCCCATTTTTGTTCAAACACCAGTATATTTTAATGCATCTCGCGGGTCTATGCAAAGATTCATTTACTTAGTGGTATGATCAGAAAAAATAAAATGATCATAAATTGGAGAAGGGAAAGGCAAAATAGTCTGAATCAATTTGCCCTATTAAGTTCTTTCCCAGAAAGAAAGAGCAAGAAAACGAAGTCATGTGGCAAAATTAAGCATCTTACGTACCTGGATCACTATCTCCACTGCATTCAGAAATCATGGCAAAGAACGGTTGAGAAAGTTTCAATTCTTCCTCATGTGACTGGGGTTAAGAAAAAAAATTGTTGGCACGAAATCTTTGTAATTTGACAATCAATCTTTTGGCAGCGGAGGTGGGGACAATGAACATTAGGAGGAGGGGAGAGCTGCCGCGCCCATTGTTGGGGACATATTAGGACGCGTTATCCGCATAGACTGATCGTCTGGATGGGTTGTGATTCTCTAAAATTTGAGGAACGGAATCCATAATTTCTGAGACTCTTTGCAAGCTAATGGGATGAATTACTACTTAGAATTTCTCATTTTGTCACATGAGAATTCTTACACTTAGTAATTATCTTTTTACATAGTAAATTACCTCAAATCATCATAGGTGATATAATACTTGGTAATTAACCTAAAGGTATGGTAAATTTGGCTAACTCTAATAATCTGATTGCGCTTATTGTTCGTGAAGTTTTATTAAAATGAGAGATAAGTGCATAGAAAGTCCTAAAACTAATCAAGAAAGTGTAATTGAGTTCTAAAACTTTTAAAAACTGCAATCAAGTCCTAAAACTTGTCAAATTAGTTCAATTAGGTCCTTACGTTAACTCTGAAAAACTTTTTTGACCGGAAAAAAAAATTATGTTCAACTCGGTTGACAGAAAATGCTAAAGTTTTTCATTTTTCTTACTTTTTGAAGACACGTAGCAACGATGTGGCGCCCACCAAGCGGTACATCAGAAAAAAATTGAAAAGTTAAAATGAAGACGAGCTTAATTAAATTTAAAAAAGCTAAAAGTGAAAAAAAAAAAACGTCATTGACTTGGCCAAACCCTCACGATGGCCTCTGCCATAGCCACCTGGAAGGGTCGGCGACCTCGAGCGAGGGTCCGCTAGCCCAAATCTAGAGCTAGGCACGACTCTCACTGAGGCCGGCGAGACCGGGCGACGCGCCGGCCCTTCCTAGTAGCTTTGGCTGGCCATAGCCTTGAGTGTGTGTTTGTTTTTATGGTTTTTACTTTTTATCTTTTTATTTTTAATATAATTAAGTTGCATTTTTTTCTATTTTTTGTTATTTTTTTTACGTGGCAATTGGTGGACGCCACATCATCACCACGTGTCTTAAAAAAGTAATAAAAATAAGACGCCTCAGCATTTGTCATTAGCCTAGTTGAAGGGAGTTAAAGGAAGAACTTGATTGAATCAATTTTACAAGTTGGAGGACTTGATTGCACTTTTTGAAAGTTTTAGGACTCAATTGCACTTATTGATAAGTTTTAGGACTTCCGGAGCACTTATCCCTAAAAATAATTACATTCCTTTACAGTTTGTAAGTGGGGGATGTTGTCCCTAGTAATTAGTTTTTGTTAATATGATTTTCTTCAATTAGTCATAATTGGCAGTTGACTATGGTTAATTTGTTTCAATTGTTAATAGTAACTTCCCATTATACTTCATAACCTGATGATGATATTACTAAGTAATTGTCCAACCATAGTTTAATTACCCTCAACTTATAACTTGTAGTTCCTGACCTTAGTGACTTGGCTATATGGTTCGTAACAAGAAATTCCGATTATTTAGCCCTAGTGATGGTAATCCGCCTTCGGAGGCAGTAAACTACCTCAAGTTATTGTAAGCTCGAAGGTCTCAGTGGTCGCATCTTCTCATTGAAAAATAGTAAGCAACCTAAAATTATTGTACCTTTCTCTTTCCCTATTTAGTAACTCTACTTAAACTATCACAATGTTTCTTTCAGGTTCGTAGTCGGCGGAGCCTATCCATATTCAATAATCCTTCTCTGTCAAAATTTCCCTAAATTAATGATAAAACTTACTGGAATAAACTTCCTTAACGAATCACCAATTTAACAAGCTCGGTTACACAAAAGATCATTCCATGGCTGATATGTTTTGACTCTACATGCAATGTCATGTTCTGTACGGACCAATTCAGCACATCCTACTGCCATGGTATTTCCCTTAGTGGTAACCGGACCGCGACAAATCAAATTAAGTAAAACATCAATCCATTATACATGTAGACCCAATCTTTTACATAGATTCAACACGCTTAGGACATTTATTGGTACTACTGTTACATGAATCCGATTTTTATTTCATCTAGATGCAGATGATTTGTCTGGTCGGGCCACTGTATAGCAAATACTATGTTAGCATCTAATCTTGCATGACCTTAGGGCTCAGTGGACTTCTTCTGGGACGAGCATACTTGTAGATAAATGCAGGCGCTAAGGTATGGGAGCCTGCGGCTTCCGCTTTCTGAAGGGTTTGAGGACGAATTTCAGGACTTCACGTAACAATTTCAGGATTAAGCGTAAAAGGTGGCATAGGAAAAGAAGAGCCATCAATACAACCCATGCCAGCACTGCAAGCCCAACTGTTTCGTATGCAGTATTCTTTCTGAAGTATGCAGTAGTCCTTCCGTTGTTGGGTGTGAATACTAATATGGAGATGGCATAAGTCGCCGCCATGAAGGTAATCGCAACCCACATAATCAGCATCGCAATCCCCGTGAAGATCCGATTCCGCTTTATAGGAAGACCACTTATGAGAAGCATAATGATGCTAAGCGATGCGATGAAGCTTATTGTGTTACATGCTATGAAAACTTTGTACTGCTCCGGGTACCTAAGAGCCATCACAGAGTCGCCTGCATTATGTGCTGTATGATTTGCATCGCCCTCAAAATCATTGTCCCAAATGCCGCCAGGTGGGGTCATACCGGCTTGGAATGCCATGGTAGCTAGCAATATCGCCACCACCATTAGCGTCTTATGCATACTGTTTTGCCACTTTCTCTTTCTTTCCTTTTTGTTTTCTTCATTTCTCTTTCTTTCCTTTTTGTTTTCTTCAGCTCCAGGTGGGCGGAAGGTGGTGACCGTGTTACTCGCATCGACTGTTTGCCTGGATGGGTTGTGATTCTCTAAAATTTGAGGAGCAGAATCCGTGATCTTTGAGGCTCTTTCCACGCTTTCGCCTTGTGTTAAAAGGGCAAGTGCCGTGAAACCTTTGGAGTTGGTGATGTTCGGGTTAACTCCTTTATTAGTCAGGAAGAGTATAATCTGCACAGGATGAACCCCAGAATGTACCAATTGGGGTCAAGTCTGAAAAAGACTAAGCCCCTTTCTGGATTAACTTTGCTACCAGTATTTTACAATCCTGTAGTGTTTGTGGCTAATATTTGATGCCTTCGAAAGGGAACTAATCCCTTGTGAATCTCTTTTGCCATCTTTGGCTTTATGTTCCTTCTAATCTAGACAAAATTAGTATGAAGAAAGTGCGGAGCGTAAAGTTGTATTTAATTATCTGGAGCAATGACTTCTTTTCCAAATATCATAACTTGTAATGATTTTTAAATGGATATCTTTAGCTTTTGAATATTTCTCTAACATTCACATTTGCTAGAACCGCCTTTTTTGGTTGATAAGCTCACCGAATGTGACTAGTTCAGAGGGTTGGTTATCTGAACATACCTTGGTTTGTCTGTCTGCAGCAGCCAAATGCAAAATTGTGTTGCCATCTTCGTCCCTAGAGTTGATAAATGTTGACGCCTAAATTTTGACTAATATATATTTTGCATAAAAATTAGAACTAATTTTAGTTCTAAACAAAAATCATCTCACATATTCATTTAGCATTGGCATACAATTTGAGCTTAATTTAACAAGTGGGTCCGGACTAGGCATGCGATGGAAAAATGCACCAAGAAGATTTGGGCTTGAAAGAAATATTTTCTCGGGGATTGTATTGCAAATACTCGGAACTTCGGGGATCGTATTGCAAATACTCGGAACTTCGGGGTGTATTGCAAATACTTGAAACTTCGAGGACTGCATTGCAAATACCAAAAGAAGATGGGGAAATGAAGATGGTGAAAGGAAGATGAAGAAGAGAAGATGAAAATGGAAGATGAAGAAAGGAAGATGATGAAGAGAAGATAATGAAGAGAAGGTGAAGAAAAGAAGATGAAGATGGAAGATGGAGAAATGAAGGTGAAGAAGAGAAGATGAAGAAGGGAAGATGAAGATGAAGAAGAGAAGATGAAGATGGAAGGTGGGGAAATGAAGATGAAGAATGAAGGATGAAGAACTTTGCTTATAAAAGAAGAAGAGTTTTGGGGAGTGGAGGAGAATTGAAAGAGAGTTTTTTGGAGTGGAAGAGAATTGAGAGAGTTTTTGAGAGGAATTCTTTAGAGAGGAAAAGAGAATTCTTGAGAAAAAATTTGGAGAGAGTTTTGAAAGGGCTTGAGTGTTTTGAAGCTCGGTCTACCATTGCCAATTTCTCGCACCCATCAACACAAGCCACAAGTTCATCACCATCGTTCAAGCTCGCCAAAGCAAAAGAAAGTTAAGTGATTCCCTAACTTTCTTTAATTTCGAATACAAATTAGCTCAGATTTTCTACATTGATTTTTTTCTCTATGTTTTTATGTTAAATAACATTTGCATATCAACGATGAGACATCAATGGTACAAGAATAGAATGAGAGCAAAAGGGAAAAATATCAACGCCCGGATTGCGGTCTCATGAAATTCTAGCGAGATGAGAAAGAAGCGTGAATGAGAGATAGGACCAAGAGATTTCTCGGTCTAACGAGTCACCAAATCGGTCCAATGGTCAAGACAAGCCCGGAGCACAAGTTTGGTGCACGAGTTCAAATTGGGAGTAATCTTGAACCTATTTCATTCTAATTCCATGTAATTTCTTTATTTCAAACAAATGTCAAGGGAAGAAAAATCCAAAAAAATTGATTCTTTGATCTTCAAGTAGAATTCATCAAATTTGTCAAATCCATTATTTTTTTCATGAATTTTAAGGTACCGAAAGGGCATTAGTTGTAATTAATGTAACCAAGTCCCCGGACTCTTAATCTACGGTTCGCGAAATAAGATAGTTTTCTCCCGCTATTTTATTTAGGTTTCTAATCGACCTACCGAAAATGATTAGTGGCGACTCCAAATTCAAATCACATTGCATGTTGATCATTCGAACCTTAAGTTGCGATTTGGTATGGACTTGGGAGAGTCCGAGTTAGGTTAGTTAATTAATTAACCTAATAATCCATTAGCCCGAAAATGATAACTTGTTTATTTTTTTTTAGGTCGCGACAGCTTGGCGACTCCACTTGGGGACCTAAAGAGGACTTAGGCCGGATAAGTTCATGAAAATGAAAATTACTTGATTTGACAATCTTGGTTGAATTTTAATCCCTAGGTGTTAAATAGTTTTGCGAGAAAATGGAGTTATAAGGGGATGAGTGTTTGCTAACCTTTTTGTGTAGGTTGAAGGAGATTATGTATGGTTTATATTGAAGTATTGGATGCTATGAACTGCCGCGCATGTTTTTCTTGTTTTTACATTTACACTTAGCACACACAACCCGCCATTGAACCCGAATGGCTAGGCTTAGGATGGTACTTGATTAGGGATACTTCGGCCATCGTCGTTGCGCCCGAGTCGCTCTTCTCGAGTCCCGAATTATTTCAAATCGGTACCAAGAGTTAACACCTCCATCATTCGCCGTGTGATGCGGGTCGTTACTTGGCCGATTTGGATGTTTACGGGGGATCTTGGTTCAATCGCAAGCCGATGTGGTTTAGTCTGGATATCCCCGAGGCTCCACTTTTGTCAAGCCATGCTAGATAGAAATCGAACCTCACGAGCATTTTCATGCGCATGTCTTTGTGGTTAACATTTTCTCTTCAAAGGAGGTAATTTCTTGAGCTTTATCACTGATTTTTTTATCTTATTTTGGGTCGGTCCATGATCTAGGTTGAGTCATTTGGCACACGAATGTATCGCATTGATATCCCTTCACAATTGAAAGAACTTGTCTTCATAAAAAATATTCGGAAGATCATAATCTCTCATGACAAAAACTTTTGCAGCAATCCGATGCATTTTCCTTTTAATAAGGAATTAATAGCCGAGATGGAGCAAGCTGGAATTTCACATGTTTTTAGACTCCAGATTCATTTTACAATTTAGAACTAGAAAACGTACCTTTTTGTGGAATTCCCAAACATGAAAGTTCTAGATCTTTGTTTCAACTAATAGCCTGCAAAATTTCAGTCTCTAATTCTTTTTTTTAAGAGGTCTTCCGTTCTTTTGTTGGAAACCGGATAAAGCAATTTTCTGGATGAATTTGTGTAAAGAAGTATTAAACTGCATTGATCCGTGTGGAACCCGCCTTAGAGTAAAACACGAAAGTTGTTCGTCGGTATGTCATCTGTCAGCTCCTAAATTTTGGCATTGTATTGATCAATGTACGAATTAAGATGAATTTTCTCGTAAAAATCGACGAAACTGAAAATTGCCGATGCGGTCTTTTGGTCATGTCTAGTTCGTTCATTGAGTCTAGAAGGAAGTCATGGACCGACCCTCTATCCTCGCTCTTTGTACTTACTCTTGGCTTGTCGCTTTTCAGGAAATTTATCACGGATCCTCCGCATATAACTCGATTGGTGGCGAAGAGAATGGCCGACATTAACGCCGCTGTTCATGAGACTTTGAATGAACAGCTCGATGCTCTAACCGAGCGATTCGAAGGGATGATGTCTCACAAGATGATGGATAACTTCATAACCAAGCTTCGGTCGTCCAGCTCAAGCCCTCCGCCCGGTTGTACCAGCTCTAATTCCCTCGGCGGGCAATTCCAAAGCAAGGCCCCGGAAAGTGTTCCCTATTAGACTACACCGCTTGGAAGATATTATTATAACAGGGGATACATGAGGAGGGAAACCTGAGTGGATTCGAAGTATACGACCTAAATGAGTCCAGTCCAGATTATGAGGAAATTTGGCGGGATTTGAACGACATGAGGAGATCAAGCCCTTGACCGGTGAATAAACTATCTCGGTCAACCTAGGCGATGCGGAAAACCCTAAAAAAGTTAAGATCGGGGCAAGCCGTTTCTCGAAATGTTCGAGCGCTGATCAAGTTCTTGAAGGATTACCGGGACGTTTTCGCCTGGTCCTATGCGAGATATGCCCGGTCTTGACCGTTCCATTGTCGAGCATTGTTTGCCGATCGATCCTTCGGCTAAGCCAATGGTGCAAAAGTCAAGGAGGGCCGGACCGGAATTAGTGCGAGAAGATCAAAGAGGAAATCATGAAGCTTCTCGATGTAGGATTCATTGAGACTACGAGAATATTCCGATTGGGTCGCTAACATAGTCCTGTCATGAAGAAAGATGGCCGCATTCGATGCTGCGGGGTTTGAATTGTTTTCATTCATGGATGGTTTCTCCGGGTACAATCAAATTCGATGAATGTCAACGACAAGTTGAAAACCACTTTCACCACACCATGGGGAATGTTCCATTACAGGGTAATGCCGTTCGGTCTCGAAAGCTTTGGAGCCACTTACCAACGAGCCATGGTTGCCCTTTTCCACGACATGATGCATAATGAGATTGAGGTTTACGTCGATGACATGATAGCAAAAACAAGGCATGGAGAAGATCACGTCGAAACGCTGAAGAAATTGTTCGACGGACTCCGAAAGTACAAGTTACGCCTCAACCTCGCCAAGTGTGTCTTTGGGACCAGCTCGGGCAAGCTACTCGGATTCGTGGTAAGTAGTAAGGGCATTGAAGTCGACCATTCGAAAGTCAAGGCTATTCGTGAGCTTAAGCCGTCGACGACGGTTAAAGAAGTTCGAAGTTTGATGAGTAGGCTAAACTATATTGCTCGATTCATCTCTCGGTTATCGAAACCGCTAAGCCATTCCTCAAGCTATTAAAGAAGAATGCGCTAGTCCAATGGGATAGCGAATGTGAAGAAGCTTTTGGGAAACTGAAGCAGTATCTCATGAATCCACCCGTGCTTGTTCCTCCAACGCCGGGGCAACCTTTAATCCTCTACCTCACAATCCTGAGTGAATCCTTGGGTGCTATGCTAGCTCAAGAGAAGCGGGACGATGGAAAAGAACGAGCCATTTATTATCGAGCAAGAAATTCACAACTTCAAAAATGAAGTACTCCGAAGTAGAGAAAACATGTGCGGCGTTAGTCCGGGTATTGCACGAGGCTTCAAAGCAATATACCTTGCATTACCAAGTACTTCGGTGACAGAATGCAATCCCATCAAATACTTGCTTAATCAACCCGCCTTGATTGGTAGACTTGCCAAATGGCAAATCCTCATCTCCGAGTTTGACGTTCAATATTTGTCCCAAAAGTCAATCAAGGGACGAGTCATAGAGATGTCCTAGCTGAAAATCCGGGGCAAGATGATGATGCCTATCGTTCGAGGATCGAATCATGTCGGTAGAGGATTACATACGGACTATGTATTTTGACGGAGCTGTCAATTTATCGGGGAGCAGGCACGGGCGCGGTTCGATATCTCCAGGTGGTCGGCATTATCCTGTGGTAGCAAAATTGGTATTCCCTTGCACAAATAACATAGGAGAATATGAGGCATGCATCCTCGGTCCTGGCTGCGGTTGAAATGGGGATAGCCCGACTCAAGGTGTTCGGAGATTCCACTTTGATTATCCTTCGATTGTTGGAAAGTGGAAGACGAGAGATGCTAAATTGCTACCCTACCATGAGTATCTGGATGAATTGATGGAGGAATTTGAAGATATCTCATTTGAATATCTGTCCAGGACTCATAATCGATTCACCGATGCATTGGCTACCTTGTCTTCAATGTTACAAGTCGTCAATGGACTTGAGGTTGACCCATTGAAGATCGAGGTACTAAAAAAGCCGGCATATTGTATGACCGTGATCAATGAACCAGATGGTAAGCCATGGTACCATGACATCAAGACTTATATTCGAAGCGGGAGTTCCCCGAAAAAAGTACCGTATCGACCAAAAGTACATAAGGAAGATGGCCTCGAAGTTCTTCTTGAATGGAGAGAATTTGTACAAGCGGTCATTCGATTACGTCCTACTAAGATGCATTGACTCAACCGAAGCGGTTCGTCGATGATGGAAGTACATGAAGGGATCTATGGTCCACACATGAACGGCCACTTGTTAGCTAAGAAGATTATGAGGTTGGGTTATTATTGGCTCACACTCGAAAGAGATTGTATTCAACATGTCCGGAGTTGTCACAAATGTCAAATTCATGGTGACAAGATTAATGTCCCTCCAAATGAGTTGCATCGATTATCGAACCATGGCCGTTTTCTATGTGGGGCATTGATGTTATCGGTCCTATCAACCCTAAAGCATCAAATGGGCATCGATTCATCTTGGTGGCGATTGACTATTTCTCTAAATGGATCGAAGCCGCATCCTATTTAGCGGTCACGGCACGAAATATCGCGAAATTTATCCGCCGGGATATCATTGCTCGATACGGTTCACCTGAAGCCATAATCACCGGCAATGGCTCGAACTTAAACAACAAACTAATGGACGAATTGTTTAAGGAATTCAAGATCAAGCATCCGAACTCTTCCCCATATCGTCCTCGGATGAATGGGAGCAGTAGAAGCCGCCAATAAGAACATTAAGAAAATTTTAGCGAAGACGGCTGAAAATTATCGCGATTGGCATGAGAGGTTGCCATTTGCACTTATGGCGTATCAAACCTCGATCCGGACATCTACCGGGGCAACCCCGTATTCTCTTGTATATGGAATGGAGGCTGTTCTACCGGTTGAAGTGGAAATTCCTTCCTTACGTATCTTGTCTCAAGCTAAGGCGACGGAAGTTGAATGGATCCAAGGAGAGAGCCGGCCAATTGAATCGATCGACGAAAAAAAGACTTAAGGCTGTATGTCATGGCCGGCGTTATTAGTAGAGAGTTGCTAAATCATTCAAGTTCGGTCTCGATATTTTCGATCAATGACCTGGTCTTGAGAAAATTATTGCCAATAGTCCCACTTCTAGAAGGGAAATTCGCTCCAAACTATGGTGGTCCATATATAGTAAAGAAGGTGCTCCTTTTGGTGCTTTGATTCGGCCGAGATGGATGGTCGTGTCTTTACCAATCCGATCAATTCGATTTGTAAAGAAATATTATGCTTGATTCACTCGATGTTTTCATAATCGAGTTATAATATTAATACTGATTCACGAGTTGTTCACATTTGAGCATTCGTTTGTTTCCTCGCTACTAATCTTTGTTGAGAGATTGTTTTGAATGGAGGAGCCTCTCTCGGCCCAATTGGATTGACCATCGGGAGCGTGAGATTTACATATTCGCGAGTAAAAGGGGTTATCTTGCGAAAAAAATATGACGACCAAGATGAAATGAGTAAAAACTTGCATTCATTTCATTCATCGGAAAGCTTTACAAATAGATCAACGGGGTGGGAACGTAAAGCCAAACCGAGCCCTAATGAGCATCACAAAGGTGTTTAACCGACTCTCCATACGGTTGATGCTCCGCCTACACCGATCGCTCCAAGAATCGAGATCCGCCAACTTAAAGAGGAGGAGCTCACATTTCTCTTTGAGGTTGGCTACCTTGTCCTCGTGATGCTCGCAGCAGATTCCAGGTCATGGATCGGCATTCTCCCGCGGGCTATAACCAAGGTCGGATCGTCCAGCCTTTCTTCCGGCCATGTGCATTGAAATTTTAAAACAATATTGAGCGGATCGCTCTCAAAGATGGTGCGGGACATGGCCAAACATCCCACCAAGTTTCCCCTCTCACGAATCGGCGGGGAGGACTTGTTCATTACCGTAGTCGAGGGCCTTCTTATAATTGTCGGCTACAAGGCGGCCAACACCAAAGCTGTCCGACCGATCCCGATAGCGTGCCTTCACAAGGTGGGCCAAAGTAACATTTTGATGAGCAACATGGTAAGCCTCCAAGAAGTTAGTGAAGAGGGTGGGGAAGATCCTGTATTCCTCCTCTAATTTGGTACCTTCAATAGAAGCGGTGTCCATATCCCTAAACATAAGACGAATCTCGGTTTCGGCCTCCGGATGGTTGGCTATATAAGAGTAGCCCTAGCCTAGGAGATTATAAAGTTTCTCCCATTTGGCCAAAACTTCAGCCGAGAAGGCGTGTGCGGGGAAGGGAAGCCATTGTTGTTGAAGCGGCTAAAAAAGAGTGGATGCAAAAGAGTACTTAGAAGGTTGGAGATGAAGATATGAAAGCGATAATTGTCTCGGCGTTATATCTAATTTAAAAGGCGGGGAAAAACTATAGCAATAATTATTGTGGAGGCCGAGTTAATTATCCGGGCAAAACTACAGACGTTTCGTCCAGTGAATCACGGATCTACCATCTCAAGCCTCACAAATCCGAAAAAGTTACGAAAAGATTTGAGAATCCCACCATGTTGAAAAGCGAGTGGGAGACAAGCATACTTTTCGAGAGAAAAAACAGCAATTCTTGCAGAGCCACGTTAGTTACTCGGGTGAAACCACAAGCGTTTCGTCCGTGAATCACTGGATCTACCATCTCAAGCCTCACAAATCCGAAAAAGTTACGAAAAGATTTGAGGACTCCACCATGTTGAAAACGAGTGGGAGACAAGCATACTTTCCGAGAGAAGAAACAGCAATTCTTGTGGAGCCACGTTAGTTACTCGGGTAAAACTACATGCATTTCGTTCGTTGGATCTTGGATCTATCGTCAATCCGTGATCTCGAGCCTCACAAATCCGAAAAATTATGAAAAGAGTTGAAGTCCCACCATGATTGAAAACCGAGTGGGAGACAAGCATGGTTATCAAGAAAAGAAAATCGGTGCGAGTGGATTCGGGGTCCCATCACGTTGAAAAAAATAAGACAAAGCGGGAAACACGAAATCTTGGGAAAAACGTCGGCTATAGATTTTCATCCGCGTTAAAAGGGAAGCTTTGGAACATACCCGATTACTCGAAAGAATTTGGAGAGAGTAAGCATATAGCGGAGAGTAGAGTGAACAAAAGGCGGTAAGAGGTATTTCAATCCAACATGTTTAGAGGCCATCGGCACTTCTTGGAGGCAACCAACCTAGACATCCCCGAAAGCGAACTGCTGGATTTCGAGACCGGATCCAACGCGACGCCGTAAAACCCAACTCCCTTGGCGGTGAAATTCAAGATCTCGACAAGAACAACAATGGCGTGGCAAATGCAGTCAACCCCGTAAAAGAAAATATCAAATCAAAGTGCTCGAAAGCGCCTTCAAGGAGTGCTCTTACGTGAAAAAGAGACGCAAAAATGAATTGAGCCGGATGATAGGAATGGAGCCCTTGAAGGTCAAGTTTTGGTTTCAAAACAAGCGGACCCGATTGAAGGTTAAAAATGAAAGTCATGAACTTGCGTTTCGAGGGAAGAAAATGAAAAGCTTCGAGTAGAGAACAAGAGGTATAGGAATGCTATTAACACCGCTGTTTGCCATGTACGTAGCGGCCCCATCTCCTTTGGTGACGTGTTCCTCGATGAGCCACATCGACCATTGAAAATGCTCATTCACCGATTCATCACCTAGAGCAAGCTCTCGTACAATCCGATTTCGTTGGAGATACATCCCGGAAAGTCGGTCTTGCAGAGCAGAACCGATGCCCTTCGAGGGAAGAGACATGCATCACTACAATTGGAGTTTCCTTGATGTCGCGCCAGCCAATTCAACGCCGATGGAACTCCGAATGTGTAGCCTACATGAAGCTTTAGTTTATTATGGGCTCTCAAAATATCGCTTTCGAGCATTATTAGCCAGCCCTTACGAATCCTCAAGAGAAGTAGTGACATGTATGAATGAATGTCTTGTTTGTTACAAAATCCCCATGTGAGACATTCTTCTTTTAACGCCTAGAGTTAATCGGGGGCAAAGAAACGAGTACTATCCACGAACATCATCATGCTTAAATGCGTGAATTCCTCCCCGGATTTGACTAAGCATTGAAAGCCTTCAAGTAAGTAAATGCGAAAAAGATTTGAGGAGGCAAATAACTGCCTCGTTCGTAGGAGAAAGCGAAAAGATTTGAGGAGGGCAAATAAGCTGCCTCGTTCGTAGGAGGAACCGAAAAGATTTGAGGAGGGAAATAACTGCCTCGTTCGTAGAGAAAGTGAAAAGATTTGAGGGCTCCTCCATATCGGAAAAGTAAAAAAAAAAAACGACGGATTGAGTGAGGGGTAAGAGTTATTACGAAATGGATCCAAGGCACTAAGACCGAAAAAGAGAGAAAAGGTCTGTCTTCGAGACTAACGAGATCGGAAAAAGTTTATAAAGAACTTGAAGTCTCCATGCACCTCCGAACTCGTCACGAAAGGCCATCATCGCTTTTGTGATTTTCTGGCAATTTATCTTTGCAAGTCCAAAGAACATCTAAAGCCCGGTCTCTAGTCGAAACACCCATTTTTCGGTCTACATATGGAAGGTTTTGAAAGGAAAATAAGTATGCGTACATTCCGGGCGGAAGTATGGGAAGCCTCCTATCCCGAGGATCTGCGAGTCATGGCCATTGATGGCAACCCCGTTTCCCTCTCGATCCTCGTTGTCATGTTAGAAAGTGCATGTATAGGATTTCGGCTTATGTGAAAGCAACGGAAGCCTTAGAGAAGTTGATGCAATACAAATATGATTTCGACATCGTCGTCGGCCCATGGTAGGGATCGATATGGACGGTCTCGGTCTTTTAAAGATCATTGATTCGAGTTGGATATACCGGTGATCATAATATTAGCAAGTGATGATCGGCAGTTCATAACGAGGGCCATATTGCATGGTGCTCGGGGCATCCTAAAGAAGCCGGTCTGCGTTCAAGTGCTCCAAAACATTTGGCAACATCTTTGTAAGGAAACAATTACTTGAACAAAAGAACTATGGCCAAACTTACTACGACGATTTTGTCGGAAAGAAAAGGCCCCTTTGGTCCGCCGAGCTTCATTCTATATTCATCGAGGCGGTTCGACGACTAGGAATCAATTCAACACGACCAATGGATGTACTCAAAATGATGAATATAGACGGACTCACCCTACGAAGTGTCACAAATCACCTTCACGAGATTTAGAGATAAGTGAAGAAGCACGATGTAGCTTGGAACCAAGGCGACCGGAGCAAAGTTGACTAGAAGATTAATCCCGGGGAAAAGCTACGGAGCAAAAAGTACCCGACCACTTCCCAATCAAGAATACCTGGCCATACCGACCTTCCGCTGGTGGTTCTAGCGGCGGACCGGTTGATCATCCCTACGAGTTCCCGAGCGACGGCGGAGGCTCAAGCTCAAGGAGTCGGACCGCTCACGGCAAAAACAAAGTGAAAAATCTGTCGCCGGTGTTAGCAAGTAACAATGCCCAATTCGAGTATCAATTGCCCGAAAAATCAAAAGGTTACTTTGATGATGAGCTCACCGCCTTGGTCGGCCGGTTCGGAGTGAAAGACCTCCGAGTTGTGATCCGAAGCAAGTGATTATGGATCCTCAAACAACGATCGTTGGTGTATGATCCAAGACAAAATCAGCCAATCATTGGAATAGCCAGCAAAAGAGGTGGAACCAATCTCGCATGAATACTCCTTTAATTCCATGTATAGTTTCCCTGCGTGGGATATTTTTTTACTTTCTAGCTGTCTAGAGTTAAAGGGCGAATTTTCTCCTCTTTTATCAAATGCGTAAGTTCCTTATTAAGCTAGGCCCGGAGCAAATCAATTTGAGGACGATGCCCTGAACGCCCATAAAGAGAGATTCGAATAGCCTTACTTGGGAGAATGCAAGTAAAAGACCAAGCGGGCTCAAAGATGGGTAACTCCGTATCGTCCCAATTGGCTCTCGGTCGTTTCAAACTCTAAGTTAAGCTTATTTTATTCTCCACGGGAGATTGCCAATTGCTTTGAGAACAATATAACAAAAGCGAACCACACGTGGACGCCCAACAACACCGCGGCATAGTGGTTGGGGGAATGACGGTGGTCCGAGGCGTCCCGAGGTCGATCCCGGGATTTGGCATCAATGTACAAAGATTAATAAAAACATTTTTTGCTTCGCGAGATCGAAGCTCAGCCAGACGGTTATAGAACCCGGAGAGATAACATCCCGGACATACAATCCGATCAAGATGAATCGATCTTTTCAATTCAAAGTTCGCGATGAATACGTACATGGGTAAGGTGGTATCGTTTCAATTCTTTTAGAACATGAGGACATACATTGATGCTTTCCCTTTTGATTTTTACGAGGGGTCATTGCCTGTCCAAATAGAGAAGTATCCCCTCTCCCTGAAAAATTAATGAAATGAGAAATTCCTGGAGCCTTTGACAATCTCATGTCTCGAAGCGAGATAATGAAGTTTTGCAACGCATTTGCATGAACAGGGGCAACTCACGATCCACGCCCCTAAGAATTTTTTTATGTACTTGCGAACTTTGTCCGCCAAGCTAAAAAGTTGCTGCATTTTATATGCTCGAAAATACTCATACACTTGCATGGTTTGCACATGATTGTTCCTCATGTTTAATTTACCAACTCGAATAAGGAACATGAACTACATAAGATACATCGAATGAACGGAAGGGGGCATGACAGGATGATGAAAGGCAATCCTTTGCCAAACACGTCCAATTGTTTTCGGGTGAGATGAACGGTGACAAAATTCCGCATTCGCCGAGGTAAAAAGTTTTCTCGCGAAAGGTACGATAACCGAAGTGATGGAGGCATTCATTTCTCTACCCTAAACACTGCAAGTTATCCATTGATCAACCCATTTGAGCGGAGATTTCACTTCCACAACCCTGTCAAGAACCACCCCACATTGGGGCAAAACAAAGGTAATTCCATCAGCATCACGAGACAAATGGTTAGAAATCTTCTTGCTTGGACTAACATCAATCTTCGGGGAGGTTCTTTGCATTGTACTTGCACTTTAATTCAAGTGCCTTAGGGTGACGAAGAGCATTTCTTTTTCTATCCCACACATCTATATCCATTTGCACAACCCATTTGAGCCTGCAAATTCGTTTCTAAAAGCCCTCATTGGTGATCATTGTTGTCCCAAAGTAAATATGGCCCATCTTTGAGTAGAAGGACCTGAAAAGCTGGATCCATAGAAAATCTCCCAATGAACTCATCAAGATACAATCGTAAAAGAGAGTTGGGAGTAAAAAAAAAAAGGAGAAGAAAGAAGAAAGGCTGATTCCACAAAAAATTCCTAGGCATTTAAAAAGCAAAGTGCCTATCAAAAGCAAGGCCAATGCCCTTTCAATTCATTGTTCATTTGTAGAATATTTCTGCACAATTTTTCTATAAGGGTTGAGAGAAAAATCTCCATGAAGTATCAAATTGCAAATGCAATCTTCGGTTCATACCATCCTCGAGCAATGATGGTATCCTCGAAGGCCACGATCGGTGACAAGATTGTAATGATCACCAACATCAAGCCCCTTCTCAAACATCTTCCGAGCCAAAACGAACCCTTTCGTTTCTCGGTCCCCAAATCATTACCTCCATTACAACCCTTTAAAAGCCTTTTTGACTAGGGCACTTGAATTAATGTGGAGTTCAATGATTTTAAGCATCACTCGAAGAAGTTCGAGCAAGATTACTTCTCTCTCATTTTTTGCGGGGTTCTTGACTTGTAAACCCGGAGAGATGATGAAGGAATTCATTTCAGCAGCCTTGACTCAACTAGAGTCCCCTTTGTAAACCTTTGACCTAGCCCTCATTACGGTCATAATCAAGACTTTCGGATCGTCTCGGTCGTATCAATTGCGAGATTACTCGGATCCTTATCGAATGCGATGATGGAAAGATTGAGTGATTTCTTTTGAATCCATGCAGACGGGATAAATAACTTTTCTTGAGAGTGAGAGAAAACCCTTTCGGATGAAGTCCCCCATTCAGCTCACATTCGAGGTATTCATAATGTGAGAACATCCCCGGACAGGGTTGGTAATGCAAACTTGATAGAATGGTTATGCATAAATCATGATATGAGTGATTGCATTATACACATGTTATTTCTAATCATTGCAAGCTCCGTAGGAAAGTTTTGCATGAACTCATTGTTGAACATGTTTGCGCATGTTACCTTTGACATTCTATGATGGCTAATACATTCCCGATGTTCGATGTCCCTCCCAAGGTCTCGAAATTCATCCAAGGATTATTGAATGAGCAAGTTCTCCGGGCAAATGCCTACCATGTATGATATGAGCGATCTGTTTCGTTCTTTGATTAATCGTTCGGAGAACCCGGGTAAGTTTTCGAACCCATTTTCAAATTAACAACTCCTATGATGATAGTTGTTACGATTCAATTCAGTGCAATATGCCTCTCCCGTGAGTCGTGTGAAGCATATGCACCTGGCGATCTTGACATCTTATCAAATCATGACGACGTAGCTCTTATGATTTTCGTCTCGAATCACGAAGACATATGCACTTGGTGATCTTGACCTTTAGTCGGCTCATAATGACATAGCTCTTATGATTCTCGGCTCCTTTATCAAATCACGAAGACATAAGCACCCGTGATTTTGATCCAAACCAAATCATAATGACGTAGCTCTTAAGATTTTGGTTCCCCTTTGTCGATCACGAAGACATATGCACCGGTGATCTTGACCTTTAGTCGGCTCATAATGACATAGCTCTTATGATTCTCGGCTCCTTTATCAAATCACGAAGACATAAGCACCCGTGATTTTGATCCAAACCAAATCATAACGACGTAGCTCTTAAGATTTTGGTTCCCCTTTGTCGAATCGTGAAGACATATGCACCGGCGATTTCGACATTTAATCAACTCACAACGACGTAGCTCTTGTGAACTTGATTCCACTTCTTTCGACTCACAACGACGTAGCTCTTGTGATCCGGAAGGATACACATATCTTGCTGCCTCTCGCATTAGGGAGAAGTCTCGATAACAGATAGCCCAAATACCTTAAGATCCTCGTGTTTGCAAGAAACTTGGAAATTAAGGGAATCACCAGCTTATGAGGTATTTGGTAAAACAAGTATTCTCGTATGCGATCCATGTGCAGTTTCTCTAACATGAAAAAGAGAAATTATGACACATGTTATTCTGATCTTGCATATCATGCATCACTTCATAAAAAATGGGACTAAAACTCCCGCAAAAAGTTCATCCATCATTTGCACTATCAAAATTTAGGGTTCAATTTTATCTTTGAGCGAAACCTCTACGAGCCTCCACTCAAAGAGGGGCATTGTTGACGCCTAAATTTTGACTAATATATATTTTGCATAAAAATTAGAACTAATTTTAGTTCTAAACAAAAATCATCTCACATATTCATTTAGCATTGGCATACAATTTGAGCTTAATTTAACAGAGTCCGGACTAGGCATGCGATGGAAAAATGCACCAAGAAGATTTGGGCTTGAAAGAAATATTTTCTCGGGGATCGTATTGCAAATACTCGAACTTCATCAGGAAATACTGAACTTGGATCAGTATTGCAAATACTTGAAACTTCAGGAACTGCATTGCAAATACCAAAAGAAGATGGGGAAATGAAGATGAAGAAGAGAAGATGAAAATGGAAGATGAAGAAAGGAAGATGATGAAGAGAAGATAATGAAGAGAAGGTGAAGAAAAGAAGATGAAAATGGAAGATGGAGAAATGAAGGTGAAGAAGAGAAGATGAAGATGGAAGATGGAGAAATGAAGGTGAAGAAGATGAAGATGAAGAAGGGAAGATGAAGATGAAGATGAAGAAGAGAAGATGAAGATGGAAGGTGGGGAAATGAAGATGAAGAATGAAGGATGAAGAACTTTGCCTATAAAAGAAGAAGAGTTTTTGGGGAGTGGAGGAGAATTGAAAGAGAGTTTTTTGGAGTGGAAGAGAATTGAGAGAGTTTTTGAGAGGAATTCTTTAGAGAGGAAAAAGAGAATTCTTGAGAAAAAATTTGGAGAGAGTTTTGAAAGGGCTTGAGTGTTTTGAAGCTCGGTCTACCATTGCCAATTTCTCGCACCCATCAACACAAGCCACAAGTTCATCACCATCGTTCAAGCTCGCAAAGAAAAGAAAGTTAAGTGATTCCCTAACTTTCTTTAATTTCGAATACAAATTAGCTCGGATTTTCTACATTGATTTTTTTCTCTATGTTTTTATGTTAAATAACATTGCATATCAACGATGAGACATCAATGGTACAAGAATAGAATGAGAGCAAAAAGGGAAAAATATCAACGCCCGGATTGCGGTCTCATGAAATTATAGCGAGATGAGAAAGAAGCGTGAATGAGAGATAGGACCAAGAGATTTCTCGGCCTAACGAGTCACCAAATCGGTCCAATGGTCAAGACAAGCCCGGAGCACAAGTTTGGTGCACGAGTTCAAATTGGGGAGTAATCTTGAACCTATTTCATTCTAATTCCATGTAATTTCTTTATTTCAAACAAATGTCGAGGAAGAAAAACCCAAAAAAAATTGATTCTTTGATCTTCAAGTAGAATTCATCAAATTTGTCAAATCCATTATTTTTTTCATGAATTTTAAGGTACCGAAAGGGCATTAGTTGTAATTAATGTAACCAAGTCCCCGGACTCTTAATCTACCGGTTCGAGAAATAAGATAGTTTTCTCCCGCTATTTTATTTAGGTTTCTAATCGACCTACCGAAAATGATTAGTGGCGACTCCAAATTCAAATCACATTGCATGTTGATCATTCGAACCTTAAGTTGCGATTTGGTATGGACTTGGGAGAGTCAGGAGTTAGGTTAGTTAATTAATTAACCCGATAATCCATTAAGCCGAAAATGATAACTTGTTTATTTTTTTTTTAGGTCGCGACAATAAACTGATCATCGCCCAAGATATCTATCAAAAGCTTCAAAGCCTCCAGTCTGTTGTGCTTCACGCATAAATGCAGGATTGTCTGGCCATGTTCGATAACACTACGGGCGGCATCAGGTCTCGCTCGAACTAATAATTCCAACACATCCACTTGCCCTTTCATGGCCGCGACATGAAGAGGGTTTCTTTCGTATTTGTCACGGATGAAACATATTTCAGGGCCGACTCTTAACAAGCTTGCCACTATGTTAACATACCCTTTTGCTGCCGCGAGATGAAGAGGCGCTGAACTCCGAGAATCTTGCTCACTTGCCAGCTCGGCCTTCCGAGCTAGGACCTCTTCCACGAATTCCGAGTGTCCGAGCATGGCTGCGATGTGCAGAGGAGTTTCTGTGTGATTCCCAGTCATGACTCGATCGAGAAGCAGCTTATCTTTTCCAAGCAACTCAAGCAAAGAAGGAACGTTTCCTTTCACGGCGGCTTCGTAGAGCTTGGACTCCATGTTTGGCTCTCTAAAATGGGAGTTTCGGAATACTCAGTCCTCCATTTGGAGACTTGAATATAAATTGTCGCAAGACTCAGAATCAAGTCAACCTTGGCTGTAGGCTTGACGAAGACCGAATATTGATTGGTAGATATTTCTTATCTGCAAGTATGTGGCTCAGTTCGCATCGCAGGCGTGTCCTAGTGTGTCAGGTAAGGTGATGGCCCCCATTTTCTGGCGAGTCTCGTCTCCATTTGGTCCGTGTAACATTGGTCAAGAATCACTCCGACGATCTTAGACATGATTGGCTGAGATCAAAGACCAGCATTCTCTAAGGAAATTTCGACGAGCAATCAGGGATATATCAACACCAGTTCTTTCCTTTTCTTACGAATATGGACATATATGAACGCGTGAACTTGACTTGCATAGACCAAATGCCTACAATGTCCCCACCAAATGGTCCCCTGATGCATCCCCCGATTTCCTAGACACTACATGTGTACTTCAAGAGCTCTTGTTATGGTCTTATTCGAGCTTGCGCGTTACCTTGTTCTTCAGCGAAGATCATTCAAATTTATGGATTGTGTTAGGAAGATGCTTGATAAGTAACTTATAAATTCAAAATCCATTCTCAAACGGCTCGATCTGTATACAAAAAGATGGGAATTCATCAATCTATAAATGGGTCTTTATCAGTTATTAGCCTATGTAACTTCAGCTACAAGAAGATGGGATTTCATTGCAAAAAGATGAGAAATTCTAAAGACCAGGAAAGGTTGTGGGGGACTTTGGCTCTGGAGATCTCATCACCTTCTACAAAGCCATGCTTGGTAAGCAAGCCTGGAGACTCACAATTCCCAAATGCTTTATGGATTATAGGTTTGAAGAGCATCTATAACCCTAATGGGAGACCCATGGAATGCACGTATATGGCACGTAAATTATGGTCAAGATTGCATACTCGTGATCGCAATGTACGTGCAATTTAGAGAAATACTACACTCACATGCGATGAAATACTGGTACTTTTTCAAGTGCTTATCAAATTTGTCAGTCGGGGTTATATACCGGCTTGGACTGCTATGGTAGCTATCAATGTCGCCACCACCATTAGCATATTATACATATTTACCATAATTTTTTTTTTTGAAAGTCCTTGCCGTAGTTTGCACCGAAGGAAGCTACCATTGTCTTGGTCGTCGCTTCGCTCGCAATGATACTTCATCGCAACGTTGTTCTTCCCTCAACCCCGCGACCAGACATTTCTTTATACAATCTTTAGACGTGATTGGGTAAGATCAAAGGCCATAAATTCTCTACAGTACATTCGCCGAGCAATCGGAGACATGTCGACCCCAGTCCTTTCCTTTTCGCCTGAACAATCGGAGGTCCTGTTATGTTGCGCGAACAAGCGATCGAATAATAAATAGACGAAGCAAGAAAATAAATCGGACACCTGAGGATATGCGTGGTTCGGTCGTAGAGGCCCACGTTGAGGGAGAGTAGTAACAAATTCCACTATGGATCATGCAACGATGCGCGGAGATTCTGAACCACACTCGAGTCACTCAAACACTCTCGGTGTTTTCCAATTACATCCAATAACGCACACAAGTGTTTAGCCTCACAATTCTTAACATAATAATCCCTCAATCTCGCAAAGGAATTAAACATAAATTCTTACCATAAGAATTTATCGACTAGAACACAAATTTCATGGAACTTCCGAAGAAATCAATTATCTCTCGAAAATAACTCCTCTGCAATTCTGGGCACAAGCACTCGCGCAAAACCGGTGCTTCGAACCTTGCGTATTACTCTGCCAAAAAGAACCCACCCACGCTGTCTCACAATAATATATATGTGTGTGTGTCAAGAAAAGATAAGGTTGCAGACTTCAACATGGAGAAGAGAGTCGGTCAACGAGTCCAAGATTGGACTTTCCTTTTTGACTTTTCTGTTATTTCTTTCTTATCCTTTCCTTGGCCGATTTGATATCAAAACAAATCAGGATAACTTTCTCCAAGTTGAAAATATTCGGACGTCGACGAATAATAGATAATTTCACATCTGACTTTATTTGCGGGGCTCAAATTCAAGACATATTTTAACAATGGTCTTATTTGAGCCCGCGCATTACCTAAATTCTTCAGCAAGATTATTCAACTTTCTGGATTGTTGTTGGAATTTTGTGATCCGATTTGTAGGCTCGTCTAGCATGCAGAAATATCTGTAGAATACTAGAGAATTCTAGATGTTATCCTACGAAAAATCTTAATCTTGGGAGCTAGGTGAAGTTTGTGGCTCTAGCTTAGTTCGTGGCAGTTAGGAATTGGGGTAAAAATCTTCTCCGGGGATGAGTGTGCTCTATGAATAGAGCTTGCACAGATCGTGGAGGTGAGTGGTGAGTAGTGCTTATAAGGCTTTTATCTCTTAATCTACTCCTTCACCAACACCTTTTGTAAAACCATTTCTAGGAACTAATGAAATTATATTTCCTCCTCCCAGAGCATTGGACACATGGCTATCGGAAAAAGTACCAAAAAAGTTCTAAACTTATTCTAATTATGTCAATTCAGTCCTAAATCTTTCAATTATATCAATTGAGTCATAAAAATTTCTACAATTTAACAATTATGTCATTTCCATCTAATTTTGGCCGGAAATTGGTGGTGTGGATCTTGCTTATCATATGTGACACGATTAGCGGCGACGTGGACATTATATATATATATTCTTTTTTACTTCCTTTTAGGTGAGGGCATGGGAGAGAGCCACGACCGACCGACGAGGCTTGCTGTCCTTGCAGGTCAAAATGAAAGGAAAGCAAATGAACTAATTAAGAAAAAGAATAGAAAAGAAAAGAATATAAAACATAAAAATACAAAAGATTATTAAAGAATTTTCCACATTAGTGCCGGCCATGCCACATAAGACACTCGACATTTCTTGCCAAAAGTGGCCGGATGTGGCAAATCGCCAAAAGATTCAGTATTAAATTGGCATAATTAAACTTTTTTGGTACTTTTCCCTAAAACTATCTCTCTGTCCCCTTTGTCCTCATCTGCCAAATATATCCCACACAAACATGCACCTGCATATTCAAATCCCAAAATTATCAGTGATATCATAACCACGCTTCTGCAAATTAACATTGTTTGGACGATGTTTAGAATGAACAATAGGGTCATAAGGTGCTTTTTTTTGGGGGGGGGTTCGGAGTCGTAAGTACGTTTACGAGTAGTCTTTCCACCAAATAGTCTCAAAACTCCAATGTGGTTTCATGCATCTCGTGGGTCTATGCAAAGATTCATTTAGTTAGTGGTATGATCAGCAAAAAAGAAATGATCATAAATTGGAGAAGGGAAAGGCAAAATAGTCTAAATCAATTTGCCCTATTAAGCTTTTTTCCTGGACAGAAAGAGCAAGAGAACCAAGTCATGTGACACAATTAAGCAGCATGTTACGATCACTTGCTCCACTGCATTCAGAAAACATGGCAAAGAATGCTTGAGAAGGTTTCAATTCTTTGTGACATGATTGATGTAAAAAAACAAGAAATTTGTTGGCGCGCAATCTTTTTGTTTTGACATTCAATCGTTTATAAGCGGAGGTGACAAGCAATGCCCAATGGGAGGATGGAGTGCCGCCGTACCCTAATCGTAAGCTCAAAGGTCTTAATAATTGTAGCTTTTATTGAGAATCTAAGCAACCTAAAGTTTACTTTCTATTTCCCCAGTCTTAGTAAATCTACAAAAATAATACTTGAAATTCGTAATCAATGTCTTCTATCCGTAAGTAATAATCCTTTTGATTGTCGTGATTTTACCCGGTTAATCATAAGACGTACAATACCACCGGAGCAAACTTCCTTAATTGTCAATAATAAACCGCTTTAGCATGTTCAGGTTACGCTTATTAAAATGGATCCCATGGCTGAGTTTCTTTGGACTTCAAATCCAATGAGTCAAATTTATTATAACCCCCACAAATCAAATCCTATAAAACATCCATCCTTGGTACGTCTAAACTCCATATTTTTACATAGATTCAACACGCTCGAAACATCCTCTGTTTTCACTAGCACATACACACAAACATGCATACTCAAATGCATCGTAGCTAAGTTGTCTGGTGTAATCGGCACACTGAACAACACATACTGTAAACTGTATAGCATCCCCTCTTGCATGGCCTTAGGGCATCCCCTCTTGCATGGCCTTAGGGCTCAGGCCTCTTCTTCTGGGACAAACACGTTTTGCAGTTGCTGCGATGTACAGCCACTAAGCCATATGATCCACCGGCTGCTGGTTTGTCGAGGCTTTGCGGATGGATTTCAGGAGACTTTGCGTACCAACTTCACGATTAGGCGAACAAGATGGCACAGGAAAAGAATTGCCATCAATCCAACCCACGCCAGCACCGCATACCCAACTATTCCATCGAAAGTATTCAGCTCGCTCTCCGGTGTGAAGACAAATATGGAGGTGGCATAAGTCGCGGCTGTGAAGGTTATCGCAAGCCACATAGTCAGCATCGCGATCCATGTGGTGATCTGATGCCTCTTTAGAGGAAGACCGCTTATGAGAAGCATAATGATGCTAAGCGATGCTACGAAGCTCATCGTGTTACATGTTATAAAATACATGTACTCGTCCGGGTACTTATCAGCCATTATGGACTCGCCCGCAGTATGTTCTGTATCATTTTCATTGCCTGGGAAATCGTCTTGCCAAAGGCCGCCAGGCGGAGTGATACTGGCTTGAAATGCCATGGTAGCTAGCAATGTTGCTACCACCATTAGCGTCTTATGCATACTTTCTTGCCACTTTCTCTTCCTTTCCTTCTTGTTCACTTCCCATGCAGGTGGAAGGATGGCGGCTATCATGTTATTCACATTGACTGCTCGTCCAGATGGGTCGTGATTTTCTACAGTTTGAGGAACAGCAGCCATAATCTTTGAGGCTCTTCCCACGTTCACCCCTTGTGCTAATAGGTCGAATGCTGTGAAACCTCTGAAGTTCGTAATGTATGGGCTTACTCCTTTATTAATCAGGAAGTCTATAGTCTGTAGAGGAGTAACAACAAAATGTACCAACTGGGGTCAGGTTTGAACTACACAAGCCCATGTTATACTTATTTCAAGATTAACTTTGGTACGAGTGTTTTTTCAGTCCTGTAGTGTTTGCGACTATTATTTGATGCCTTCACAAGTAAAACCCATCCCTTGTTGAATTTCTTCTGCTATCTCTAATTTTATGTTCCTTCTAATCCAGATAAAATTACCATGAAAATAGCGTGAAGTGTAAAGTCGTAGTTAATTGTCTGGACGAGTTATTTTTTTTCCACATATCATAATCTTCAATGATTTTAAAAATGGATACTTTTTAGCTTCCGAAAACCTTTAAAACACTCGGATAACCTAGAAGGGAAAATAACAAAAATAATCTTTTAACTTTGGGCGAATGTGCAATGTTATTCTCGAACTCTTAATTCGTTCAATGTGGTTCTTGAACTGTTTCAAAATATTTAATTTAGTCCCTAAGTTTTTAATTTGTTCATTGCGGCTCTCAATTTTCCGTCAAAAAAGTAAATTTTTTTCATAATTACAATGTTACTTGGATCTTTGAAAATTTCTTTTTTCAATTCATTTCCTAAATCAACAAAATATATGATTATCTTTTTATTATGTTTTCACCTTTTTTACATCTATAAATATTACGATAGTTTTATTTAAGCATATTTTAACTAATGATCTCTATAGTAGCAAAAGTATAACGTCATTTAAAGTTGTATCAGGTTTATATTCATGCTATTTTAATTTCCTAATTTAAGAATTTAATTTAATTTATTGAAAAAAAATGAAACATAAAAATTTGAACTTTTAATCCATCTAAAAAATTAGGAACGAGGTTTAGATTAATATAACTACGAGAAATCTATAGATATACAAATATTGTTGTCAAATATTCCTATGAAAATACTTATTTAAAAGTTGAAAGAATTATGTATCTAATATAACTCTAACCTTTTTGCTATTATAGAGATCATAAGTTAAAGACACTTAAATAGAACTAAATAATATTTGACATGGTAAAAAGATAATAAAAATAATTTGATGAATTAGAAAATTGATTGAAATGAAAATATATTCTAAAATCTGAGCAATAGTGCAATTATGAAAAGTTGTAAATAACATCGAGTGACTTATTTGACTTTGTTACGGCAAGTTGAGAGACTTGATCAAACAAATTGAAATTTAAGGTAGATTGAACATTTATGAATTGTTCAAAGACCACATCAAATAAATTAATAGACTAAAGATAACATTGCATATTGGGTCAAAGTTTATGAACCATTTATGTCATTTTCCTTATCCTAGAATGATAAAATTACCAAAAAAAGTTCCTAAACTAAATGTGCTTCTACTAATTCAGTCTAAACCTTTTAGTTGTATCAATTGAGTCATAAAGTCTTTTCAACCAATTTTGGCCGAAAATTGCAAATGTGGATCTTGGTTGTTCTACGTGGCATGACAGGTGTTGATGAGAAAATTGGTTTTTTAGTTATTTCTACTTTTAGATTTTCTTTTTCGTTTTCCTTTTGCATTAGTTGGTTGCCAAGCCTTGACGATGGTCGGCGAGGGTTGCCTCTCGCTGGATCCGGTGGGATAGAGCCTTGCTCGAGGCTAGCAAGGCTCCGGCTTGCTAGATCCCGACGGGCTAGAGCTCCGCCTTGCCAAAGCCTCAAACTACATCAACTACGACCATGGCAAGTGCGACTTGAATGTCGGGAAGAAGGCTTCTATCACTTTGTCTTTTTCGGCGTACCCAAGTAAAACAACAAGTACGGGATACCCGATGGAGCTCGGTCGTGGCGAGTTTGGGGTCACCTACCTATGCATCAATGCGGGCTCGCGGGCGCTACTCGTTTGCAAGAGCATCTCAAGCGAAGCGAGGACAGGCATGGACATTGAGGACATGTGGTGTGAGGTGGCGGACATGTGGTGTGAGGTGGCGAACATGAAGTATTGGTGGGCTCGATCTCGTCGGTATCTACTAAGGTTGAACCTCACTCGATGCCAACAAGTCGGACCTCACCTGTGGCTGATTGCTTGTGGTCATTGGGGTCTAGCCACCAACAGGGAAAGAATCAAAAGAACAAAAAACAACATGATTCCTAAAAAAATTTGTGGTCTATTTATTTTTAAAATGGTGAAAATTATCTATGTTATTGTCGGCCGTGCTGTAAAAGAGGGCCAACTAATGTCTATATCAGCAATTTTCGGTCAAAATTGGTCGGAAGAAATAAATTGACGAAGTATCAAAAGGTTTAGGATTCAATTGGAATAATTGCAAGGTTTAGGATAAAATTGGTACAATGCAATAAGTTTGGGACTTTTTTGGTAATTTAATCTCCTAGAACCGCCTCTTTTGGTGATAAGCCCAAATTGGACTAGTACATAGACTTGGTAGTATGAACATACCTTAAGTTGTCTATTTGCAGCAGCCAAATGCAAAATAGTGTCACCATAATCGTCCCTCGAGTTGATGAATTGAACATCACCCCAGATATTCATCAAAAGCTTTAAAGCTTCCAGTCTATTATGCTTCATGCATAAATGCAGGATCGTCTGGCCGTGTTCAGCAACACTAAGGACTGCGTCAGGTCTTGCTTGAACCAATATTTCCAACACATGCACATGCCCTTCTATGGCTGCGATATGAAGAGGGTTTCTTTCGTATCTGTCGCGAGCGAAACATACTTCAGCTTCAGGGTTGACTCTTAACAAGCTTGCCACTATGCTAAGGTGCCCTTTTGCCGTCGCGAGATGAAGAGGCGTCGACCTTTGAGAATCCTGCTTATGTGCCAGCTCGGCCTTTCGAGATAGGATCTCTTCCACGAAATCAAAGTGTCCGAGCAAGGCTGCGATGTGTAGCGGAGTCTCTGTGTGATTCTCGGTCATGATTCGGTCGAGAAGCCGGTAATCTTGTCCGAGCAACTCACGCAAAGAAAGCACGTTTCCTGTCATGGCGGCTTCATAGAGCTCGGACTTCATGCTTGGCTCTCTAAAATCGAAGTTTCGGCATGCTCACTGCTTCATTTGGGGGCTTGAATATATATTGTCACCAAGTTGACCTTCACGGTTCAACACCAGAAAAAAGAAAAAAAGCAAAACTTCACGGTAGGCTTGACAAAGATCGAAGAATGATTGGTGGTTAATTAGAAAATGGTTACCAAATAAGAACGACCGGGCGCGTTCTCAAAACCCGATAAATTGTTCATCCGGTTTCTTTTGTGAAATTTGGAATGAAATCTCATTTATTGGGAGTTCCTTGAATACCTCTAAGATGTTTCATATGTAAGTATAATAAAGATAAATAAGTGAAATGGTAAACTTGAAGAAAACCCACAAAACAGCTATAACAAAACAAAAATTTATGGCTAGTAACAACTTACGACCACCAATTGAGCTGCCATAACAGTAATCTTATATGGAGCGGCCATGATCTTAAGCTTCGCAACTCAAACTCTAGTGGTTGTGGCCGGCGCGACCCTAGTTGCCGCAAGCTTAGAGCTTGAGCTCCCGGCTATGGTGGCCGTAATGGACCTTCATCGCAGTTTTGCTTTCTCTTATATTGTCTGATGTGGTGCCTTTTTGGCTCATAAAATTTTCAACGAATCATAATGCGACCAGTGTATTCCGGCCGGGCACATAAATTCACTAGAGTCTATGTCATTAGTCCTGCAATACGTGTCAACAAAATTTGACCAGTAAGAGAAATAGAATAAACAAATGACTATACATGGACATTTTCTAAAAAAAGTTGACGGACGATCTTTGAACAGAAGGAGAAAGGAAGAAGCACGGTTTTTACTTTCGAACAAAAATAAAGGAACAATGGTGATATTATTCCTTTAAACAGAACTTCCATTCCACGATTTTTATTGTTTTTTATTTATTTATCTAGCTTCCTTATTTAATTAATTAAGGTTATCAAATATGTTTACATTCCAAGAAAGTCCAAACCGATTGACCATTCTTTTGAAATGAAAATTAGGGTCCACAGCCACTGTCTGTGAGGCTAGCATCTCCCTTCGAGAATTAGTGCATCTATGTGTTTTTGTTTCCTGTGGCCAATGATGGAAAGTTAATGAATGCCAACCTATAAAACATTTTCGAGACACAAATATATAATTCTCGTTTGCCCTTTCTGCTACAACCAAAATAAATTTTCGATATATTTCGAGTACTGACTGCAGTCCGAAAGAAACATGAAATGTCAGGAAATGTAAACTTGACTCGGCGAGATTACAACCAATACTAATAATAATCTTAAAAAGGTATTCCGTTAGGACATCCATACATTAGAATTGACTTCTAACCTAATTTTGCTTTTTAAATTGCTGCAATGACAAATTACGTTAGCTAATTTAATCGAATAGCCAATTTCTCTATCACTATCCATAACCATGTCACTAACCGAAGGTTCCATCCGTATTACCTTGTTGAAAGATATAACAATGACCAAGACTTAGTCCGTAATTAAAGACACAAAAAAATAATTAGTGACTAGTGAGGCAGGACTTATCCATTCTTCTTTTCCCGGTCAAATCAGACTTATTAGTTATCCTCAGCTTAGATCGATACGTAGTGACAGTCCGACGCTATTTAATTATAATCAGCCACCCACAAAAAAAAACCACTTGTGATCCTTTAGAATTCAAGGGCGAAAAGGTGTAGTTGGCTCCAATAAATTTTGGACTATTCTTGAAAAGTCAAAGTCAATGGTTGGCGACTAATTAAACATTTCCAAGACGCAAATATTTGATTATTCTCCACGAGATGTGACGGTGATATTGAAAGCATTCAGTGATTCGCTTATACTAAACAATCGGCGATATTGAAAAAGTATTCAGTGTTTTTGCTTGTTAAGTTTAACTATAAATGATTTTTTTTTAAAGGTAGGGCATAGTTGAGCACTCAAAGTTTGTCACGTTATTAGGACGTTAAGTGTTTGATATGTGAAATTTTATTCTAGTCTAATTAGCGCTCAAACAAACTGACTTGGCCCTTCGAAGTTTTAACAACGACATCGAAGATCCTTCACTCTCTCACTCTCTTTCCTTTTCCTTTGTATCCATTAGACGGCACCGTACATCTCTCTCTCTCTCTCTATTCAATTGTCACGCGTTCACCTACCCCCTCGGCCTTTACGTCTCTCTCTCCCCTTCGCTCTGCTGGGAACACGACGGTTTTTGGTGAACACCGACCTCTCAAGGCGCGCGTAGTAGCAACACTCCGCTTCAAAAATCAAACTACGGTCGAAAATTAATTTTACTACTTCTCCTTAAAAGCAAAAGTTGATTTTTCTATTTTTACTCTATAAGTTATTTTTGATAAGAGAAATTCGTTTGGTAACGATTGAAAATTTCTACTTTTGAAATATTATTAACAAAAAATATTCTATGAAAAATTATTAATGGTGGTCGAAAAATTTCTACTTCATTTTTAAAATTTTTAAATTTCTTTAAAAATAATTTTTATTATTAAAATATTATTTAATTTTTAAAAATAAAAATATATTATTTATTTTTTACTCCAAAGGTGGCGGGAGACAAGAACGGCGACTTGACGGCGGCGGTTGGCACGGTGGTCGATGGTTGGTGGCGATCTCGGCCGGTGAAAATCATGCGGTTGGCGGCGATCGCGGCCGATGAAGGTGGGCGGTGGCGGTGGTTGACGGTTAACGGCAGCAGCGGTGGGACATCATGGGTGGCGATGGGCGGCGGTCGGCAGAGGTCCGTGGTGGGTGGGGGAAGGCGGTTGGTTGTGGTCGTGGGCGGCGGCCAATGGAGGTCGGTGATGGGCGGCAATCGCGGCGAAGGTTGGGCCGATTTGAGTATGATAGAAAAAGGGTGAGAGCGTAATAAAAGGAAGGTGAGATGATAAGTACTTCTTGAATTGGTGAAGTTAATTTTTTTTTACTTCTCAAATTGGGGGAAAAATAACTTCGAAGTGAAAATTTCTTTCAAAAGTAAATTTTTTTGCCAAACGGATTTATGCTTCATAAGTTACATTACCAAACGGAGTTTTGCTTCTATAAGCACTTCGAAGTAGAAATGCACTTTCAAAAATGTTATCATGTGCACTCTCAACGGTTCTCTCCCTCACAAGCTCACCTCCAAAACTCCCTTCCCCAGCCTCAAGCTCTACGTCCCCATAGGAATCCTCAGCCTCTTTGTGCTCTTCATCTCTCTCTCCTCGAGAACACTCAATAAATCAAAGTAATAAATAAAGAAATTGCTAGAAATGCGACTAACATAAATGCAAAGCACATCACAACCTTACTATGATTTTTTCCCAAAATTTGATAAGTTTTTAGGATTTAATTACACTATTTGAAATTTTTAGCATTAAGAATCGCGTACTAATTCCCGGAAAAAAAAAAAATCCAAGCAAACAATCCACACTCGCCCAAATATAATAATAAAAAAGAACTGAACCGGAAGAACACAAGTATAGAGTTTGTTATTGAACTTTACCTAAATTTGGACTACGTCTCCTTGCAAAGGCACTATGCAAATCCACTAATTTTCAAGAAAGTAGGAATACACTCATAAACCTGTCATGACGTCTCTTTGTCTTTTCCTCTCTATTAGCAACGTTGCGATTTGCTATTCGGCGCTTCGCTACTTGGCGCTTCCTTTTTCTACTATTGATGGCTAATACCTCTACATCACCAAAATAAAAGGTATAGCTTTTAATCTAGAAGCGAAAAAAGAAAGATCAAAGACAAAAAAAGCCCTTAATAATATTTTTGGCTTCACCGCCAACATTTAGGACTCAATTGCACTTGAAATTAATGACATTCTCGCACTTCGTAAGTAGGGGATGTGGTAACTAATAATTGTCTATTGGTAATATAATTGGGCCACGCTTTTTCCATTTTCTCTTTGGCTTATTCACTCTCTGAAATAGTGTTTTGACTATAGTATCCTCGTGGGTCCCACCTTTTTAGCACATTATACCCACTGAGGATTATTAAAGTAAAACATGGGCCCCATTTTGTCTTACTTTATTGTTTTTCTTTTTTTTTCCTCTCTCTCTTCTCTATGTTCGTATCTTCTTCTTCTTCTTCTTCTTCGTTGTTTTCTCCCCCTATGTCCTCCACCTCTCTTCCAAAGGCTCCATTGGCCGCACCATTCACTCGCTTCTCTGCCTCATCATCCGCCGCGGCCTCGACCCATCTTCGTCGAGGCCTTCTGGACCATCATCTACTCTGTTATGAAGGGTCACAAGATCGTTGAGGTGTTGTTTGACCCCCTATGTGCCTAGACATCCAAGTTGTAAGAGAGAGAGTACCGACATTTTTCCCTACCAAATTAATGTTTTATACATAAGTATAGTTTACAAGTGAATTCAAAATCCATCATTTGATATCTAATCTAACTCAACGAAAGCACATTCAATTACGCTCTTGAGCATGGGTGAACATTTTTCAAGGGGTGGACTTCCTGTTCCGGCATGCTAAAACTTTTAGTAGTGTATAATTCAGTCGAGCTGGGTTGAGGAGTTGAATTGGTTAAAACCTGACGCAAATGATCTTGACAGGAGAGAGCTGAAGAATATCAAACTGGATCCACACCCACTTCCTGGTTCAACCAATCCGCCCTTCTAGTTTGAGAATATGATTTTCAAATCAAGTTTACTTCACATAGATCGCCTATTCATTGCCCTTCATGGCAGAGTAGACGATGGTCGGAAAGGTCTCGATGAAGGCAGATTGAGGCAATGACGAGCGGCAAGGAGGAGAAGTGAGCGAACGGTACGGCCAATGGAGCCTTCGTAGGAGCTGTGGAGGACAAAGGGGGGCGAAGGCAGCGAGGGAGAAGAAGATGATTAACATAGAGAAGAGAGACAGAGAGAAAAAAAGAACAATAAAGTAAGACACAAAAAAAGCGTGACCTTTTTATTTTCTTCAATTAGTCATACTTGGAAGTTCCCCATGGTTAATTTATTTCAGTTGTCAATAGTAACTTCCCTTTATATGCTTCATAATTTGATTATGATATTACCAAGTAATTGTCCTCCCGTGGAGTAATTACCAGCTACAGGACATTGCTTGTAGTTTCCGGACTTAGTAATTGTACTTCCAGCAATTGTAATTTGCTTACATCTTTGTGATCTTAATTGCACCTATAGTGAGTACATTGCTTTTTCGCCTAGTAACTTAGCCATATAGTTCGTAACTAGAAATTCCTATCACTTAAATCGGGTGACAGTAATCTACCTTTGGAGAGTAAATTACCTCAAGTCAGTCTGAATTCTCTTGAGGGACACACTTTGAGATGAGGATCTAGCACCTTCTTTTTCTCAACTAGGATTTCTCTCCCTCCTGCTGCCGCGTCCCTTCTCTTTTCTGTAGAAGCCTTCCCGAGGGAGAGAGGGTCTTCCTCCCTCCCCATCTCCCTCTTCTCTATATCACTTTAGTTTTTTCTGTACTTGTTCCTTTCAATAAATCTCTTCGTTAATTTTGTGGGGTTGCGATCGACATCTAAATCCTATGAAAATCGAAACGCGAGTGCCCTGAAAGAATCTGCTCGCTTCAACTCTAGGTGTTTGCTCCAGATTGTCAAGTGCTCGCAAATTGTCAAAACTTTTCTCTGTCAATCGGCTTTTCCGAAAGTGATTTTGTGATCAACAGGTATCCTTTTGCAGTTGTTCTCTCCCGATCTAAAGTTAGATTTAGATTTTGGTGTTATTCTATTCTAATCTAGAAATAGATTTGGGATTTGCAATGCGTTTTTTATGCTATTCCTACCCGTTAAGGTTGTTGTTATCTTTGCACGGTGATGGTCTTTGGGGATCGAGCCGAACCCACAGGCGTGGACCGCCTTTTGGAAAGGCCTTTGCTATTAGAGATGGATTTCTCGGGATGTGTGCTCATCACTAATAATGATGTGAAATTCGATGATCGGCCGCCGATTGTGCTCGGATGCAATGTCGGATCCGACCGAGTTGATTCACTTTTCGGATGTACTTGCTTTTTAGGATTTTCATTTTTATTTTGAAGTGATATATGTCACTTTGATATGAAATGAAGATCTTTCTTTTGATTAAAAAAAAATTTCTCTTGAGAAGTAGTAAAGCAACCCAAAATAATTGTACCATTCTCTTTCCCTATTCTCAGTAACTTTACTTAGAAGATCAAAACGTTTCTTTCAAGTTCGTCATCAGCGCCAACGGAGCCTATCCATAAGTAATAATCCTTGTTTGTCATAATTTCCCTCTAGTAATGATAAAACTTACCATTCTACCCGAATAAACTTCCTTAATGTCAATAAATTACTGCTTTAAGATGCTCGGTTACACAAAATTGATTCCACGGCTGATATTTTTCGACTTTACATCCAATGTCATGTTCTGTACGGACCAGTTCAGCACATCCTACTGCCATGGAATTTCCCTTAGTGGTAACCTCCACAAATCAAATCAAGTAAAACATAAACGCTTAAGGCATTGCTTTCACAAGCATAAACACACTTGTAGAGAAATGCAGGCGCTAAGGTATTGGATCCTGCGGCTTCTGCTTTCGGAAGGATTTGAGGACGAATCTCAGGACATTGCGCTACAATTTAAGGATTAAGCGTAGAAGGTGACACAGGAAAAGAAGAGCCACCAGTACAGCCCATACCAGCACTGCAATCCCAACTGTTTCGTCTGCAATATTCCTTCTGCTGTAGGGAGTGAATACTAATATGGAGATAGCATAGGTCACCGCCGTGAAGGTAATCGCAACCCACATAGTCAGCATCGCAATTCCCGTGAAGATCCGATTCCACTTTAGTGGAAGACCACTTATCAGAAGCATAATGATGCTAAGCGATGTGATGAAGCTTATTGTGTTACATGCAATGAAAATCTTGTACTGGCCCTGGTACCTGTGACCCATCACGGAGTCGCCCGCAGCATGTGCTATATGATTTGCAATCCCCCCGAAATCATTGTCTCAAATGCCGCCGGGTAGGGTTATATCTGCTTGGAATGCTATGGTAGCTAGCAATATCGCCACCACCATTAGCGTCTTATGCAGACTTTTTTGCCACTTTCTCTTTCTTTCCTTTTTGTTTTCTTCTCCTACATGTGGACGGAAGGCGGTGACCATGTTACTCGCATCAACTGCTCATCTGGATGGGTCGTGAATCTCTAAAATTGGAGGAGTAGAATCTGCAATCTCTTAGGCTCTTTCCACACTTTCGCCTTGTCTTAATAGGGCAAATGCCGTGAAAACTTTGGAGTTCGTGATGTTTGGGTTTACTCCTTTATTAGTCAAGAAGAGTATTGTCTGCACAGGATTAAGACCAGAATGTACGGGTGTCAAAAAAGCCCGCGTCGGCCCGACCCGATCCGGCTAGAAAATTCACCTAATTTTAGGGCCTTTTGGACCGGTCTTGGTACTGTTCATCGGGCTGGGTCGGGCCGGCCCGATTCCAGCTCTTTTTGGCACTCACGTTTTATTTTTAATTTAATTTATTTTTATTTTTTATTTTTTATATTCTTTCATTCGACGACCTTGTCAAGTGATTTTAATTCTAAAAAAAAATAAAGAAAAAAAGAATCCGACCCTACCCGGCCCGGCCCGGCCCGGCCGGAAAAGTTGGGGCATATGTAATTCGAGCCGAGCCTGGTCAAGGTAGGTACTATTTAGTTTCGAGCCGGCTCAAGCCAGGCCTAGACTCGACCCGTTGACACCCCTACCAGAATGTACAAATTGGGGTCAAGTTTGAACAAGACAAGCCCCTTTTCAGGATTAACTTTGCTACCAGTATTTTTCAGTCCAAGAACACCCTTTTTGGTTGATAAGCTCACTGAATGTGACTAGTTCAGAGACTTGGTTGTATGGACATACTTTAGTTTGTCTATCTGCAGTAACCAAATGCAAAATCGTGTTGCCATCTTCGTCCCTAGAATTGATAAACTGATCATCACCCAAGATATCTATCAAAAGCTTCAAAGCCTCCATTCTGTTTTGCTTCACACATAAATGCAGGATTGTCTGAACATGCTCGATGACACTATGGGCTGCATTAGGTCTCGCTCGAACTAATAGTTCCAACACATCCACTTGCCCTTTCATGGCCGCAACATGCAAAGGGTTTCTTTCGTATTTGTCACGGACAAAACATATTTCAAGGCCAACTCTTAACAAGCTTGCCACTATGTTAACATTCCCTTTTGCTGCCGTGAGATGAAGAGGCATTGAACTCCGAGAATCTTGCTCTCTTGCCAGCTCGGCCTTCCGAGCTAGGACCTCTTCCACGAATTCCAAGTGTCCAAGCATGGCTGCGATGTGCAGGGGAGTTTCTGTGTGATTCCCAGTCATGAGTCGGTCGAGAAGCAACTTATCTTTTCCAAGCAACTCAAGCAAAGAAGAAACGTTTCCTTTCGCGGCGGCTTCGTTGAGCTCAGACTCCATGTTTGGCTCTCTAAAATGGGCAAAAGTTCAGCGGGAGTACCAATATTTGTGTACGGCGCTCACTTTAGTGTCAATATTTTTTTTGGGATCACTTAAGTGCCAAATCAAAGAAAAAAGATTCAATTTCGACTAAAAATATTATTTAAGTGCTAATTCGGGCCAAACAGTACACGTGGTATTTTTATTAAATTTTTAATGTTACGTGTCAATTTTTTTAAAAAAATCAACCCACGTGGATTGTTCAACTTAAAAATAAATATTTTTTAAAAAATAAAAATTAAACATAAAAATAGCCTAAAACATTAGAAAAAAAAAAAAAGGGAACCGAGAGTTTGCAGCGGTGAGGGCTCTATGAGCCCTCGCCGCCACTCACCATCGTCGCAATGGCTTGCGAGGGGTGGGGGATGGTCGAGGGGTTGCCGAGACCTCGCCGGGGTTAGCGAGGCCTAGGCCGTGGCGCGCCTAGCCTGGGCTAGGTGCCGGGCCGGCCACGGCCGACCTTGCCTAGCGATGGCTCTGCGAGGCTTGGCCATCGCTAGGCGAGGCCGGCCGCACCCTCGCCACGGCAATGTTTGACCTCGCTCAAATCAAGTAAGGTCGGCCTCGTCGTGGGTTTGCGAGGCTAGCCATGTTGGCGAGGCCTTGGCGGGGGTCGGCGGGGCTCGGCTACCCCCTCGGCCATCCCCCACCCCTCGCGATTGTTGCTGACGATGGTGGGGGCAGCGGCGGTGAGGGCTTACGGCCCTCGCCGCTATACCATACTTCTTTTTTTTATTTATTTTTAAAAAAAAATTTATAGCTGACTTGGAAGCTCCGGCAAGTCACGCGGATGCCACATAGGATTTTCGGTGAAGCTCACCGCATGTTAGATCAAAACAATCGTTTTTCAAAAAAATTGACACTTAAGTTATCCGAAAAATTATTAATACTAAAGTGATGCAAATGCATAAATATTGGTCCTTTTGCTGTACTTTTGCCCTTTAAAATGGGAGTTTCGGAACTCCTCCATTTGGAGACTTGAATATACATTGTCCCAAGATTCACAACCAAGTCAACCTTCACGGTACGCTTGACGAAGATCGAATATTGACGGGTAGATATTTCTTATCTACAAGTATGTGGCTCAGTTCGCAGGCGTGTCCTGCTATGAGGTGATGGGGCCCATTTTCTGGCGAGTCTTGTCTCCATTTGATCCGTGTAATGTTGGTCAAGAATCACTGCGACGATCTTAGACATGATATATCTACTTGACTTGCATAGACCAAATGCATACAATGTCCCCATGCATCCCCCAATTTCCTATACACTACATGTGTACTTCAAGAGCTTTTGTTATGATCTTATTGGAGCCCGCGCATTACCTTGTTCTTCAGCGAAGATCATTCAAATTTATGGATTGCGTTAGGAAGATGCTTGATATGAGCAATAGGGTCGTAACTTATAACTTCAAAAGCCATTTTCAAACGGCTCGATTTGTATACAAGAAGATGGGAATTCACCAATCTATAAACGGTTCTTTATAAGTTATTAGCCTATGTAACTTTAGCTACAAGAAGATGGGATTTCATTGCGAAAAGATGGGAAATTCTAAAGACCAGGAAAGGTTGTGGGGGACTTTGGCTTTGGAGATCTCATCGCCCTCTACAAAGCGATGCTTGGTCAAATGTCGCCACTGTTGGAATTGGCGAATATTTGGAGACCTTTATTTCTCACACCGGCACGCTCACATGAGTTTAGGAAAAGCGAAGTATAATCCGACGACACGTGACCTCTCGCGCACGGAATGCGGAGGTTCGAAAGCACCCACGACACGGGTGTCCCATTGCTCGGTCACGGACTGGGGTTCCGCTCAAATTAGCCCATTTGTTAAGGGATTAAAGAGATTTCGGATAGGTTAGATTTTGGGCCCGTTTAGGACATATATATTTACTCGTTTTTGACCGATCATTGTAACAAGTTGTATCGGTTGTAAACCTATCATCATAGTGAAATCTCTTTGCGGGATGTAGCCCTATTCTAGGGTGGACTCGAGTAAATCGTGTGTCGTCTATTTTTCTTTTATTATCTATGCATTCGTTCTGTATTGGTTTACGTTAAACCCCTTCAGCCACCACCATTAGCATATCATGCTTGGTCAAATTTGTCAGTCGTGGTCATACCGGCTTGGAATGCTATGGTAGATGTCAATGTCGCCACCCCCATTAGCATACCATGCATACTGTCTTGCCACTCTATCTTGTTCTCTTCTCCTTCCAGTGGATTGGAGGTGACAACCATGTTCGCATAGACTATTCGTCTGGATGGGTCATAATTCTCTAAAGTTTGAGGAACATAAGCCTTAATCTTTGAGAATCTTTCCTCGCTCTCGCCGTGTGCTAATAGCCCTGGTTTTGTGAAACTTCAGAGTTCATAATGTTCAGGTTTACTCCTTTATTAGCCGGGAAGTCTATAGTCTGCAGAGGAGTAACAACAGAATGCACCAATTGGGGTCAGGTTTGATGTAGACAAGCACATGTTGTATACTTTTCAAGACTAATTTTGGTACTAGTGCTTTTCTGTCATGTAGTGTTTGTGGCCATTATTTGACGCCTTCAAAAGGGAAACTCATCCCTTGTTGAATCTCTTCTGCTCTCTCTATTTTTATGTTCCTTCTAATCTAGATAGGAGTTGACAAAAAAAAATCTACGTAGAAGTAGTGTGAAAATAAAATGGTGTAAAGTTGTAGTTAATTATATGGACCAATGACTTCTTCTCCAAATATTATTACGTATGATGATTTATAAATATGGAGGATCTTTTAGGGCGCGCGCATGGTAACACTTCTCTACCGGAAATTAATTTCGGACAGGAAGTTGATTTCTCTACTTCTTCTCAAAAGTAGAAGTTGATTTTTCTACTTATGTTCCAGATTAACTTCTGATTAGAGAAATTCGTTTGGTAACAGGTTGAAAACTTCTACTTTGGCAACATTATTAACAAAATCTACAGCGGTGGGCGACGGCGGCAGGGCGGTCGGCGGCGAGCCATCGGCCGGGCGGAGGCGGGCCGTCGGCCGGGCGGAGGCGGAGCCGTCGGCCGGGCGGGGCGGGCCGATGGCGGCGGGCGGGCGGGAGGTCGGCGGGCTCGCTACGAGCGGGCGGTCGGCGGGCCTGCTTCCGGTCTATTGTGCTTCACGCATGAATATAAGATGGTCCGGCCATGTCCAATGACACTACGAACCAAGTGTTTCAAAACATTCACATGCCCTTCATGGCCGCGAGATGAAGAGGGCTTCTTTTGTATTTGTCATGGATGAAACATGTTTCAGGGTTAACTCTTAATAAGGTTGCCACTATGTTAAGATACCATTTTGTTGCTGCAAGATGAAGGGGCATGGATCTCTGAGAATCCTGCTCTCTTACTAGCTCGGCCTTCGAGCTAGGACCTCTTCCACGAAATCCAAGACCGAGCATGGCTGCGATGTGCAGAGGAGACGCGGTGCGATTCTCGATCGTGATTCTGTTGAGAAGCAGCCTATCTTTTCCGAGCAACTCAAGCAAAGAAGGCACATTTTCTTTCATGATGATTTCATAGAGCTTGGACTCCGTGTTTGGCTCTCTAAAATGGAAGTTTCGGATTACTCACTCCTCCACTCACACCTTCCTAGGATGTCACGTAAGGTGATGATTCTTGGAGTTTTATTGTGGCTAAAAAAGTAAAAGTTTCCGTAATATAAATAGAGGTTTTGCTAGCATAACAATATTTAGATTCTTGTCGTGAATAAAACATATTGTAAGCCACAAATTCTTGAAAGAGTTGACCTCACGCTAATTTTTAATTGCTTGTTACTTATTTTTTGTAGCCTAAAACAGACTATTATTCTCACTTGTAGATTAAGGACAATCACATACTTATTTCTCAATAAACGGGATAAGATATGGCATGGGTTACGTAAGCCACTTGACAGCTTCAACAGGTGCGATTATAGTCTCTATCAAACTTTGACATCCTTGATCATGTAATGTAGCTATAATCCATGACAAAAGTACCAAAAAAGTTTTAAACTTATTGCATTGATATCAATTTGGTCCTGAAATTTTCAATTAGACAAATTTAATACTAAACTTTTTACATTTGTGTCTATTCGGTCTATCCGATTAATTCGGCCGGAAATTACTAAAATAGATGCTACTCAACCTACGTGGCATGATCAAGGCGACGTGGAGATTTTCTTTAATTTTTAAAATTTTCTGAATTTTTTATTGAATTTATTTTCGTTTAATTTATTTTTTTTCTTCTTTTCTTTCCTTTTTTTTTTTCAACTCGCCAGCCAAAGTTGTGATATATATAATGAATTGTGACATTTGACCACGTCGTCGCCGAGTATGCCATATAAGGCAGGTTGATGTCCATGTTAGTGATTTCCAGGTTAAAATTGAACAGATGGACTAGATTGGCGAGAAATGCAAAAACTTTAAGACAAAATTAGTCCAATTGAAATGTTTGAGACCGAATTAGTACCAATGTAATATGTTTATGATTTTTATTTGTACTTTTCCCTATACTCTATTCACGCAAAATGTTGTCAAAGCACTTCATTCTCACAAGCATGTGTATTAATTTGACAGGACATGAAATTCATGAATGTGGGACCTAGGCACTTTGGGGGAAATTGTTCTCCATATGGTTGTGTTAGGAGATGGTCACCCATGAGCCATAATTTAAGTTCAATGCGGAGGCATTAGCCTTGCCATGAAGAGAGTTGATCTTCGTTTTCTTCCGTTAAATTTTCAAAGATTGAAGGGCCAAAAATTTCTGATTCCTTTGATCATTCACGTGATTAGATGAATCACCCAAAAAATTTATGTTGTTGCTTTGGCGAAAAATCCAATTTTTCATGAACGAAGCAAAAATATTCATGTTCGATATCAGTTCATTCAAGAACAAATGATCGGAGACTTGAATATAGATTGTCACAGCCAAGAACCTTCACGGTGGGCTTGACGAAGACCGAAAAATGATTGGTAGATGTTTCTCATCTGCAAGCATTTGGCTCGGTTACTGCAAATGTCCTTCGATGTCAGATAAGGTGATGATGATTCTTGGAACTCCATTATCGTGGGTATGTGGGGATTCGTCTGTCGGCCATTTTCTGCCAAGTCTCGTCTCCATTGGGTCCAATGTAGGTCAGTTTTCACACGTAACATGTCCCCATGGAGCAATGACATCCTTGGATCATGTAAAGCATCCCCACTCCACTCATGCTTTTTGTTATGAAATCACCTCATGCGTACTTTCAGAGAAAGTGCGCATTCACATGTATTACTTTGAAAGGACGTCTATTTCATCGACATGTGAGGAATAATTTTTGCACTAGCGCTCCCTCAATCGAAACAAGCCATAGCCGTGGCACTTTCAGAGAAATTATTCTACCATATGGGTGTGTTAGGAAGATAGTTACAGTGAACAATAATATAATTTTTGCCTAGGATGTTTCTGTTGAAAACATGACTCGAGCTTGAGCCTGAAAAGTAAAGTTTTGGACTAGATTAAAGGATTAGTACTGAATTGGTACAGGTGCAATAGATTTTAGACTTTTTTTTACTTTTCCATACAACTATCTGTTTGTCCCCTTGTCCTCCTCCGCCAAATATATCCTACATACGGACACTTGCACATTCAAATCATAAGCTATAAGTGGTATCAAATGTTGTGGCTAGCTTTATCACTTAAAGAGGGGTGAATAGGTGATTACCGTATATTTTTGAAATTCAATGCGGAATAACGATCAAACAAGCTCATAACTTGACCCTCGGACGGTGAACACGAGTAATATCACAGAGTGTACTAAGTGTGCAGCTCAACTATCACAAGATATATATATATATATATATATATATATATATATATATATATATATATATGAATGAACAAGTATAAGTAAGGGATAGAGAAAACTGCACATGGGGTTTATAGTGGTTCGACTTTATTCTAGCCTACGTCCACTTCTTCACGCGACGAACCCAATCGGTTGGATTTCACTCATTAATTGCTCAAAGGTCACAACTCGGTGATCTCCCTTGAGACGAAGGACTCCACACTTATCGCTCAACACTCGTGTGTACACGTCTAAGACTTACAGTGAATATATCAAGAAGAATAAAAGAATTGAAGTTTTCTTGATCTTGAAATTTACAATATTGTTTCCCCTTACACCAACTTTTTTCTCTTTAGCCTTGAGATGTCTTTTGTACTCATTTACCTCCAACTATCCGTTGCAAGGCTTCCAAAGGATCGCTCTCCAAAACTACCCATTTGGACAAGATCGTATCTCAAAGAAAACCTCTTAGTCATTGAGAGTTGCCAAAGAAAAGTATTTCCTGTTAGATCAAATCGCCCATACAATTGTGATCTTGAGTTTCCATAGATGGATTTCTTCAATAGGAAAGTTACGCTCGTCTCCTTTGATCCGCGTTCTTGATTGATCTTCATCACTAAGAATTTTTAAGAATGATCTAACTCGATTACTAGCCGTTGTGATGATGTAACATCCCAATTAAATCATTTTTGAATCTCTCTTGAAGTTTTGGTTATCTGCGCGCAAAATACTTCTCTCGAGCTTGAGCATCATTTCAACGTCGAGCTCCCCTGCTCAACGTCCGAGCTCCACAAAGCATCTCGAGTCCCTCATAGTAACATCTCGAGCCACCTTTTTGTCGGATTCAATCATGTGCATCCTCATACCTTTGGACAATCTGCAAAACAAGCATTTCACTCCATTACCCCGAACCAAGAGTGCGTGGAGTGTTTTGTCGGTTTCAAAATTACTTAGGGGTTTTTCTCAACAATCTCCCCCTTTTTGATGATGATAAAACCATCCATAGGAATAACAATTGTTAAGTAGAAAGAGGTGAGTAACATATAATTTCTATTACTCAAATGTGGTCTTGCTAAATGATAATTCATCACATCATATCTGGTACTTTAGCAAGAGAAAGTTTTGAAATAGAGATGAATCCAAAGTTCGAATTCATGATATTACGATTAATCTCAAAACTTGTAAAACCTGTATTCGTATGATTTTGAATTGTGTACTTATACAGGTATAGAGCATTTATACTGCGAAATCATGTGAACAAAGGATTTTTCATAATTAGAGCACATGGTTTCGTGAACCTATATTAGTTCAATAATCTTGAGCAGTGTAATATTTCAAAGCATAATACTTATAGCTTGAAAATCTCTGTACTATGATGATCAGAACATTTCATTCCATGTTGCTCTAAGAACTTGTTCCCGGCGTTTATCAATCTATTCAACATGCTCAGATTATAACTTATTCTATTCCTGTTCAGAATTTTATCTATTCCACCTACATAAGAATGTGACTCTCTGAGCACGTAATCCATTCCTGTGTTCATATGACATCTTTTTCTCAAAGATGCACAAACATGTTATTGCTATTGCTATTGCTATAACTTAGGAACCTGTGGATTATAATCAAGAAATCTGACATTATTACTCACATATTCTCTAATCTCATGGTAGAAGAATAATTAATCGATATCACTTCTTTTAGCCTAATTTCTCCTATTTTCTTCCCCTTTTTGTCATCGGCACAAACGGGCTATAGCAAAAGACATATATATGCAATAATAATTCAAATCATTTCAACCATAGCATGAATCAGACAGATAAGTTCAAGGTCAGCAATTCATTCCAAAACCAACAAGAAAACCACAATCAAAATGTTAAAAACCTTTAAAACTGAATCAAAGAAAAAGTTTTTTTTTTATTTTAGGAGTTTGGATTGGGAGTGCTTGTGGACGGGGCTGGAGTGGAAGTTGTTGGAGCTTGGTCATCAGGAAGTTGGACTAGGACATATTTTGTGAGCTAGCTGATTTTCTGATCCATATCCTTCTTTATGTTCAAGATCTTCTTGTCCAGGAGGCCCAATTGAGATTCTAAGAGGCCTGCAATATCTTGCTTCCTCTGCTCAGCCTCAGAATTTATTTTGACCTTTTGTCCCTCAACATCCTAGTGCAGAGAAGTCTATATATCAATCAGTTTTTCATCCATCTCTCTCTGCTTTTGCACCAATTGCCTAAGAAGCTCTAAGTCAGTAGCACCATCCAAATCAGCTGTCTGAGTATCAACATTTGATGACTCCCCCTAAGTCTTACCATACTTCTTAGACGATGAAGGTGTTGTATCTTGAAATGTTACATCTGAGGTAGTTTTGCCTGGGGAAACTACTTTGTCAGTAGCATAATTGCAGTGCCCTCCCCCTCAAATGTTGCTTCTGTAGGTGCAACTCCTTCACTTTGAATGAATTCAGAGATATTGATCTGTTCGATTTGCTTTTCTTGAATCTGTATCAACAGGTTTGCCATCTCTTCATCATCGTGCACTTCTTCTTCAGTTTCTTGAATCTCAAAAGGCTTAGCAATTTCCTTGTCCTTTTCCTGGGCATCCTCAACATGTACAACCTATTGTCTTTCTTCTGGTCTCTCCTCTCTTTTCTCTTTTTCCTCCTTCTCTTTTCTTTCCTTCTCCTGCTACTCCATCTGTATTGTAGTCTTATCCTCAAAAGTTGACTTGACAATGGCTTGAAGCATCTCTTCAATCTCACTATCACTTACCAAGGAGCTATCAGAAGTTTGTTCGTTTTCTGTCCTTTCAAGCAACTTCTTGGCAAGTCTTCTTTTCTTTAGTCCAGATTTAGTGGACTTGTGAGTCATTGCCTTCATCCTCTCCATTCGAGTGGATTCTGAGGACGGCCCTACTGGTGAAGCTTCTGCAAATTTTGTTGCAGCCACACTCTGAGTAGCCCATCTTGCTAAACATTGTTTTACAGTACTTTCCTGAGGGACTTTCAAGGATCTGAGATGCTGTGGGATCATTATTCTCAGATATTCAAAGATTTTGGTGATCGGGCAACTGTCCCTTGTTCTTCCTTATTGTTTTACGCATGTGGAGAAAGATAAGATGTGGAAGAGAGAAGGGTTTTCCATTTAGGATAGCCTAGATGATTTTGGCTTCAAATCGTGAAACATCAATCTTTGATGATCCTTTGGGCCTAAGGCAGTTTGTGACTATCTTATGTAGAATGATGGTTCTTAAGGGTAAGTGGTGATGCTTAACATGAGCTTTGTTAGCTCTGGACATGGTTAAATATCCTGACAGTTCCCTGTAGACAACTTCATCTGAGATGGGGATTCTAGTGAAAGTAGACAGTTCGGTGTTTAGAATTTTCGCAAGATCTGCATCACTTAGAATGATGTTGTGCTCAAGGAAGGAGAATTGAATGGTATCTCTAGAGATCATAGAGAGGTTCGAGTAAAAATAGGCTGTCACCTCGGGAAAAAATGGAGCATTTAAAGAACAGAGAGTTTGCAATTGAAGTTTGGTAAGAGGATAGAGAATTTACAGACCATTCTTATCAAAATACTCAAAGTCCACTGGCCTATTTGCTATAGTAGTTACGGCAATCGGAGAGTTGTAATACTTGTGATGTTCCTTAGATCCGAACATCCTATCTGCCTTTCCTTCTTCTCCCAAAAACTTCATCGCAATCGGCTAAAAGTAAGCATAGATTATTTCATCATCATCCTCTCTCGGATGATCACTAATAGACATAGTGTCCGTTTCTCTCGAGCAAGCTTTCCTTCGCTCCAAAGCAACTTCCGGTGCCTCTCCTCTAGAGAATTCACCAACTTTCTCCTTAACCTTCTCGGAGGACCTAGCTTTCTAAAATTCTTTTCCTACTTTAGTGGCTAGCCTAATCTCCTCTTGAGTCAACATTTCACTAAACTTCAGAATCGCCCGCAAAAAAAAAAATCCATTCATTCGCACAAACTCCGAATATCATGATCAAGTCTCTCTTGCATCCTCATCCCCTTAATCACATTAGATAGTCCTCATGCTAACTTGATTCTCTTATCAACGGGAAGATTAGCATTACGTTCGGGAGTTCGGATCACGTGCTTGTGATGCGCTCTTGAAATTTCTTCTTCTTTTTCTCCAGCTTCTCTGGGAGGTCCGGTGATGGCGATGTACGCAACAATTCTTCGTGCTTGCTCAACTCTCTAGTCACACTTGTCCTTCCCCGGGGAGTTCGTCGAGATCATTGTGAGTCGGAGCATCGCGGGGGCTCTAGGGCCTCGCGATTCCAATCGGCCGGACCAATGGGTGGCCGTCGAGGGTGTATTCATCTCCGAGGGATTCTTGGGTGCCATTGAGATTTTGGGAGATTGTAGAGAGGATAGGGGTATTTTAAGGTTTGAGAGTTGTTGACGCCTAAATTTTGACTAATATATATCTTGCATAAAAATTAGAACTAATTTTAGTTCAAAAAAAAAAAAAAATCATCTCACATAGCATTGGCATATAATTTAAGCTTAATTTAACAGGCGTCTAGATTAGACATAGGGTGAAAATGTACCAAGAATATTTGGGCTTGAAAGAAATATTTTTTTTTCAGGGATCGTATTGCAAATACTAGAACTTCAAGGATCTGTATTGCAAATACTAGAACCTCGGGGACTGCATTGCGGATACCAAGAGAAGAGGATGAAGAGAAGATGGAGAAAGGAAGATGATGAAGAGAAGATAATGAAGAGAAGGTGAAGAAAAGAAGATGAAAATGGAAGATGGAGAAATGAATGTGAAGAAGAGAAGATGAAGATGAAGAAGAGAAGATGAAAATGGAAGATGGAGAAATGAAGTGAAGTGAAGAAGAAGATGAAGATGAAGAAGGGAAGATGAAGATGGAAGGTGGGGAAATGAAGATGAAGAATGAAGGATGAAGAACTTTGCCTATAAAAGAAGAAGAGTTCTTGAAGAGAATGGGAGTTTTTTTGGGAAGTAGGAGAGAATTGAGAGAGTTTTTGAAGAGAAAAGAATTGAGATAGTCCTTGAGAAAAAAAAAACAGAAAAGAAAATTCGAGAGCGAAAGAAAAGAGTTTTGATCGAGCATTATCTTCGACGAGTCCCAATACATACTTCGCCTCTCGCCACCCAACAACGCCACTGCTTGCCATTTTCGACGACGACCACGTTCTTCAAGCTCCGAGATCTTGAAAGAAACTATAACGTGTACGTGAGTAAGATTTTGTGTAATAGAAGGTAATCGTCTCCATCTTGATCTACAAAGATGTAATAATTTGATTTGAATTTTTGATTGTTTATTTTAGACATGCCACGTGTTTCAAAGTTTAGCATTATTACATGTTAATTTATTTTTGTAAATACTTGTGATTGGCCGTGTTTTCTTTCTTTCTAAATCATCCATGGTGTATATCGCATAAAGTTCAATGTTTTACATTTTCATAAAAAAAAGAAAAATAAAAAAATAAAAAAATGCACCTTTGAAATTCAAGTAAATTACCAAATTAAATTTTCTTCACGAAAATGGTACCGAAAGGGCGTTAGAGTAATTTAGCGTAATCAAGTCTCCAAATTCAAAATCTCGGTTCGCAGAAATAAGATAGTTTTCTCCCGCTATTTTATTTAGGTTTCTAATCGACCTACCGAAAATGATTAGTGGCGACTCCAAATTCAAATCACATTGCATGTTAATCATTCGAACCTCAAGTTGTGATTTGGTATGGACTTGGGAGAGTCCGAGTTAGGTTAGTTAATTAATTAACCCGATAATCCATTAGCCTTGAATTTAACTTGTTTATTTTTTAGGTCGCGACAACTTGGCGATTCATTTGGGGAACTATAAAGAGGGCTTAGGCCGGATAATTTCATGAAAAAGAAAATCACTTGATTTGGCAATTTTTGTTGAATTTTTAATCCCTAGGTGTTAAATGGTTTTGCGGGAAGGGAGTTATAAGGGGAGGAGTCGTGACTAACTTTTTTTGTAGGCTTGGTGATGAGAATTTTAACTTTCGAACTATCGGAGTGCCGATTGCCTTTAAAATGTCGTGCGTGCCCCTAATATAATTGCACTACACCACCTTGACTTGTGACCGAACCCGGGTCACCCGATAGTTTCGGGATGGTATTTATGTGGTTCTTTTACCTTGGCGGTAAGGCTTCGCTAAAGGTTATCCCACTTGGATCCCGAATTCTTCAAAAAAATGGCTCAAGGGTTGTTCTCATGCACGTGGGGCTATGATGTATGAGAGTTGCCCTTGTCGACCGAACCAAGCCGAGATGATTGGACCCGACTAGTCATGACTATGTATGCGGGCGGCAACTAGTCATGATGAACGTGCGCGAGGCTGCGACATGTCGTTACGTCTTTCATTTCATTTTGCTAAAAGAACTAAAATCTGAATCCACGATTCATGTGCATGTCTTTGTGATTGACATTTTCTTCTTATGAGCGGTAATTTCTTGTCTCTCATGCCCTATTGTCTCATTTTTATCTTGGGCTGGTCCATGGTTTAGGTTGATTTAATTGGCACATGATCTATATACGAATGGGTCGCAATGATATCCGTTTCGTGCCTACTCCGAAGCTAGAGCTCAAAAAGCTATGGGGTAAGTTGAAGCCGGATGGCCAGCAAGTACGTGCTCAAGCGTATCGGGTTCATGTTGCCGATTCTTGAGATCGATGTTCAAAGCGGGATCATGCAAGCACTTGCTCATTTTTGATGCCCCGAGACGACCACGTTTGTGTTCGGAGGTAAGTTTGAGCTTACACCCACCTTGGAAGAATACAGTATTGCCATTGCAAAATCAATTGAGTTAGATATGGTTGAACCACCTATTCGAGTAGATCCGGTAGTAGTGCTTGCTGAATTTTTTGGGTTTGACTAAAAAGAAATTGAAAAAGTCTTTGAAGGGTAACTCCGGGCATGCCCATTATCTTTCCTCGTTGAATGTTTTGAAAATAACTCCGACCTTATGAGATCTAAGATTTTTATCTTAATATTTTTCGGACTTATCATTTTTCTATTCCCTCGGAATGCTATAGATCCCGTGATAGCATGGACGGTAAAACAAGTTTGTGGTGGGGTCAATTTTGTAAATGCCATTCTTGCTGAAACTTTCATTTCATTAACACATTTCGCTCATTCCAAAAAAGAAAGCAAGAAAGAAAAAGATAATACTTTTCGAGCCCCAATCGAGCTTTTACAAATCTGGTTTTTATCACATCTTTCTCAATTCGGGGAAAACATGATCGTATTTGAAATGGGTATGACCGACAATCCTATTTTAAGATTTAAACAAATACAAGATCGAACTAAAAACTTGCACTATACGCAAGTGGGTCCATTTATTCGAGAATCCAAATCCTAAGATTTTCCTTTGGCAAGTTGTATGGTTCCGAGTGGTGGAGGCTCGACTATGCCATGGCGATCAAAAGCCCGTGCCTTTGATGGGCATTTATGGAGCAACCAGCTATCAACCTCTTCGAGTTACACGACAATTTCGGGTTCTGCGGGATATCCCGCCTTCATTTGGGCCCAACGAATTTCAAGTTCAATTTGAGAAGGACGAGAACTACAGAGCGTAACCGAGACGTCATTACGAGGCTTGGCAGAGTGTTCTAATCGAAGCCGATTTGGCCCATAGAGCGACTCACCGGAAAAATGAAGAGTCACTTTGCCACAACTCAGTATACTCGGTCTCATTCCATCCCTGCTGAGATACTCCCGAAGATTCCGATCTGCAACAATAAAGCATACCCGTCTAGCCCAACTCAAAGCCAGCGAAAAGAAGGCGATGAAGGCCCTAGAAAAGGCAGATACTTTGGCAAAGGAGAACGTACGATTACGGCGTGCCTTGAAGGCCCATTCGTCTATAGATCACGTGGCCTCTAAAAAAAAGAAAGACTGTTTGAATTGAGTCATGCATTTACTTTCATAGTTTGATTGTTTAGGAATCTCATTGTCTTGTTTCACACTTTGCTTCGTAGTTTTTACAATTTCATTAGTTGTTCTCAATTCGATTTGGCTTGTTCTGTTGTACGATTTTTACTAAATTCTACAATCGAGTTTTGAGTAAGTGCCAAACATGAAAGTTGTAAACCTATGTTTCAAATAATATCCTGCAAAATTTCAGAATTAAATTCATGATTTAAGATGGCCTTTCGTTTTTCTCAACTACTTGCGGTTATAACAGTTTTCTGAATGCAATATTTCGGAAAGATACATTAAACTGATTTGATCTGCTCATTTCTAGTCCGATTGGCCAACATAAAAGTTGTTCATCATCTTCTCAACTATAAGCTCGTAAAATTTGGACGTGTTTTGACCAATGTGCGAATTAATACGGATTTTTTCGTAAAAGCGGACAAACTGAAAATTACCTGTTTCAATTCTTTAGTCGCTTTGTTCGTTTGAGTCTAGAGGGATGCCATGGGCCGGCTCGCTATTCTTGTTCATTGTACTTATTTTGGCTGGTTACTTTTGAAGGTAATTTATCACGGATCATCCGCACATTACCCGGTCGGTGGCTAAGAAAATGGCGGACAAGGCTGAAATCAACAACGTAGTCCGGGAAGCTCTGCGAGAGCAATTCGAGGCCATGAATCGGAGGTTTGAGGGTATGATGAGCGGGATGATGGAACGCATGATGACCGCTATTGTTGCTTCGCTAAGCACCCGACCGGTCCAACACCTCGGAACATCGTCTCTCCGACCCTTCCCGCAAGCAATCCCGAGAAGGCTCCCGAGCATATACTTGGTTACACCATGCCGCTAGAGGATGTTGTCATTGCGGCGCTAGCTCGAGCGCCCCATCACCGATTCTCATCTCCCAAGCCAGCCCCGTGACTATGGGACCGTCCGATGAAATGGCCAAGTTGTTGGCCCAAATGGAGCAGCGGATCCGTGAGGTGGAAGGAACGCACACATACCCCGGATTGACACTGTTTGTCTTTTCAAAGGTCACGGTACCGGAGAAGTTCAAGATGCCCGATTTCGAGAAGTATGATGGGACTTCCAACCCGGTCCAAGCACGTCCGGATGTATCGGGCAAGAATGAACAAGCATGCGACCAACGGCCCCCTAATGGTTCGGACTTTCCAGGCTAGTCTAAAGGAAGCTTCCATGAGATGGTATACGGACTACGAGATCTATCGGATGGATGATTGGGAGAAGGCAGCTCATGTTTTCGTCAAACATTTTAGCTTTAACTTGGACGTGCTCACCACCGAGAGAAGATCTTGAGCAGCTTGAGATGAAGAAAGGAGAAACGATCAAGCAGTACTTCACCAGGTGGAGGAACGTAGCATCTCAACCGAAACCGGTCCCATCCGAAAGGGAACTCATGAAATTGTTCGTTTCCACCCTGCCGCAAGTTATGAGAACTCGAGTTTTGGGATCCGCCGCCACGTCATTCAGCCATCTCATCGCAATGGTGAAGAAGTCGAGAACGGCATAAAGAAAGGTTGGTACGGTGATGCCGCCACGACAACCAAGAGGTTTGCAGTAAGGAAAGACAAAGAACCGGCCCCACGAGTCAACATGACCTACAGCCAAAAACCCGTGACACGGACGCCGGTCGTACTGATTCCTAATCGCAGCGAGGCTAATTTCGGCGTGCAACGACAAAGAGGGAATCTACGGTCCCCTCGGCGGTTTACCCCTCTACCGGGAACCCCGTCACAAGTGCTCGCGGTTCTACGTAAGAGAGGCTTATCGACCTCGAGCCTTTGCGACCTAGTAATATGAGCTCGCCGAGATACGATCCGTCGAAGAAATGTGATTACCATTGTGGGGAGCTTGGACATGACACGATGGTTGTTTCGTATTGAAACATCGGATCCAAGACCTACTCGATTCTAAAGCATTCTCGTTCCGAGGGCAACAAACAGCCGAATGTCGAGAATAATCCTTTGCCGGATCATTCGGGTAAAGTTAATGCTTGTATTCGGGCAAGGAATCAAACATGTTGGTCTTTGTTAAGGTTGAAGTAGGCGATGTCCTCGACGCTCCGATCGGGGCGGGATATTATGAGATTGGTGAATTGATACCACTCAATCGGTTGAAGGAAAAAGTTTCCGGTCTCATAAAGAACGGATTCATAGTTTGGGCAAGTCAAGTGGGACGGTGGCCACTATATCCCGGATTGTCATTGATCGGGATCGAGAGCTTGCAGCTTTGATCCAACCCGGGACCTTTCGAGAGTCTCGGGCGGAAGATGCTCATGTGGACCGACTTGATCAAGAATGACCCCGAGTTGGCGGATATATGCCTGCCTTGGAAGATGCGAGAGGATGATGAACTTGGAAATCGTCATTGCCTCGCCCTGACCTTTTCCGTATGACGGTGACAAGGCGGTTCCTTGGTCCTACGATCTTGCCCTAGTAACAAGATCGGGACGTGCTTATAACGATGACCAACCTACTAAGCAAGTCACCGAGAAAGATGCTAAGGAATTCTTGGGCTGTAATCAAGGCGAGTGAGTATAGCGTTGTCGACCCGATTGCGGAAGTCACCGGCTCGGGTATCCCTACTTGAACTTCTGCGGTCATCCGAGAAGCATCGAGAGTCCTTAATGAAGATACTCGGTGAAATTCACGTACCCGAGAATATTGAACAGGACAAACTAGAGAACTTTGTAGGGACGATCCTTCTAAAGGATCAAGTCGCATTCGCTAATGATGAAATTCCGCTCGAAGGACGGGGTCATAACAAAGCTTTGCACATAACGATTCAAACACAAGCAAACTCACGTAGCTCGGGTACTTATTGACAACGGGTCAAGCATTGAATATCTGCCCATTAGCCACATTAAATCGTCTAGGAATTGACCTGGCCAGGTTGCGAGACGGCCAAAACTTCCGTCCGTTCATTCGATGGCGTGAAGAAGGATGTGATGGGGCGGATCAACTTGGAGATTCAGATCGGGCCTTCTTTTTTGACATTCTCTTCCAAGTCTTGGATATTCCTTCGGCCTTTAACCTTCTCCTAGGCCGACCTTGGATTCATAATGCCGGAGCTGTCCCATCAAGCCTTCATCGGAAAATTAAATTCGTGGTCGAACGGAAATTGGTGATTGTCCATAGAGAGGAAGATCGCCGGATCTTCAATGAAACGGCCATCCCTTACATCGAGCCAGGTCATGATGAAGAAGATTCCTACCACGCTTTTGAGATAGTACACACCATCCATGCATCACCGGAGAGTCCTTTGCCTGTTCCCGAAATCTCAACCACGTCTCTTATGGTAGCTAAGATAATGGTGGGCAATGGCTTTAAGCCTGGTATGGGTTTAGGTCGATATGGCCAAGGGATTCGCACCCCAATTGAACCTAAAGGCCAATCTCACACAACCGGTCCGGGATGTCAAGGGCGTGGGCATAAAAAAGGCGTAATGGGTCGCAAGAAGCAGGCATGCGATCCTTTACCCCCACCTCTATATACCACTTTCCGATCACTGGAGTAGTCGGAGGCTACGATAATCGACCCGACTTGAAGATGACTTAGGGATTGTGTTCCCCGACATACCGAAGGATCAAGGTACTGCAGTTGAGCCAATAGGGTCCGAAGAGGATGAAGGGGTCTTCGATATCACCGGTTGTTTCGATGATGTAACCATTCTTGCTATATCCCAAGACGGAGCGCATGAGGAGGAACCTTACCTGACGCCTAAACCTCCCAAATTATTCATTAATGCCATATGTGATGATCCACTAGAGGGTTTAGATTCGAGTAACATCTTTATATTTATGCAATCCCCTACGCGGGACATTTTCTGTTTCCTTTATGTTTTGAATCGCATTTGGATTTCTACTTTGTCTTGCACTCTTGGATTTCCTTTCCTAGAAGATGTAATTTCATATCAATAAAATTACGCTATTTTCGAATCTTGTCGAAGTATCCCAAACTAACCCGATGACGATAACCAACGACCAACAAGTTTGTCATCATGGTAAGAACCGAGGGTTGGGCTTCTTCAAGGATTCATGTCCCACGGTTTTGAAAAAAAAATAATAAAAATAAAAATAAATAAAGTTCTAAAAAAAAAATTACACCGCGATTAAGCCCTGTTTGTCCTTCCGATTTTGTTACTTTATGTTTCGGGGGAATACATGAGGAGGGAAATCTAGTGGATTCGAAGTATACGACCTAGATGAGTTCGGTCCAGATTATGAGGAAGTTCGTCAAGATTTCGAACGACATGAGGAGATCAAGCCCTTGACCGGTGAACAAATTATCTCGGTCAGCCTAGGCGATGCGGAAAACCCTAAAGAAGTTAAGATCGGGGCAAGCCTTTCCTCGAAATGTCCGAGCGCCCGATCGAGACTCTTGAAGGATTACCGGGACGTTTTCGCCTGGTCCTATGCGAGATATGCCCGGTCTTGACCGTTCCATTGTCGAGCATTGTTTGCCGATCGATCCTTCGGCTAAGCCGGTGTTGCAAAAGTCAAGGAGGGCTAGACCGGAATTAGTGCGAAGATCAAAGAGGAGGTCATGAAGTTTCTTGATGTAGGATTCATTGAGACTACAGAATATTCCGATTGGGTCGCTAACATAGTCCCCTGTCATGAAGAAAGATGGCCGCATTCGGGTTTGTGTCGATTATCGAGACTTGAACAAGGCCGATCCTAAAGATGATTTTCCCCTCCCGCATATTGACGTACTTGTCGACGATCTTGCAGGGTTTGAATTGTTTTCATTCATGGATGGTTTCTCCGGGTACAATCAGATCTTGATGAATGTCAATGACAAGTTGAAAACCACTTTCACCACACCATGGGGAATGTTCCATTACCGGGTAATGCCGTTCGGTCTCGAAACGCTGGAGCCACTTACCAACGAGCCATGGTTGCCCTTTTCCACGACATGATGCATAATGAGATTGAGGTTTACGTCGATGACATGATAGCAAAAACAAGGCATGGAGAAGATCACGTCGAAACGCCTGAAGAAATTGTTCGACGGACTCCGAAAGTACAAGTTACGCCTCAACCCCGCCAAGTGTGTCTTTGGGACCAGCTCGGGCAAGCTACTCGGATTCGTGGTAAGCGGTAAGGGCATTGAAGTCGACCCTTCAAAAGTTAAGGCTATTCGTGAGCTTAAGCCGCCGACGACGGTTAAAGAAGTTCGAAGTTTGATGGGTAGGCTAAACTATATTGCTCGATTCATCTCTTAGTTATCGAAACCGCTAAGCCATTCCTCAAGCTATTAAAGAAGAATGCGCTAGTCCAATGGGATAGCGAATGCGAAGAAGCTTTTGGAAAACTGAAGCAAGATCTCATGAATCCACCCGTGCTTGTTCCTCCAACGCCGGAGCAACCTCTAATCCTCTACCTCACAATCCTTAGTGAATCCTTGGGTGCTATGTTAGCCCAAGAGAAGCAAGAGGATGGGAAAGAACGAGCTATTTATTATCCGAGCAAGAAATTCACAATTTCGGAAATGAAGTACTTCGAAGTAGAGAAAACATGTGCGGCGTTAGTGCAGGTACCGCATGGGCTTCGGCAATATACCTTGCATCACCAAGTGCTTCGGTGACGGAATGCGATCCTATCAAATACTTGCTTAATCAACCCGCCTTGATTGGTAGACTTGCCAAATGGCAAATCCTCATCTCCGAGTTCGACGTTCAATATTTGTCCCAAAAGTCAATCAAGGGACGAGCTATAGCGAGATGTCCTAGCTGAAAATCCGGGGCAAGATGATGATGCCTATCATTCCGAGGATCGAATCATGTCGGTGGAGGATTACATCTCGGACTATGTACTTTTGTGAGAGCTGTCAATTTATCGGGGTCGTGCACGGGCGCGGTTCGATATCTCCAGGGTGGTCAACATTATCCTGTGTGCAGCAAAATTAGTATTCCCTTGCACAAATAACGTAGCGAGAATATGAGGCATGCATTCTCGGTTTGCGGCTGCGATTGAAATGGGGATAGCCCGACTCAAGGTGTTCGGAGATTCCGCTTTGATTATCCTTCGATCGTTGGAAAGTGGAAGACGAGAGATGCTAAATTGCTACCCTACCATGAGTATCTGGATGAATTGGTGGAGGAATTTGAAGATATCTCATTTGAGTATTTGTCCAGGACTCATAATCGATTCGGCCGATGCATTGGCTACCTTGTCTTCAATGTTACAAGTCGCCAATGGACTTGAGGTTAACCCCATGAAGATTGAAGTACTAAAAAAGCCAGCATATTGTATGACCGTGATCAATGAACCCGATGGTAAGCCATGGTACCATGACATCAAGACTTATATTCGAAGCGGGGAGTTCCCTAAAAAAAAGTACCGTATCGACCAAAAGTACATAAGGAAGATGGCCTCGAAGTTCTTCTTGAATGGAGAGAATTTGTACAAGCGGTCATTCGATTTCTGTCCTACTAAGATGCGTTGACTCAACCAAGAAGCAGTTCGTCGATGATGGAAGTACATGAAGGGATCTCGTGGTCCACACATGAACGGCCACTTGTTAGCTAAGAAGATTATGAGGTTGGGTTATTATTGGCTCACACTCGAAAGAGATTGTATTCAAGCATGTTCGGAGCTGTCACAAATGTCAAATTCATGGTGACAAGATTAATGTCCCTCCAAATGAGTTGCATCGGTTATCCGAACCATGGCCGTTTTCTATGTGGGGCATTGATGTTATCGGTCCTATCAACCCTAAAGCGTCCAATGGGCATCGATTCATCTTGGTGGCGATTGACTATTTCTCCAAATGGATCGAAGCCGCATCCTATTTAGCGATCAAGCACGAAATATCGCGAAATTTATCCGTCGGGATATCATTGCTCGATACGGTTCACCTGAAGCCATAATCACCGACAATGGCTCGAACTTAAACAACAAACTAATGAACGAATTGTTTAAGGAATTCAAGATCAAGCATCTGAACTCTTCCCCATATCGCCCTCGAGATGAATGGAGCAGTAGAAGCCGCCAATAAGAACATTAAGAAAATTTTAGTGAAGACGGCTGAAAATTATCGCGATTGGCATGAGAGGTTGCCATTTGCACTTATGGCGTATCGGACCTCGATCCGGACATCTACTCGGAGCAACCCCGTATTCGTTTGTATATGGAATGGGAGGCTGTTCTACCGAGTTGAAGTGGAAATTCCTTCATTACGTATCTTGTCTCAAGCTAAGGCGACGGAAGCCGAATGGATCCAACGAGAGAACAAGCCAATTGAATCGATCGACGAAAAAAAGACTTAAGGCTGTATGTCATGGCCGGTGTTATCAGCAGAGAGTTGCTAAATCATTCAACAAAAAAGTTCGGCCTCGATATTTTCAGATCAATGACCTGGTCTTGAGAAAATTATTGCCAATAGTCCCACTCCCGGGAAGGGAAATTCGCTCCAAACTATGGTGGTCCGTATATAGTAAAGAAGGAACTCCCTGGTGGTGCTTTGATTCCGGTTGAGATGGATGGTCGTGTATTTACCAATCCAGTCAATTCCGACATTGTAAAGAAATATTATGCTTGATTCACTCGATGTTTTCATATTCGAGTTATAATATTAATACGGATTCACGAGTTGTTCGCATTTGAGCATTCGTTTGTTTCCTCGCTACTAAACTTTGCCGAGAGATTGTTTCGAATGGGGGAACCTCTCGGCCCAATTAAATTGACCATCGGGAGCGTGAGATTTACATATTCGCAGAGTAAAAGGGGTTATCTTGCGAAACAAATATGACGACCAAGATGAAATGAGTAAAAACTTACATTCATTTCATTCATCGAAAAGCCTTACAAATAGATCAACGGGGTGGGAACGTAAAGCCAAACCGAGCTCTAATGAGCATCACAAAGGAGTTTAATCGACTCTCCATACGGTTGATGCTCCGCCTACACCGATCGCTCCGAGAATCGAGATCCGTCAACTTAAAGAGGAGGAGCTCACATTTCTCTTTGAGCTTGGCTACCTTGTCCTCGTGATGCTCGGCAAAGCAAATTCCGGGTCATGGATCGGCATTCTCCCGCGGGCTATATCCAGGGTCGGATCGATCAGCATTCTCCCCGCTTGAAACTATATTGAGCGGATCGCGCTCGAAGATGGTGCGGGACATGGCCAAACACCCCACCAAGTTTCCCCTCTCATGAATCAGAGGGAGACTTGTTCATTACCGTAGTCGAGGGCCTTCTTATAATTGCCGGCTACAAGATCGGCCAACACCAAGCTGTCCGACCGATCCTCGATAGCGTGCCTTCACAAGGTGGGCCAAAGTAACATCTTGATAAGCAACATGGTAAGCCTCTAGGAAGTTAGTGAAGAGAGTGGGGAAGATCCCGTATTCCTCTTCTAACTTGGTACCTTCAATAGAAGCGGTGTCCATATCCCTAAACATAAGACGAATTTCGGTTTCGGCCTCCGGATGGTTGGCTATATAAGAGTAGCCCTGGCCTAGGAGATTATAAAGTTTCTCCCATTTGGCCAAAACTTCAGCCGAGAAGGCGTGTGCGGGAAGGGAAGCCATTGTTGTTGAAGCGGCTAAAAAAGAGTGGATACAAAAGAGTGCTTAGAAGGTTGGAGATGAAGATATGAAAGCGATAATTGTCTCGGCGTTATATCCTAATTTAAAGGGCAGGAAAAGCGATAGCAATAATTATTGTGGAGGCCGAGTTAATTATCCGGGCAAAACTACGGGCGTTTCGTCCGTGAATCACTGGATTTACCATCTCAAGCCTCACAAATCCGAAAAGTTACGAAAAGAGTTGAAGTCACACCATGATTGAAAACCGAGTGGGAGACAAGCATACTTTCCGAGAGAAGAAACAACAATTCTTGCGGAGCCACGTTAATTACTCGGGTAAAACTACGGGCGTTTCGTTCATTGGATCCTGGATCTATCGTCAATCCGTGATCTCGAGCCTCACAAATCCGAAAAGTTACGAAAAGAGTTGAAGTCCCACCATGATTGAAAAAGCGAGTGGGAGACAAGCATGGTTATCAAGAAAAGAAAATCGGTGCGAATGGATTCGGGGTCCCATCACGTTGAAAAAATAAGGCAAAGCGGAAACACGAAATCTTGGGAAAAACGTCGGCTTAGTGATTTTCATCATCGTTTAAAGGGAGGCTTTGGGACATACCCGATTACTCGAAAGAATTTGGAGATAGTAAGCATACATCGGAGAATAGAGTGAACAAAAGGCGGTAAGAGGTATTTCAATCCAACATGTTTAGAGGCCATCAGCACTTTCTTGGAGGCAACCAACCTAGACATCCCCGAAAGCGAACCGCTGGATTTCGAGACCGGATCCAACGCCGAAGCCGTAAAACCCAACTCTCTTGGCAGTGAAATTCAAGATCTCGACAAAGAACAACAATGGCGGCGGCAGCCGCAAATCAACCCTAGAAAAGAAAATATCAAATCAAAGTGCTCGAAGTCTGCCTTCAAGGAGTGCTCTTACGTGAATAAGAGACGCAAAAATGAATTGAGCCGGATGATAGGAATGGAGCCATTGAAGGTCAAGTTTTGGTTTCAAAACAAGCGGACCCGATTGAAGGTTAAAAATGAAAGTCATGAACTTACGTTTCGAGGGAAGAAAGTGAAAAGCTTCGAGCGAGAGAACAAGAGGTATAGGGATGCTATTAACACATTGTTTGCCGTGTGCCTGTAGCGGCCCCATCTCCTTTGGTGACATGTCCCTCGATGAGCCACATCTCGAGCATTGAAAATGCTCATTCACCGATTCATCACCTAGAGCAAGTTCTCGTACAATCCGATTTCGTTGGAGATACATCCCGAGAAAGTCGGTCTTGCAGAGCAGAACCGATGCCCTTCGAGGGAAGAGACATGCATCACTACAATTGGAGTTTCCTTGATGTCACGGCCAGCCAATTCAACGCCGATGGAACTCCGAATGTGTAGCCTGCATGAAGCTTTAGTTTTTTTATTATGGGCTCTCAAAATATCTCTTTTTTGAGCATTACTAGCCAGCCCTTACGAATCCTCAAGAGAAGTAGTGACATGTATGAATGAATGTCTTGTTTGTTACAAGATCCCCATGTGAGACATTCTTCTTTTAATCCAGGGGCAAAGAAAAGTACTATCCACGAACATCATCATGCTTAAATGCGTGAATTCCTCGGATTTGACTAAGCATTGAAAGCCTTCACGTAAGTAAATGCGAAAAGATTTGAGGAGGGAAATAAGCTGCCTCGTTCGTAGGAGGAACCGAAAAGATTTGAGAAGGGAAATAACTGTCTCGTTCGTAGAGAAAGTGAAAAGATTTGAGGACTCCTCCATGTCGGAAAAGTAAAAAAGAACGACGGATTGAGCGAGAGGTAAGAGTTATTACGAAATGGATCCAAGGCACTAAGGCGAAAAGGAGATAAAAGGCTGTCTGCGAGACCAACGGATCCGAAAAAGTTTATAAAGAACTTGAAGTCTCCATGCACCTCCAGAACTCGTCCGAAAGGCCATCATCGCTTTTGTGATTTTTACGGCAATTTATCTTTGCAAGTCCAAAGAACATCTAAAGCCCGGTCTCTAGTCGAAACACTCATTTTTCGGTCTACATATGGAAAGTTTTGAAAGGAAAATAAGTATGCGTACATTCCAGGCGGAAGTATGGGAAGCCTCATATCCCGAGGATCCGCAAGTCATGGCCATTGATAGCAACCCCGTTTCCCTCTCGATCCTTGTTGCCATGCTTGAGAAAGTGCATGTACGGGATTTCGGCTTATGTGAAAGCAACGGAAGCCTTAGAGGAGCGAGGCAGTACAAATATGATTTTGACATCGTCGTCACGGCCATGGTAGGGATCGATATGGACGGTCTCGATCTCTTAAAGATCATTGATTCGAGTTGGATATACCGGTCATCATAACATCGGCAAGTGATGATCGGCAGTTCGTAACGAAGGCCATATTGCATGGTGCTCGGGACATCCTAAAGAAGCCGGTTCTGCGTTCGAGTGCTCCAAAACATTTGGCAAGCATTTGTAAGGAAGCAATTACTCGAACAAAAGAACTATGGCCAAACTTACTACGACGATTTTGTAGGAAAGAAAAGGCCCCTTTGGTCCGCCGAGCTTCATTCTATATTCATCGAGGCGGTTCGACGGCTAGGAATCAATTCAAGCACGACCAATGGCCGTACTCAAAATGATGAATATAGACGGACTCACCCTACGAAGTGTCACAAATCACCTTCACGGATTTAGAGATAAGTGAAGAAGCACGATGTAGCTTGGAACCAAGGCGACCGGAGCAAAGTTAACTGGAAGATTAATCCCGGGGAAAACCTACGGAGCAAAAAGTACCCGACCACTTCCCAATCAAGAATACCGGCCATACCGACCTTCCGCTGGTGGTTCTAGCAGCGGACCGGTTGATCATCCCTACGAGTTCCCGAGCGACGGCGGAGGCTCAAGCTCAAGGAGTCGGACCGCTCACGGCAAAAACAAAGTGGAAAATCTGTCGCCGGTGTTAGCAAGTAACAATGCCCAATTCGAGTATCAATTGCCCGAAAAATCAAAAGGTTACTTTGATGATGAGCTCACCGCCTTGGTCGCCCGGTTCGGAGCTCAAAGACCTCCCGAGTTGTGATCCGAAGCAAGTGATTATGGATCCTCAAACAACGATCGTTGGTGTATGATCCAAGAAAAAATCGACCAATCATTGGAATAGCCAAGCAAAAGAGGTGGAACCAATCTCGCATGAATACTCCTTTAATTCCATGTATAGTTCCCCTGCGTGGGATACTTTTTTACTTCCTAGTTGTCTAGAATTTGCCTAGAGTTAAAGGGCGAATTTTTCTCCTCTCTTATCAAATGCGTAAGTTCCTTATTAAGCTAGGGCCTGTAGCAAATCAATTTGTGGACGACGCCCCGAACGCCCGTAAAGAGAGATTCCGAATAGCCTTACTTGGGAGAATGCAAGTAAAACACCAAGCGGGCTCAAAGATCGGTAACTCCGTATCGTCCCAATTGGCTCTCGGATCGTTTCAAACTCTAAGTTAAGCTTATTTTATTCTCCACGGGAGATTGCCTAACCGCTTTGAGAACAATATAACAAAAGCGAACCACCCGTGGACGCCAACAACACCGCAAGCATAGTTGTTGGGGGAATGACAAGTGGTCCGAGGCGTCCGGGGTCGATCCGGGATTTGGCATCAATGTACAAAAATTAATAAAAACTTTTTGCTTCGCAGATCGAAACTCGGCCCGGACGGTTATAGAACCCGGAGAGATAACATCTTGGACATACAATCCGATTCGGATGAATCGATCTTTTCAATTCAAAGTTCGCGAGGAATACGTACATGGGTAAAGTGGTATCGTTTCAACTCTTTTAGAACATGAGGACATACATTGATGCTTTCCCTTTCGATTTTTACGGGGGTCACTTCCTGTCCAAACAGAGAAGTATCCCTTCTCCCTGAAAAATTAATGAAATGAGAAATTCTTGGAGCCTTTGACAATCTCATGTCTCGAAGGCGAGACAATGAAGTTTTGCAATGCATTTGCATGAACAGGGGCAACTCGCGATCCACGCCTCTAAGAAATTTTTTATGTACTTGCGAATTTTGTCCGCCATAATGAAAAGTTGCTGCATAGTTTGCGCATGATTGTTCCTCATGTTTAATTTACCAACTCGAATAAGGAACATGAACTACATAAGATACATCGAATGTACGAAGGGGGCATGACGGGATGATGAAAGGCGATCCTTTCCCAAACACGTCCAATTTTTTCAGGCGAGATGAACATTGGCAAAATTCCGCATTCGCCGAAGTAAAAAGTTTTCTCGCGAAAGGTACGATAACCGAAGTGATGGAGGCATTCATTTCTCTACCCTAAACACCGCAAGTTATCCGTTGATCAACCCATTTGAGCGGAGATTTCACTTCCACAACCCCTGTCAAGAACCACCCCACATTGGGGCAAAACAGAGGTAATTCCATCAGCATCACGAGACAAATGGTTAGAAATCTTCTTGCTTGGACTAACATCAATTTTCGGGTGGTTCTTTGTATTGTACTTGCACTTTAATTCAAGTGCCTTAGGGTGACGAAGAGCATTTCTTTTTCTATCCCACACATCTATATCCATTTGTACAACCCATTTGAGCCTGCAAAATCGTTTCTAAAAGCCCTTATTGGTGATCATTGTTGTCCCAAAGCGAATATGGCCTATCTTTGAGTAGAAGGACCTGAAACGCTGGATCCATAGAAAATCTCCCAATGAACTCATCAAGATACAATCGTAAAAGAGAGTTGGGAGTAAAAAAAAAAAAGGAGAAGAAAGAGGAAAAGCTGATCCCACAAAAAATTCCCTGGGCATTTAAAAAGCAAAGTGCCTACCAAAAGCAAGGCCAATGCCCTTTCAATTCATTGTTCATTTGTAGAATATTTCGAACTTAAATGCACAATTTTTCTGTATATCCTAAAAAGGTTGAGAGAAAAATCTCCATGAAGTGTCAAATTGCAAATGCAATCTTCGGTTCATACCATCCTCGAGCAATGATGGCATCCTAGAAGGCCACGATCGGTGATAAGATTGTAATGATCACCAACATCAAGCCCCTTCTCAAACATCTTCGAGCCAAAACGAACCCTTTCGTTTTTCGGTCCCCAAATCATTACCTCGATTACAACCCTTTAAAAGCCTTTTTCGACTAGGGCACTTGAATTAATGTGGAGTTCAATGATTTTAAGCATCACTCGAAGAAGTTCGAGCAAGATTACTTCTCTCTCATTTTTGCGGGGTTCTTGACTTGTAAACCCGGAGAGATGACGAAGGAATTCATTTCAAGTAGCCTTGACTCAACTAGAGTCCCCTTTGTAAACCTTTGACCTAGCTCTCATTACGGTCCCGATCAAGACCTCCCGGATCGGCTCGGTCGTATCAATTGCGAGATTACTCGGATCCTTATCGAATGCGATGATGGAAAGATTGAGTGATTTCTTTTGGATCCCGCAGACGGGATAAATAACTTTTCTTGAGAGTGAGAGAAAACCCTCTCGGACCGAAGTCCCCCCACTCAGCTCACATTCGAGGTATTCATAATGTGAGAACATCCCTGGACGGGGTTGGTAATGCAAACTTGATAGAATGGTTATGCATAAACCATGGTATGAGTGATTGCATTATATACATCATTGCAAGCTCGGTAGGATAGTTTCGCATGAACTCATTGTTGAATATGTTTGCGCATGTTACCTCTACCATTCTATGATGGGTAATACATTCCCGATGTTCGATGTCCCTCCCAAGGTCTCGAAATTCATCCAAGGATTATTGAATGAGCAAGTTCTCCTGGCAAATGCCTACCATGTATGATACGAGCGATTTGTTTCGTTCTTTGATTAATCGTTCGGAGAACCCGGGTAAGTTTTCGAACCCATTTTCAAATTAACAACTCCTACGATGATAGTTGTTACGATTCAATTCAGTGCAATATGCCTCTCCCGTCGAGTCGTGTAGACATATGCACTTGGCGATCTTGACAAATCATGACGACGCAGCTCTTATGATTTCGGTCTCAGATCACGAAGACATATGCTTTGGTGATCTTGACCTTTAGTCGGCTCATAATGACATAACTCTTATGATTCTCGGCTCATTTATCAAATCACGAAGACATAAGCACCCGTGATTTTGATCCAAACCAAATCATAACGACGTAGCTCTTAAGATTTTGGTTCCCTTTTGTCGATCACGAAGAAGACATATGCACCGGTGATCTTGACCTTTGGTCGGCTCATAATGACATAGCTCTTATGATTCTCGGCTCCTTTATCAAATCACGAAGACATAAGCACCCGTGATTTTGATCCAAACCAAATCATAACGACGTAGCTCTTAAGACTTCGGTTCCCCTTTGTCGAATTGTGAAGACATATGCACCGGCGATTTCGACATTTAATCAACTCACAACGATGTAGCTCTTGTGAACTTGATTCTACTTCTTTCGACTCACAACGACGTAGCTCTTGTGATCCGGAAGGATACACATATCTTGCGTTGTCTCGCATTAGGGAAAAGTCTCGATAACAGATAGGCCAAATACCTTAAGGTCCTCGTATTTGCAAGAAACTTGAAAATTAAGGGAATCACCAGCTTATGAGGTATTTGGTAAAACAGGTATTCTCGTATACGATCCATGCGGAGTTTCTCTAACATGGAAAAGAGAAATTATGACACATGTTATTTACGATCTTGCATATCATGCATCACTTCATTACATAAAAAATGGGACTAAAACTCCCGCCAAAAAGTTCATCCATCATTTGCACTATCAAAATTTAGGGTTCAATTTTGTCTTTGAGCGGAACCTCTACGAGCCTCCACTCAAAGAGGGGCGTATTGACGCCTAAATTTTGACTAATATATATCTTGCATAAAAATTAGAACTAATTTTAGTTCTAAAAAAAAAAAATCATCTCACATAGCATTGGCATATAATTTAAGCTTAATTTAACAGGCGTCTAGATTAGACATAGGGTGAAAATGTACCAAGAATATTTTGGCTTGAAAGAAATATTTTTTTTTCGGGGACTCGTATTGCAAATACTAGAACTTCAAGGATCTGTATTGCAAATACTAGAACCTCGGGGATTGCATTGCAGATACCAAGAGAAGAGGATGAAGAGAAGATGGAGAAAGGAAGATGATGAAGAGAAGATAATGAAGAGAAGGTGAAGAAAAGAAGATGAAAATGGAAGATGGAGAAATGAAGGTGAAGAAGAGAAGATGAAGATGAAGAAGAGAAGATGAAAATGGAAGATGGAGAAATGAAGGTGAAGAAGAGAAGATGAAGATGAAGAAGGGAAGATGAAGATGAAGAAGAGAAGATGAAGATGGAAGGTGGGGAAATGAAGATGAAGAATGAAGGATGAAGAACTTTGCCTATAAAAAAAGAAGAGTTCTTGAAGAGAATGGGAGTTTTTTTGGGAAGTAAGAGAGAATTGAGAGAGTTTTTGAAGAGAAAAGAATTGAGATAGTCCTTGAGAAAAAAAAAAACAGAAAAGAAAATTCGAGAGCGAAAGAAAAGAGTTTTGATCGAGCATTATCTTCGACGAGTCCCAATACATACTTCGCCTCTCGCCACCCAACAACGCCACTTGCTTGCCATTTTCGACGACGGCCCGCGTTCTTCAAGCTCCGAGATCTTGAAAGAAACTATAACGTGTACGTGAGTAAGATTTTGTGTAATAGAAGGTAATCGTCTCCATCTTGATCTACAAAGATGTAATAATTTGATTTGAATATTTGATTGTTTATTTTAGACATGCCACGTGTTCCAAAGTTTAGCATTATTACATGTTAATTTATTTTTGTAAATACTTGTGATTGGCCGTGTTTTCTTTCTTTCTAAATCATCCATGGTGTATATCGCATAAAGTTCAATGTTTTACATTTTCATAAAAAAAAGAAAAATAAAAAAATAAAAAAACTGCACCTTTGAAATTCAAGTAAATTACCAAATTAAATTTTCTTCACGAAAATGGTACCGAAAGGGCGTTAGAGTAATTTAGCGTAATCAAGTCTCCGAATTCAAAATCTCCGGTTCGCAGAAATAAGATAGTTTTCTCCCGCTATTTTATTTAGGTTTCTAATCGACCTACCGAAAATGATTAGTGGCGACTCCAAATTCAAATCACATTGCATGTTAATCATTCGAACCTCAAGTTGCGATTTGGTATGGACTTGGGAGAGTCCGAGTTAGGTTAGTTAATTAATTAACCCGATAATCCATTAGCCTGGAATTTAACTTGTTTATTTTTTAGGTCGCGACAAGAGTGAAATTGCAAGAGTGAATTCGAGAGAGTGAATTTCGGAGCGTTACGAGCGAGAAGAGTGAGGAGTCGTCTCTTGTGAGAGTATTTAAAAATAAATGACGTTTCGGTGCCAAAGTTTTGTCATTGCTAAAATAGGAAGCCGCTTTTGAAAAATAAAGGATTTTGAGATACAATTTCATAAATAAAATGTTTGAAAAGATATGATAAATTAATTTTAGAAACACAATAACCAATCAATTCAATCACAGTAATCACAATTTTTTGCATAATATTTAAAAAGATTGAGATGGTGTGTACCTTATTTGTTACTAAAAATAACTACTTACGCACTAAAAATTTGATCGATCAAACTCACAAGATTGATGCATTTCCTGGTCATAATTTTGCCGAGAAGCATCTTATCTTTTGCGAGCAACTCAAGCAAAGAAGAAAAATTTCCTTTCACGGCGGCTTCGTAAAGCTTGGACTCCATATTTGGATCTCTAAAAGGAGAGTTTCGAAATACTCCCCATTTGGAGACTTGAATATAGATTGTCACAACCAAGGACCTTCACGGTAGGTTTGACGAAGACCGAAAAATGAGCGGTAGATGTTTCTCATCTGCAAGTATTTGGCTCGGTTACTGCAAATGTCCTTCGACGTCAGATAAGGTGATGATGATTCTTGAAGCTTCATTATCGTGGGTACGTGGGGATTCGCCTGTCGGCCATTTTCTGCCAAGTCTCGTCTCCATTTGGTCCAATGTAGGTCAAGTTTGCACACGTAACATGTCCCCATGGAGCAATGACATCCTTGGATCACGTAAAGCATCCCCTTTCAGAGAAAGTGCGCATTCGAATGTATTACTTTGAAAGGACATGTATTTCATCGACTTGTGAGGAATAATTTTTGCACTGGCGCTCGCTCAATCGGAATGAGCCATAACCTTGGCACTTTCAGAGAAATTATTCTATCGTATGGGTGTGTTAGGAAGATAGTTACAAATGAACAATAGTATAATTTTTGCCTAGGATGTTTCCGTTGGAAACATGACTCTGAGCTTGAGCCTGAAAAGTAAGGTTTCTTAATTCAAGTGAATTTCCTATTTTGAACAGGTTTCTTAGTTGATGGTTTACTAGTTGAAGAAGGTTTCTTTTTTTACATCCAATTCTCTATCATATATAAGAAGTGAAGGTTCTTTCTGAAGAAAATCATGAAGGAGCTTCGCTTCGAATTACATACTTAGTGTTTGAAGCCGATTAAATCTTGTGATAAGATTTGTGAATTCCTTCCCGAGATTAAGAGGTTATTTCGCGAGGAATTGTGGAGTTTAATATTATGTGCTATTGGGTGTAATTGAGGGTTGGGAAACATGAGAATGTTTGAGTAACTTGAGTATGGTTGTAACTCCGTTCAATCACTTGATCTATAGCGAGTTCGTTGGTGCTTTCCCCATAGACGTAGGTCATTCGACCTAATCACATAAATATGGTGTCTGGTTTTTTTTTGTTTTTGTTATGTCTATTTTATTATTCGATCATTGCTTCCAAAACAATTGATATCATAGCTATACTTAGTTGAGTTGAGGCGAATTGATGGCGATGGAAGAAGGAAATTTGATAGGAAGGATTTTGATTTCTAGAAGATGCAAATTGAGGATCATCCATATAAGAAGAATATGCTTTTTCCCTTATCTAGGGAGAAACTAGAGTAGATGAAGCAAACTCAATGGAAATTGCTAAATAGACAAGCGTTGGGTGCTATTCAACTAACATTGGCTTGTAATGCCGCATTTAATATCGTAAAAAGGAAGACCACTTTGGAACTAAAAGCCTTATCGGATAAGTATGAGAAACCCTTGTGATCGGCAATGTCTACTTGATGCAACATCTATTTAACTTAAAGATGCGTGAGGGTGCATCGATTGCTGATCATATCAATAAATTCAATGTAATCATTAGTCAATTGAGTTCAATTGAAATTCACTTAAAATATGAGGTTCATGCTTTGATTATATTATCCTTGGAATACTACTATTACCGCCGTTAGTAATTCCTCTAGGCCAACAAGCTTCACGTTTAATGGTGTTCTCGATTTAATTATATTGAGGATATCCATATAAGAGAATCTGGTTAACATATGTTGTAGTTAGCATTACCTGGAGGGGGTAAATTGGTGATCTTAGAACTTTTATAGAAAAAGCAAGTTCGGAACTTAGTTCGGAGTCCGATCAAGAACAAGATCCGAGGCTACCTTAGAGTCCGTCTACACGCAAATCTTCTATCAAGTATAATATAAAGAAAGTTTAAGGGATAGAGAATTTGCGCACATAGTTTATAGTAGTTCGGCTTTGATTAAGTCTACGTCCACTTCTTCACGTTAATAGCCAATCGGTTAGATTCCACTAATAAATTGCTCAACGGTAAGAACTTGATGATTCTTGAGTCAAGTAAACTACTCGCCTAACACTCAATCTCTATGAAAGAGAAAATCTAAGAACCGACGGTGTTTGGATTAAGAATGAATTGAGAATGATAAAGCTTTCTTGAACTTTAAAATTTCAAATTCTGGTCTCTCTCTTCTCTTCAATCTTGAGATCTTCTTTTATACTCCTCCACCTTTAAATTAGCCATTGAAAGTTCTTCAAATGATCACTCTCCAGTCAACCCATTGGACAATATTATATACAATGAATTTCGTAGCCGTTGAAAACTAGAGAAGAATTTCCCATTGGTCAAATTGTCCATACAATCAAGATCTGGGTTTCCAAATATAGAATTTTTCATTAGGTAATAAATCATCTATTTCCTCAATCCACGCCTTTGATAATGCAATCTTCTGGAAGCAAAAACTAGAGGTGAAGATGACAGTGGAATCTGCTATAGCCATAACCAAAAACTTCAAAAAATGGAATCCAAAGCACAAAGATCCCGCACCACAAAGCTCAGCTGCAACTTGGCGACCTTCGGAACAGGCAGCCTCAAGTGGCATTGCGATGGCTCTCTTGTGGAAGGCTCCACTGAGGGGGCAATTGCTAGCATTGGTCGAGATTGTTCTGCCATTGTGATGATTACCTCTTCGGTTCATTTGATGTCCATTACGAACAGGGTTTCTCCGGGTTCGGAGACTAGTTCTACTGAAAACGGCCATTGAGAATGTGTGTTAGTGACCATTTCTAAACCATGCTTTTGTCGATCATGATATTAATTTACCAATACGATGGTCCTTTGTAGGATAGGCATGAGTTGGGACTTAATGTCTGTAAAAGAATTTGAAGTCAAAAGCTAACTTACAGTTTGCTTCATATGTTGATTGCGGTTTACTTTGATTCCAACAGTTAATTTATGAACTAGATAACTTACATTTATAAATACTTAAGAACGTAAAATAGTCTAACGGCATCGAAAAAAGTTTTACAAACATAAAAATGAGACTTAGGAACATCATTTTCATTTACGATGCAATAAGGTATGTTATTACGAGTAGATTTCGCTAGTGATTTACAAAGAATGATTATGATTCAGATCATCAAGGATTAGCACTCACTCAATCTACTAATTACAAGGGCAATTACTTCTTTAGAGGTGCATTGCATCTTATGGGGTAAATTATTGCTTTGAATTACTTCCTGCACGACTTATCATTGTCTTAAGGGATGTAGCAACGTTGAAGGTAAATTACTCATTTTGTCACATGAGAATGCTTACGCTTAGCAATTTCCATTTTACACAGTGAATTACCTCAGCCATCGCAGGTGATATAATACTTGGTAATTGACCTGAAGTGATAGTAAATTGGCTGAACTCTAATTATCTCACTGCACTAATTGTGCATAAAGTTATATGAAAAATAAAAACCCTAAACCTGGTACACTTGTGATAAATTTATCCTAAATTGATTTTTTGACCTCCAAAAATCTATACACTAGCGACAAATTTACCTCCGTCAATTTTTATTAAATTTTACTGTCAAATTGCTGAGTTAGATGACACGCGACATATAACAGTCTATCGGTTTTTGATTTTTATCCTCTGTTTGTCACATAATTTAGTATTTTTCGTGATATGATCCCAATATATCCGAGGGCAAACTTATCACGAGTATATCGATTTTGGGTTTTTTGTGTTCAAGAAATTAACTTAGGGCAAATTTATCACATATGTACCAATTTAAGGTTTTTGGTGGTTAAACAAAAATTTGGAGTAAATTTGTCGGTGTACTAGTGTGGGATTTTCGTGATATTAACCTGAGAAATAGTTACATTCTTTTTACACTTCGTAAGCTGGGGATATAGCCACTAGTAATTATCCATTAATAATGTAATTTTCTTCAATTCGTCGTAATTGGCAGTTCATTATGGTTAATTTATTTCCATTATAAATAGTAATTTCCCATTATACTTCATGACTTGACGATGATATTACTAAGTAATTGTGCTATCATAGTGTAACTTTACTCAACACATCATAACTCGTAGTTCCTAGCCTTAGTAGTGGAAAAATTACCAAAAAAAGTCCTAAAATATTGTATATTTGTCAATTCAATCTTAAATCTTTTTATTCTGTCAATTGAGCCAATTCGGTCAATTTTTGGCCAAAAATCTCTAAAATGAACGCTATCGTCGTACTTGGCATTTGACCAAGTCTTAACGTGAATTTTTCTATATTTTTGGTTTTTTTTTCTTTCATTTTCTTTACTTTTTTATTGTTTTTTTAAGCGAGGTTGGTGACTTGCCCTCGATGAATGCCCGCGAGGGCCGCGACACTGTCGTCCAATCCCAGCGAGGGTCACCAGCCCTCACTCTAAAAACAAAAACAAAAGCAAAGAAAACAAAATCAAATTTGCAGAAATAATACAAAAATGTCAACATCGGCCCCACTCGTGCCATCTGCGTCAGGTGGCATCCATATTAGTAATCGCGGGCCAAAATTGCCGAATGGACTCAATTGGACAAGCGTAAAAATGTTGAGGACTCAATTGACATAATTAAAAAATTTAGGACCGAATTGGTAAAAGTGCAATAGATTTAAAACATTTTTTTGTAATTTCCCCTGATTTATTATTATTATTATTATTATTATTATACCTCCAACAAACGTAATATGCCTGCAATCGCCGTGATCTTAATTGCAAGTATAATTAGTACTTTCCGTTTTCGTGTGGTGATTTAGCTATATAGTTCGTAACAAGAAATTCCTAATCACGTAGCTGGAGTGATATTAAACTACCTTTTGGAGACAAAAAATTGCCTTAATCGATCTAGCGTTCCTGTCAAGTTCGTAATCCATGAGCCTATCACTAATTAATAAACCTTGGTTGTCGTAATCTTCCTTAAGTAATCTCAAAACTCACAATTCCACTGGAAAAGAAAACTTCCTTAATGTCAACTAATTACCACTTTAACTGGCTCGGTTCACAAAATTGATCCTGTGGCTGAGATTCTTTTAGTTCGAATCCACTAAGTCATATCGTACACGGACCAATTCAGCAATATCTTTTTAGGAAAACTTCCATACAATGGCCTGAAGTCAGATTCATTTTCCTAAAAGGATGACCCTTTGTTTCTAATAACAGATTGAAATGATCACTTTATTTTAAATAAGGGATTAAAGTGATAATTTAATCTGAGATAAAGGCCTGAACTTGCCGGCAGGCTGGCTAAATTTTCGTCACTCCTCCTCCGCGTCCAGCCAGAGCCGTGGTGGGTCGACCATCTCTGCAGCGGCCACCACCCGCGTCTCCACCCGCAGCAAGGCGCTGAGCAGTCCATCCTCTTCCCGAATGACCGCACCGACTCAGACAATCCACAAGAGTCACTCGGGCTGGAACTGTTGAGTTAATGGTTGTTCTCTTGTAGATTTGGGATTGAATGACCTCTGTACTTGACAGGTGGGGAATGGTTTGCTGACGAACAGTAACTGAAGCTAAAGAAAGACGCCGTGGTGCTCATCGCATGAGCTGCCGCTCAGGCCAACCTCGACAACCCAGCCTGAGGATTGTCCAAGTCGTTGCGGTCACTGACGCGGAGGATGGACTCCTCGGGGCGTTCTTGCAGGTGGAGATGCCTGTGGCCTTCACGGGTGGACGCGGTGGAGTTCCTGGAAGCCTGAACTAGGAAGAAGACGCACAGGGAAGAAGAGAGAAAAAGAAAGAAGCAAATCCTCTTTTCCCGAAAACACCCCTCCCATGCTTTCGGAAAAGGCATGTGCTCACCCGCCGGCGAGCTCATATCCTTATTCGAGACTAAATGCCACTTCAAACCCTTATTCGAAAATAAAATCCACCTTAAACTCTTTTGAAAAAATGAATTCACTTCATAACCGTTGTCGCGACCTAAATATCAATTTCATTTTAGGTTAATGGATTACGAGATTAATTAATTAAATTAATTAACCTAGCTCGAACTCTCCCAAGTTCTACCAAATCGTGACTTATGGTTCAAGTTATTATCTTGCTAAAGATTTTTTTTTTTTGAGCCGCCACTAATCATTTCTTGTTAGGTTGATTAGGAACCTAAATAAAATAGCGGGAGAAAACTATTCGGAGATCTTAATTTCGGGACTTGGTTACATTAATTTTTCAATTAATGCCCTTTCGAGTACCAATTTTACCAACAACAAAAAAGTTCGATTTGGCAATTTTGATCAATTCGACTTTGATTTTTGGGTTTTCTTTTTATGATTTTTTTGTATTTTTGATGTATTTTCGAAATTAAAAATTAATGGAAAATGAGAGTGAATTGGCTCAAGATTATCTTAAAGTTCTTGGATTTAATTCGCATTAAGCCCCAATTTTTTTTTTGAGAAAATATTTTTACCCTACGTCTACATCTTTAAAACATATCCTAATTGATTCAAAAGATTTTATTTATTGAGTGTAATCCACAAGATATGATTTTCTAGAAAAATCCCATCTTACTAAAAATGATAAGATGTGGTTTTTAAGAAACCATGTCTTCCTAATCTTTTTTATTTTTCTTTGAGTTTCTAACATGAAAATTAAACATGAGATATGAATGATTTTTATTTGTTTGTTTTTCCATTTTTTTTTTTTGTGATTTTGGGTTTTTGTGAATGAATTTAAATTGCAAATCGTTTAATGAAAAGATGATTACCACTTGAATATTTCGAATTAAGTTTCGACTGAAGCCTGACGGATCGACCCAAAAAATTCGAAATTCCCGCTATGGAAATAATTCCATCTAAAGCCTAATAGATAAACTTATTCCAATATGTGCGGTTGCGGATTAGGAGATTTTTCTAATCGATCACATTTTGAAAGATTTTGGTATCTTGAGTATCTTGGATATTTTCAAAAGATTTTGAAATCGTCCGATTTTGTTCCAATCAAATCTTTCAAACTAGGCAAGTCATATATTGCACTATCCTAATCAAACAACAAAAATCCCGAGATATTCAATTTAGATATGCAATTCATCAATTCAAGTAGTCAAATAGTGCGATATTCTAAATCAAACAACGTAATTTTTAAGATATGCAATCTAACATTCAATCCATGCAAAATAGGCAAAACAATATCTTTAAGTTTGAAATTAGGAAATACTGAAATTTGCCGGATTTGATTTGCACCGAAACTCAACGATGAAGCATTGCATTTTTGAACGAACGGTGGGGTGAACCTCCTCGGGGCGGCTCGTGGATTAGCGGCGGTGGACTCGAAGGTTAATAGCGGGGCTGCAAGAAAATTTGTCCCCTCTCTTCTTGTTTATTACGCCTGAGGATGAGCAAAAGAAGGGGAAAACGTGGCAGCTAGTGCTAATGGGACTCAGCAATATAATAATAACAATAATAATAATAAAATCAACAGAATCAAACTCCATGAATACTCCCCAGTGATCATGATCGGTGTGCCTCCAAAATCCACTTTTGTCTTTGTGTAACCTTCATTCAAGTCCAGACTTGCACGTGGACCGATTGTGATGCTTATCTCACTAAACATGTCTGCAAAAAGACAATTGGAACACAGAGATGTAATCTGGAATTTTTATGATCAGCTGGAGTCGTTGGCGACGAGACAAACGTGATATGGATTCGGTGGCATAACTGCAGTTCGCTAGCTGGCTTCGGCAAGGGAGTTTGCTAAATGGATCCCGGTTCCAGATCGAGGATCGGTAGGGCTGTAGGTTCTCAACTTGCTCAAGGCAGCAGCGGTGAGGAGGTTCTCGTGGAATTTACCGCAAACCAGTGATGAACATCGGGGTGTTTGGAAGCTTAAAGTGCGTTGATTTTGACCAAGGACCTACTGAACCCTTTGACTATCGAATGCCGACCAGGGGACTCGTGGATATGCTGATCGAATTATGAGACACCTGCAATGAAAGTAGAAGAAAGAACAAAAGAAGATAGCGATAATGGTGAAAGATTCCCTACGTTCTTTTCTTCTCTGTTTCTTTATGTACAGTAGCCTAAAACCATCTCCATGGAAGTCGACTAGCGGCTACAGGAAGCTTGACCATCGAGTCCCTTTCTCTCGCCTCCCCTTGCGCCTTTCACATGTTTTTCCTCTCCGCCCAATTTCCTCTCTCAATGTATCGTATATACATAATCCATGGCAATAGATCTGAATGCTGCCCCCCAATTTTGCCGTGTGTTTTAATTATGTATCGACTTCCCGAACGTGAATCCTACATGTGTATTTATAATGGTGAGCTAGGCTTTACGTTTTATTTTCATTATTTATAAAATTATCCCTCAACTTGTTATAATCGCAATTCGATCCGGAGGCAAAATATTCGTCCATGAAACCTTTTTTTCTCAATTAATGGACATTTTTAATTAAAAAGATTTTTCCCAAATTAAATATTAAATGGGCTGATTTAAGCTCAAAATTATTCCAATAGCCTTATTAATTTTCGGCACACACTCCCTCATGATTGCAAAAAAATCCAAACTAAGCCTAATCTAGTCCTCTGTCAAATTGAGCTCAATTGCTTCACCTCGGGTCCGAATGCAATGATATGCATGACTGACAAAAAGGTAATATGCAGTGTATGAGAAATTAATTTTTGTGAGAACTATGATAATTCTCATTTTATACTTAAATGAATGATTTAATAAAAATCAAAATTTAGGTGTCAACACCTGTTTGGAATTTCGCCTTTTCTTGGGTGACCGCCACAAATCAAATCAAGTAAAACATTTGGTCCATGATGCAGGTAAACTCCATCTTTTTTACATAGATTCAACACGCATAAAACACTAATGGTTTTCACTAGCACATACACACATGCATGCATACTCGACTGCATCGTAGCTAAGTTATCTATTCGGCACCCTGAACAACACACACTGCAGAGCATCTCCTCTTGCATGGCCTTTAGGGCTCAGGGAACTTCCTTCTGGGACAAACACATTTGCAGCGATATACAGCCACTAAGCCATAAGACCCTCTGGCTTCCGTTTTGTCGAGGATTTGTGGACGAATTTCCGGACTTTGCGTGCCAACTTCACTATGAAGCGAACAAGGTAGCACGAGAAAAGAAGACCCATCAATCCAACCCATGCTAGCACCGTGTGGCTAACTGCAGAAATTATAGAATACTGTTCCCCGGTGTGAATTCATATACGGATAGGGCATAAGTCGCCGCCGTGAAGGTCACCGCAACCCACATAATCAGCATCGCAATCCACGTGGTGATCCGACACCACTTTGGAGGAAGACTGCTTATGAGAAGCATAATGACGCTAAGTGATGCAACGAAGCTTATCGTGTTACATGTTATGAATTTTTTGTAATGGTCCGGGTACTTGTCTGCCATTACGGACTCGCCCGCAGTATGGTTTTCTTCTTTGCTTTCTACATCATCCTGCCAAAGGCCGCCAGGCGGGGTGACACTGGCTTCGAATGCCAAGGAAGCTAGCAATGTGGCTACCACCAAGAGCGTCTGATGCATGCTGTTGTGCCGCTTTCTCTTTCTTCCCCTTTCATCTTCTTCGCCTACCGGTGGATGGGAGGCGGGGACTGTGGGATTGGCGCAGACTGACCGCCCAGACGGGTCGCGATTCTCCGAAGTTTGAGAATCATAACCCTTAATCTCTGAGGCTCTTTCCGCGCTTTCCCCTTGCGCTAATAGGCCGAGTGCTGTGAAACCTCTGGAGTTGGTAATGTTCGGGTTTACTCCTTTATTAACCAGGAAGAGTATAGTCTGCAGAGGAGTAACAACAGAATGTACCAATTGGGGTAAGGTTTGAACTAGACAAGCCCGTGTTATAATCTATAAAAAAAATTAGCGTGAAAATAGCCACAGAAGTGTACGGTCATAGTTTATCTCAACCACTTCCTTCTTTTCCAATTATCATAACATGTGATGATTTATAAATAGATGCCTTTTAACTTCTGAAAATTTCGAGGACACTCAGATATCCTAGAAAGGAAAATAACGTAAATAGTCTCCTAACTTTGGTCTAATATGAAATGTCATCCTTGAACTTTTAAAACGTTCAATATGGTCCTTGAAGTACTTCTAAATGTTTAATTTAGTCCGGAACTTTTAATTTGTTCGATTTAGTCTCCTAGTTTTCCATTTAAAAAAAAGTCAAATTTTTTCTTAATTACACTATTGCTAGGATTTTAGAAAAAAAAATCATTTCAATCCATTTCATAAATCAACAAAAAAAAAATATGACTCTCTGTTTATTACTCTTTTTTTAACCTTTTTGGCCTTCGTAAATATCATGATAGTTTTATTTGAACCTATTTTAACTTATAATCTCTGTTTAGCAAAAGTAGAACATCATTTATAGCCCTTACCAAAAAAAAACATCATTTATAGTTGTATCGGGTTAATATTCTTGCTATGTTAACTTTCTAATTACAAATTTAACTAAATATAATTGAGAAAATACGAAACACAAAAAATTGAAATTTTAATCCATCTAGAAAAATAGGAATGAGATTTAGATTAATATAAATATGAGAAATCTCTTGATATAACTCTAACATTTCTTCTATTATAGAGATCGCAAATTAAAATACACTTGAAGGGAACTATAGTGCTTTTTGTAAATATCAAAATGGTAAAAATACAATAAAAAGATAAAGTATTTTTCATTTATGAAATTGATTGAAATGAAAAGATATTCTAGCAATTGTAATAACTTGCAAATAGTATCAAAGGACTTATTTGACTTTGTTCCGGAAAGTTGAGAGATAGGGGTTTCATCGAACATTTATGAATAGTTCAAGGGCCATACCTATTAAATAAAAATGCTAAAAAATGACATTGCTTATTGGCCAAAGTTTATGACCTATTTATTATCATTTTCCCATCGTAGAACCGCATTTTTTGTGGATGAGATCACTAAATTTGACTAGTGGGGAGGCTTGGTTGTATGAACATACCTTAGTTTGTCTATCTGCAGCAACCAAATGCAAAATCGTGTCGCCATATTCATCCATCGAGTTGATGAACTGATCATCGCCCAAGACATCTATCAAAAGCTTCAAAGTTTCCAGTCTGTTATGCTTCACGCATAAATGCAGGATCGTTTGGCCATTTTCGACCACACTACGAGCTGCATCAGGTCTCGTTCGAACCAAGAGTTCCAGCACATCAACATGGCCTTTCATGGCTGCCACATGAAGAGGGTTTCTCTCGTATTTGTCTCGGACGAAACATATTTCAGGGCCGACTCTTAACAAGCTTGCCACTATGTTAAGGTAACCTTTTGCTGCCGCAAGATGAAGAGGCGTAGATCCCTGAGAATCTTGCTCTCTTGCCAGCTCGGCCTTTCGAGCTAGGACCTCTTCTACGAATTCCAAGTGTCCGAGCATGGCTGCGATGTGCAGAGGAGTCTCGGTGTGATTCCCAGTCATGACTCGATCAAGAAGCAGCTTATCTTTTCCGAGCAACTCCAGCAACGAAGGCACGTTTCCTTTCACGGCGGCTTCGTAAAGCTCGGACTCCATGTTTGGATCTCTAAAAGAAAGTTTTGGAGTACTCACTCCTCCATTTGGGGGTATATGTATATATATATACCCGAAAGTTTTGGAGTACTCACTCCTCCATTTGGGGGTATATTGTCACAACCAATTCAACCTTCACGGTAGGCTTGACGAGACTCACTCGCCAGAAAATGGCCGACAAGCGATTCCGCACATATCCTCGGTAAAGCTCCAAGAATCATCCTAGGACAATTGCAAGACTTGAGCTACATAATTGCAGTTAAGAGATATCTACCAATTCAACCTTCACGGTAGGCTTGACCAGAGTCGCTCGCCAGAAAATGGCCGACAGGCGATTCCCCATATACCCACAGTAAAGCTCCAAGAATCGTCCTAGGGCAATTGCCAGACTTGAGCTACAAACTTGCAGTTAAGAGATATGTACCAATCCTTTTTTCGGTCCTCATCAAGCCTACATGTAACAATAATTAGGAGTCGGTCTTCTCGACACGGTAATCCCAGATGATTTCGAGCTTGCAAATGCTTTAAGCTCAATGTGGAGGCATGCCTCCAAAATTCCTCCAAAGAGAGTTGATCTTCTCTTTCTTCAATCAGAATTTCAAAAACTGGAAGTATCATAAGTTTTTCATTGATTTGATCAGTCACGAAAGGCACACTTAGATGAAGAAACCCGCAATACTTCTTCAGATTTGTGTTGCGTCAAATCGAATTTTAATCTGTTTGCCCTGAAGGAAGCTACCACTCTCTTCTTGATCGTAGCTTCTCTTGGAATGCTTCATGGCGACGATGCTCTTCCCTTAAACCACGACCAGACCTTTTTCTGAGAAAAGCAACTATCTTTCTGAAGGTTTCTCTTTTAGAAATGTTCTTGGCTTGATGTGGGCGACCAGGAAACATCACAATCTGAGCTACTCATTACAGCGACATGACATTACAAAGATATCAATCATCTGCATTTCCATCACCCTTATTCTTATCTGCAAATATGTGGTCCTAGGGATGCCACGTAAGGGAACGGTTCTTCGAGTTCGTGTGAGGATGCAATCTACACATAAACAGAGGCTGTTCCTTCCTTTGTTCAGTGGATCCAGTCACAAGTATGGATCTTGCCCCATGTAAGTCTTACAGCATGTTTGCACACGAGTGTTAAAGCTTTAGATTTGCCGATTTGAGCGGCAAGAATGTTGAGCATATGAGTTTCCTATATCGTATTTGAAGTTTTTTTAAGATTTATGTACAAATAATGTTTCATTCACTTTCTCGAAATACGAAAGTAAAACATCCTAATTCAACCGCAAAACCAAGACAAATCCTGCATAACATCAAAGAAAACAAACCCAGGATAACAAGCGAAATCATCATAATAAGGTTATAGGTCGTCCCACGCTCAAAGAGCACATCACCAAAATTGGCAGCCAATCAGCAAACCCATCTTTAGTAATGAGTGCACATCAATATCCCCATTTGTTCTTATGGCTTTTGCTTTTTTAGGCGCTGCAGGTTTGACATCCCCAACACTATCATCGAAGCAGAGTAAAAAGATTAAACGAAGACAAATCGACACCTATGAAAGGGAAACCCTTACGAAGCTCCTCCGATATCCTCTTAAAACTAGACTTGCTCACCAAAGAAACCCGAGAAAAGCGAAACACTGTAAACATACACACGAGAAACCCAAAATCTAAACTAGATCGGGATAGAAATCTTCCCAAAAATGAGAGAGAAGCTTTCGGATCTAAACTAGATCAGAAGAGAAAAGTTCTCAAACGAGAAGAAAGTAAGAAAAAGAAATAGAGAATCAAAATAACTTAAGAAAAAAGGGGGAGATGGAGAGGTGTAGCTCAAACCCTCCCATGGAGGTTGAAGAAGAAAGTGTGTGAAAATAAGAAGGAGAGAAAAGGAGAGAAGAGGAAAGAGAAAAACTAGGGCCAGCTCTATCTTCCTATGATGAAAAGTAGCATAGTGAAGAAAGATGAAATTGTTAGTACTTATATTAGGCTGTCAATAGATAGACATAATGTCATAGTGGGAAAATTATTGAAAAAGTCCTAAACCTATCGGAATTGCTGGGCAATTCAATCCTAAACCTTTTTTTTTTTACCAATTCAATCCTAAACTTTTTCGAATTGTATCATTTCACCATCCGACAAATGTTCAGCCGGCAGGCGCGATCGAATATTTTAATTTTTTTTTGAATTTTTATAATTTTTTTCTTTTCTTTTTTCTTTTTTTTTCTTCTTCCTTTTTTTCTCTCCCCCTCCCCTCCATACCTCCAGCCGGTGATTGGCCAAAGAGGCCAAGCCTTGCTCGGCCATGGCAGGGGTCGACCCCGCCGTCAAAGATTCATCAACATCATCCCTTTCCTTTTCTTTCGAATATGGACATGTATGAACGCGTGGCCTTGGCCTACATAGACCAACTGCAAACAGTGCCACCCCCAAATGGGCCACAAGATCAATTTACATTTGAAGGTATGATCAACAAAAAGACGTGAAAATAAGTTGGAGAAGGGACAGCCAAGATTGTCCGAATCAATTTGACCTGTTAAGTTGCTTCCCAGGAAGAAAGAGCAAGAAAACCAAGTCGTGACAAAATTAAGCATGTTACATGCTCGGATCAATGGCTCCACTGCATTCAGAAGACATGGCAAAAGAATTCTTGAGAATGTTTCGATTCCTCCTCACATGACATATGTTAAAAAAAATAAAAATAATTGCTGGCTAGTAATCTTTTTAGTTTGACTTTCATTTTTTTAACATTGGTAGAGCTCGGACTCCATGTTTGCATCTCTTGAAAGAGAGTTTCGGAGTACTCACTCCTCCATTTGGCGACTCGAACAGAAATATTGTCACAACCAATTCAACCTTTACCGAAGGCTTGACGAAGATTGAAAAAGGATTGGTAGATATCTCTTAGCTGGAAGTACGTAGCCCGAGTCTCGTAAATGTCCTAGGATGATTCTTGGAGCTTTACCGTGGGTATGTGGGGCATCGCCTGTCGACCATTTTCTAGCGAGTGAGTCTCGCCTCCGTTTGGTCCTATACAGGTCAAGTTCGCACAATGGAACATGTACTGCTTGAGCCATGACATCCTTTGACCATGTAAAGCAGCCACACTCTCTTCGTGAAAATTGTTGTCGAATCACTTTATTCGCACGAACACGTGTTCGTGCAAATTGGTGTCGAATCACTTCATTCGCACCACATGTATGCGTGAAAATTATTGTGGAATCACTTCATCCGCACAAACATGTCTTCGTGCCAATTGTAGTCGAATCACTTCGTTCACACAAACCTGTGCTCGTGCAAATTATTGTGGAATCAATTCGTTCCCACAAGCATCTATATCACGTTGAGAGAACATGGGCTCCATTTGACATGTGAGAAATAACTTTTGCACTAACGCAAATGAATGAGCCGCAATCCGGACACTTTCGGAGAAACTATTCTGCCATGTGGGTGTGTTGGGAAGATAGTAAGACATGAGCAATAGCATCATTAGCACATTGGGAGTCGGCCTTCTCAACATGGTAGTCGCAAATGATTTCGAGCCTGCAAATAGTTTAAGCTCAATGTAGAGGCATCAGCCTTGCTATGCCTCCACTATTCCTCCAAAGAGAGTTGATCTTCTCTTTCTTCAATCAAAATTTCAAAGATTGGGAAGTATGGTAAGTTTCCGATTGATTTGATCGATCACGAAAGTGAAGGGATTTATCTAAATCGAATCAGACGATCACACAGAGAATCAGAAAAATTGGAATGACGCACGAGATTACTCGGGTTCACCCCAAGATTAGGGCTACGTCCCGCAAAGAGATTTCACTATGTTTTTCGGTTCATGACCAATTCTTACTTAAATACAATGATAAAACCGAGCAAAATATATATGCCCCAAAAACGGGTTAAAAACCTAAAACCTCTTAATTCCAACCATATGGGCCAGCTTAAATAAAAGCCTAAACCCGTAGAGGTTTCCGGGCGCCGCCCCCGAACCCCGCCCTCTCACCGGCGAGCGAGGAAGCCGTCCGGCCGACCGGGCAGCGGAACCCCGTCGGGAGGCGCGCGCTCGAACCCCCGCCCGTGACCGGGCAACGGGACACCCGTGTGGGGCGCTACCCCCGAACCCCCGCATCCCGCGCGCAGGGGTCACATGTCGTTAGATAACACTTCAATTTCCCTAAGCTCACGTGGGCGTACCCGGTGTGAGAAAAAAGGGTCCCCCAAGTATTCGCCAACTCCAACAGAAAGGTCTAAGTGGTACAAATGGTTCACAAATTTAGATGAAGAAACTCGCAATTCTTCTTCAAATTTCTGTTTTGTCCAATCTAATTTTAATTTGTTTGCCCGGAAGGAAGCTACCTCTATCTTCTTGATCGTCGCTTCTCTCGCACCAGACATTTTTCTGTGAAAAGCAACCCTCTTTCTGAAAGTCTCTCTTTTAGAAAAAGTTTCTGGCATCACCCTTATTCTGCGTTGCTCATTACAGTGACATAACATTACAAAGATATCAATCATCTGCATTCTGCATTACCCTTATTCTCATCTGCAAACATGTGGCCTGGCTCATCCAAAGGTCCTAGGGATGTCAGGTCAGGGAACGATTCTTCGAGTTCGTGTGAGGATGCAATCTATGCATAAACAGAGGCTGTTCCTTCGTATGTTCAGTGGATTCAGTCACGGATATGGCTTTTGCCCCCACGTATGTCTTTCTACGTGTTTACGTACGCATGTAAAAGCTTTAGATTGGCCAATTTGTGCAGCAGGAATGTTGAGCATTTCAATCTCCTATATCAGAATTGAAGATTTTTCTGAAGAATTATGTACTGATATTGGACTCTTAACTGATGGACATAGTGCCATAGTCCCCGAGACCATCCCACAATGTTAGACATGATTGGCCAAGATCAACGACCATAATTTCCTACGATGTTTTCGCCTAGCAATCGGAGATACATCAACATCGTTCCTGTCCTTTTCTTTCAAATATGGACATGTATGAATGCGTGGCCTTGACCTACGTAGACCAAATGCAAACACTGTCACCAACAGTCCGCAGGTGTATCCCCGAATTCCCTAAACACAGCATGTCAACTTCAAACACTTCTGTTATAGTCTTATCTGAACCTGCACATCGCCTAATGCTTGAGGAAGAAGCTTGAAATGAGCAATAGTGTCATAAGCGCATTTACGATTCATCTTCCTACCAAAATAGTCGCAAATGATTTCGATCTAGCAAATAATTTAAGCACAATGAGCAAGCAGCAGTCTTGCTTTACATTTGATTGCCCGTTTTTGTTCGAAAACCAATGTGCCTTTATGATTGTCGTGTGTCTATGCAAAGATCAATTTTCGTTTGTGTTGTGTTTATTACTTTAGAGCATTAGCAAGTTGGGGGGTATTTGTGTAAATGTATTATTAGGCATAACCCTAAGCTAAGTCTATAAGTACTTTTTGTTATCTCCGAATTGATTGCTCTTTTATCAATAACATGGTATCAAAGCTCGAATTAAAAACCTAAACCCTAGATTTACAAAACAACCGACCGACGACCACCGCTTCTACAATTCTCGCGAGAATTCTTCGATGTTGACCAAATCCAAGCAAGCCCTAGAGTCGGCCATCCCGGATCCGACGTTAGGAGGAGTCGCCCAAGCCCAGGGCGACCTTAGGGCCGAGTCGCCCAAGCCGGGCGACCCGGCAACGGCATCGCCGGACTCGCCCAGGTCAAGCGACCCCGGAGCGGGTCTTGCTTGACCTCGTCCGGGCCGGCGAGCCCTAGTACGGCGTTGCTAGGGCCGGCGAATCTTCGGGGACCTCAAATCCAACACCGATGACCTCGGATCCGAGGTAGCTGGGCCGACGAACCTAGTTCGAGCATCGTCGAGGTCCAATTCGATTTTGAATGTGCTGGTTTTGCGAGATTATGTTGCTGTAAATGGGTATTTTTGTGAGTTTGTGTAGTTGATGTTTAAAGAATTGTGATCTCGTAGGTTTGCGAGTTGATGGTGATAGACGTGTGGCTGTTGCAATATTGTTAAATTTATCGAAAGTGAATTGCTTGTCTTAAAGAAAGTAAATTTTGGTGTTGTTTGGCTAAATGTGTTGTTTTGCAAAGTAGCGGCTCGGATAGTTGAATGTGGGGCTATTTTTGTCTGAATTTGTGGTTCTGAATTTTGGGTGACCGAATTGGTGCTTGGCTGTGGGGTTCTGAATTTTGGGTGGCTGAATTGGTGCTGGTTGTGGGTTGTATTTTGTTGGAATTGGTAGGTGGTGCGTATGGTATTTTATTACACGTGGGTCAAGTTCCTAGACGTGAATTTTTTGTATTGGTTAGTGGTTTGTGAAGATGTCTACCGGCTCATCAAGTTCTCCGTCTATTACTTTGGGAATGGTTCCACCTAGTGCTCCTCCGAGTTCGGTATCCTTTGGTCCCTACAATAGTATGACCGGTTTGCATAATACCTTGGTCAAGTTAGATGGTACCAATTATCCTTCTTGGTCAATGGCTCTTTCGACATTTATTTATGCCAATCGTCCTGTCTGGATGGCTTGAAGAAGAACCACCCGAAGATTCAGCCAATCTAGAAGAATGGAAGTTTATTGATGCTACTTTGCGTACATTGTTGTGGGGAAGTATGGCTGAATCGGTTCGCCATCTTTTCATGGATTGTGTGACAGCCCGTCGGTATGGATGAAGTGTGCTTTACTATATTCTGGATAAAATAATATGAGTCGAGTTTGTGATATGTGGGAGGCTTTATTTGAAGCCAAAATTGGTGATCTTTGGGTTGGCATAATATTATGCTCGTTTTGAGTCTTTGTATCGGCTCCTCAAATCTTATTTTCCACTAGCCACCACGGTTACTCGGATGCAACAACGTGAAGCAGATGTGATGACCGTACTCTTTCTCCGAGGTCTTGGTCCAGATCACAATGTGCTTCGACAATAGATTACCTCTCATAGCACTCTCTCTTCCATTGAAGAAGTATATTCTCAAGTCTGCTCGTTATACTTCCCGGTCCTAAGACTTCAACAATGTCGATAGTAGTGCTATGGTGGCTCGTGGAGGTCAAGGGACTCGTGGTCGTATTAATGGTCGTGGACAATGGAATTCGACGGTTCCAACCGTGGCCGTGGTCGTAGTCGTGGTTTTCAAAATCGAGGTGGTGTTCGTGGTGGCGGTAATAATGCTTTTAGAGGAGCCTGAGGTGGTGATCGAGGGAACCGTTTTTGTACGCATTGTCAACTTTCTAGGCATACTATTGATTATTGTTATGACCTTCATCCCGACTGGGGTCTACATGCCTCCATTGATCCGAGCCTTGGACTCCTTCACCTAGATCCTCTTTCGGACAAGCTACGGTAAACTTGACTCGTGCAAAATATGATAGTTGGTCGAGCACAACAAAATGCCAATAGTGTTGTGTCCGGTCCCTATCGCTACTTTGGCACAAGCATAATGATCCCACTTGTCTACTTTCTAGTACAGATACTCCTTCTTGGATTGTTGATTCGGGTGCCACTCATCATATGACTGGTGATTTCGTCTTCTCACATCCACCTCATCTATTCCTTCTACGTTAGTTACCTTAGTAGATGGTTCTCAATCCAAAGTAGCTGGTATAGGTTGTGTATCATTGAGTTCCTCTGTCTCCTTACCATTTGTTTACCATATTCCACACTTTCCTCACAATCTATTATCCGTCGGTTCTATTACTCGTGATCTTGACTGCGATATTATCTTTTCTTTGTCTTCATGTATTCTTCGGGATCGGAAGATTGGACGCCGAATAGGTGGGGGAGTGAGGTTGGTGGATTCTACATCCTGGATCCCGAGATTATTGATGCTTGCTACAACAGTTCCAGAATAAAGATGTGGATGATTCATATCGGTTACATTGTCGTCTTAGTCACCCATCGCGGACGTACTCCGACGATTTCCTTTCATGTCTAGTTCGAGTCTTCAATTTAATTGTGAAACCCGTCATTTGGGCAAACACCATCGTGTGTCCTTTTCCCCTAGAGTTTTGAGTCGTGCTTCCCAACCATTTGAGTTAGTTCACTCCAATGTGTGGGGTCCTAGTCGAGAGTCTTCGTTTGGTCTTCGTTATTTTGTCACTTTCATCGATGACCGTACTCGTACCACTTAGTTATATCTAATAAAAGATCGTACTAAAGTTTTTCATTCTTTCGCCAGTTATATAATGAAGTACGTACTCGGTATAATTATTACATTACGTGTTTGCGTATAGACAATGCTCGTGAGTATTTTTCTTCTTCTACTTTCACTCCATTTCTCGAGTCTCATGGTATTTTACATCGTAGCTGTTGTGCTCACACTCCGCAACAAAATGGAGTTCTTCGAACGTAAGAACCGTCATTTGTTGGATGTTGCACGTTGCCTACTTCTTCTTACTCATATGCCTCGAGTCATTCTAGAGCTATGCTCTTCTTACAAACATGTCATCTCATTAATCCTCTTCCATCCTCCATGTTGAAAAGAGCTATTCCTTAGACTCTTCTTCATCCCGATCGTCCATTGTGGTCTATTCATCCTCGTATTTTTGGATGTGTCTGTTTTGTTCATTCTTTGTCTCTTGGGTTGGACAAGTTATCACCTCGTGCTGAAAAATGTATATTCATGGGTTACTCCCATACTCAAAAGGGGTATGTCTCGTTATAGTCCTACTCGTCGTTGGGAGTATGTTTCTACCGATGTGACTTTCTTTGATGATCAAGCATATTATGGCGATGTTCATCCTCGGGCACCATTAACCATCGATCTTCCGCCGCCCTTAGCACCTATCTCTCAACCGGAGCAAGCACCTATTAGTTCTAATGATACTCCACCGGATCTAGGATCACCAAGCATCGACTCCTCTTCGGGTTTATACACGTGGTCCTCGCCCGGTTTAGGGCCATACATCTCCACCAACGAGCGTTCCACCACCATCACCTCCGGTCCAGGCTTCCGATCCTCTTCCACCATCTCCTAACAGTTCTCCTATTGCTCATCGCACTCGGTCTCAGTATCCTCTCTGTCTAATTTCGTGTCTTATCATAACTTAAGCCCTCGGATGTCTATCTTTGTATCATCTCTTGCATCTATGTCTACGTGCCGAGTCATATGCATGAAGCTTTGGGCCATCCAAGGTTGGGCTCGTGCTATGAAGGAGGAAATGGTTGCATTGCATCATAATAAGACTTGGGAGCTGGTTCCGTTGCCGGCTAATAAACAATTGGTAGGTTGTCGTTGGGTTTTTGTTGTTAAACACAATTCGAGATGATTTAGTTGAGCGCTTAAAAGCATGTCTTGTGGCAAAGGGCTATACTAAAACTTATGGTATTGCCTATAATGAGAATTTTTCTCCCGTGGCCAAAATTCCTTATGTTCGTATTGTTATTTCCTTAGCTGCTCGGTCTCATTGGACTCTTCATCAACTTGATGTCAAAAATGCATTCTTCCATAGTGATCTTCACATATATGGAGCAACCACCTGGGTTTGTTGCTCGGGGAAGAAGGTGTGTCGGTTGCGAAAAGCTTTTTATAGACTTAAGCAATCTCCTCGTGCTTGGTTTGGCCGTTTTAGTGATGTGGTTATCACCTTTGGCATGCATTAATGTAGTGTGGATCACTTAGTATTTAGTATGTCATCTTCAAAAGATTGTGTTATTTTTGTTGTCTATGTTGATGATATCATTGTGACAAGAAGTGATGTTGAAGGTATACAACGACTCAAACAGTTCCTACAAAAAGAGTTTAACACTAAAGGCCTAGGTCACCTTCGATATTTTCTTGGTATTAAAGTCGCCTATGCTAATGACAAGTATTGCTCTCTCCCAACGAAGGTACACTCTTGACATTCTTAAGCTTGACATTCTTAAGGAGGGTGGTTTATATGATGCTAAGCCTGGTGACACACCTACGGACCTTGGAGTGAGGCTTGATAATGAGCATGGAGTACCTCTTCATGATCCAAAGAAGTATCGTCACTTAGTAGGCAAGTTAAATTATCTTACCATTACTCGTCCGGATATTTCATCTGCAGTCGAGTGTGGTGAGTCAATTTATGAGCTCTCCTCATACTTCTCATTAGCAAGCCAATCTACAAATTGTTCGCTATTTGAAGAGAGCTCCAGGTCAAGGACTTGTGCTCCATAATCGGGGTCATCTTCATATCGCTGGTTATTCTAACCCCGAATCTTTGGAGGTGACAGGATATTCGATGCGGATTGGGCTGGTTGCCCAATGTAGAGATCGCCGGTCTACTTCGGGATACTTGTATCTTTCTTGGTGGTAATCTTGTGTCTTGAAAAAGTAAGAAGCAATCTGTTATTTCTCAATCTAGTACAGAGGCCGAGTATCGTGCTATGGCTAATGTTACGGGTGAACTTCAATGGGTTCATATAATGTTAGCCGAGATTGGACCGCCTATGATCGGATCATCTACTCTCGATTGTGATAATTAGTCTCGCTATTCATATTGCTAGCAATCCGGTGTTTCACGAGCGAACGAAGCATATAGAGGTGGATTGTCATTTTATTCGGTAAAAAGTGAATTGTGGAGACATACGGTTGATGCACACACGTTCAAGAGAAACTAGCATACGTTTTCACAAAACCTCTTCGATGGGGGCGAGTTTCATATGTTTGTCATAAGTTAGGTCTTTTTGATATGTACGCTCCAACTTGAGGGGGAGTGTTGTGCTTATTACTTTAAAGCATTAGCAAGTTTGGGGTATTTGTGTAAATGTATTATTAAGCGTAACCCTAAGCTAAGCCTAGAAGTACTCTTTGTTATCCCTAAAATAAAGATTGATTGCTCTTTTATCAATAAAGTTTGAAGGTATGATCACCAAAAATGAAATGAGCATAAGTTGGAGAAGGGAAAAGCCAAAATTTGTCCGAATCAATTTGACCTGTTAAGTTGCTTCCCAAAAACATAGAGCAGGAAAAACCATGTCATGTGACAAAACTAGGCATGTTACATACTCTGATCAACTGCATTCAGAAAACATGGCAAAGAATTCTTGAGAATGTTTCTATTCATCCTCGCATGACGGGCAGAGAATTTGTTGGCCGAGTAATACGTTTATGTTGGTTTTCTTTTTTAACAACAGAGGAGTTGAACAATGTACATTAGGAGAATGGAGAAACGCCACGCCCATCGGTGGGGATGCATTGGGGCGCGTTTGGTTGGGCCACCCCATGATGTGGATTTTGATCCTATCCATCGTATCGATAGTTGCGGTGAGGATTTCCCTGATGTCACCGTGCTCGCAGCAGTGTATTAGCCCTTTAGAGCACACATTTGAAGGCAGTAGGCTTTTGCCTTCTAATCTCGAGACCGCAAGCAGGTGGCCTGCTGCATTGGCCTCCTTGTGGATGCGTCCAAGCCCGGCGCGGTCGGCTGCCGATCCTTTGGTCACAGAGAAGATGCAGATGAAGCCCTGCGCAGGGGAACAAGTCGGATCAATTTCTGCAAGACTATCAGCCAATAAAATGTTGTTCTATGATTTTTTGAGTGATTACCTCTTCAGTTCGTTTGATGTCCATTCCGAACCGTGTTTCTTCCGGTTCTGTGACTAGTTCTACTGAAACCTCCGCAATTCCCGGTAAAAACCATAATCTTATCCCATGAACCATTTGGACAGTCATTGTCTGGTTATGTTGCTTCCCCAGACTAATTTCTTTTCCTGTGGGGATATTCTTGCCCTTAGTGAGAGAAAGACAGGTATCAATTACTCGCCATGCCAGGAATTAGAAGCTATATTGATATGAAGCTGCTAAAATCATGAACAGATCTCAAGAGCCTCGCAAAGAATTTTAATGGAAGAGAGAACTTACCGACGTGACGATCTGTTCGGTTTGGATGTTGACAAAGATGAGGGGAATTCCTGAGGAAACTGCTACAGACAACCAGGCCATGGACCAAGTTGTAGCGGCCTCGACGGTGTGTTCACTTGGCAAGGGCATCAACAGAACGGAGCTAACTACCGAAGACCGCTGGTCAGGCAAGTAGGTCCCGACTTTCGTCTTCCATTCGTATCTCACTCCTTTCTTCTTGAATCCTCCGGCGTCCACGTTCACCACCCGCCTGCTCATTTCTGCACCATCGGATGGAAAGTCCTCATCTTATCTCTTTGCACAATACACGATCGGCGCTTGTTCAAATGAATGTTTTACGAGGTTGTATATATATCTAGCAGCCATGATTCCCTATCAGGACAATTGCCAAGAGAGATTTAGGAGTAAAGGCAAATGTTACCTTGCAATTCAGTACATTGTTCCAGAGTTAATCCCCTAGAATCACCACATGTATATCGTTCATGGCAGCTTTTATTATGAGCTTCCTCTGGAGCATCGAGCCCTTTAGAGGCGCGATGTGTACCTAGAGCTTAATCACGCAGTCGCCCCTTCTCACCTTTACCCAGAAAATCTTAGCCTGCTGGCTGATCTTGCCGAGCTGCAAGACGAATTCCGATTGGGCCTTAGTCGGCACGAAATCATCCATGTCATCCTGTGTCGCAACCTAAAAAAATCAGGTTAATGGATTATTAAGTTAATTAGATGAATTAACTAACCTAATACGAAATCTCCCAAGCCCTACCAATTTGCAACTTCGGTTTGATTTTCAATTTAGGAGCCGCCACTAATCATTTAAGGTAGGTTGATTAGAAACCTATATAAAATAGCGGGAGAACTATTTTATTTCTACGAACCGCAGAAATTGAGTTCGGGGGACTTGGTTACGCTAATTGAAAAATTAACGCCCTTTCGGTACCAATTTCATGAAAAAGCCTCTTTTGATTGATCGATGTGAATTGAGCGATTTTGATTAATTGGAAAAATGCGACATGAAGACCATATATTATGCGCCCAAAGGATGATTTTTTGGTATTTGTGGAAATGAAAAAAAAAACATTCAAAAGCAATAAAAAATCTGAACAAAAATAAACAAAAATGCCCATAATATACCTTTAAATTTCTAATTTTTCCGAAAGAATTCACTTATCCTCAAAGATTTGGGTTAGAGAAGAATTTTTATCCACTACATTCTCGAAGATTAGAGCGAGTATGTGGATAGGGGTATAAAACAACATCCCTTTTGCCAAAGGGAAAGAACACGAAGTTTTATTCTAAATTGTCATCTCATTCCATAAGATCATAGCTAAGGCATGCAATTTAATTTTTCGAAGGGTATAGGCACATGGGAGCATATATTATGAGCATGTTTGTTTATTTAGGTGCAAACTTTATAACAATCAAGCAATCAAACAAACATGAGAAAATAAAATAAAAATGGGCCAATTAAATTAAATTTTCGAAAATATGGAGGGGTGGCCGACAATATGAAGTTGGAGATCTACCTTTCCTCATCCAAAATCCAAATTTTAATTTGAGAAAATATCCTTAGGATTTGAAAATTTAATTTCGGATAATTCTCAAAAGATTCGAGACGATTATCCAATTCAAATAAATCGATTATCCAAACATTAGATAACATCCAAAACTCATTAGATAAACCAAATAAACTCAACCAACCAAATCAATGACCATGGGCTAACAATTCAAAGCAAAGATTATCCAAGAAAGAATAGATGTTATCCAATTCATTTAATTCTCGAAAATTCGGATAACTATCCGATTCAAGTAAACCTCATCAATAGCATTAAATATCCACAAGAGATAAATAAATAAATAAAACCTTATCCGTTGCAAGCTAGATGTTATCCAATTAAGAAGTTTTTCAAATTAGATATTATCTAACTTAACTCAATTATTATCCATAACATGAGATAGCATTAAACAACCAATGGATAAATGCAATCCACCTAAACACGACAAGATTTAAAGTAAAGTGATCATCTGCCGTGATGAATTCGGTCAAGAAAGTGATGGAGTCGAAAATCAATTTTTGGTTCAAAAAGATTCTTATCTTTTCCAATTAGCTTAATTCAATCTTAAAACTATCGAACAAACTTAGAGAAAGAACATTTTCCAATTAGTTTCAGTAATTCTCTGAAAATTCATCCGATTTTATGATCGAATTAGCCTTATTAAAAAAATCAGAATTTTTATGCCACAAACAACCAATTTTCGGTTTTAACATGAAGTTGATGAAAAAGGCTTGGATCTTTCACTTTAATTGCAAAATCAATCGTTGTTCAAAGTAAACCTAATAACAACAATGCAAGTTTCCAAGTAAACAAGCATAGATTAGCAATCAAAAGTTCAAGAAATCGTACCTTTTCCGAGCAAATTCCAGCATGCGTTCACTTGGAGTTTCGTCAAAAACCGCCCCTGTTTGAGCTCAATTCGAGCTCTAAACATCGAGGAGTCTAGCACCATAGAGCGACTAACCAGTGAGCAAAATAGAGTATGAATAGGGGAAAAACAGCACAAAAGCAGCAAGGGAAAATGGACTAAACAGCCACTGTTTTGAGCACTAAACAGTGGCAGAATACTGAGCTAATCAACAGAGAAAAATCAGGCTGAAAAGCAACCAGCCAAAGTTGCGCCAAACAGCGAGGTAATCGACCCCGAACAGTGAGCTGAAAATCTGCACGAAGCAGAAAGTATAATCGGGCAAAAAATAGCTACTAAAAACGTCCAAAACAACACTGTTTTGGAGCTCGAATAGCAGCGGAACAATGGCTAAATAGCCCCAAAGTTGATCCCTGAACAGTCGTAGGATATGCTTCGATCAATGAACAACGGCGTCACAAAATGGATCCGAATGGCAAAGATTTCGGCGTGATCAGTATCGGTCTTGGGATGATGCCAGGCTGCAACATAGGCAATGGCAGCAGCTCGGCTGTCACTATTGATTGCCACGAAGAGTACAAGACCCGTCACACCTGTACGAATAAAAAACTTGGTGAAACAATTAACGGGACGAGGCGACTCAACTAGTCATCGGAGTTGGTATGGAATGCACGCTGGATCGTTGGAATTGCTATGATCTTCGTTGGAAGTTGCTGAACAACCCATCATGTAGACAGCTCGGCGCCGTTCATTAAGTGGAATCAACAACACATATTGAGGAACAAAACGCCCGGAAGAGAGAGAGAGAGAGCTTTTCTTCTGTGACGAATTTTTTAGTGCTCTCTCCTTCTCCACAACCGTGTATGATAAATTTGTGGCCATGAGTATCCTTTGAAACTTCTTAACAGAATCGATTGTTGTGCCTACTTCTATAGTTCATGAATGAACTTGTTGTCCTCTATTGCTTGAGGAAACGTGGACTTTCTTTTCACCATCAGCATGGCGTCGTTGATCAAAGATCTCGGCCAAGAGAGGACCTTGGCCGAGAAACGCCTCTCATCCCTCACTCTCTATAATCTGCCATTAGGGGTGTCAATGGTTCGGTGCGGTTCAATTTTTTGAAAAATCGAACCGAACTAAACCATTAGTCAATATACTTAAATCGAACCAAAATTTGTCTTGAACCAAATTGAACCGAACCAAAAAATTCAGTTCGGTTTGGTTCAATTCGATTCAGTTTTCAGTTAGACACCCACCTTGTGCATGACCCAATGGCCACCTTGAGGCTCAAGTTGGCCTCCCCCAAAACCACCGCCAACCACCATAGCTTCGCTCCCTCTCTTCTTGATTTGAGCTCCCCAAGTGCTCCTCACTGTCATCAACATCGTAATCCCATCTCTTCATCGTCATCAAATCCCAACATGGGTCTAGGAAGTGGTGGTTGGAGCTTCTTGCACACCGTCTCGACCACCAACCGCCGAGAACCCACCAAACCCGACAAAAAATCACCCGTTTACCTCCACTCTCTAGCGAGAGCTTCCTTGCTCGGCTCGGCCCACGGAGCTTGGAGCTCGCACGGAGAACTTAGGCAGCGAGAGCGGCAACATCGTCCCCTTCGGCAACGACAACGACGGCGACACCCGGGCGAGATCAAGAAGGGCGAAGAGGGAATGCACGGACCCGAAGTCTCGGTCGACGCGACAAATCGCGAACGCAGGAAACGCAAGCGAGAAAGCAAAACCCTGGACTAATGTTAATAACAAGAACGGGAAGCCGTTCACTTGCTCCGATGAGAGAGAGCACGAAGAAGAAAAGGGGGAGAGAGAAGAAGAGGAGAGAGAATAATTAGAAAAGGGGGGGAGAGAGAGCGCACGAAGATAGAAGAAGAGAGAGAACAAAACAGAAAAAGCAGGGAAGAGAGAGAGCGCACGCAGACAGAGGAAGAGAGAATAAAGTAGAAACGGGGGAGTGATAGAGAGTGCAGAGTAGTGAAAAAGAAGAGAGGATAGAGAAAACCGTGATCCGAATCGAATTGATCTACACCGAACCGATCTATTAAATTATCCATGTTGTTTGACTATTAATCGAACCAAAACCGAACCGAACGAAAATGCACAAAATTTCGGTTCGATTCGGTTCGGTTCAGATTTTGGTTCGGTTTTTAGTTCAGTTTTGACACCCCTATCTGCCGTATGTGAAATTTTATTGGCCTCTTTAAAATCCTAAGCATAAGTTAATATTTATAGAGAAAATTGGTGCAAGCTTGGGGCCTAAAGTTTCTCAATTTTTGCAAAATATACCCGAGCTCAAAATACGATTTGAATTAAGTCCCAAAGGGCTAAATTGCACCAAATTAATTTATTTTTCCCTCAAAATTTCGACTAAGCCCATTGTACATTAGGTTAACCGAAATTCATGTATTACATGAGCTTATTGTGCATTTTTTGGACTTAAATTAGGCTTTTTATATCTAATCAAATATTAAAACTAAAGCCTTTTTCTAAATTATAAGCTCCAAAATTGGTTCAAATTTTCAGCATAAATACTCGAGAATTTGCCCATCAATCTAGGTCCAAATCGCCCATCAAACTAAGTCAATCTCACATCATCAAGGCGGATCGATGCTAATGCAAAGTGCATACGTGACAAAAATAAAATATGTTATGCATGAAAATTATTTTTGGCGAGAACTAAAGTTAATTCTCATTTTTATGAAATATGACTAATTTTAAAAAAAATCAAAATTTAGGTGTCAACATCCTATGCAAACCCTTCAATGATGTCCCGGGTAGTAGCATGCTCTCGTCCCAATCCTCCGGCACCTCCTGCTTCACCCGTTTCACGCACAACACCAGCGTTTGAACGCTGCCCATGTTGTCTCTCCTTCCAAAAGAGTGCCGTACCTCTCCATGGTGATGCAGATGATATTAGTAGTGTGTTTCAGGATCGATTGGACCGGTAGAAATCCAATCGGAAGGCGAAACGGTATTGTGGCTAGAACCGATGGACTAGGTCGACGACCTCGGATTGAACTCAAATTTGGTCATCCGGGCGAAACGGCGTCCCGATCAATATTCACCACCTTTGGCTGTGACTAACGATGGATTTTGGCGATTCGGGGTTGTCCGGGATGGAGATTTATATTTTTTTAGTATTTTTTGGATTTAAGTTTATTTCAGGTGGCACTTTTGTAATTTTTTGTTTTTGATGTTTCGAATCCTAGTAGGGTTAGGATTAGGGTTAACACCTATAAAAGGTGTGTTTAGGCCATTTTTAGACAGATATTCGTATTAATATTATCAGAATTTTTTAGATTTCTCTCTTAAGCAAGGAGTTGCTTGTTATTTTTCGCCGAACGCTGCGTCGAGATGGTATCGAGCCTATGGCGACCGGCGGTGGTCTTTATGGCGATGCTCAAGAGATTGGAGCCCAATCCTTAGGGACGACGCGCTGCAACGTTTGGAGCAGCGTTTAATGGAACGCATAGACCAACGATTTGATCAAAGCCTTCGTCGTTTCGAAGAGCTATTTGACGAAATAGCAGATCGATTCGAGGGTCTCGGCATTGATGTGAACCGAAATCTACGGCATGGTAGAAGGTCGGGTGCAGATTTTGCTCGCGGTGACCCTGTCAATAGGCCTATTCCCGTCCACAGGCAGAATAACCCATTATATTCAAAGAGTTCGGAAGAAGAGGAGAACGAATTTTTGGATGACAAACGTGCTGATTATGCAAACAGAAATCAATATGGAGGAATTCGAATGGGACGTTACGACGATCGTGATAGAAGAGACGGCAGACGACGCTACAACGATCGTAAAGGTAACGACTTTAAACTTAAAGTCGATATCCCTTATTTTAATGGAGACCGGGAATATAAGAATTTCTAGATTGTGTTGCTTTGATATAGATAAATTCTTCGATTATATGGAGACCCATAGTGAGAAAAGGGTGCGACTAGTAGCATATAGATTGAAGGGGCGCGTCCGCATGGTGAGAGAGATTGCGGAATAAGAGAGAACGAGAAGAAAAAGAGAGGGTTTGAACTTGGCGAGAGGATGAGGAGGCTTACTGAAGCAAGAGTTCTTTCCTCCCGATTTTGAGTAAATAATATTCCAAAGAATACCAACGTCGCCAGAGGCAATCGGACTGCATACATGAGTATACGACCGAATTTATAAGATTGGCGGACTGGAATAAACCGCCGAAGACGAAGGGGCAATAGATGGCTAGATATATCGATGGGTTGAAACCCTTCATTCGAGATAAAATTGGAGTGCGGTTTTTGCGGAATCTGCCTCGAAGCGAAGAACATGGTGATGAAGACGGAATTGATGCAGCAAGAACAGGGTAAAAGGGGCTACGAGAACTATAGAGGTAGCGGTTCGAACAGTTCCATGGAGAAGAGCGGCGTCAACAATCGCTATAACGCAGAGCCAAATCGGGATGATAAGGCGGCGTAAAAACGCCCTATAAACGAGGCAAGGTACAAGGGAACGCAAGCGCAGAAATCTGCGAACCAAAATCCTTACGCTAAATCGGCGGCAATAAAGTGTAACAGATGTAATCGCCTGGGCACGGATCTAATGAATGCCCTCGGAGAAAATCAGTCAATGTGGCGGTGAGAGAAGAGGAGAAAGATGGATATTATTGTGAACCGGGATGGTAAAGAGGACGATTTTGAAGAAGAGGAAGAGGAGGAAATAAATTGTGTGGTGCGCGAGAATGATGTTAGCCTCAAAACGGGAGGATGATTCGTAGTGCCATCAATTATTCCAAACCGGGTGCACCATTCTGGGGAAGATCTTTATTGTGGTCATTGATAGTGAAAGCATGGAGAATATCATCGGAAAAGAGGCAAGAAAGACGCTGGGGATACTTGTGGAGAAACATCATAACCCCTATACGTTGGGATGGATTAAATCGGGAGCGAGAAAGCATTCAATAACGAGCAATGTAAAATTCCATTCTCCATTGAAAAATATCATGATGAGTTGTATTGTGATGTGGTAGACATGAATGTATGTCACGTGTTGTTTGGGATGCCGTGGCAATTTGATGTAGATGCATAGCATCTTGGAATGAGCAATCAAGTATAATTTAGTGAAAGATGGAGTGAAGTATACATTGCTACCCCCGAAGAACAAAAGAAAACAAGGTTCTTTGGAAGTAATTTCCTTACCTTTACAAGGAAATTTGAGTCCGAAATTAAGGAGACTAGACAAATTCATGTTTTGATAGTGAAGTAGGCAATTGAGATAGAGGCTGAATTACCGAGAGGAGGAGCAATTGGAAAGCAGTTAGACCTTTATTAAAGGAATTTAGTGAGCTGATGCCCGAAGAGATTTCGGATGGGTTGCCACCTATGCGCGATATTCAACACCATATAGACTTAATTCCGGGTGCTAGTCTACTTAATCTACCGCACTACGTAATGAGTCCTAAGGAGAGCGAGATTCTAAAGGAGAAGGTGGAGGAGTTGTCGCGAAAGGGGCATATTAAGAATAGTATGAGCCCATGTGCTGTTCATGCTTTATTAACTCTTAAGAAAGATAGGAATTGGAGGATGTGTATGGACATCAAGGCCATCAATAAAATAACTATGGGTTACAAGTTTACAATTCCTAAATTGGATGACATACTAGACAGATCGCACGGGGCTAAGTGGTTTTCGAAATTGGATTTGAAGAATGGATATCATCATGTTCGTATTCGGCCCGGAGTTGAGTGGAAGACAGTTTTGAAGACAAAAGAGGGGTTGTATGAGTGGTTGGTGATGCCGTTCGGACTTTCTAATGCTCCGACCACCTTCATGAGGCTTATGAATCAAGTTCTAAAACCTTTTATTGGCAAATTCATCGTAGTTTATTTTGATGATATCCTTATTTATAGTAAAACCGAGGAGGAATATTTGATGCATTTGAGGGAGGTATTGACAGCGTTGCGATCTAATAAGCCGTATATAAATCTTAAGAAGTGCGGTTTCCTAATAATAAGCTGTTTTTCTTGAGATTTATCATTACCGTTGAGGGAATAGAGGTGGATGAGGCGAAGGTAAAAACAATTAGAGAATGGCATATTCCTAAAACAGTTTCGAAGTTAGGAGTTTTCACGGGTTGGCTACATTTTACAGGCGATTTATTAAAAAAATTTAGCACTATCGCAGCCCCAATTTACGGAATGTATGAAGAAAGGTAAATTTTTGTGGGGAGAGGAAGCCGAGAATAGTTTTGTTATTTTGAAGGAGAAGTTGTGTACCACGCCCGTTCGATTTTACCTAATTTTGATAAGTTGTTTGAAGTAGATTGTGATGCCAATGGAGTGGGTATAGGAGCTATTTTGTCTTAGGAGCGCAGCCGGTTTGCTATTTTAGTGAGAAATTTAGCAAGACGAGACAAAAGTGGAGCACTTATGACAAAGAATTTTATTTTGTCGTAAGGATCTTAAAAACATGGGAGCATTATCTCGATTGGGAAAAAATTCGTGCTATATTCGATCATGAAGCTTTGAAGTATTTGAATAGTCGAAGAGGATTAGCAAAGATATGCATGCGCGATTGTGTTAATTTTTACAAAAGTTTCCTTTCAAATTACAAGACAAGTCGGGTGTGCGAGAATGTAGTGGCGGATGCACTAAGCGGGAGAGCTAGCTTGTTGGTTACATTAAGCCAAGATATTCGGGATTCGAGCAAACAAAGACCGTTATGCAAGCGATGATGAATTTGGGCGATTTGGAAGACATGTGCTTGCCGGTCAACCTGCGCAGGAGTTCTATGTCATGGATGGTTATCTAATGTGAGGTAATCAGCTCTACCTTTCTCGGACCTCATCACGAGAGAAGGCAATTCGTGATTTACATGAAAGGGGATTAGCTGCCCATTGGGATCGTGATAAAACTATTGCTGCAGTCCGAGAGAGATTTTTATCGGGTTCCGGTTGCGTAGAGACGTCGCGGTATGTGCAAAAATGTTATGTTTATCGATCGCTAATGGGCAATCTAAGAATACATGTCTCGTACATGCCTTTACCTATTCCCGATAAGATATAGGAAGATCTATCCATGGATTTTGTGCTTGGTTTGCCACGAACCCAAAGAGGTGTGGATTTTATTTTTGTTGTGGTAGACAGATTTTCCAAGATGGCACACTTCATTCCTTGTAAAAAAACGTATGGTACAATAAGTGTGACTAGATTATTTTTCAAAGAAGTGGTTCGCTTGCATGGAGTGCCTAAATCTATTACTTCATATAGAGATAGTAAGTTTCTTGGGTATTTTTGGAGGACTTTGTGGAAGTTATTTGATTCTTCTTTGAATTTTAGTAGTACAAAGACACCCGCAGATCGATGGACAGACAGAGGTGGTCAATAGAACTCGGGCAACTTGATTCGAAACATATGTGGAGACAAGCCAAGTAGTGGGATATGGCTTTATCTCAAGCGGAGTTTGCTTATAACAATGCAATCCATAGTTCTACTAGCAAGTCATCTTTTTCTCGTTGTGTATACAAAGGCGCCTCAAAGATACTGGATTTGGTATAATTGCCTAAGCAAGCATACAAGAGTGTAGTAGCGGATCATATGACTAAACAAGGTTGTAGAGGTGCATCATGAAGTCGACGGAAGCCGGAGGAGGCTAATAAAAAGTATAAGGCAGCCACGGATAAACAGCCGCAGATAAACACAGACGAAAGCGAGTGTTTGAAGTAAGTGATCGTGTCATGGTATTTCTTCGTAAGGAGCTATTACCAGCTGGATCTTTACAAAGAAATTGCAGCAGAAGAAGTACGGGCCTTACACACTCGTCGCCAGGAGAATCAACGATAATGCTTATGTTATAGACCTTCCACATAACATGGGCATATCCAACACTTTCAATGTTGCTGATTTGTCGCCGTTTCACGAGTCAACCGACCGATGTATCCGGATTCCGATTCTAACTCGAGGATAAGTTTTTTTCAAGTGGAGGAGAATGATACGGATGATATTAGTAGTGCGTTTTTTGAATCGATTGGACCTGCAGAAATCCAATCAAAAGGCAAAAAGGTATTGCGCCTAGAATCGCGGGACCGAGTCGATGACGTCGGATTGAGCTCAAATTCGGCCGTCCGAGCGAAACGGCATCCCGATCAATAATCACCGCCTTTGGCCATGACTAACAATGGATTTTGGCAATTCGGGATCGTCTAGATGGAGATTTCTATTTTTTTAGTATTTTTCGGATTTAATTTTATTTCATTGACACTTTTATAATTTTTCATTTTTTATGTTTCGAATCGTAGTAGGATTAGGATTAGGGTTAACACCCTCCAAAAGGTGTGTTTATGATGTTTTTGGACAGATATTCGTGTTATTATTATCGAATTTTCGAGATTTCTCTCTTAAGCAAGGAGTTGCTTGTTATTTTCATTGAACGCTTGTTGACGCCTAAATTTTGACTAATATATTTTTTGCATAAAAATTAGAACTAATTTTAGTTCTAAACAAAAATCATCTCACATATTCATTTAGCATTGGCATATAATTTGAGCTTAATTTAACAGGGTCCTGGACTAGGCATGGGGTGGAAAAATGCACCAAGAAGATTTGGGTTTGAAAGAAATATTTTCTCAAGGATCTGTATTGCAAATACTCGAACTTCAGGGATCAGATTGCAAATACTTGAAACTTCAGGGACTCGCATTGCAAATACCAAAAGAAGATGGGGAAAGGAAGATGGTGAAAGGAAGATGAAGAAGAGAAGATGAAAATGGAAGATGAAGAAAGGAAGATGAAGATGAAGAAGAAAAGATGAAAATGGAAGATGGAGAAATGAAGGTGAAGAAGAGAAGATGAAGATGAAGAAGAGAAGATGAAGATGGAGAAAAGAAGATGAAAATGGAAGGTGGGGAAATGAAGATGAAGAAAAGAAGATGAAGATGAAGAAAGGAAGATGAAAATGGAAGGTGAGGAAATGAAGATGAAGAATGAAGGATGAAGAACTTTGCCTATAAAAGAATAAGAGTTCTTGAAGAGAGAGAGGAGTCTTCTTTTTTTGGGAGTATGAGAATGGAGAGTTTTTTTGGGGGAGGAAAAGAGAATTGAGAGAGTTTTTTGGAGAAGGAGAATAGAGAGAGCTCTTGAGAAAAAATTTGAAAAGAGTTTTGAGAGGGTATGAGAATTTTGAAGCCCGATACTACTATTGCCAATTTTTGCACCGATCAACACAAGCTACTTGGTCCATCCTCATCGTTCGAGCTCGCCATGTGAGAAAAGAAAGTTAAGTGATTCCCTAACTTTCTTTAATTTCGAATACAAATTAGCCCAGATTTTCTACACTGATTTTTCTCTATGTTTTTATGTTAAATAACATTTGCATATCAACGATGAGACATCAATGGTACGAGAATAGAAGGAGAGCAAGAAAGGAAAAAATATCAACGCCCAAATCTAGTCTCATGAAATTCTAGCGATATGAGAAAGAAGCGTGAAGGAGAGATAGGACCAAGAGATTTCTCGGTCTAACGAGTCACCAAATCGGTCCAATGGTCAAGACAAACCCGAAGCACGAGTTTGGTGCACGAGTTCAAATTGGGGAGTAACCTTGAACCTATTTCATCCTAATTTCATGTAATTTCTTTATTTCAAAAAATGTCATGGGAAGAAAAATCCAAAAAAAATTGATTCTTTGATCTTCAAGTAGAATTCATCAAATTTGTCAAATCCATTATTTGTTTCATGAATTTTAAGGTACCGAAAGGGCATTAGTTGTAATTAATGTAACCAAGTCCCCGGACTCTTAATCTCCGGTTCGCAGAAATAAGATAGTTTTCTCCCGCTATTTTATTTAGGTTTCTAATCGACCTACCGAAAATGATTAGTGGCGACTCCAAATTCAAATCACATTGCATGTTAATCATTCGAACCTTAAGTTGCGATTTGGTATGGACTTGGGAGAGTCCGAGTTAGGTTAGTTAATTAATTAACCCGATAATCCATTAGCCCAGAATCTAACTTGTTTATTTTTTAGGTCGCGACAACGCTGCGTCACATGAAAATACTATTCACTCGGTTCATATCCTAGGAGAGGTTTCGCTGTCCATCCTAGAGCACCATGCGACCGATGTACGTCCGAGGACTGTGTTTCGGACTTCACGTCCAGGGCATATTCTCTCAACAGCTTGGAGGCCCTTCCTATGCCATATTGTAACAGAGTTGTGTACTAGATTAATTAGGGTAAGGACAAGCAAACCGGCCGGCTAAGTTAGGTTGCAAACTAAAATAATAAACTGACCAACTTGTGCGGCACCAACAGCCAAATGGAGACTCTACAGAATTTCACTCAAATAATGTTCTATACTCTTTGCAGGCTTAACAAGCTAAGCATCTCCAGCTTCTAGACACCTATGCACCCCATGCCATGTTCACCATAGAGAGAGAACTCATTAGCTTAAACGTCATGTTAGGATATCAATTGCATAATGGCTTGTGCATCTTTCATCCGGTTCTACTCAACCAATAAGCACATTAGTAGCCTTTGATTATTTTGTCATCTTCAAACATCATAAGGATTTCCCTAACATGTATGTTTCGTACTTGTCAACAAATAAAGCATCCATGCATTATTCATGTGAACATTGTTTTACATAGATTCAACACGCTTAAAATGTCGATTGTTTTCACTATCACATACACACATACATACATTCTCAAAAGTATCGTAGATAATTTGTCTAATTCGGCACACTGGATAACACATACTATAGCATCTAATCTTGCATGGCCTTATGGCTCAGTGCACTTCTTCTGGGACAAAGCTGTAAGATCCTTCGGCTTCCGTTTTGTCAAGGCTTTGCGGATGAATTTCAGGACTTTGCGTACCAATTTCAGGATTAAGCGCAAAAAATGGCACAGGAAAAGAAGAACAGGCATCCATCCAACCCATGACAGCACCACAAATGCAACTGTAGCATTTCCAGAATTCCGTTTGCTCTCCGATGTGAAGAGTTCTATGGAGATGGCATAAGTCGCCGCCGTGAAATTTATCGCAACCCACATAGTCAGCATTGCAATCCAGGTGGTGAGCCGACGCCGCTTTAAAGGAAGACCACTTATGAGAAGCATAATGACGCTAAGTGATGCGACGAAGCTTACTGTGTTACAGGCTATGAAAGTATTGTAGCCATCCAAGTGCTCATCTGTCATTTCGGGTTTGCCAGGCGGGGTCATACCGGCTTGGAATGCCATGGTAGCTACCAATGCCGCCACCACCATTAGCGTCTTATGCATGCTGTTTTGCCACTTTCTCTTTCTTTCCCTCTTGTTCTCCTCTCTTACAGGTGGATGCAAGGTGGTGTGTTATCCGCATGGACAGTTCGTCCGGATGGATCACAGTTCTCCAAAGTTTGAGGAACAGAACCCACAGTCTCTGAGGCTCTTTCCATGCTTTCGCATTGTGCTAATAGGCCTAGTGCTGTGAAACCTCTGGAGTTCGTAAGGTTCGGGTTTACTCCTTTGTTAGTCAGGAACACTATAGTCTGCAGAGGAGTAACAACAAAATGTACCAATTGGGGTCAGGCTTGAACTAGACAAGCCCACGGTTTATACTTTTCAGGATTAACTTTGTTATTAGTGTGTTTCAGTCCTGTGTTTGCGATTTTTTTTTTTTATGCCTTCAAAAGGACTACTCATCCCTAGTTGAATCTCTTATGCTATCTCCAGTTTTACGTTTCTTCTGATCTAGCTAAAATTAGTATGACAATAGCGTGAGGTTTAAAGATGCAGCTAATTATCTGGACTAATGACTTCCTTCTTTTTCAAATATCATGACCTGAGATGATTTATAAATGAATATCTTTTAGCTTCCGCATATTTCTAGGACCCTCACATATCCTTGAACTGCCTTTTTTATTTAAGAAGCTCGCTGAATTTGACTAGTATAGAAGCTTGGTTGAATGAACATACCTCAGTTTGTCTGTCTGCAGCAGCCAAATGCAAGATAGTGTCCCCATATTCGTCCGACGAGTTGATGAACTGATCATCGCCCAAGATATCCATCAAACGTTTCAAAGCTTCCAGTCTGTTATGCTTCACGCACAAATGCAGGATCGTCTGGCCATGATCAATGACACTACGGGCTGCATCAGGTCTCGCTTGAGCCAAGCATTCCAACACATCCACATGGCCTTTCATGGCCGCGACATGAAGAGGGTTTCTTTCATATTTATCACGGACAAAACATAATTCAGGGCTAACTCTTAGCAAGCTTGCCACTATGTTAAGGTACCCTTTTGCTGCTGCAAGATGAAGAGGCGTCAATCCCTGCGAATCTTGCACTCTTGCCAGCTCAGTCTTCCGAGCTAGGACCTCTTCCACGAATTCCAAGTGCCCGAGCATGGCTGCGACGTGCAGAGGAGTGTCAGTGTGATTCCCAGCCATGATTCTGTCAAGAAGCAGCTTATCTTTTGTGAGCAACTCAAGCAGAGAAGGCACATCTCCTTTCATGGCCGCTTCATAGAGCTCGGACTCCATGTTTGGATCTCTAAAAGGAGAATTTGGAATACTCACTCCTCCATTTGGAGACTTGAATATATTTTATCACAGCCAAGTCAACCTTCACAGTAGGCTTGACGAAGACCGAAAAATGAATGGTAGATCTTTCTCATCGGCAAATGTCCTAGAATGTCAGATAAGGTGATGATTCTTGGAGCTTTATTGTGGGTATGTCGGGATTCGCCTGTCGGCCATTTTCTGGCGAGTCTCGTCTCCATTTGGTCCTATACAGGTCAAGTTCGCACAAGTGACATGTCCCCTTTGTGCCATGACGTCCTTTGATCAGGTAAAGCAGCCGCAGTCTATTCATGCAAATTGTTGTGGAATCACTTTATTCGCACAAACGGGAATATTACTTTGAAAAACATGAAAATTTCATCGATATTTGAGAGAAAAACAAATTTACACTAACGCTGGCTCAATCGGAATGAGCCGTAACCTAGGCACTTTCAGAGAAATTATTCTGCCATACGGGCGTGTTAGGAAGATAGTTAGAAATGAGCAATAGTATCACTTGCACATTAGGAATCGGTCTCCTCAACACTGTAATCTCAAGCGATTTCGAGCTTGCATGTAGTTTAAGCTCAATGTTGAGGCATCAGCCTTGCTTTGCCTCCAAAATTCTGCCAAACAGAGTCGATCTTCAGTTTCTCCCATCAAAATTTCAAAGATTGAAGGATCATTAGTTTCTGATTGATTTGATCAGTCACGAAAGGCCTGTGCTAGGCAGGGAAATGAATCGCATAGGACGTGTACCCCTGCCACCACAGAAATGGTTTTCTTTTTCGGATGAAGAAGCCTAAGATGATTCTGTACACAACCGCTTGGACAGATGTCGTTCGCAGCTCTGTAGACATTAGTCAAACTTAGCGGCACAGATCGGCAGTAGACATTTGGCGAATCAAGAAGAAACCCAGAACCTCTTCTTCAAATTTGTGTTTTCTCAAATCGAGTTTTAATTTGTTTGGAAGTCCTTGCCGTAGATTGCGCTGAAGGAAGCTACCATTTTCTTCTTCATGGTCGCTTTTCACTCAACGCGTCATTGCGACGATGTTCTTCCCTTAAACCACGACCACACATTGTTCTCAACTACTGCAATGAAACAATAGCCTTCCCCATGGAAATCTGAGAAATTCAACTTTCACTTTAAAAAAGTTTCTCAAAGTTTTAAATGTTAGAGAAAAGCAACTTTGTCGAGTTTTAATTTGTTTGAAAGTCCTTGCCGTAGATTGCGCTGAAGGAAGCTACCATTTTCTTCTTCATGGTCGCTTTTCACTCAACGCGTCATTGCGACGATGTTCTTCCCTCATGAAGTGGGAAACATCATATTCTGAGTAACTCATTACAGTTGCATGACATTACAAAGAATCAATCAACTGCATTCTGAATCACCCTTATTCTTATCTGCAAGTATGTGGCCTGGTTCATCCAAAGGTCCTAGAAATGTCAGGCAAGGGAAGCAATTCTTCGAGTTCGTGTGAGGATGCACTCTATTCAGCCACAGATATGGCCATTCCCCGTGCATGTCTTCCTGCGTGTTTGCGCACGCATGTCAAAGCTTTAGATTGACCGATTTTTGTGGGGCAAGAATGTCGAGCATATGAATCTCCTATCATCAGAATTGAAGATTTTCGGAAGATCTATGTGCTGATATTGGAGTCTTAATAGATAGGCATAGCGTCATGGTCCCCGAGGCCTTCACACAATGTTAGATATGATCAGCTAAGATCGATGACCATAATATTCTACGGTACGTCCGCCGAGCAATCAGAAATGCATCTAGCTCATTATTTTCCTTTTCTTTCGAATATCGGCATGTATGAACGCGAGACCTTGACGTACATAGACCAAATGCAAACAGTGTCACCGCAAATGGTCCACAGGTGTATCCCATAATTCCTTAAACACAGCAAGTCAACTTCAAGAACTTCTGTTATAGTCTTATTTGAGCCTGCACATTACCTAATTCTACAGGGAGATTAAACAGAGGTTGTTCCTTCCTATGTCCAGTGGATTCAGTCCCAAATATGGCTTTTGCCCCCATGTATGTCTTTCTGCGTGTTCACGTACGCGTGTAAAAGCTTTAGATTGGCCAATTTGTGCGGCAAGAATGTTGAGCATATGAATCTCCTATATCATAATTGAAGATTTGTTTGAAGAATTATGTACTGATATTAGACTCTTAGCTGATGGACATAGTGCCATAGTCCCCGAGGCCTTCGCACAATGTTGGACATGATCGAATAAGATCAACGACCATAATTTTCTACGGTACGCTCACCGAGCTATCAGAGATACATCAACATCATTCCTTTCCTGTTCTTTCAAATATGGGACATGTATGAACGCGTGGCCTTGACCTAAATAGATCAAATGCAAACAGTGTCACCAACGGTCCGCAGGTGTATCCCCGAATTCCCTAAACGCAGCATGTCAACTTCAAACAAACACTTCTGTTATAGTCTTTTCTGAACCTGCACATCACCCAATGCTTGAGGAAGAAGCTTGAAATGAGCAATAGTGTCATAAGTGCATTTACGATTCGTCTTCCTACCAAAATAGCCGCAAATGATTTCGATCTAGCAAATAATTTAAGCACAATGAGCAAGAAGCAGTCTTGCTTTACATTTGATTGCCTGTTTTTGTTCGAAAACCAATGTGCCTATGCAAAGATCAATTTTCGTTTAGAGGTATGATCACCAAAAAAGAAATGACCATAAGTTGGAGACCGGAAAGCAAAAATTTGTCCGAATCAATTTGACCTGTTGATTTGCTTCCCCGGAACAAAGAGCAAGAAAACCAAGTCATGTGACAAAATTAAGCATGTTACATACTTGGAAGATCAACTGCATTCAGAAAACATGGCAAATAATTCTTGAGAATGTTTCAATTCTTCCTCACATGACATGTGCAAAGAATTTGTTGGCCGAGTAATTCATTTATGTTGGCCTTCATTTTTTTAACAACGGAGGAGTTGAACAATGTATATTAGGAGGACGGAGAAACGCCGCGCCCATTGGTGGGGATGTATTAGGGCACGTTTGGTAGGGCCACCCCATGATGTGGATTTTGATCCTATCCATCGTGTCGATGGCTGCGGTAAGGACTTCCCTGATGTCGCCTTGCTCGCAGCAGTGTATTAGCCCACCAGAGCACACATTTGAAGGCAGTAGGCTTTTGCCTTCTAATCTCGAGACCGCAAGCAGGTGGCCTGCTGCATTGGCCTCCTCGTGGATGCGTCCAAGCCCGGCGCGGTCGGCTGCCGATCCTTTGGTCACGGAGAAGATGCAGATGAAGCCCTGCGCAGGGGAACAAGTCGGATCAATTTCTGCAAGACTATCAGCCAATAAAATGTTGTTCTATGATTTTTTGATTGATTACCTCTTCAGTTCGTTTGATGTCCATTCCGAACCGTGTTTCTTCCGGTTCTGCGACAAGTTTTACTGAAACCTCCGCGATTCCTGGTAAAAACCATAATCTTATCCCATGAACCATTTGGACAGTCATTGTCTGGTTATGTTGCTTCCCCAAACTAATTTCTTTTCTTGTGGGGATATTCTTGCCCTTAGTGAAAGAAAGACGGGAATTAATTACTTGCCATGCCAGGAATTAGAAGCTATATTGATATGAAGCTACTAAAATCATGAACAGATCTCAAGAGCCTCGCGAAGAATTTTAATGGAAGATAGAACTTACCGACGTGACGATCTGTTCGGTTTGGATGTTGACAAAGATGAGGGGAATTCCTGAGGAAACTGCTGCAGAGAACCAGGCCATGGACCGGGTTGTAGTGGCCTCGATGGTGTGTTCACCTGGCAGGGGCATAAACAGAACGGAGCTAACTACCGGAGACCGCTGGTCAGGCAAGTAGGTCCCGACTTTCGTCTTCCAGTCGTATCTCACTCCTTTCCTCTTGAATCCTCCGGCGTCCACATTCACCACCCGCCTGCTCATTTCTGCATCGTCAGATGGAAAGTCCTCATCTTATCGCTTTGCACAATACACGACCCACGCTTATTCAAATGAATGTTCTATGAGGTATATATATCTAGTAGCCATGATTCCCTATCAGGACAATTGCCAAGATAGATTCAGGAAGAAAGGCAAATGTTACCCTGCAATTCAGTACATTGTTCCAGGGTTAAATCCCCTAGAACCACCACATGTCTATCGTCCATGGCGGCTTTTATTGTGAGCTTCCTCTGGAGCACAGAGCCCTTCAGAGGCGCGATTCGCACCCGGAGCTTAATCACGCGGTCACCCCTCCTCACCTTCACCCAGAAAGTCTCTGCCTGCTGGCTGATCTTGCCAAGCTGCAAGACGAATTCTGACTGGGCCTTGGTCGGCACGAACTCATCCATGTCATCCTGCGCGAACCCTTCAATGATGTCCCCGGGCAGCGGCATGCTCGTCCCAGTCCTCTGGCACCTCCTGCTTCACCTGTTTCACGCACAGGACCAGCGTCTGAGCGCTGCCCATGTTGTCTCTCCTTCCGAAAGAGCGCCAGTACCTCCCCATGGAAATACTATTCACGCAGTTTATATCCTAGGAGAGGTTTCGCTGTCTGTCCTAGAGCAGTATTCAACCAATGTACGAACACTCCGAGGTCTGTGTTTCGGACTTCACGTCCAGAGCGTATTCTCTCAACAGCTTGGAGGGCCTTCCTATGCCATATTGTAACAGAGTTATGTACTAGATTAATTAGAGTAATGACAAGCGAGCCGGCCGGCTAAGTTAGGTTGCAAACTAAAATAATAAACTGACCAACTTGTGCTGCACCAACAGCCAAATAGAGACTCTACAGAATTTCACACAAAAAACTGTTCTATACTCCTTGCAGGCTTAACAAGAAATTCTGATCACAGATTCAGTAAAAAGCAAGAACGAGTATCCGTCTCTCGTCCTCGCTTCGCTCACAGCGCCGCCATACACAAAGAAAAATGTGCTGAAAGACGAGAATAAAAGACTTGTCAAGGTCTCAAAATCTCTGCAATGTATGAATATCCCGTTTATTAAACGTAGTACTATTCTGTTCTAGCAACTCCCTAGCGGATCCTGTCCAATTTCCGTTGCCATTCCTGGATTTCAGCTTGTGTGCGACTCCTTTTCCGTTCATCTTCTCCCTTTAGCCGCTCCCTTAAGTCCAAGATCTTTTTCTCCATACACTGAACCTGCAGAATACCGAGATTTGGCTGAAATGGAAAATCTTGGAAGGGCAAGTTTCAGTGCGAGAACCGAGAGAAACGAAAGGGAGCAACCTTTCTGTAAGGCCACCGTCCCACTCCACCTTTCCGGCAAATTTTCTTGACAACGGTAGGACACAAACGCAATCTTTTAGAAGCCTTTTCAATCGGAAGATGAAAGTAACCTCCGACATCTGCCAGCGTCATCTTTCCCGCTCTTTCCCTCTGCACTAATCTCAGCAAATAAATACAGCCGTTTTAGTATAAAGGGAGAAAAATATGAGTTCAAGGCAAGCGACATCCAATGAACAAGATTGTTCATCGGAAAAATAGAACTCCGGATATCGGTCCCACTTATATACAACAACCATAAGAGATGTTCATCGGAAAAATACGATTGTCTAATGTAGCATAAAAGACTGTACAGGACACACGTGCACAGTACATAATTCCAGAAAGTAATAACCTGTGCTGCAAGCCCGGTTTTAGGAGACTTCGCCTGTCGTTTGTTAGGTTTTGGCTTGTCCGTTTGCCCAGGATTCTCTGCCTCAAGCAATGAAAAATGAAAAACAAAGCACAGTCTACAACTTCCAGCCATTCAAAAGATTGATGGGGACTCGAAGAAATTCAAACAGAAATGCATCACCTGAAACAGTCGGAGTCAGAACCGGAATCGGAGTCGGGGGTTGTTGAAAGAAATAATCGGCGTTTACGCTGCCATTGAAGTCTATTCCTACGCACACAGCTTCGTAGAACATGGCGAGCGGGTCCTGGTACATGATGTAGCCAGCCAGTCTCCTTCCCTCGCAGTATTGCTGCAGAAAATCCTTCACATTCTGTATACTTTTCTTGCAAAAACTGAAATGGAAGCAAGAAAGACAGGACAATATTGCTGTGCGAAACACATTCGGAACTCCAATATCCAAAAAGGAAAAAAGAAGTGTCATCTAATTGTTCAAGGGAAACGATTGATTGAAGTTTCTTACTCAAACATTTGATAGCGATGGTCGCTGTCGGATGGTATCGCACCAGGATTGTGCTGAGTGTCCAGAATCGCGTGACTGACTATACCGACTCTTCCATGCAGTTCGAGTTTTGTCGTATGATTGGTTTCCACTAGAAATTTGCAAAGAACTTGTGTTAGAAAGTATCGATTCAACGGTAATTAGCAAATAACAATTTGCACAGAACTTGTGTTAGAAAGTATCGATTCAACGGTAATTAGCAAATAACACTACATTCAAACAACACACACTGGGAGTGTCGTTGCAAAAAGTATTAGCAGATAGCAATCACCATTGGCCGGTGATCAATCACAGAACTTGTTGACAGTGTTAGACCATACCCGAACTCCTCACACAGACTAAATCATCAAGAGAAGTTTCTACTGTAACGGAAGAATTATCGAACGCACCATGAGTATGAATGATCTCTCTAAGCACATGGCAACAACTGCAATTGTACGGAAGCGGCGGCGCTGGCCAATCCGCGAGCGGCCTTGGCACGACATAGTTCCAATCCTCCGGTTTCGGATAGTAGCAATCCACTGCGCCACCATTGCTCGTCCCTGAGGTACCCGCGTGGGACGAACCGGCCCCATTGTTCCCATTACCATGCTGTCCACTAAACATGTGCCAAACGGCAGGATCGTCAAATGGGTCCAGGTCCCTGATCCCATCATCAGGCAGAGGGGTCTTCTCGTCGGACTTCACAGCGAGTTGCAGATCAAGCGGCGGCAGATCATCCTCGAGGCTGGGGTTGGGGTCCAGGAGGAGATAATCGAGATAGTCGTCACCGTACAGGTCATTGTCAGAGTCGCTGCCTGGCGCTGCTGCCTTTGGATCCGCCATGCATGGAGTCTTTCCTCAAGCACCGTTTTGCGGGTGCTTGGGAGGATTGCTACGAAGAGAGACGCCCTGTTCTGTGTTTATAAGGAGATAGAGCGATTGGGAGTTTTATCTCCAAGAGATGCGAGGGGAATGGAAAAGGGCGGGAAAGAGGCGGTTAACGACCGTTGGGACAAAAGCAGTTATTTTTTTCATTTTGGTCCGAAAGTCTTGAGTTTCGATCAGGTGATTTGAGTTCCACGGCAGCGAGTCTTTGGATGATTATGAGGATTTGCTCCTTCCTTTTCTTTTTATTTTACATCATTAATTAATAATTATGAAGTGCGGTTAAAAATAGAATTTTCCCGATTCTTCTCTCTGTCCAAAGAAGTACACAATATTCGACTCGCAATTCGTATTCACATGTCATAATTGAGTTTCATAGTCGTATCGAATCGTGTGATTCAAAAATAAGTTATTTTTAAATCGTACTCCAAAACCAATATATAATATATTCATATTTATTTGTGTCGTTTTCGAATTTGTCGGCCCAATAAAACTTGTTCGCGTGAAAGGGAAATTGGTGGGTAACTCTTGCTATTGCAATTGAATCATCTTAGTTATTGTTCCGTCATGGCTATTGAAGTTCATTTTGTCTCGGGGTATGTTTATTTCATGGAAAACTCAAGATTAGGAAAATATTTTCCAAAAAATAATTAGTTGTATTGCTTAAAAAATGAAAAACATTTTCATCACCCTCGAAAATATTTAAGCATAAAATGTTGTCGATAATAAAAACATTTTCGGTTGGCTAATTTTGATAATCGATACAATCAGTCATTTTTCAAAAAAATGTTTTTCATGTCTTACATTTTCCGTGAAATAAACGCACCCTTAAGCTTGCAATAAATTATTTAAAACCAAAAAACCTACACAACCCCCGTCGTTAAAATAGCTTGTTGACATAAATTTAGTCTTAATTCCTTCTCTTCTGGTCCGATTATTTTGAATATAGCTTCATCTTATGGATTTGTCTTTTCCCAACTTTTATGTCTTATTTATCTTTTATTTGCAAAGTGGATGAAGTTGAAATATCTTGAAAATCCATTTTCAAGTTATGTAGGTTGCTTTGAAAACAACTTGTGATATTTAAAAGTAAAAATGAAAGCATATCCCATACGAGCGTATGATATTTAAAAGTAAAAACAAAAGCATATCTCATCAGGAGAATAATGTAGGCGTTATTTCGACTATTTATCACTATAGAACATTAATATATTAAAAAAACAAGTAGCATGCGAGATGTATGTCATAATTACGTAAGTAATATAAACAGATTGTTTCAAAATTAAGTGGAGCGTGTCTCACCACATAAATAAATTTTTTTAATAAAGAAATTCACTTCATTTGGATGTTGAAGAACGACACAAACGGCATCTGAACCTTTGGCCCGACATATAATATGATCCCCGAACTTTTAATTTGTTCAATGGACCACATTGGGCGTTGGGCCAAAATTCGGAGGCTATTTATGTCGTTATCTATTTAGATATCATTATAGAATTGATCGTAGTGAAATGGTAACATCCAACAAACATAAATATCTCTTTACTATATAATTTAAAGTAAAATCTCATTAAGTAAATTTCGGAATTAATGAATAAATTCAGTTAATTTAAACAACAACAAAAACAATAATAGTTTATATCAAAACTGTGACTTATCAATAACTAATGTAATCTGCTTAGGGAAGAAACAGACATCCCGTTTCGTCTCCCAAACGACACCGTACCCAGAGTCGTCTTCTTCTCCAATAATCAATGGACCAGAAAGCGAAGGTACAAAGGGAGGCGAAAAGAGGAGCAGAGAAATGAAATCGTCAGCGTCACTCTCGTCACTCCTCAGCAGCTCCAAAGCCTCGCTCTGTCGCTCCACTTTCCTTCCAAAGCCTCTCTCCCGCCCTAGCTTTCCCATCGGCTCCAGGATCGGCAGCCCGAATCGCGCCGCGAATCGCCAACTCAGGCTCCGAAGCGGGACCTCCGGTTTCTCCACCACCGCAATGACCTCTTCCTTCAAGCCCGAGCAAGCTAGGGCTCCGCCTGCGCTCTCTCTTCCCACTCCTCCTCTCACCAAGGCATGAGCTTGAACCCCCCGACTTTGATGATTGATGAGCGACCTCGAAATTTAATGCCTTTTTGGTGGTGGTGGTGGTGGTTTCAGTTCAAGATTGGGCTGTGCCAACTTTCGGTGACGGCGGATAAGGAGAGGAACATTGCCCACGCTCGCAAGGCGATTCACGAGGCCGTGGACAAGGGCGCTCAGCTTGTTCTCTTGCCCGTGAGTCTCTCTGCGTTTGGTAGACTTGTTAGATGTTTAGGTAAATGTATTATGTGATTGGATGAAAAGGTCATTGAGCATCTTCGTGTAGCTGTGGGACGTTTGGATGTGCCTCTTGATTGCAAAAGTGGTAAATTTATGGCTTACAAAGGACTTTATATACCTTATCAGATGCCCTTTGTGAAGACGTACGCTAGAAGAAAGAATGGATAGGAGCAACTTGAGCGTGCACGTGTTTGTTTCATCAGTTTTGGGTGATTTTGTGTGGCTAAGTTCTCATTGCTGCCTATGTAATTGCTTGTTTTTTTACTTTGAACTTTGGGTTACGGTAAAATCAGCCATAATTTGCAGCCCACGAAGTTCTAAAAAGGGAGGGAAAAATCACGCAGCGTGCCTCTTGATTTTGTGCACTCTGTTCCAGGAAATATGGAACAGTCCCTATTCAAATGATAGCTTCCCTGTTTATGCTGAGGACATTGATGGAGGTTCATCTCCTTCAACTGCTATGTTATCTGAAGCTGCTAAGGCCCTGAAGGTTACCATAGTCGGTGGTTCGATCCCAGAAAGATGTGGTGATCGATTGTATAACACTTGTTGTGTTTTTGGGTCCGATGGAGTGCTGAAAGTCAAGCACCGCAAGGTAACTTTTCTTTCCTTAATTGACTATGTATGGAACATTTAGTTGCCTGAGTCTTCTGGTCTAGGAGGAAGTTGGATATGATTCATCCAAAAGGTATTCACCAGCTTAATTGGTCCTAAACTATTTGTGAGGCTGTACTGAATAGAAATATGAAAATGTACAGTACATTGGATCTGGACTGTGGACCCTTGTTAGTACAAATAAATAATGCAAAATCGACACCATCTAGGTAGAATTATTGAAGTGTAATACAAATAAGTGAATTACGATGTTGTTTTTTTGTCATTTGTGGAGTTGACCAGACTGTGATGCTTTGACGTCCTATGATCAAACTCTGTCGAATCTTGTATATGTTTTGGAAAACCATCTCGTTGCAGCTAGTTCCTTTTGTCTTTTACTTTTCATTTTCGCTTTACCACAGCTTGCCACTGGTTCTTGAATCAAAACTGCGGACATGCTTTTGGATGCAGATACATCTTTTTGATATTGATACACCAGGGAAGATCACGTTTATGGAGTCAAAGACTCTCACGGCAGGAGAAACTCCAACAATAGTGGACACAGGTAAGGCATGTCTTGAAATTTAATATGATTAAACATTCCTTTGCCTATGAGTTCTGTCTTGAAATTCTAGATATCATGTTTGTACTCATTGCAGTGAATGTATATTCACTTATATTACTGGAATTATGAAGTTCTTCAAAGTTTGATCATGTAAATTAGTATATGAGAATAGCTTTTAAACTTGAAGTTTTCAGATGCAATGTCATTTCATAAGTTATTCCCTATATAAATCTATGTTTGCATTTTGAGTATGCTCAAAGTGCCGCGTTTCATGAACTCTCTTGTTCTTAGTGAAGGGTTATATTTTCCACAAAATACTAGGTGAATCATTGTGCATGATTGACTGGTATTAATGATACTAGACCTTACATGAGATTTATCTTGATAAATGCTAGCATAATATTACTGTGCCTTCATCTGCACTAATATTTAATGTAGTTGCTGAAGTTTGGAACTTGACTCTGAAGAATCGCTAATGTTGCTGTGAGTGTTTGTTATAATTGAATTATCTTCACTGAATTTGCTTGCCTGAATACGGAAATGAACTTATTCTTGTTTTTCTTTCTTATGTAGGCCTAAATGTTCACACAGATCTATGTTTTGTGGTTTTTGATAGCTCTCTCTGCTGTTTGAGTTGTTTTCTTTTTCTTTTCTTTTTTGCCTTTTACTGTGTTATATGCTGATGTTGGACGAATTGGTATAGGCATCTGTTATGATATTCGGTTTCAGGAATTAGTAATGATTTATGCTGCAAGAGGTAGGTTTTGTTTCCTCTTCATCTATCTTGCATGTCCTACAATGTTGACTGCATACTCGGGTTGGGCTGCCCCTGGCCTGGTCTATGCAGTTTGAAAGTGAGAAGTTTTCTGGCAGTAAGCATCTTAAGTGGTGGACCTTTGGATTGTTTTTTGACTTATTTTCATCCTTACCCCTTCCATTTCCTTTTAAGTTGAACAGCAGCAAACTAAGCCTTACACACAAAGGGGGGCTTAGCTATATCGATGGTTTTATGACACTGCGATATGTCCTCTACTTTTTTATTTTTTATTTTTGGTGTGGAAGTATCTCTTTGCAATATAGAGTACTACTTAGCTAGTTTTTGCCTCCTCCACTATTAAATTGTTTTAAGTTGCTTTCCAAGATTAATGAGGCTTGCTATAAGTGTTGCTCTTTCGCCTTTATCGCCAATATCATAGTACTAAATAGAACTGCACTGATCAATTGATAATTAAGTTATATGATGCTGAACTCCTGGAATTCTGTTCAACATAAATGGATCTAGGTTGTTTTATAATATCCCCAGAGTGTGGGTATTCAGATTCCATGCACTTGAAATTCCGCTGTTGCTTGTTTGCATCAGGTGCTCATTTGCTTTGCTATCCTGGGGCCTTTAATATGACCACTGGACCATTGCATTGGGAGCTACTCCAGAGAGCTAGGTAGTTATACATTTCACTCTCGCACCACATCTTCACTGTATTTTGCTATTTGAAGTTGTTATTGTGCCATTTTTATGATTTTTCTTTTTCTTTTTCAATTTTTTTTAATCTTTTGTTACCCTGAATAGCTGGAAAATTCGTGTGGAAGATTAAAGAAATATTGCACGACAACGTTTGGTTTTACATCTGTTTTGAGATGATGCCAATGTTTAGTTTTGCATCCTTTTATCTGCTATGATCTATTCATTGGCCATCATCTTTAGATGATACTTAGTTTCGATTATAGAAAAGGTGGCACAGTGACAAGACTTGCAACACATTATTAAATGCTTTGACTGTTGTAATAATTTAGATTATCGTATTGCACATGATTTCACAGTTGACAATGTGGTCCATGTCATATGTAGCTTTACTATGACTGTAGTTATCATTTTACTGATTTTCTTCTTCTTTTTTTCACCATGTGCAGGGCTGTAGACAATCAGGTATGGTAATTGGACTTGATCTTAGGTTCTTTCATCATTGCTAGTTCTGTCAATAAAAGCTCTGTTGCTCGTAAGTGACAACTTGCCCCCTGTTGGTGCATCGGATCTTTACCAGCTTACTGGGAGTGATTCCTGGATTGGAATGATCTGCTCTTGCTAATGTGAAGCAATACAATAAAGATATGCTATTTTTATATTTCAAATGAAGGTCATCGCATTCCCCTGGACCTTGGCCGCGTTATCTATTGCCAGAGGGGGGGAGGTCCTTTACCCTGATTTATTTTTGTTGTTTTCCGAAAGATTTGTTTGTTTCATTTTGAAAGCTTAAAATCTCCGTACTTGTCCTGGATTCAATTGGCAGGGTTGATAGGTGTGATTTGTAAAATTCTCATTTAAGTGGTATGCCTCATTTTTGTTGTGTCTTGCTTTCGTCCGTGTCATCTCTGTCCCTTCCTTTTTCCAAGGATAATTTCTGCTCATTTATTTTTAAGTGGTATGCATCAAGAGATTTGAATTTCATCTCATAGGACATCACTTTCTTGTTGAAATGGACATGTCCTCTTTCCCTCATATGCTTAAGTTTAAGTAAAAATAAATTCCACACCCACAGCTTTTGAGATGGGCCGAATGATTTTCAAAATACTCTTTTGACACCAAGCCCATTTCGGGGAAAAAGAATGTGCTCGCAGACTTTCCGTCTGCACCCAAAGAACCAGTTTCCTCTATTAACATGTACGCTCGGAAAGAATTCATAGGTACATTTCGAACAGTTAATATGAGAGAACACCCGGTGGCCTTCACACTAATACCCTCCCCGATGTCCTAGACTTGATTAGACACAACCACTTTACCTCTAATCTTGCTTTGAGTTTTTGGCATTATCACTACCATATTTTTCGTGATTATGGCGAATTAATCTTTGAAACCCTTTGGTCTCAACTATGACTATCCATTTGTTCATCCACTCAAATGGTCTCCCAGATCTTGAGTTTCCTAAAGAACTCAAATGGATGTTCGGTACATGTTTAACCTCTACAATGTTGCCAATGAATTCCCTACATATAGACTTGTTAGGGTTTTATCTAGGGCTCTCATGGGAGATTATTCGAACCAAAGACATATGATAGATATGCTAACATGGTTCCGGCCCCTCGGAGCTTGGAGAGAATTATTCAAGATGCAATGGAGAGTTGGAAGACCCGAACTAGAAAGACACTTTGTTGTAATTTTTCACAATCCATGATTCTTTGTAGGACCCATAGGTGACGGCGGACAGATCTTGCTCAAACCTAAGCACAACCACTTTTAAGCCAAACATCCATAAGCAAGTCGCTCGAATTCATAAAACTTTCCCCATATCGGTTCTAATCATTTCTCATGAATACGAGAGAATTTCAAAAATTCTGTTTCAAGAAAATCGTATCATTTCCCCATAAGTATGGTCGTATCATGTGACAAACTTCTTATGGGATACCCTTCGTACCCATCCAAGGACCTTTGAAGCTTTAGAAGAATTCAAAAGAAATCAGCCACAATCCTTAATGGATACGGAAGATCAAGATTCTCAAGATCCATGGGGAGGCCCATTATCACGGGATCTATATGATTTCCCTCAGCCGACACTTCCCGACCCGGGATATTCCAATGGATATTCCATCTAGCTCCAGAGACGTTCCGTCCGGCTCTATTCCGGATGACCCGGATCTCGATGCAAAGATCTCGAAGTTTGAAGAAGAACAATTATTGTGGGCCTACAAGAGACAGAAAAGAGCGACCGGGCAGGTTTGACTCGGACGATGCCAATTATTACCCTTCGTAATGAGGTGTCAACTTTGTCGGCCGGAATGTCACATGTATGTCCTTGTATGTTCAATAACCGACCAACCGGGTCAAAAGTTGTGTCAAAAGTTGTTGGGTGCTCAATTATGTGTGTATCAATTATGGATCTAAGAATCTAAAGCTTGTTGTTGTCTTGTGTGCTACTTTGCCTATATAAGGCCTCTTGTGTAATGTGTTGAGGCGGATTTGGCCTTCAAAATATTCTAGTGTGAAGTTTTCAAGACCATGAGTTTCTAAATCTTCCCTTCTCTTCTCTTCGAGTAGTGTTCCTCGGTTTTAGAATTATCTTGTTAATTTGGCGATGCGACGATATGGTTCAAGTATGCTCTCTACTTGCCACTTTGATGCATTCTTCCCACACTAGCACAATTGCACCGACCGGTCGGGACGTCGTGAAACTCACAGAGACTCCCCCTTCCTTGAATGCATCTCGTGGATCCCGTAGATCGAAATTTCGACACCTTGAGGGTTGAGTTTCGGGAGTGAGCCTAGAAGCTAAAAGCGAGTCCCCTCGCAAAATGGCCAAGAGGGCCGATATTTGGGGATAGCATACATGCTTCAGGTTCAAGCTCCATCCCTTGTTGGATCTCTTCGCTATCTCTACTTTTATGTTCTTTCTAATCTAGATAAAATTAGCATGAAAATAGCTTGATAATAGTAGTTTTTTCGGACTAGTTACTTCTTTTCCAAATATCATAACTTGCGATGATTTATGGATGGCACTATTTCCACCCTCATTTTGCAATTAACTTACAGGATTCCAACCGAAAAAAAAAAATTAACTTACCGAAATGCCCTCTCTCTCTCTCTCTCTCTCTCTCTCTCTTCAATTTATTGTTTCTTTTTTTATCATGTTAATCCGCAAACCGCCTTTATTTCTATCATCTCTCATTTGCTTCATAATACAAATGCCCCATTACACCTATAAAGATATCAATTTACCATATCTTACTATCATTTTTCCTAGAGAATATTGTCAATTTTAATTTATGGTCTCATATTTGTATTCACAAGAAATTTTTATTTATGATAGCTTACAAACACACAATTAGGAGACTTTTTTCCGAATAGTGTAAGTGAAACTATATTTCAAAGTCAAAAATTCAAGTTAATTATTCAGCCGATCTTGGCAAAAAATGGAAAAAGAATTGATTAAAATATGGAAAAGGTTAATTTGTTAAAAGTGTGATCAAATGTTAAACACAATTATATTCGGATCATATCTAAATATTAACAAAAGATAAACACATAAAGGAAAAACATGAAATTCCTTCTTGATTGGCTCCTGTTATGAAGAAAGAAATTTATATTGATTGTAAATTTAATCTCATAGAAAATGGATCAAAACTTTAAAATATGCTTAAAAAATATCCCCTAAAAACATCTTACGCGAGTTTGAAAGTGCAAAATATGTAAATAAGTTTTCAACGCCATCTTTTAGTTCATGTTAAAATATGAAAAGGTCAAAAGAAAGCACAAATTAGCAATGTTTAACTTTAGAAACCTACAAATTTATTTCGCAAAATCACCCACACGGCCAAACATCTACTAGATAATTAGATTGAGTTATAATTTTGAACTTTGAAATAATTTTTTAACAAATAGGCAATTAATTGTGTATTCATAAGCCATTATAACTAGGAAATTCTAACCTTTTATGTAACTTTTGTAATTGAAAAAAAAATGATACCATAAATTGTAAATAACGACATTCTCTAGGCAAAGTAATAACATGATGCATGATAAGATAATATCTTATTGGGTGTAATAGTTATATTGTGAAATTGATAATTTAAGAGAGATAGAAACAAAAGCGGTTGTGTTGGTTGGGATGATAAAAAAAAATACATTGAAAAGAGAGAGATGGGTATTTAGGTCTCGTTGATTAGAAAAATGAGTGTATTAGCTAAAATGGAGGTGGAGCCCTTTATAAATAGATACATTTTTTTATTATGAAAACTTCAAGAACACTCAAATATCCTAGAAAGGAAAATAACACAAATAGTTTCTTAACTTGGAACAAAATGCAATGTCATCCTTGAAATTTTAGTTCATTCAATATGATCTTTGAAGTATTCCTAAATGTTCAATTTAGTCCGAAGCTTTTAATTTGTTCAATTTAGTCTCTTAGTTTTCCATAATAAATAAAAGTCAAAAGTTTTCTTAATTACACTATTGCTTGAATTTTAGAAAAAAAAATCATTTCAATCAATTTCATAAATCAACAAAAAAAAAAGTACGACAATCTGTTTATTATTATTTTTTAACCTTTTTGGCCTTTATAAATATTAAGATAGTTTTATTCAAACCTATGTTAACCGAAAATCTGTATAGTGGCAAAAGTAGAACATCATTTATAGTTGTATCGGGTTAATATTCATGCTATGTTGATTTCCTAATTTGCAAATTTAACTAAATTTAATGGAGAAAATACAAAAACAAAAACTTGGAATCTTAATCTATCTAACAAATTAGGAATGGGATTTAGATTAAAATAAATATGAGACATCTCATGTTTTACTGAATATTATTATTAGAATTTCAAGTTATTATGAAATTGAGAATGTGTGTACGAGATATGACTCTTAACGTTTCTATTATTATAGGGATCACAAATTAAAATGCACTTAAATAGAATTATAGTGATATTTGTAAAGCCAAAATGGTAAAAGGATAATAAAAAGATAATGTATTTTTTTTATTTAGGAAATTGATTGAAATGAAAAGATATTCTAAAATCTGAGTGATAGTGCAATTGTAATAATTTGTGAATAGTACCAAAGGACTTATTTGACATTGTTATGGAAAATTGAGAGACTAAATCCAACAAATTGAAAGGTTGGGGGTTTGATCGAACATTTATGAATAGCTCGAGGGCTACATCTATTAAACTAAAAAATAAAAAAATAACATTGCATGTTGGATTAAAGTTTATAAACTATTTATTATTGATTTCCATCCTAGAACCGCCTTTTTTGTGGATCAGCTCACTAAATTTGACTAGTACGAAGGCTTGATTATATAAACATACCTTAGTTTGTCTATCCGCAGCAGCCAAATGCAAAATCGCGTTGCCATCTTCGTCCCTCGAGTTGATGAACTAATCATCGCCCAAGATATCTATCAAAAGCTTCAAAGTTTCCATACTGTTACATTTCGGGCACAAATGTAGGATCGTCCGGCTATGTTCGACGACACTTCGGGCCGCATCGGGTCTTGCCCAAACCAAGAGTTCCAACATATCCACATCACCTTTCATGGCCACGACATGAAGAGGGTTTCTTTTGTATTTGTCGGAGACAAAACATAGTCCAGGGCTGACTCTTAACAAGCATGCCACTATGTTAAGGTACCCTTTTGCTACCACAAGATGAAGAGGCGTAGATCTCGAGAATCTTGCTCTCTTGCCAACTCGGCCTCCCGAGCTAGGACCTCTTCCACGAATTCCAAGTGTCCGAGCATGGCTGCGATGTACAATGGGGTCTAGATGTAGTTCCCAATCATGATTCGGTCGAGAAGCGACTTATCTTTTCCGAGCAACCCAACCAAAGAAGGCATGTTCTTTTCCGAGCAACTCAAGCAAAGAAGGCATGCTTCCTTCTACGATGGCTTCGTAGAGTTCGGACTTCATGTTTGGATCTCTAAAAAGAGAGTTTTGAGTACTCACTCCACCATTTGGTGACTCGAACAAAATATGGGCAAACTAGGTTATATTAATCGCTTCTACACTATACTTGTTCTTCGATGTGGAATTTCTCTAGCATAACTCACTTATATGTGCATCCTAACAAGCTCGGTGTTAGGTTTGCTCCCTTTTAATTCATATATCCTTCTACATCAACTTATCTAAAGTTGAATCTCCATCAAAGCCCAACTTCATCCCTATGGGCCCGCGTTGCTACACCATAACATCGACCTGGGAGGAAACCATAACCATCGGTTCTGGTACCAATTCAGCCATCGAGTTTGCGGTGGTCAAGTAAAAGAGGAAAGAAAAAGCGGTGATTGCTTTCACTTGAATGCAATAATGGGATGAGAAACTTTCCCTTTCATCATTTTCATAATAATGATCCCTTATATTGCTTATAAAAATGGATGAACAAATAATATTTTATTGTCTCGACGAAAGATTTAGACATAAATTATTTTCAATAATGAAAATATTTTTCATTGAATAATTACTCCAAATGATTGCTTCCGTATTCATTGAACTTCCTTTGTGAAAGAGCATCATACCCTGGACTTCTTGGGATGATTCTCCCAATCCATGATGCAGATGCCAGCAGATAATTTGGCTAGCTTATACAAATTGGGGAAAAGAAAACTGAAAATTACATGTTAGAGAAGTCATTCTGTATAAATTCCAAGAAGATGGATGTGAATAATTTTGGTATTCTTCATTTTGTTTGTTTGCCTTTTCTGTCACAATTGCAATAAGTTTCCGCGATCTTTCAATTGTTGACTGCATTTTGGGAGAATTATATTAATTATTGTTGTTGTTGTTGTTGTTGTTGTTGTTGTTGTTGTTGTTGTTATAACCTAATGATGGTATTGTGTAAGTACATCCATACACTAAAGTTGTCTTTCTACCTAATTTTGTTCTTTAAATTGCACCAATAATATAGTTGTTGTGCTTTTACTTTAGTTAATTTAATTAAATAGCCAATTCCTCTGTCATTATCCGCAACCTGTTTTTAAAAGGCAATTATTGATTGTTAACCTTGGAGACTATCCGAAGGTTCCATCCATGTTATCTTCCTGGAAGATATAACAATGACCAAGACTTACACCCTAATGAAAGACAGAGATAGATAATCAGTTACTAGTGAGGCAGACTTAATGAATTTTCTTGTTCCGGCCAAATCAGACTTATTAGTTGTCCTCGGCCTAGATCGATACAAAGTGAAAGTTCGGCACAATTTAATTATGACCAGCCAGCCACACACGAAAAAAACTCACTTATGGGGACCTTTAAAATTCATTAGCGAAATATTGTAGTTGGCTCTAATAACCTAAGGAGCACGGACACTCTCCGGAGGCCTCCATGTCGTGTCGGATACGTGTCAAACACCCAACATGCGTCCAACATGCTACCGACACGTGATCAACATGTGTAAGACGTTCGATACGTGATTAGCGCTCTGGACACGCCCGGTGACACTCCCAAGTTCAGCATCTCCACACACTATTCCGACATGTACAAGGTCAATTTTAGATGTTTTCAATAAATTATGGGTCCAAATGTATATTTATCATAAATATATATACTTAAGTCACATACCCAGCCACTCGTTATCGTATTTGACAAAAAAAAAATTCATGTACCTAGCCACCCAATAATTGATTTACCCAGCCATCCCCAAAAAAAATCCTAATAACAAAAGAAGAATAAAAAGAAGAAATTCACCTTAATATATATATCCCAACATGTTAGAATTTCTTATTTTTTGAGAAATGACGTGTCGGCATGATGTATTGTGTCAAGTGTCGTGTGCCGGTGTCGCGTGCTCGTGTCGGTCCTACTTAGCTAATAACTCCTCCGTTGACTATTTTAATAAGTCAAACTCAAAGGTTGTCGGTCAATTAGAAACGCAAATATTTGATTATTCTCGCCGTTTGTCCCTTTTGTGACAATTTCATAGCTATTTAAAAGTCCCATTAGCCAATAATCTTTCTAACCATTTATGATGGTGTGACTTATCAAATGAAGAAGCCTAGTTGCGACGAATTACCAATCATTGTGGACGTCTTTTCAGTCTTATTTAAATGTAATAACTTTGTCGAAAATAACAAATACAAACTACATCAAATCTTTAAATATTGAGCGGCCAACCGCGTTTTACTTTTTGACATATTTTTCAATAATGGCCCGAATTTCTTAAACGATTTCTTAAACATATATTTCCTGAAGATGAATTGTCATTTTTATAAATGTTTTCTTAGGGGTGGTACTATTTTCTAGGGATGAGCATGATTCCAGAGTAGAATCGGAAATCCGAAATCGGAACATGTGGGAACCAATCCAGGTTCCAGGTTTCAAGGTATGTAGGGAAGGTTCCAAGTTCCAAAAATTGAGGAATGCATTCTAACGGGTAGGTTCCAAGTTCCACTACCTAGAACCCGGAACCTAAAATAATTTTTTGTGTTTTTCTTAGTATATATCTTCACCCGATTCTACAATGTTTTATGACATCCGACGATAAGTATATAATCCGGAGCCAAACAATTAGGTTTCGGGTTCAAAAAATGAAGAATATGCTCCAACGCATTGGTTTCAAGTTCTAAATGTAACTTGTACAAAACCTAAAACTCGCTCACCTCTACTTTCCCTTAGTGATTGTAACGTTCACTCTCATTTTGCTTAATTAAAAATGAAAAAAAAAATAGAAAAGAAATTGGCAAGTTCCTAGTTGCCCTGAAACCGACCCTAGAACACTTGACAGGGGGTAATTTTCGGGTTCTAGGATATGACGGGTAGATTGCATGTTCCAAAAAATGAGGAACTTATTCCGACGGATAGATTCCAGGCTCTAAATGGGACATGTGAGAAATCCTGGAACCGCTCACCCCTACTATTTCCACTCATTACATAGCTCAATCCACTCAATTTTCACTAAAAAGGCTAAATCACCATCAATCCTTCAATTACAATTGAAAATGGTAGGCCAAATTTTTATTTTTGTATAAGATCTAGTTGCTATAATTAAGATTTCACGTGTTTTATATTTGGAGAATCCCATGTACATTAAAGGTACTATGTTTTCGATTTGTTGTAAGTTTTTACTCTTATAGAAATTAGTTTGGTTGAAAGAGAAAATTTTTAAGAAACCTAATTCTTTTCAACCTTGTCTAACAAATTGTGGATTATTCAACAAGTAAAATTTAGGATATTTTTTATATCGACACTCTTTTAACGCAATCAATTGTTTATAAATAGTAACCTCGAAAGTCTTAAGGATCATAACTTTTATTGAGAAACCGAAACTTTACTTTCTATTTTTCGACCCAAAAAAACAAAACTTTACTTTCTATTTCCCTATTCTCGTTAAATCTTCATGAATACTCGTTTAAATTCATAATCAATGGATCGTATCCATAAGTAGTAATTCTTTTTATTGTCGTAATTCTCCTTGATTAATGGTAAAACTTACGATTCCACCTGAACAAACATCCTTAATTGTCAATAATCACCGCTTTAACATATTTAGGCTGCACTTATTAAAATTGATCCCAAGGCTGAGATTTTTGGACTCTAAATCCAATAAGTCATATCCTGACTGCCGGCAACAAATCAAATCAAATGAAACGACCATCTATTATACATCTAAACTCCTCCTTTTACATAGATTCAACACGCATAAAACATTATTGTTTTCACTAGTACATACAAACACGCATGAACAACGCATACTGTTATAGCATCTCCTCTTGCATGGCCTTAGGGCTCAGGGCGCTACTTCTGGGACGAACCCATTTGCAACTCCCGCCTGCGTTCCGTCCGAGGCTTTGCGGACGAATTCCACGACTTTGCGTACCAGTTTCAGGATTAAGCGAACAAGGTGGCACACGAAGAAAAGAGCCATCAATCCAACCCATGCCAGCACCGCAAATCCAACTGTTCTATAAAAAAAAATCAGTTCGCTCTCCGGTGTGAAGACATATATGGAGATGGCATAAGTCACCGCCATGAAGGTTATCGCAACCCACATAGTCAGCATCGCAATCCATGTGGTGATCCGGCGCTGCTTTAGAGGAAGACCACTTATAAGAAGCATAATGATGCCAAGTGATGCGATCAAGCTTATTGTGTTACATGTTACGAAATTTTTGTAATCGGCCGGGTACTTGTCTGCCATTATGGACTCGCCCGCATGATGGTCGTCTTTATCTTCCTGCCAAAGGCCGCCAGGCGGGGTGATACCAGCTTGGAATGCCATAGTAGCTAGCAATGTCGCTACCACCATGAGCGTCTTATGCATACCGTTTTGCCACTTTCTCTTTCTCTCCCTTTCGTCCTCTTCCCTTACAGGTGGTTGGAAGGCGGTGATCATGTTATTCGTGTAGACTAGTTGTCCGTATGGGTCGTGATTCCCCAAAGTTTGATGAACGGAATCCTTAATCTCAGAGGCTCTTCCCGTGCTTTCGCCTTGTGCTAATAGGCTGAGTGCTGTGAAACCTTTGGAGTTGGTAATGTTCGGGTTCACTCCTTTATTAATCAGAAAGACTATAGTCTGCATAGGAGTAACAACAGTTACATTTCTGGACTTTGGAACCAGTCCTGCAGTGTTTATGACTATTATTTGACGCCTTCAGAAGGGAAACCCATCCGTTGTTGAATTTCTTTTGCTATCTCTAGTTTCATGTTCCTTCTAATCTAGATAAGATTACCATGAAAATAGCGAGAAGTGTAACGTTGTAGTTAATTATCTGGACTCGTTACTTCTATTCCAATTATTATAACCTTTGATGATTTATACACGGATACTTTTTAGCTTCCAAAAATTTTTAGGACACTCGCATAGTCTAGAAGGGAATATAATAGTCTCTTATCTTTGGCCCAAAGTGCAGTGTCATTATTGAACTTTTAATTCGTTCAAAGTGATCCTTAAACTATTCTTAAATATTCAATTTAGTCCCTAAACTTTCAATCATGAAAGAATATCAAAAGTTTTCATAATTACATTATTGCTTGGATTTTAGGGGAAAAAAATCATTTCAATCCATTTCCTAAATCAACAAATATATGAATATCTTTTTATTACTTTTTCGCCTCTTTGACATGTATAAATAGGACAATACTTCTATTTAAACATATTTTAACTTATGATATCTATAATAGAAAAGGTAGAACCTCATTTAGAGTTGTATCGAGTTGATATTCCTGTTGTTTTTATTTCATTATACGGTTTTGACTAAATTTATTGAGAAAACACGAAGCTCAAAAACTTGAAATTTTTAATCTAACTAAAAAATTAGGAATGAGATTTATATCAATATAAGTACTAAAAATATATAGATATACAAGTTCTCTTATGAAAATGCGTATTTAAGAGTTGACGGGATTATGTATGGGATATAACTCTAGCGTTTCTACTATTATAAATATCACAAGTTAAAATACACTTAAATGAAACTATAGTAATATTTGTCAAAACCAAAAAATTAAATAGATATTTAAAGGATAAAAGCTATTTTGTTGATTAAGAAATTTATTGACATGAATAGATATTCTAAAATCTAAGCAATGGTGCAATTGTGAAAACTTGTAAATAGTGTCAAATGACTTATTTGACTTTGTTATGAAAAGTTGAGAGACTATACCAAATAAAATCAAAAGTTCAGAGATTAGATCGAACATTTATGAATTGTTCAAGGACCGCATCGAAGAAATGAAAAGTCCAACGATGATATTGCATATTGAGCTAAAATTTCGGGACTATTTACGTCATATTCCCACCCTAGAACCACCTCTTTTATTGATAAGCTCATTGAATTTGACTAGTATAGAAGCTTGGTTGAATGAACATACCTTAGTTTGTCTGTCTGCAGCAGCCAAATGCAAGATAGTGTCCCCATATTCGTCCGACGAGTTGATGAACTGATCATCGCCCAAGATATCCATCAAACGTTTCAAAGCTTCCAGTCTGTTATGCTTCACGCACAAATGCAGGATCGTCTGGCCATGATCAATGACACTACGGGCTGCATCAGGTCTCGCTTGAGCCAAGCGTTCCAACACATCCACATGGCCTTTCATGGCCGCGACATGAAGAGGGTTTCTTTCGTATTTATCACAGACAAAACATAATTCAGGGCTAACTCTTAGCAAGCTTGCCACTATGTTAAGGTACCCTTTTGCTGCTGCAAGATGAAGAGGCGTCAATCCCTGAGAATCTTGCACTCTTGCCAGCTCAGTCTTCCGAGATAGGACCTCTTTCACGAATTCCAAGTGTCCGAGCATGGCTGCGACGTGCAGAGGAGTCTCAGTGTGATTCCCAGCCATGATTCTGTCGAGAAGCAGCTTATCTTTTGTGAGCAACTCAAGCAGAGAAGGCACATCTCCTTTCATGGCCGCTTCATAGAGCTCGGACTCCATGTTTGGATCTCTAAAAGGAGAATTTGGAATACTCACTCCTCCATTTGGAGACTTGAATATATTTTATCACAGCCAAGTCAACCTTCACAGTAGGCTTGACGAAGACCGAAAAATGAATGGTAGATCTTTCTCATCGGCAAATGTCCTAGAATGTCAGATAAGGTGATGATTCTTGGAGCTTTATTGTGGGTATGTCGGGATTCGCCTGTCGGCCATTTTCTGGCGAGTCTCGTCTCCATTTGGTCCTATACAGGTCAAGTTCGCACAAGTGACATGTCCCCTTTGTGCCATGACGTCCTTTGATCAGGTAAAGCAGCCGCAGTCTATTCATGCAAATTGTTGTGGAATCACTTTATTCGCACAAACGGGAATATTACTTTGAAAAACATGAAAATTTCATCGATATTTGAGAGAAAAACAAATTTACACTAACGCTGGCTCAATCGGAATGAGCCGTAACCTAGGCACTTTCAGAGAAATTATTCTGCCATACGGGCGTGTTAGGAAGATAGTTAGAAATGAGCAATAGTATCACTTGCACATTAGGAATCGGTCTTCTCAACACTGTAATCTCAAGCGATTTCGAGCTTGCATGTAGTTTAAGCTCAATGTTGAGGCATCAGCCTTGCTTTGCCTCCAAAATTCTGCCAAACAGAGTCGATCTTCAGTTTCTCCCATCAAAATTTCAAAGATTGAAGGATCATTAGTTTCTGATTGATTTGATCAGTCACGAAAGGCCTGTGCTAGGCAGGGAAATGAATCGCATAGGACGTGTACCCCTGCCACCACAGAAATGGTTTTCTTTTTCGGATGAAGAAGCCTAAGATGATTCTGTACACAACCGCTTGGACAGATGTCGTTCGCAGCTCTGTAGACATTAGTCAAACTTAGCGGCACAGATCGGCAGTAGACATTTGGCGAATCAAGAAGAAACCCAGAACCTCTTCTTCAAATTTGTGTTTTCTCAAATCGAGTTTTAATTTGTTTGGAAGTCCTTGCCGTAGATTGCGCTGAAGGAAGCTACCATTTTCTTCTTCATGGTCGCTTTTCACTCAACGCGTCATTGCGACGATGTTCTTCCCTTAAACCACGACCACACATTGTTCTCAACTACTGCAATGAAACAATAGCCTTCCCCATGGAAATCTGAGAAATTCAACTTTCACTTTAAAAAGTTTCTCAAAGTTTTAAATGTTAGAGAAAAGCAACTTTGTCGAGTTTTAATTTGTTTGAAAGTCCTTGCCGTAGATTGCGCTGAAGGAAGCTACCATTTTCTTCTTCATGGTCGCTTTTCACTCAACGCGTCATTGCGACGATGTTCTTCCCTCATGAAGTGGGAAACATCATATTCTGAGTAACTCATTACAGTTGCATGACATTACAAAGAATCAATCAACTGCATTCTGAATCACCCTTATTCTTATCTGCAAGTATGTGGCCTGGTTCATCCAAAGGTCCTAGAAATGTCAGGCAAGGGAAGCAATTCTTCGAGTTCGTGTGAGGATGCACTCTATTCAGCCACAGATATGGCCATTCCCCGTGCATGTCTTCCTGCGTGTTTGCGCACGCATGTCAAAGCTTTAGATTGACCGATTTTTGTGGGGCAAGAATGTCGAGCATATGAATCTCCTATCATCAGAATTGAAGATTTTCGGAAGATCTATGTGCTGATATTGGAGTCTTAATAGATAGGCATAGCGTCATGGTCCCCCGAGGCCTTCACACAATGTTAGATATGATCAGCTAAGATCGATGACCATAATATTCTACGGTAAGTCCGCCGAGCAATCAGAAATGCATCTAGCTCATTATTTTCCTTTTCTTTCGAATATCGGCATGTATGAACGCGAGACCTTGACGTACATAGACCAAATGCAACCAGTGTCACCGCAAATGGTCCACAGGTGTATCCCATAATTCCTTAAACACAGCAAGTCAACTTCAAGAACTTCTGTTATAGTCTTATTTGAGCCTGCACATTACCTAATTCTACAGGGAGATTAAACAGAGGTTGTTCCTTCCTATGTCCAGTGGATTCAGTCCCAAATATGGCTTTTGCCCCCATGTATGTCTTTCTGCGTGTTCACGTACGCGTGTAAAAGCTTTAGATTGGCCAATTTGTGCGGCAAGAATGTTGAGCATATGAATCTCCTATATCATAATTGAAGATTCTTTTGAAGAATTATGTACTGATATTAGACTCTTAGCTGATGGACATAGTGCCATAGTCCCCGAGGCCTTTGCACAATGTTAGACATGATTGAATGAGATCAACGACCATAATTTTCTACGGTACGTTCGCCGAGCTATCAGAGATACATCAACATCATTCCTTTCCTGTTCTTTCAAATATGGACATGTATGAACGCGTGGCCTTGACCTACATAGATCAAATGCAAACAGTGTCACCAACGGTCCGCAGGTGTATCCCCGAATTCCCTAAACGCAGCATGTCAACTTCAAACAAACACTTCTGTTATAGTCTTTTCTGAACCTGCACATCACCCAATGCTTGAGGAAGAAGCTTGAAATGAGCAATAGTGTCATAAGTGCATTTACGATTCGTCTTCCTACCAAAATAGCCGCAAATGATTTCGATCTAGCAAATAATTTAAGCACAATGAGCAAGAAGCAGTCTTGCTTTACATTTGATTGCCTGTTTTTGTTCGAAAACCAATGTGCCTATGCAAAGATCAATTTTCGTTTAGAGGTATGATCACCAAAAAGAAATGACCATAAGTTGGAGACCGGAAAGCAAAAATTTGTCCGAATCAATTTGACCTGTTGATTTGCTTCCCCGGAACAAAGAGCAAGAAAACCAAGTCATGTGACAAAATTAAGCATGTTACATACTTGGAAGATCAACTGCATTCAGAAAACATGGCAAATAATTCTTGAGAATGTTTCAATTCTTCCTCACATGACATGTGCAAAGAATTTGTTGGCCGAGTAATTCATTTATGTTGGCCTTCATTTTTTTAACAACGGAGGAGTTGAACAATGTATATTAGGAGGACGGAGAAACGCCGCGCCCATTGGTGGGGATGTATTATGGCACGTTTGGTAGGGCCACCCCATGATGTGGATTTTGATCCTATCCATCGTGTCGATGGCTGCGGTAAGGACTTCCCTGATGTCGCCTTGCTCGCAGCAGTGTATTAGCCCACCAGAGCACACATTTAAAGGCAGTAGGCTTTTGCCTTCTAATCTCGAGACCGCAAGCAGGTGGCCTGCTGCATTGGCCTCCTCGTGGATGCGTCCAAGCCCGGCGCGGTCGGCTGCCGATCCTTTGGTCACGGAGAAGATGCAGATGAAGCCCTGCGCAGGGGAACAAGTCGGATCAATTTCTGCAAGACTATCAGCCAATAAAATGTTGTTCTATGATTTTTTGATTGATTACCTCTTCAGTTCGTTTGATGTCCATTCCGAACCGTGTTTCTTCCAGTTCTGCGACTAGTTCTACTGAAACCTCCGCGATTCCTGGTAAAAACCATAATCTTATCCCATGAGCCATTTGGACAGTCATTGTCTGGTTATGTTGCTTCCCCAAACTAATTTCTTTTCTTGTGGGGATATTCTTGCCCTTAGTGAAAGAAAGACAGGAATTAATTACTTGCCATGCCAGGAATTATAAGCTATATTGACATGAAGCTGCTAAAATCATGAACAGATCTCAAGAGCCTCGCGAAGAATTTTAATGGAAGATAGAACTTACCGACGTGACGATCTGTTCGGTTTGGATGTTGACAAAGATGAGGGGAATTCCTGAGGAAACTGCTGCAGAGAACCAGGCCATGGACCGAGTTGTAGTGGCCTCGATGGTGTGTTCACCTGGCAGGGGCATAAACAGGACGGAGCTAACTACCGGAGACCGCTGGTCAGGCAAGTAGGTCCCGACTTTCGTCTTCCAGTCGTATCTCACTCCTTTCTTCTTGAATCCTCCAGCGTCCACATTCACCACCCGCCTGCTCATTTCTGCATCGTCAGATGGAAAGTCTTCATCTTATCGCTTTGCACAATACACGACCCGCGCTTATTCAAATGAATGTTCTATGAGGTATATATATCTAGTAGCCATGATTCCCTATCTGGACAATTGCCAAGATAGATTTAGGAAGAAAGGCAAATGTTACCCTGCAATTCAGTACATTGTTCCAGGGTTAAATTCCCTAGAACCACCACATGTCTATCGTCCATGGCGGCTTTTATTGTGAGCTTCCTCTGGAGCACAGAGCCCTTCAGAGGCGCGATTCGTACCCGGAGCTTAATCACGCGGTCACCCCTCCTCACCTTCACCCAGAAAATCTCTGCCTGCTGGCTGATCTTGCCGAGCTGCAAGACGAATTCTGACTTGGCCTTGGTCGGCACGAACTCATCCATGTCATCCTGTGCGAACCCTTCAATGATGTCCCCGGGCAGCGGCATGCTCTCGTCCCAGTCCTCTGGCACCTCCTGCTTCACCTGTTTCACGCACAGGACCGGAGTCTGAGCGCTGCCCATGTTGTCTCTCCTTCCGAAAGAGCGCCAGTACCTCCCCATGGAAATACTATTCACGCAGTTTATATCCTAGGAGAGGTTTCGCTGTCTGTCCCAGAGCAGTATTCAACCAATGTACGAACACTCCGAGGTCTGTGTTTCGGACTTCACGTCCAGAGCGTATTTTCTCAACAGCTTGGAGGGCCTTCCTATGCCATATTGTAATAGAGTTATGTACTAGATTAATTAGAGTAATGACAAGCGAGCCGGCCAGCTAAGTTAGGTTGCAAACTAAAATAATAAACTGACCAACTTGTGCTGCACCAACAGCCAAATAGAGACTCTACAGAATTTCACACAAAAAACTGTTCTATACTCCTTGCAGGCTTAACAAGAAATTCTGATCACAGATTGAGTAAAAAGCAAGAACGAGTATCCGTCTCTCGTCCTCGCTTCACTCACAGCGCCGCCATACACAAAGAAAAATGTGCTGAAAGACGAGAATAAAAGACTCGTCAAGGTCTCAAAATCTCTGCAATGTATGAATATCCCGTTTATTAAACATAGTACTATTCTGTTCTAGCAACTCCATAGCGGATCCTGTCCAATTTCCGTTGCCATTCCTGGATTTCAGCTTGTGTGCGACTCCTTTTCCGTTCATCTTCTCCCTTTAGCCGCTCCCTTAAGTCCAAGATCTTTTTCTCCATACACTGAACCTGCAGAAAACCGAGATTTGGCTGAAATGGAAAATCTTGGAAGGGCAAGTTTCAGTGCGAGAACCGAGAGAAACGAAAGGGAGCAACCTTTCTGTAAGGCCACCGTCCCACTCCACCTTTCCGGCAAATTTTCTTGACAACGGTAGGACACAAACGCAATCTTTTAGAAGCCTTTTCAATCGGAAGATGAAAGTAACCTCCGACATCTGCCAGCGTCATCTTTCCTGCTCTTTCCCTCTGCACTAATCTCAGCAAATAAATACAGCCGTTTTAGTATAAAGGGAATAAAATATGAGTTCAAGGCAAGCGCTATCCAATGAACAAGATTGTTCATTGGAAAAATAGAACTCCAGATATCGGTCCCACTTATATACAACAATCATAAGAGATGTTCATCGGAAAAATACGATTATCTGACGCAGCATAAAAGACTGTACAGGACACACGTGCACAGTATATAATTCCAGAAAGTAATAACCTGTGCTGCAAGCCCGGTTTTAGGAGACTTCGCCTGTCGTTTGTTAGGTTTTGGCTTGTCCGTTTGCCCAGGATTCTCTGCCTCAAGCAATGAAAAATGAAAAACAAAGCACAGTCTACAACTTCCAGCCATTCAAAAGATTGACGGGGACTCGAAGAGGTTCGAACAGATATGCATCACCTGAAACAGTTGGAGTCGGAGTCGGAGCCGGAATCGGAGTTGGAGGTTGTTGAAAGAAATAATCGGCATTTACGCTGCCATTGAAGTCTATTCCTACGCACACAGCTTCGTAGAACATGGCGAGTGGGTCCTGGTACATGATGTAGCCAGCCAGTCCCCTTCCCTCACAGTATTGCTGCAGAAAATCCTTCACATTCTGTATACTTTTCTTGCAAAAACTGAAATGGAAGCAAGAAAGACAGGACAATATTGCTGCGCGAAACACATTTGGAACTCCAATATCCAAAAAGGAAAAAAGAAGTGTCATCTAATTGTTCAAGGGAAACGATTGATTGAAGTTTCTTACTCGAACATTTGATAGCGATGGTCGCTGTCGGATGGTATCGCACCAGGATTGTGCTGAGTGTCCAGAATCGCGTGACTGACTATACCGACTCTTCCATGCAGTTCGAGTTTTGTCGTATGATTGGTTTCCACTAGAAATTTGCAAAGAACTTGTGATAGAAAGTATCGATTCAACGGTAATTAGCAAATTACACTACATTCAAACAACACACACTGGGAGTGTCGTTGCAAAAAGTATTAGCAGATAGCAATCACCATTGGCCGGTGATCAATAACAGAACTTGTCGACAGTGTTAGACCATACCCGAACTCCTCACACAGACTAAATCATCAAGAGAAGTTTCTACTGTAACGGAAGAATTATCGAACGCACCATGAGTATGAATGATCTCTCTAAGCACATGGCAACAACTGCAATTGTACGGAAGCCGCGGCGCTGGCCAATCCGCGAGCGGCCTTGGCACGACATAGTTCCAATCCTCCGGTTGTGGATAGTAGCAATCCACTGCGCCACCATTGCTCGTCCCTGAGGTACCCGCGTGGGACGAACCGGCCCCATTGTTCCCGTTACCATGCTGTCCACTAAACATGTGCCAAACGGCAGGATCGTCAAATGGGTCCAGGTCCCTGATCCCATCATCAGGCAGAGGGGTCTTCTCGTCGGACTTCACAGCGAGTTGCAGATCAAGCGGCGGCAGATCATCCTCGAGGCTGGGGTTGGGGTCCAGGAGGAGATAATCGAGATAGTCGTCACCGTACAGGTCATTGTCAGAGTCGCTGCCTGGCGCTGCTGCCTTTGGATCCGCCATGCATGGAGTCTTTCCTCAAGCACCGTTTTGCGGGTGCTTGGGAGGATTGCTACGAAGAGAGACGTCCTGTTCTGTGTTTATAAGGAGATAGAGCGATTGGGAGTTTTATCTCCAAGAGATGCGAGGGGAATGGAAAAAGGGCGGGAAAGAGGCGGTTAACGACCGTTGGGACAAAAGCAGTTATTTTTTTCATTTTGGTCCGAAAGTCTTGAGTTTCGATCAGGTGATTTGAGTTCCACGGCAGCGAGTCTGTGGATGATTATGAGGATTTGCTCCTTCGTTTTTTCTTTTCTTTCACATCATTAATTAATAATTATGAAGTGCGGTTAAAAATAGAATTTTCCCGATTCTTCTCTCGTCCAAAGCAAGCACACAATATCGACTCGCAATTCGCATTCACATGTCATAATTGAGTTTCATAGTCGTATCGAATCGTGTGATTAAAAAATAAGTTGTTTTTAAATCGTACTCCAAAACCAATATATAATATATTCATATTAATTTGTGTCGTTTTCGAATTTGTCGGCCCAATAAAACTTGTTCGCGTGAAAGGGAAATTGGTGGGTAACTCTTGCTATTGCAATTGAATCATCTTAGTTATTGTTCCGTCATGGCTATTGAAGTTCATTTTGTCTCGGGGGTACGTTTGTTTCACGGAAAACTCAAGATTTAGAAAATATTTTCTAAAAAATAATTAGTTGTAGTACTTAAAAAATGAAAAACATTTTCATCACCCTCGAAAATATTTAAGCATAAAATGTTGTCGATAATAAAAATATTTTCGGTTGGCTAATTTTTCTAATCGATACAATCAGTCATTTTTTGAAAAAATGTTTTCCATGTCATACATTTTCCGTGAATAAAACGCACCCTTAAGCTTGCATTAAATTATTTAAAAAGAAAAAACCTACACAACCTCTATCGTTAAAATAGCTTGTTGACATAAATTTAGTCTTAATTCCTTCCTTTCTGGTCTGATTATTTTGAATATAGCTTCATCTTATGGATTTGTCTTTTCCCAACTTTTATGTCTTATTTATTTTGTAGTTGCAAAGTGGATGAAAGTTGAAATATCTTGAAAATCCATTTTCAAGTTATGTAGGTTGCTTTGAAAAGAACTTGTGATATTTAAAAGTAAAAATGAGAGCATATCCCGTACGAGCTTATGATATTTAAAAGTAAAAACGAAAGCATATCTCATTAGGAGAATAATGTAGGCGTTATTTCGACTATTTATCATAGTAGAACATTAAAAAAAAACAAGTAACATGCGCAATGTATGTCATAATTACGTAAGTAATACAAATCGATTGTTTCAAAATTAAGTGGGGGCGTGTCTCATCACATAAATAATTTTTTTAATAAAGAAATTCACTTCATTTAGATGTTGAAGAACGACACAAATAGCATCTCGAACCTTTGGCCCAACATACGATATGATCCCTGAATTTTTAATTTGTTCGATGGACCACATTGGGCGTTGGGCCAAAATTCGGAGGCTATTTATGTCGTTATCTATTTAGATATCATTATAGAATTGATCGTAGTGAAATGGTAACATCCAACAAACATAAATATCTCTTTACTATATAATTTAAAGTAAAATCTAATTAAGTAAATTTCGGAATTAAAGAATAAATTCAGTTAATTTAAACAACAACAAAAACAATAATAGTTTATATCAAAACTATGACTTATCAATAACTAATGTCATCTGCTTAGGGAAGAAACAGACATCCCGTTTCGTCTCCCAAACGACACCGTACCCAAAGTCGTCTTCTTCTCCAATAATCAATGGACCAGAAAGCGAAGGTACAAAGGGAGACAAAAAGAGGAGCAGAGAAATGAAATCGTCAGCGTCACTCTCATCACTCCTCAGCAGCTCCAAAGCCTCGCTCTGTCGCTCCACTTTCCTTCCAAAGCCTCTCTCCCGCCCTAGCTTTCCCATCGGCTCCAGGATCGGCAGCCCGAATCGCGCCGCGAATCGCCAACTCAGGCTCCGAAGCGGGACCTCCGGTTTCTCCACCACCGCAATGGCCTCTTCCTTCAAGCCCGAGCAAGCTAGGGCTCCGCCTGCGCTCCCTCTTCCCACTCCTCCTCTCACCAAGGCATGAGCTTGAACCCCCCGACTTTGATGATTGATGTGTGACCTCGAAATTTAATGCCTTTCTGGTGGTGGTGGTTTCAGTTCAAGATTGGGCTGTGCCAACTTTCGGTGACGGCGGATAAGGAGAGGAACATTGCCCACGCTCGCAAGGCGATTCACGAGGCCGTGGACAAGGGCGCTCGGCTTGTTCTCTTGCCCGTGAGTCTCTCTGCGTTAGGTAGACTTGTTAGATGTTTAGGTAAATGTAGCATGTGATTGGATGAAAAGGTCATTGAGCATCTTCGTGTATCTGTGGGACGTTTGGATGTGCCTCTTGATTGCAAAAGTGATAAATTTATGGCTTACAAAGGACTTTATATACCTTATCAGATGCCCTTTGTGAAGGCGTACGCTAGAAGAAAGAATGGATAAGAGCAACTTGAGCGTGCACGTGTTTGTTTCATCAGTTTTGGGTGACTTTCTGTGGCTAAGTTCTCATTGCTGCCTATGTAATTGCTGTGTTTTTGTACTTTGAACTTTGGTTTCCGGTAAAATCAGCCATAATTTGCAGCCCACGAAGTTCTAAAAAGAGGGGGGGGGGAAGGGGGAAATCACGCAGTGTGCCTCTTGATTTTGTGCACTCTGTTCCAGGAAATATGGAACAGTCCCTATTCAAATGATAGCTTCCCTGTTTATGCTGAGAACATTGATGGAGGTTCATCTCCTTCAACTGCTATGTTATCTGAAGCTGCTAAGGCCCTGAAGGTTACCATAGTCGGTGGTTCGATCCCAGAAAGATGTGGTGATCGATTGTATAACACTTGTTGTGTTTTTGGGTCCGATGGAGTGCTGAAAGCCAAGCACCGCAAGGTAACTTTTCTTTCCTTAATTGACTATGTATGGAACATTTAGTTGCCTGAGTCTTCTGGTCTAGGAGGAAGTTGGATATGATTCATCCAAAAGGTAGTCACCAGCTTTATTGGTCCTAAAGTATTTGTAAGGCTGTACTGAATAGAAATATGAAAATGTACAGTACATTGGATCTGGACTGTGCACCCTTGTTAGTACAAATAGATAATGCAAAATCGACAACATCTAGGTAGAATTATTGAAGTGTAATACAAATAATTGAATTACGATGTTGTTTTTTTGTCATTTGTGGAGTTGACGGGACTGTGATGCTTTGACGTCCTATGATCAAATTCTGTCGAATCTTTTATATGTTTTGGAAAACCATCTCGTTGCTGCTAGTTCCTTTTCCCTTTTACCACAGCTTGCCACTGGTTCTTGAATCAAAACTGCGGACATGCTTTTGGATGCAGATACATCTTTTGATATTGATATACCTGGGAAGATCACGTTTATGGAGTCAAAGACTCTCACGGCAGGAGAAACTCCAACAATAGTGGACACAGGTAAGGCATGTCTTGAAATTTAATATGATTAAACATTCCTTTGCCTATGAGTTCTGTCATGAAATTCTAGATATCATGTTTGTACACATTGCAGTGAATGTATATTCACTTATATTACTGGAATTATGAAGTTCTTCAAAGTTTGATCATGTATATTAGTATATGAGAATAGCTTTTAAACTTGAAGTTTTCAGATGCAATGTCATTTCATAAGTTATTCCCTATATAAATCTATGTTCGCGTTTTGAGTATGCTCAAAGTGCTGCGTTTCATGAACTCTCTTTTTCTTACTGAAGGGCTATATTTTCCGCAAAATACTAGGTGAATCATTGTGCATGATTGACTGGTATTAATGATACTAGACCCCACATGAGATTTATCTTGATAATGCTAGCATAATATTACTGTGCCTTCATCTGCACTAATATTTAATGTAGTTGCTGAATTTTGGAACTTGACTCTGAAGAATCGTTAATGTTGCTGTGACTGTGTTATAATTGGGTTATCTTCACTGAATTTGCTTGCCTGAATACGGAAATGAACTTATTCTTGTTTTTCTTTCTTATGTAGGCCTAAATGTTCACACAGATCTATGTTTTATGGTTTTTGACAGCTCTATCTGTTGTCTGAGTTGTTTTCTTTTTCTTTTCTTCTTTGCCTTTTACTGTGTTATATGCAGATGTTGGACGAATTGGTATAGGCATCTGTTATGATATTCGGTTTCAGGAATTAGCAATGATTTATGCTGCAAGAGGTAGGTTTTGTTTCCTCTTCATCTATCTTGCATGTCCTACAATGTTGACTGCATACTGGGGTTGGGGCTGCCCCTGGCCTGGTCTATGCAGTTTGAAAGCGAGAAGTTTTCTGGCAGTAAGCATCTTAAGGGGTGGACCTTTGGATTGTTTTTTGACTTATTTTCATTCTTACCCCTTCCATTTCCTTTTAAGTTGAACAGCAGCAAACTAAGCCTTACACACAAAGGGGGGCTTAGCTATATCGATGGTTTTATGACACTGCAATATGTCCTCTACATTTTTATTTTTTATTTTTGGTGTGGAAGTTTCTCTTTGCAATATAGAGTACTACTTAGCTAGTTTTTGCCTCCTCCACTATTAAATTGTTTTAAGTTGCTTTCCAAGATTAATGAGGCTTCCTGTAAGTGTTGCTCTTTCGCCTTTATCGCCAATATCATAGTACTAAATAGAACTGCACTGATCAATTGATAATTAAGTTATATGATGCTGAACTCCTGGAATTCTGTTCCGCATAAATGGATCTAGGTTGTTTTATAATATCCCCATAGTGTGGGTATTCAGATTCCATGCACTTGAAATTCCGCTGTTGCTTGTTTGCATCAGGTGCTCATTTGCTTTGCTATCCTGGGGCCTTTAATATGACCACTGGACCATTGCATTGGGAGCTACTCCAGAGAGCTAGGTAGTTATACATTTCACTTTCGCACCGCTTCTTCACTGTATTTTGCTATTTGAAGTTGTTATTGTGCCATTTTTATGAATTTTCTTTTTCTTTTTCTTTTTCATTTTTTTAAATCTTTCGTTACCCTGAATAGTAGGAAAATTTGTGTGGGAGATTAAAGAAATATCGCACAACAACATTTGGTTTTACATCTGTTTTGAGATTATGCCAATGTTTAGTTTTGCATCCTTTTATCTGCTATGATCTATTCATTGGCCATCATCTTTAGATGATACTTAGTTTCAATTATACAAAAGGCGGCACAGTGACAAGACTTGCAACACATTATTGAATGCTTTGACTGTTGTAATATTTAAGATTATCTTATTGCACATGATTTCACCGTTGACAATGTGGTCCATGTCATATGTTGCTTTACTATGACTGTAGTTATCGTTTTACTGATTTTCTTCTTCTTTTTTTCACCATGTGCAGGGCTGTAGACAATCAGGTATGGTAATTGGACTTGATCTTAGGTTTCTTTCATCATTACTAGTTCTGTCAATAAAAGCTCTGTTGCTCATTAGTGACAACTTGCCCCCTGTTGGTGCATCGGATCTTTACCAGCTTACTGGGAGTGATTCCTGGATTGGAATGATCTGCTCTTGCTAATGAGAAGCAATACAATAAAGATATGCTATTTTTATATTTGAAATCAAGGTCATCGCATTCCCCTGGACCTTGGCCTCATTATGTATTGCCGGAGGGGGGAGGTCCTTTAACCTGATTTCTTTTTGTTGTTTTCCGAAAGATTTGTTTGTTTCATTTTAAAAGCTTAAAATCTCCATACTTGTCCTGGATTCAATTGGCATGGTTGATAGGTGTGATTTGTAAAATTCTCATTTAAGTGGCATGCCTCATTTTTGTTGTGTCTTGCTTTCGTCCGTGTCATCTCTGTCCCTTTCTTTTTCCAAGGATAAAAAGAATTCTGTTGCCATGCACAAGTTCTTCCCTTTCTATGTCTACACAAGATATCAACAAGATAAGCAGATTGTCAATGTCAGTATGATGGGGAATATTTGACATGCAGTCTTATCATAATTTGGGATCTTCTCAAATAGAATATTTGATTTTTCCTTGTCCCTTTCTGAATACCCAGTCGAACTTTTGTCTCAACTAAAAATGCTTAGTCCTTTATTCAAGAGATTTCATCAAGGTTGTAACTTCTCCAAGTGATGCCGTCTCTTTCGTGTCTCTGGCAACTTGTGATCTGCTTCCTGTTTGACTAATACACTGATTTTCAATGAATGGCATGTTTCTCAGAACTCCTATTTCTGGACGTCAGTATGTTCCTCTATTGAATTTAGGGATGTCTGAGGAATGTTTTTAAGTTAACCAGTTATGTCAATGAATGACAGTTGTATGTTGCAACTTGTTCACCTGCTCGGGATGCTGGAGCTGGTTATGTGGCTTGGGGGCACTCCACTTTGATTGGACCGGTAAGTGTATACTCCTTAGTAGGGTTTAAGAAAGGGGGTTTAGCTATTAACCATCAAAAGAAGCCACAAAAAGCTGACTGGGAAGTTTTCTTGTGATAGTTTGGAGAAGTTTTAGCGACAACAGAGCATGAGGAGGCCATTATCACTGCAGATATCGATTATTCTGAGATGGAGATGAGAAGGTGATCTTCTTTCTGGCCTTATTGTGATATGCTAGTTCATGGCATATTCCACTTACAAGGAAAAAGGAACTGTCAAGTGATATTGCTGATTGAAATGCACAGGACTAATCTCCCGTTGGAGAAGCAACGGCGAGGGGACCTTTACCAGTTGGTCGATGTCCAGAGATTGAGCTCCTAACAAGTTTCTCCAATACAAATGATCAGAAACTGGCAGTCCGGTGTTGTAATTGTAATTGAAACACTGTACCAAACAGCAATTCCCGAGGGGGATTCTTGCTTTGGAGATGTCCGAATTCGGTCATTTTGCTAGCAGAAGGTACCCTGCAATGTCCAGTGCATTTGCTGTGTTAAACCGAGATTTTCCTTTTCTGATGCACTACAAATTCGATGGATGGAGTTAGCTGAGCCCCTGTGCCATCTTATATACATTTCATGGCTAAATACAATGTCCTAATGTTCGTTCCACTTTCATCGGGTGTCTGCAAAGAGTCTTAAGTGCAATGTTATGTAAGAATCCAATTGAGAAAAAGAGCATCGAGGGAAGCAAAGGAAAAAAGGAGGAGCATGTGTGCACGTGATGATGGTGACACCTACTCCAAGAAAGGAGCTAACTTGGGCCTAAAATCCTAGTCCCATGAAGTGCACGTGGCCTCACAGAAACATGAGTCTGCCCCCTTTGTCAGGAACTGCTTGCTTGCTTAGGTCCTTGGAAAAAGGGACGATAGTTCTGTGCTATGGAGCCTTTCGAAGATGGTGCTTTTATCATTCTCTGTTTCTTCTTCTATCTACTCAATTGTTGCTGCTGCTGCTGCCGCTGCTTTTCTCGGGAAGAGAGCCCAATGCTTTTCTCTCTTCAAGACATTACCTCCCCTACCCTTTTGCTTTGGGATCCCAATGCCACTCCCTCCATGTCTCTTTCAAAATATTCCCGTTCCATCTTCTTCTTCTTCTTCTTTTCATTCTTGACTTTGAGGCAAATCACCACTCTCAGTCATCTTAGGTTTACAAACATGTTTTCTTGCAATGACAACGGTAAATTGTCCTCGCGGGTTTATGTAATTTCTCGAGAAATCGTTTTCTGAAAAAATTACTAGCCGCTGGATCACAAATGAATAAATCTCAACCATTACATTCAAGTGTTTGTTGTGCTTGCTATGGTGGGTCGATGGAGTTTGATCCCTTGAGGGTTCTTATGGCACGAATGATTACCATTCTCTTTTTGGGCTTTATATCTATTAGAAATAGATTTTTCGATTTTTATTTCATAGGGGAGTTTCTAATCGAGACACGCAATTAATAACAACGCAAAAAATTCTGTTTCTAGAATAAAAGTTAGTTTGATAACGGCGTAAAATCTTTACGGTTGGGCGGCCAAGTGGAGTTGGTCGGAGACCCGCAGACGGCGGCCGGGCTAGGGCGAATAGCGGCTCGGGATCGGAGACCCGGGAGTCGACGGCTGGTGGATGACATATGGCAGCCGGCGGTAGGGATGCAAGAGAGGCGACCGGCAACCGACACGATCAGCGGATGGCAAACAGCGACCAGCTGAACGGACGGGAGAGAGGCGACCGACGGAGGGCAATCAGCACACGGTGACCTAAGACAACATGGGAGTGAGAGGAAGTAAGCAATTAGAAGAATGATGGACCGCATTGCGCATGATGTTGTCATCGAATGGATCCAACACTGGTCGGGTCAGGTCGGGTCGTGCCTCATGTCGTATGTTTGTACATGTACTCGTTGGCATTGCGTTTGGGACAACCCCCACCCGCCTCCCCTTAACTGCACGTGCCAGAGGTTTCCGTCGTGGGGCTACAACAATAAATGGGTCACGTGCTGGTTTGTAGGGTGGTCCTCCCGGGAAGGGAACCCCAAAAGACACCGTTGCGTGGATCTCGCGGTTTTTTGACAATTCCTTGCATGGATCTATCACAACCCTTACGTCGTGGCAAGACCACGGAGATCCACTGGTAGATGAGGTAGTCGAAGCCGACGACCTAGGGTAGCGAGGGACGGAGATCCACTGGTAGATAGCAATGGGGCAGCGAGTGATGAGGGCGAACACGCTTTTGTTGTGGATAACGACTTGGACGGCGAGATTCGATAACTTCTCCTTCACCCCCCTCAGTCGTCGGAGTACAATCAGCTGGACGGCAATGACAATCGACGGCGGTCGGAGGTGACGACGAAAACGAATGATCGCATGTGAGTCGTAACCCGATTTGAATTATAAAAACTGGTCATTTTGAATGCTTCACTAATCTACTATTCTCTTCATGAGCTTCCTCCTTTTTTTTTTCCTCCCTTTTTTTCTTTTTCTTTCTCTGGGGTCACGGCTCCTCGTGAGCATTTAAGAGAGTGAGGGGGGGTGATGCATGCATGATGAAGATGATGATTCGTGAGCTAGCAGTTGTCCTAGCACGAATGGAATATGATGAAAAACATCATGTGATTCTCCGATAAGGACAACGTATGTAGGCAGGCAGAAACATGGCAGGACGTTTCATATCACCAAATAGAAGTATCAAATATTAATGGCGGTTGGTGGGAAAAAAAAATTTAATAATTTGGGCAAAATCATAAGAGTTCCACTACATGATAAAAGCCAAAAGCGGTACAAAAGATATCGCGTGGTGTCATGCTCGAATTCAACATATAGTACCATGCACAATGAGTGAAACCAATAACGATGCAACAGATTTACCAGAATTTAATGTTATTTTGATTGAATTCGGCGGTCGTATTTCCTGGAAACATTATCATTGTACCATATACATTATCATATAAAGTGAGGGAAAATTACAAATAAAAAAAAATCATAAACCTATTGCAATTGTCCAAATTCAATCCTAGACCTTTTTTTTTTTTTTTGTCAATTCGGTGCTAAGTATTTTGCATTTGTGTCAATTCAATCTTTATGGGCAATGTTGGCTTGCTAATGTTGAAGTGATAATTTTTAATAATCCAATATGAGTGCTCTCTTATTCGACTTCCTCGAAGCCTCCCGTAGCACGATCGAGACAGGGACGGGTTCTTTGCCCCTGTAAATTCTAAGGAATCCAAAAAATTGAAAAATTGGATTAGCAACTTGCACAATTCACATTCGAGAAGGAAAAAACATTAACGAAAATAAAAATAAAATAAAATAAAATTAAAATTAAAAATTATTAAAAATTATTAAAAATTATTAAAAATTATCACATCGCCAATGACCGTAAGGATTGAATTAGCATAAATGTAAAAAAATTAGGACTGAATTGAATCAAAAAAGTTTAGAACCGAATTGGCACAATTGCAATAAGTTTAGAACCTTTTTGGTAATTTTTTCTATAATGTGAATAGGACATTTTCCTTTCTCTAAAGGATTTCAATCATTTCTTTTTTACGAGATATTGCGTCCATGCTTCATGGAACAATCAAATTTAGAGGAGAGTCACAACTAATGGAAATCGAGAGATCCGTGTTTCGGAATCCTAATTCATTTCGCGTCTAAGTAGGAGAGCCCGCGTATGTTCATAATGCTACTTATCTTTCCTATGTTTTAGCATACAATTTGCATTCTACCCTATGAAGATACGACAGCCTTCAGAATCATAAATCTTGAAAATTTTATCCCTCTTCCTAGCGATTTCTATTGTGATAATAACGCGTAAACGCTAACGGATCTTGCGAATAAGTCGATACGAAATTACCAAGGAAATAAACCGGAAACAATAAAAGACACGGAGATTTACGTAGTTCGGTCCGAACATCGATACTAACATATTTAGGGAGAGCCAAGCAATATAAACAGAGAACCGTAATTATAATCGGTCATATGCTCGAGTATTTCCCATACTTAAATTAACTTTAGAGCAAACTCACAAGTATTATCTCGCAATCTCTCACAACAACAAAAAAAAAAACACACTTGATAAAACTCACGGAGAGAATCTGATAATATTCTTGTTTGCTCTACGTACGTGCGGATGAAATCAACTGTTGCAGCTTCCGGAGCCATATTCACATGCGATTCCCTTCTTATTTCGTTCCACCGATCGACGATAGTCCCACAAAACTCAAATGAAGAAAGTGGGCCCCAAAGAGAAAAAAGATAATCAAATAAGGAAAAAGAAATATAGAATCTTCATGTGATATATTTCTCTGTAGCTTCCGCCGATTGACTTTTGCCAAAACAAGATTGACTTCCTTATTGCTGTCACCGGCATTAATTTAACAATTTCATTGCATAACGTATTTATATCAATATATTTTTTTTTAATAGCCGAGATTTCCCACGTACTATTTCTCGAGGTGGCGGGGGTATGCCAATACCTGGCGGGTAAGTACCAATATTTTGTTCCCCTTATTTTAAGTTATCCAAATATTCACTTAGTAAGAAAGCGATTTTGCTCCACTTTCATGTCAATTTCTTGCACACGTAACGGGACAATTACTAAAATAGTCATAAACTTATCGTATTTGTGCCAATTCATTCATAAACTTTTAAATTCGATCGATTTAATTATAAACCTTTTGACAATTTGTCAATGTAATCTATCCGACCAATTTTGGTTGTAAATCACTAACATGGATGTCAATCGTTCTATACGGTGTGGTCGGACTGATGAATTTTTCAATTTCTTAATATTATTTCTGCACTTTCCATTTTTCTTTTCATTTCTTTCATTTTATTCTTTAACTAAGACCGACGGCGCTTGCAACACCGGACGAGGGACCGTAAGCCCATGACACCCTCGCCAGATCTGGGCCATGCAAAGGCGTCACGGCCCTCACCGAGATCCGGCGAGGGCGTTCCACCCCTTGCTCGTGGTCGGCAACCTCCTCCGGCTACCACCAAGGTTGCGGATCGATGGAGAAAAATAAGAGAAAAAAAATAATAACATTTAAGAATTTATTCAAATTATCCATATTAGAGCCGCCCGTCTTTATATAGGATGGTCGGCGTCCATGTCAACGATTTTCGGTCAAAATTGGCGTAAATGAATACATTAGCAAATTGTCAAATAGTTTAGGACCGGCCAAAATGAAGGATGTGGGACTTAATTTTCACATGTGCAATAGATTTAAGATTTTTTTTTATAATCATCGTACGTGCTTTAATCGGCTCTTACGACTTAAATTGCGTGAGAGTTGGATCATTCATTGCGTGTATCTTTAAACGTTAAATGCCGTGAAATTAGGGGGCACTGTACACGTGCGCATTACATGATGAGAGTCTCGGATCCAAACAAAAGAAAACGATTTAATGCCTTTCAATGTGGCGATCAAAAGCCATGCCTGCATGTTATTCATCCCTCGCTCCAACTCCTCCAAATTCATTGAGGGACGCTACCAAAGAACGAGACACAGAATTTACTCCAAGAAACATTTTCCCTAATTTGTTCCGTGATTTACTTACCGAAAAGAAAATTCGTTTCGATCAACACAATCGATCGTTTTTAAGAAAACGTTGTTTTAAATCATCCATTTTTCGCGAAACAAATGGAGCGTAGAGATACGATATCTGTATAAGTTTATCTCTGGATGATGTGAAATCCTTTGGTCATTTTTCGAATTTCGATGTCTAAAACATTTTTGTACATTTGCTCAACTACTGCCAGGAGACTGGGAGACCCGTTGGCATGAATCGCTTTAATAGACTCTAACAAACAGTGATGCGGTTGGATGGTCCTAACTCCTAATAAAAGTTAATGATGCAGATGCACTCATTTACTCAAAAAGAACGCGCAATACCCAAAAATCCGAACATAATGACCACCAAAATTTTCTCCAAGAAGCGAATCTGCTTGGGTTGAATGTTATTTCTAGTCCTTTGTTCTTTTCGAGAACCCCGATAACCAAATTACCCGAGATCGCTCCCAATCACTCGAAAAGTAAGATGAAGGCGGGGTTTTCAAATCGAAACATCCGTGGAAACACACGACAAAGAGGGCTAACAAAGGGCTTGGGAAAATTTGAATTCAGGACATCCTGTCCGATACCATGAAAAATCTTATGGGGTTATTCCAAATTGTTCTAAAAAGTTCGACGGTTAAATGAAATTCATGATTTAATATTTACATATATTTTTGTAAAAAAAATAATTAAGTTTAGTTTTGATTCTAGGTGCGCCATCAATTTTGCCACTCGCACCTTTATTTTTGGTATGAGATGGTATGGACCTCCCATAAAATAAAAGCATTGTTCCAACCAACATTAGGAAACTTAATTATTCCAACTAAAATCAGCTCATCTGGTCCTGTCCAAATACTTCGCCGCGTTCAAAGCTCCCACCTTTTTCGTTTTTGCCTTTTTTTTTTTTTTTTTGGTTTCTTTCCAAAAGAATGTGCACACATTTTGTTTTAATCTTAGGGGAAAATAATAATAAATGCGGAGGGACATTATCTTTGTGCAAAGTGCCACCCGAAAAATTTGTATATATATATACAAATTTGCTTATTTGCCATAGTGACAAGCACGCAATTGACTACAAACCCTAAGTCGATAGAGTTGGGTGTCCGGGTCGAAAGAACCCGATTAGTTCCATCGGATCTACCAAAAAACTCCGGATCATCTTGTGTAGTTGGATGATGTTACTTGCATAGATCGAGTTACTTAGACATGTTAGGTCATATCAAATTCACAATAAATATCTAGATGACCGTAGATCGATCCCCCTAACAAAATAGGGTTATACTTTTCTCTCTTCATGTGAAATGGAAATGCTTTTCAGTTAGCCCCATGATTAGTGAAATGCAAATTTGGGCATTACCCACCTGTAAAATTAACTAAAAGATTACGTGGGTTATTTAATGGAAATCGAACAAGTGGTCAAGAGAAGCTAGAGATGAAACGACAACGATGTAGTATTATTCAAGGAGGTAGAGACATAAAACCACTCAGGCTTCGTTTGTTTCACAAAGAATAAATGATTTGAAATTTTTTTTATTGAAAATGATCGCTTGTATCGTTTAAAATAATTAACATTGGCAATAATTTACGCCGCACAATCAATTTTTTTTTTATTCATTTATGTAAACGACACAAGCGATTATTTTAAAGAATATATTTTTGAAATAATTTATTTCCCGCGAAAGATACAGAGGCCAAGGCATGATTCCTATTTATGAACAAACAGCGTAAATTGTTCCTAAGCATGGTGCGGATTTGGGGCTAAACATAAAAGGCAATGATGAGCCACGTCAGCACATGCCGAAAACCGTCCCATTACACTCGCTTAAAAGGGATTGGGCCATGCATCATGCACGCTTTATAAAGCCTCTCTTCCCCCGTTCACTTCTCTTCATCAGTCTCCACTCTCTCTCTCTCTCTCTCTCTCTCTCTAAAGATGTACAGATTCGAGAGGGCACTGAAAGAAGAGAGGCATCGCCGGGAGATGAAGATGACGAGCCACAGCCCGTCGTTCTCGTCCACACTCCTCGACGAGATCTACAGATCCATCGACGGGTGCGAGCCGAAGCGCGAACCGGAGCAGGGTCTCCGCCGAGAGACGCCGTCCAAGAAGCAGAGCGCCCGCAGTGCTCAGATCACCCCACAGCCCACCTCCTCCGTCGAGAGGCGCGGAAGCAGCGAGGCCAATCCCACGGCGGACGCGAAAAGGGGCCATCTTTCGCAGGAGCTGCCCAGGAAGCCAAAGTACGAGCCCGACCTTGACAGCGATGCGCTGTACTTTAGCTCCACTTCCGTCTCTTCCGATTCGAGCTCGGGCGGGTTCTCGTTCTCGGACACTGAGTCCGTCAGGGGCCTGAAAACGACGGCTTCGTCTTCTTGCTTCGCGCCGTTCAGGCTCAATCCCGTGAGGACGAGAGTCGCCGCCAAGAGGGACGAGAGACAGCGCGCTCCGTTTGGCGAGCAAAGAGAGAGCCAAGAAGGCCAGGGCGGCGTCCTCAGGTCCGCGGCGTCGCGGATCTACGCCAACCTGAAGAAGGTGAAGCAGCAGCCGGTCTCGCCCGGCGGGAGGCTGGTGAGCTTCATCAGCTCCATCTTCAGCTCGACGCCCAAGAGCGCGAAGACGTCCGATCGTACCGAGGCGAACCTCGAGAGGAAGTTAAAGTTGGGCGAAGCTTCCTCTTCCACTTCTGCGTCTTCCACTGTTCCTTCGCTCTCGAGGCCGTGCCTGAGCAGGCGCACGCCCTCCACGCGAGAGCGGTTACGCAGCGGGGCCAAGAGGACGGTCCGTTTCTGCCCGGTTAGCGTCATCGTCGATGAGGATTGTAGACCCTGCGGCCACAAATGCCTACATCAAGAAGGAGGAGGAGGAGAAGAACAGAGCAGCTCTGTTTCTCTCTCGGTGCCCGCAGGTTGGAGAATTGGCAAATCCCAGCCCAAAAGAATCGACCAAGATTGGGGTTCAAATCTGAAAGATCTGTCGATGGAGAAGAGCAAGCGATTCGAAGAGAACGTGAGAGAGCTGCTGAGAGATTATGGCGAGAATCAGAAGCAGGGTATTGAGTTGAAGGGTCATTGTGAGAAAGAAGTAGAAGAAGAAGATGACGATGATGATGGTGTGTCGAGCTGCTCGAGCTCAGATCTGTTCGAGCTCGATCATCTTGCAGCCATTAACGATAAGTACAACACAGAGCTTCCTGTGTACGAGACGACATATTTCGATAAGTGTCGGGTCAGTTGTAAGGAATACAGAGCGTAATTCACTTCAGTTTGATCTCCCAGAATAGAGAATTGGAGGATTTTGTTTTCTCCTTAGCTAGATCAATTCAACTATTGCTCTTACCATTTCTCCGCTCGCATTGCGATCGTTCACAAATCACCACATTGCTAGACTAAACGAAACGAGACTGTACGAAAACCCTGTTGACTAGTAACTTCACCACGAGAGTATTCCCACGTTCGTCTGCCTGAAGAAATTACCAAACTTTTTGGTGAGAAACAGTAACGCGGGTACACTAAAAAAAAAAATGTTGGGGGAGTGGGGGAACGAATGGAAGCGTCGGAGACGAGAGGCGACAATGGAGTTTCGCAGACGATGATTATTGATTGCGCAGCTGCTAATTGCCAAGATTTTCGTGGTCCCCGAAACAGGGGATCCGACTAAAATCCAAATCAGACACAAAGTTTCGGCGTTTCCCTTCCTCGGCTGCTCTTGATTACGCTTGTCCCCCCCAAAAAAAAAAAATAGTCCTCTAAACAAAAGATGAACGCGGGTTCCAAGATATCGAGCGCGAAGAAGGATGGAAGATATAAAAAATCTCGCTTAAACATTCTTGACATCAGCCTTGGGAGTACTACTAAGATTTGGTAAAAAAGAGAGAAAAAGAAGACAAGGGTGTTGTGCGGATTGTTTTTTCAGAGAAAGAGCATCTGGGGATGCGTTAGAATTCTTTGATCAAGATCTGGGATGGCGACAGTTTGGATTGAAGGAGGGCAAGAAAAGTAGAGGGAGAAAGAAAGAAATTACAACAACAACAAACAAAAAAGAGAGAAAGATGGAAAAGGAAAGAGAAAAATCGAAAGAATTGGGAGATTCCAGATTGCGATCACAAGCAAAAAAAATTGGAGAGAGAGAGAGAGAGAGAGAGAAGGAGAGTTTGATTGGGAATGGAGAAAGCGATGAGGGGCTTTTGCTTTTCTTTCTAGACCCGTTGCTTCCCCATTTTGAGTTCGCATCGCGTCCCATTTTCTCGGTGCCCAAGGAAAAGAAGCTGTTTTTTTTTTTTTAGGGTTTCCTCATCCCTCCGAAAATTCGAAAAACAAAATTATAAAAAAATGGGAAGGGGAAGGACAAAAATTAAAGGGGTAAGTGCAGTGGAAACCCTAAGACTTGTTATGTAAGTGGAAATGAGTCCTAAAACTTTTAAGAAGTTCAATCAAGTCCTAAAACTTAACATCAAAGTGCATTCGAATCCTAAAATTTTCAAAAAATGCAATGAAGTCGTAGAATTTGTCACGAAAGTGCAATCGAATCCTAAAATTTTCCAAAAAAAAAAAAATGCAACCATTAGAAGAACTTGATTGGACTAATATGACAAGTTTCGGGACTTGATTGCAATTTTTAAAAGTTTTAGGATTTAAAAACACTTTCGTGACAAGTTTTAGGATTTCATTGCATTTATGTGAATGTTAAGGTCTTACAATCGAAAAACGTTTATCAAGAAATTTATAAAAGTATTGAAAGAAAAATAGTTTTTTTTTAAAAATACTATTCATGTAAATAATATTCATGTAACTTGTTGGATGTGATAGGACTTGTACATCTAAGTAGTATTGACACGTAACATGATACAACATGACACGCCGATACATCATTTCTCAAAAAATAAAAAAAATTCGACACGTCGGGACACGTTATATATCAAAAGTATATTTTTATATATATGATAAACTATCAATTTTATGATTCTTTCAATCAAGTTAATATGATTCAAGTTCACAAATAAATAAATAATAAAAAAGAGCCTAGAATGAATTTACACTAAAAACATTAACCCACCATTTGTTAGCATCATTCCTTGTTTCGAAATGACAAATTCAATCCATAAAATTTGGGGAGAAGAAAAAAACAATCAATCCACCATTAGGGTTTGTGGAATTATGGTGATGAGTTGGAGGCATTTAGGTTTTGATAGATTTCCGATTTTACTCCTAAAAATTTGAAATTTTTCAAAATTGACCACACGCCCGTTGGAAGAGCATATCGGATTTCGACTCGCGTGTTGTTGTCCTATAGAGTTGATCACGTGTCGGACGTGTGTCGGACACCGGCATGCGTCCAACACCAATACGGAACCTTCCGGATAGTGTCCGTGCTCCTTAGTTGTATATAGGTTCAAATAGGATTGGACGGTAGAATCAATTTTCTTTTTTCGTAATACATCATGGGTAAAATTGAGGTGATTTCAGAAGTTGATTTTATATGAACTTGAAGGTCATTTCATGATAAAAATATTTGTGAAGATATTAACAAAGTATGGACAAGGACACGACAATATCCGAGTATGTTTCCTCACCGATGGCACCCGAAAAAGAATACTTATTTAATTAATTAAACGAGGCTTATAAAGGGAGCAGAACCGATTTAGCTTAGGCTTAGCGACTATAGGCTAATTATTAAAGTACATATAATCATCATAAGATTAATCAATGCACAATGAGCATACATGCTGAAGTACATTCAAGATGGCCCACTCGAAATGACAAACTCACTTAGTCAAAATGTGGCATGATTAGAAACACTAGTTGCGAAGAGCCCAGCAAAAGAAAGCTGTTTCCTAGGTTGCCGGTTGTCGAAATCTTAATTTGCAAGACTAAAGTGACGTCAAGTTTCGATGGAAAGTACTCTTGGAACACTTAATCAAAAGTATTAGATATGCTCGAAAAAAAAAATTATAATGTTCATGAAATGCTACATTGGAATAAGTTGTGATGTGCAGGGGATGATGTAGTTTTGCTTTTTGAGCATCTTGTTCTCAAGGGTTATAGGACACTTTTGTTAGCATATGGGTCTGCTGATTTTCTTATTTGTAGTTTTAGTTTTTAGCCCTTGAAATACCTCATGCTTTTAAGTTCAGTGGAAAAGTACGAATACAAGTCCTAAACTTATTGCATTAGTACCAATTACGTCCTTGACCTTTTGAGTTTTGACGGACCAATTTATCCTAAACATTTTCACATTGGTACTAATTGAGTCTATCCAGTCAATTTAGACCGAAAATTGCTAATGCAAACACCGACCGTTCACGTGGCACGATTGGCATTGACGTAGACATTTTTGTAATATGCTACTATTTTTCTATTTTTTCATTTCGTTTTTTTTTTTTTTCCATGGCCTAGGCCATGGATAGGGAGGGCCAATGCAAACAAGGTCGACCCTCGCCCTCACTAGGTGACGCCCAAATGAGGCCGCACGGGCCTAAACGAGGGTTGGTTTGCCAAATTTGGCCGTGGCGGCGTCACCAGCACTCCCCGTGGTGGCCAAGGCAATCCTCACTCAAGCATGTCCTATGCCGGTATAGGCCATAGAGGACAAAGAAATAACAAATCAGAAAATTATTTAAAATGTCCACATGAGCATCAATCGTGTAATATAGGACGGCCGACGTCTACGTTGGTAATTTTCAGCTTGCATTTGGGTGAATGGACTCAATTGGTACCAAGTGTGAAAATGTTTAAGACTAAATTGGTCCCATTGAAAGGTTTAGGATTGAATTATTAAAAAAGTTCATTGCAACATAGTTTTTTATCCCTCAAAATTGACACATCATTCCTATATAATACCCACCTAAATGAACAAAAATGGATTATTATCAAGGGAATTTGGTATGTAGATACATTGAAAAAAAAACCGACTTTTGCTAGTGAAAGCATGATCTCTAATTTTTCTTAAAGACATATTCTATTAACCTTATGAAAAATTCCAAGTAAGAGTTTAAAGTGTCCTTATTTTCTTAGATAAGGGCGTGAAGTCCCTCGTTATTTTAAAGAAGGGCTTGACCAAGGTCATTTTCGTCGTTTCCTCTTTTTTATATTTTTTTCCTTTTTTCTTTTCTTGTTTCCCTTTATTTTTTTTTTTTTTCCTTCTTTTTTGCCCTAGCTTCTCGCCAATGGCTAGGGAAGCTAAGGGAAAAAAGAATGAAAAGGGGAAAAAAATCAAAAATAAAAAAGACGAAAATGCTTCTTGGTCAAGCACTTCTTTGAAACAATGAATCCCCTTCAAGCTCTTATATAAACAAGGTCCACTTCATATTTTTATTTTAGAAAATGAAGGTAGTTTAGGCCCTTAATTGAAATTTTCCCTTAACTTTATGATATTGCACGACAAGCTCGATCACCTCTCAAAGTTATTGTAAATTCTTTTCTATTTTCCAAGTAATTAACTTCCTCCGTGTTATGTTTTCTGCCCGAACAAACATGAATAAAGCGACGGCGTTCTATCCAAATCTCTCATCTCCGTCCTAAGGTGAATAAGATGACAGCTCAGTGAATATTCCCACACGAATACCTCTTAACGTATTCTCGTACAACTAGATATCTTTCCTAGGAATCTATTTCTAGGTAATTCTAAAAGATTCTCCAACGCAAGAATACACAAGCTTTGGACCGTTCAATTTAAACTGGAGAGACAACGTAGAAGCCGGCAAAGATGGAAAGTTATCAAAAAAGTTCTAAATGTATTGCAATTATACCAAATTTAATCTTAAATTCTTTTTTTTTGTTTTGCCGATTCAGTCCTAAACCTTTTACAATCGTACTCAATTCAAGACATCCGATCAATTTTAACCGGCCATTCGGTAACATAATATTTTAACGTATGTCCAACCCATAATAAATTTTTTTATAGGAGAATGTCCACCCTCTCCTATCATTCCCAAACAGCAATGGTCCACTTCAAGCCTTCCATTATTTTTATTATTATTTTCAACTTCTTCTTCTTTTCTTTTTAGTTGTTGCTTTTTCCCTTTTGCGAGTATAAGACAGATCAAGGTATATATTCCAATTCGGCGATCCCAAGATACATTTTCGCAAGAATATGTCGCCAGCTTTTTTGCCTTGCATGGTACAAAGGAGAAATTGATGTGATGAGCATTGTGGAGCTGGTGTTTTGCTTGGCCTATAAACATGCAATATAATGCAACCAAAAAAACATTTCAAAAAAAAATAAGGTGGGGTGTGGGGGCCATAAGAAAAATAGAGGAAAGAAAAGATGCGAAGATGAAACCCCACCACGAATTGTGTTGGTGTTTCGATTCATGTTGATGTTCGTGACCGTGTAAATTTAATTTACGAGAAGAGCAAAGTTAGTACGTGCTTTTCCCCTTTTTTTTCGGTTAGATTCGACGTGTGATCCTATTTGGTATATGTCCTCTTGCATTTATGTACCCTTTGTGTTCTTTCATTTTCTTTGGTGATCCCGGGGATATATGCACATCGTGATTGACCGAGTATGGTTTCAATTGTTTTGTTCCGAAACAAATGCTAAACAAGAAGTTTAAGACATACCATGTCATGAGAGAAATAAGAAGATTCACCTCTTTCTTGGTCTTGTCCTATTTGTCTAATTTCGAGAGGAACGAAAAGGCAAAGAAGAAAAATGTATTATGAGTGTCGCAGGTAAAGAACTTCGATCACGTGGGCCCACAATAGGGTCAACAAGATTAACGGCTCGGATGATTTTCGTCCATATTTTGATAGATCATGTATTAATTTAGGAAAAATTACCAAAAAGTCCTAAATCTATCGCACCCGGTACCCATTCAGTCCTAAACTTTTTAATTGAATCAATTTAATCCTAAACCTTTTTTGCATTGATAACAACCGAGTTCATCCGGTCAATTTTGATTAGAAATTGATGACGTGGACGTTGACCATCCTATGCGGCACGGTCAACAATGACATTGATATTTTTTTAATAATATGTTAATAATATTTTGAACTTTATTTATAATTCTTTTGGTTCTTTTTTCTTCTTTTTTTTCTTTTTCGTGATCTACTTTTTCTTTTCTTTTTCTTTTTCATTTTTTTTTTTGCTATTGGCCGACAAGGGTCACCTGCCAACCCTTGTCGGCCCCCGGTGAGGGGCCGCACGAGCCCTCACCCTAGTGGCCGGCAAGCACGTTGCGGCCCCTTGCCCAAACCTAGGAAGGGTGCAACGCTCTTGGCATATTTGAGCCGGTTGAGGTTGTAACACCTAGATCGGGGGCAAGGGCTTTACGGCCCTTGCTCGTGGCCGACGAGAGCATCTCGGCCCTTACTCATGGTCGACGAGGGCGACCCCGCCCTTGCCTATGGCCGATGAGGGTTGGCCGGTGGCCTTTGCCGGCCCACATCACACAAAGAAGAAGAAGTAAAGCACATAAAAGGAAAAAGAAAAGAGAAAAAAGACAAAAAATTATTTAAAATATCTACGTCATCGCCGGCCATGCTTATGTAGGATAGTCGACGCACACGTTAGCGATTTTCGATCAAAATTGGCCGATGGACTCATTAGTACCAATAAAAAAAGGTTTATGACTAAGTTGATTCAATCAAAAGGTTTATAATCGAATTGGTACTAATGCAATATGTTTAAGACTTTTTTGATACTTTTTCCTATTAATTTACATATATATATATATATATATATATATATATATGTGTGTGTCCGGAAGAGGAAATTATAATTGCCAAGGCAAGAATGACTATTGTTTTTATTTGTATTTTGCTAGCATAACAGGTCGGTGACTATGAGAATAACAAGTATGTTATCCTCACAATAATTTTTATTAATTGTTAGTTATTTTTTGTGGCTCAAAAACAGAATGTTAACATAATAGTCATTCAAAGATTGTTATATCATCAAAAAAAAATTTGCGCATTTTATATTCTAATGAAATCGCCGCCTTAATTGTCATTTTCCTCAATCATATATATTATCGCCGAAAGCATGGATCTTTATGATACCTAGCTTGCAAGGTGGTACCTAGAATTTTGTCAAATGTCATCTCTCATCTTCATTGAACACAACGAAACGGTAAGTAACAATACCCTTGTCTATTCTATAATCACTTCGTGGCAATAACCACTTCGTGAGAAACCGGTATTGCGAGATGACGTAACAAATGAATAAGATGCCTTAAATGCGTGGAAAATAAGGAGTCGAAGGTGAAAAGACAAGCTGGTTAAATGGCATTGTGCTTAGTACGGGCCGGCAAGTGGTTAAATAGCATTGTGCTATTTACTCGGGAGTACGTTGCCAACAAGTTAGTTAAATAGCAAAGTGTGCTTAGCATAGGCAAGCAATATAAAAGTCGAAACTCCGATAACTCGGCCCAAGCAAGGATCGCTATCATATAAATCTACTCTGCTGATAGCCATCCAAAATGACGTGAAGTCTATTTTATCCATCGCCATTTTTCAAATTAAAAAAAAATATTTTTCTTCTCTTCATATTAAGAAATATTCTCGAATTTAATATTCCAAAGTAAACAGTTTAAAAGCTTACTTGGCTTTATGACAAAAGCCTTAACTGCGTGGAAAATAAGGAGTCGAAGGTGAAAAGACAAGACAAGTGTAAGTGTCGTCGACCCATAATTAAGTCCGCCTCGTGTCGTAGTTCCCAAAGCTAAAAGGAACCGAGAATTTGTTAAATGAAAGATAGCTAAGCGATACAGTACACAAGCCCATGAAGCATAACTTGGCGTTTCTCTCTTCTTGGTCCTACCTAGCAACAGTAGAACCAAGCAATCGAGAGTGGGATTACAGGTGAGATGAGCGGTGGAGGCGACCGTCGCCGGATGTCCGCCTGGCCGTTCGTGTCCCCACCGCCATGCATGCAGAGTTCTCCGTCGAAACGAGGCAGCCCGGCTCCTCATCGGCGATGGGGTGGGCTTTGCTGCAGGTTTGACGACTCCATGAGCATGGGCTCTCTAGTCTCCAACGGCAATCACCAGCAACAACAGCAAACATCTGTTTCTAGATTGGAGCGGCAGGTAAATTGGATATGCCGTGATTTTTGTGAGACCATTGTCAACTTAATGAAAAAACTTCGAGCGAGCTCAAACATGAAAAACACGTTTATGGTCGCAGCTAAGTAACATAACCATTGACTTTTATTTTTGTTTGTTTTCAAAACAAGACTAAAAGAATGTTTTAATGACATTTCTGGTGAAACGACTCTGCTCAGTTCGATTTTTGAATCAAAGGTGGAGGAATTAGAGAAGGAAGTACAGAAGGAGAGAGAGCTTCGGACAGTGTACAAGAAGAGAATGGAGAGAACCCAGGATTACCTCCGGTACTGCCTTCAGACAGCCAAAGACAACGGCTTTCTTCAGCTAATTGTCCGCCAAGAGCGCGACGACGACGACAAACACAGCATCACGAACAGCAACAACAATTCCAGCGATAACAGTAACATTAGCAATAACAATTCTAAGCAAGGAGAAGAGGTCCTTCTGTCTCCTCAACTCTACAATGGCAATGGCAGTCCTCAGTTTCCCACTACAACTTTGGTGGAACCTCACTCTGATGTTTCGATCGTGGCTGATCAGGCCAGGAACAATGGTTGGCTCATTGAGCCACGTCAGGTGGGTTCTTCCTTGAATTATGGTCAATCATAAGTTTAGGAGAAAGTACCCAAAAAATCATAGACCTGTTTATTGTTTTGAAATCAATTCAATCCTAAATATTTTAATTAGACCAATTTAGTTCTAAATTTTTTTGTCTTGATATCAATTCGGTTCAACCGATCAATTTAGGACGAAAATCGCAATGTAGAAGTTAGCCATTCTACGTGATATGCCCGACACCGACGTAGATATCTTTAATAATTTTTTAAAAAAAAATCATTTTTTTATTTTCCTTTTTCTCTTGGGCGAGGGTCGTCCTCCCCGATGCGAGGCCGGCTGGCCACTAGCCAAAAGAAATGGAAAAAAGAAAGGAAAAGGAAAAATAAAAAAAAAAATTAACAAAATTTATTAAAAATTTATATAAAAGCCTACAGTTAGCACTGATGGACTAAATTGTCCAGATAGACCAATGTACCAATCAAAAATGATTTAGGATTAAATTGATGCAATTTAAAGGTTTATAACCGAATTATTACAAATACAATAAGTTTAAGATTTTTTTTTAAGTACTTTTTCCTAAATTTAGTGGACATTGTTTTGGTTACAAGCAATTGGGGCTAACAAAAATAGTGAACTTGCTAATCGATTCGAATCGAATTGATTGGTGTGTATTCCGAATCATATAGCAGAATTCGGATTTTATATTTACCCGCCATTTTATAACCTCGTCCCAGATCGAGCTGCGAGAGAAGGTAGCCCGGGGGACCACCGCGGAGATATACAGGGCCACATGGCGGGGCCTCGACGTGGCGGTCAAGTGCATCTTCCCCGACTTCTTCCACACGAACCCGAGCGGCACCGCATTCTTCGCACAGGAGCTCGAGACCCTGTCGCGGCAGCGGCACCGGTTCGTGCTGCAGCTGATGGGCGCGTGCATCGACCCGCCCGAGCGCGCGTGGATAGTGACCGAGTTCCTGGGCTCGACGCTCAAGGAGTGGCTCCACGGGCCCGGGAGCCGGAGGGCTGGGGAGAGGGCGAGGCCATTGCCTCCGCTCGGGGAGAGGTTGAGCCTGGCCTTGGAGATAGCCCAGGCGATGCAATATCTGCACGAGCAGAAGCCCAGGGTGATCCACAGAGACTTGAAGCCCAGCAACATCTTCCTGGACGACGCGATGCACGTGAGGGTCGCTGATTTTGGGCACGCCCGGTTCCTGGGAGATGAAGAGCGGGCATTAACCGGCGAAACAGGTAATTCCAGGAACCATCTTTTCTCCTAAATCCTTTCATTTCGATGTCGATGTATCGGATCAGTGAAACAACATCCGCCGCTTTCTCACGGCTCCAGGAACTTACGTGTACATGGCACCGGAGGTGATACTGTGCGAGCCTTACGACGAGAAATGCGATGTGTACAGTTTCGGGGTCATGCTCAACGAGCTCGTCACCGGCGAACACCCTTACATCGAGACCGATTTCCGCCCTGCCCAGGTACTACGTTTCATGGTTCAATGTAGTGAAAAATTCTCCCCAATTTCGAGCCGCAGCAGCTATTCTATGTTGTGAACTTTATGACATTGTCTTATGCAAAACAGATTGCGGTGGGAGTAGCAGAAGGCAGGCTCAGGCCCGCGCTTCTGGAGGACGAACATGGCCAACTTGAAGAGCTCGTCCAGCTGATATGCCTCTCTTGGGACCGAGACCCTTCAATTAGGCCGCCCTTTTCCGCAATTACTCGCAATTTGAGAGTGATTAAGCAGACGCTCAATGAAAGTGTTTCGATTTTACAGAGTGATTAACGCGAACTGCGATTCCACCCGAGGGTGTTAGTCACATGAAAAATTACGTGACGCGTAGCGTTTTCGAGTTGTGTGTAATAGGGACGGATGTTTCCGTCGATTTACGCATTTCCCGGCATTGTTACCATTGCAATTTAGACATTGTTATTATGCTTAGCAAAGAAAAGAGGAGGTGATCTTGAGTAGCCACAAAAGATTTTGCAGTTAAAATTAATTGATCCGATTGTGCGGGGTGGGAAATTAAAAAAAATTGAGTCAGCCTTCGTGCCCATTGAAAATCATGAATAACATGCTAGCTAGGAAGCACGGACACTCTTCGGAAACCTCCATGTCGTCCGACGCGTGGTCTCCCGGACATGCCCGTGACAAGCAAGTCCAAGTAACCTCACATGCCATTTCGACACACACGGGATCAAGTTTAAACATTTTCAATAAATCGAGAGTCAAAATATAAATTTATAAAAAAAAATATAAATACCTAAGTCATGTACCTAATCACTCCAAAATTAATACACCTAGCCACCAAAAAGAAATAATCGTGAATTCCTAACAAAAAGAAGAAGAAGAAATTCACCGATGATAATTTTATATATAAATGATAATTTATCATATATATATATATATATATATATATATATCATATACAACGTATCCAATGTGATGGAGTTCTCTACATTTTGATAAATGATGTATCGATATTTTGTATTATGTCGTGTCGCGTGTCGTGTGTCAAGTATTGGTGCTACTTAGCACGCTAGTGCATATAATTGATTATAGGAAGATGAAATGATATCACAAGTGGTCTTTGAATTTTGGTCAAATGTACAAAGTGATCTTTGAATTTTCCATCCATGTACTTTTGATTTGTTCAATGAGGTCCAGTAAACTTTTGATTTATGTTCAATCTAGTTTTTGAACTATATGAGATTATTCAATGTTGTCCTTGAGCTTGAATTAATGGAATGACATTTTTGTAACATTTTTATATAGTTTAGGGACTAAATTGAACATGTATAAAAAGTCCAGGGATTGTAAATTGAACAAGTTTAAAGTTTAGGGAAGACTCGACCAAGAAAAAAAAAGGTTCAGGGACAATAATGCACATTCGACTAAAATTCATGGACAATATTGAACAAATTAAAAATTTGAGAACCACATTGTACATTAAACAAAAGTTCATGAATTATTTGTGCCATTTTGCTTAAAAAGATCACCACAAATCTTATTGAAGAAATTCAATATAGTGCCAAGTTCTTTCAATATTTGATAATCAAGTCCTCGCCATTTTTAAACAAGTGCAATCGAGCTCTTCCTTTCAAAAGTTTCATGATTTTCCCTCTAGGGCATCTTATAGGGGGTGCCGTTTGGACTTTATCCGACGTCCATCCGCTCTTGAGATCCATATTGATTGATCGATCCCCGCGGATATGGCGCCGCTAGTATTCGCCATGAGGACTCAATTGACTTCTTTTGCAAAATGTCTGGAAAAAAGTAATAGTACCATTTGAAAGGCTTAAATCACACTAGGAAAGCAAAGCGCACTGCCACCTTCGATGCACCTTCCCCGTGGATGATCTATCCTCCATTTTCCCTTTCCTTTCTTCGCAACAGTTCCGGATAACAAGCACGAGGATTTGACTACCTGAAAGATGATGAAATACTCTGCAAAATCATGAACCCGTCTAGGATTTCTTTACCCGTGCAATCAGGTCTTGCCCTAGAAGAGCTTGCATGCGATTGGCGGAAAAATCAAATAGGGGGTCGCATCTTGTTCCTGAACATAAAAACTCTTTAACGTTCCGAATAACTACGCCGGTCGTAATTAGTAGGAATTCGTTTTCGGAGAGGAAGGAAAACGATCGGAGGAGGTCGAAGAATTCCGTCGTTCATTATTCCCCCTTCAGCAATATTTGAAAAAAAACAAGGCAGAGTACAGAATTCCAAATGTAAGAAGACACGATGTCGAGAAGGCTCGTTTGCTCAATTGAAGTGGAGTCACCCTCCTTCACCATGCAAAAAATAAAGAGGCAAATGCATCGTGGGGAGGGCCGACGTGACGTGAGGCGTCACCTCTCGACCCTTCGTTTTCGAGCCTCCCCCAAATGCGCAGCGCCAAATCTGTTGTCGTTTTGCCCGCTCAGCTACGGATCGACGCCGGACATGGCCCCATGTATCAAATAAAGAGAACGCTCTTTGAACGATCCCCGTTGATTCGTTTCGCCTTTTTGAGTTGGGATCGATCCCACCTTCAATGAAAGAAGGACGATGAAAGACGCGACCAAGACCAAGACACCCCCGCCCGCAGGATAATGGTCTGAAAAAGAATCATAAATTCATTGCACGAGGATCGATTCGATTTTGAACATTTTAATTGTGTTAATTTAATTTTAATTTTTTTTTTGGGATTTATTAATGTAGCCGTTCCGATCGATTTTGATCGGAAATTTGATGCTTACGTAACATAACCGACGTTAGCGTGAATAATTTTTATAATTTTTTTGAACTCGTCCTTAATAGTAAAATAAGAAAAAGAAAAGAATAGTACACAAACGAAAAAAAAAAAAAATTTCAGAAATGAGTTAAAAAAAATTGTCTCATTAACGCCGTTGTGACACGCGTGAATAGCTAGCATCCACTTTAGAAATCTCTCGACCAAATCAATCGGAAGGATTATATTAACAAATCGTGAAATATTTAAAATTAAATTAGCGTAATCAAAAAGTTTAAAATTGAATTGGCGAGACTTTGATATTTTTTTTCGGACAATTTTTCCCTTTGCCTATCATTTGTGCCCCATCTTGATGGAGTAAATTCAATCGAGTAATTTCCCTTTTATCGAAAAAAAAAGAAAAAGAAAAAGAAATCATCCTTGAAGATATTATTGCTCCAATCGATCCTATTGGCTCATTGATGGGTAATTGAATATTGTGTATTAATGGGTATTGATCTTTATTGTTTGACCTTAATTCTGTACATTTCTTCCTTATTTAGTTCGACCTAGTATTATAAACGTGCTGTAATGATTGAATTGGCAATTGTAATCAGACACTATTTTCATTTCTGGGCTTTCCTTTTTCGTTCTTTCTTTTGATATTGCTTTTCTTCGTTTAGTTTTCTGACAAGAATGTTAGGAATGATAGTCCTCGGTCGTGGCAGCACCGTTTGCTCGATAATTTTAATAATCACACGTCCTCACATGTCCCGCCATATGCGCGCCTTGCATTTGCTCCTATGGTACGATGCCCTGTTGAGGGCGATCAACGCGTCGCATGAAGACAAAGCTCACAAAAGTTCATTTTCTAAACAATCGCACGCTCCTTTATGAGATGTGGATTGGGCAAGTTGAAAGAAGTTGACGTGATTGTGACCCAACATAATTTTGCAACTGGTATTAGACGGGACGACAGCAATAATTCGCTCGGACATATATTTTATCCATGGATTTCGAGTTTGCTAACACATGATTAAGCATGATTAAAAACATTCGAATCGCGATCAAATTGTTCGACTTTGATTATCCTTTTCGAATATCCAACGATACGAAAGATTTCGGGTGGGAGACATACGTGACGACCGTATACACTCTTGCGTGACGGACATGTACTGCGGTCATACTTAACTTAGAAAGATGTTTTCCAATGGGTCAAGGAAAGATTGAAACACTCGCGTGCATCACGTTCACAGGCACCTTTATAAATAAAGGTTTCTTAGATATATATTTTATGAAGAACTTGTTGACAAAAGTCTCCCATGAATATTTAATGACAAATCAATTGAAGTGTTTTATATTTTTTTTCATGCATTGATTGTCGGGCTTTACCCCACGGAATCATTATCTTGGAGATTAGATTATTCAAACATAGCACGCCGTTCAAGTTCCAAAGCGATTGAAATCTCGAGGAGGAGAAAGAAGAAAGAACAGAAGAACTAGCAAAAGCTGAACTACCCATCTCTGACCGTCCAAGTTCCAAATGAAACGTGCCTTTCTTGGGTCTTTGTGCTTATGTTTTGTTTCTAATTTCTGTCGTAGGGATTATATTACATATTGATATGTCGAAAATAGGCCTAATATTCTGAAAGGCCTTCCGATTTTAGTTTTTATCTCAATTTTACCTTCCGTCTAACCGTAGGTTTAATCTTAATTCTACCATAAACTTTCTTTTTGTCTCATGAAAACTCCCCTAACTTTATATCGTGTCCAAATTCCACCTTAAAGTTTTTCCTGGTCATATGAAAAACTCACAACTTAAGGTCTTATTCCAATTTTACCGTACGGTACTAGTAAGAAATCACGAACTTTTACTTAAGTCACGAATCTTTCCTATTTATTACCCTCCATTCAAAATTTCTCGTTGACAATTGAGACGGAGGGTTAATGGGGCAGATGGGCAAATAAGTTGGATGGGACATTCCCAAACACGAGAGATTGAAGATCGAGCACAAAATCACTAAGGGCGATTTTTTACGGAGGGTTAATTAAGGTAGATTTAAAACTCAAGTAAGAGTTTGTGGCCTTTTTGAAACAAAAAAAAAAAAAAAGAACTGGACCTAAAGCGAGAGTTTTTTTTTTATGAGTAAAAAAAGTTCGAGGTAGAATTAAGATTTGACCTAAAGTTAGGGGTAGTCTATTAAATTGGGATGGAATTGAGATCGCACTTCAAGTTGAAAAGTTTTTTATGAGACAAAATGTAGAGTTGGGATAAAAGTTGAATCCGGAGGTTTTTTAGAGTCTTAGGCGGACAAATTATAGTGGATGCTTTTAAATCAGTTAATAAAATTTAGTGAGACTAATTTTTGTAAATTTATTTGCTGCCCCACAAAAAGAAAATATGAGAACGAATGAATAGAAGTTTCTTTTTTTTTGGGGGGGGGGGGTCAAAAATGAATAAAAGGTCAACAGACCATTTTGTGCTCTTTGTTTTACCCTTTTTTAATCATCAGCGCTGTTCTTCGGAAGCCGTGCATCATGCATGGGTTATCATTTTAAATACGCTCGTGGCTCCACCGGTTCTAGCGCTGCCGGGACAAAGATTTTTATTAAACAAACTACGAGGGTTTTGTCTCCTTTGGACTGGATCGGCTTCTCAGCTGCCATGATGCTCGTCACTGTCTTTTTGGTTTTAGCTTCTTGCTCTGTTCTTGGCGAAGTTAGCTCAACGGGACGACTGACGGGCTCGCGCTACTCTTTGTTGAGGTACGCCGTTTTCTTGATCCCTTTTTCGATGTCTTTCAAGTTTAAACTTTACCCGTTTTGAGCATCCACCGGATCACCTGACTGTTTCGTTTCTTGATCGAGAATCCTCCGCTGCATAGTCTGTACCTCTTCCTTTGTGTGTCCTGAGTTGGTGATTGTTGATCAGAGGTGTAATTTGTTGGAAAGGGCTAAACTTTTTGTCTGACTCGAGTACTAGAGTCAGTCCACGAGCTCAGTCTATCGTGCATATTGTGTTGGCCTGTTGCTGTCTGTGTGAACGCGTTTCGGTGGAAGTAGATCTTCACCTGAGCTCTCTCTTTTTGTTCAGCTTGAATTGACGCCTTGTAAGCGGTAAAGTTTTGAGCTTTTGGGACGTGTCCTGAGCCATGAATGGATTCTAAAGGGGAACCTCTAAAAGGCGGCGAAATCGCCATGTCGGAGAAAAGGAATGTCAATGGAAATGAAGTAATTGTGACCATCTCGACTGAACGGGATGTTGAAGCTGTGACTGAGGGCAAGAGCCTAAAAGGTTCGTCTCCCAAGGAATTGGAAACTGCCGCCACGAAACAAACACAGTTGGATTCGCCCCTCCAGGCATCAACTGAATCGAGCACCACTGGAGTCGCAAAATTAGCACCGGTGAGCTGCCCGTCTCCCGAAATCGCGAGCTTCAGCCCTAGCCTGAATAAGCCACCTAAAGCTCCCAATGCTAGCGGAGCTCTTGCCAGGAAAAGGACTCTCAACAGGTCGGTGTACTCGAAACCGAAGTCGAGGTTTGGGGAGCAACAATATCCGATTGATCCCAGTATTTTTGAAGAAGAGCACAATGCATCGTTGCAAGAACAGGTCGGTGGGTGCTCTCCTTTCGGAGGCTCATTTAGTCGGGCATCACCTAATAACAGATCGATGTGTTCGGCCAGGAATGTTCCCGTGACTCTGAAGGCACCGTTCATGGCATCTCCGGGACTGGCTGGAGGAGGAGGTGGAGAGGAGGATGACGAAGAGATCTACAAAAAAGTCACTCTTGAATTGAGCAAAGCAAGGAATAAGAGGATAAAGACCAAAGCTTTGGTTGAATGGACCTTTTTTTTCTCATTCTGGGGTGCTTGGTTGCTAGTTTAACAGTTGATCAATTGGAAGCATCTAAGCTATGGGGTTTAGAGATGTGGAAGTGGTGTGTACTTGTAATGGTGCTATTCTCTGGCATGTTGGTTACCAATTGGGTGATGCATTTCATTGTTTTCTTGATAGAGAGGAACTTTTTACTTCGGAAAAAGGTACTCTATTTTGTTCATGGTTTGAAGAAGAGCGTGCAAGTTTTCACTTGGTTGGCCTTCGTGCTTCTGACATGGGTACTGTTATTCATTGGAGGTGTTGAGAGGTCGAAGATTGCCACTAAGGTTTTGGATTACATAACCTGGACTCTTGTCTCCATTCTTATTGGTTCATTCCTATGGTTCTTAAAGACTTTACTGCTGAAGATATTGGCATCGAGTTTCCACGTTGCTGCATTCTTTGATCGAATTCAAGAATCGATCTTCCATCACTACATTTTGCAAACCTTATCCGGGCCGCCTCTTATAGAGGAGGCTGAGAGGGTGGGGAAAGAACCTAGTGCCGGCCAGTTCAGTTTCAGAACTATGAGGAAAGGTAAAATGGGAAAGGAGAAGAAGGTAATTGACATGGTGAAGATTCATAAGATGAAGCAAGAAAAGGTTTCGGCTTGGACGATGAAGATGTTGGTTGACGCAGTGACAAATTCGGGCCTATCTACCCTATCAAATACCCTGGATGAAAGCGCCGATGATGGAGAAGTTGAGCAAGTGGATAAGGAGATAACGAACGAGATGGAAGCGATGGCTGCTGCATATCACATTTTCAGAAACGTCGCTCAGCCGGGTTGCAAGTGAGAAAATGAAACGGTTCAGCAGATTAACTGATTGTTTGGTCTTGTGGTAACCTTATTGTATTTTGTGCAGGTACTTCGACGAAGACGATCTTCAAAGATTCATGATCAAGGAAGAGGTGGATCTTTTCTTCACACTGCTTGAAGGATCAGAAACTGGACAAATCAACATGAAATCTTTGACAAACTGGGTGGTCAGTTCATTTATGCCTATTCATTGTAACTTTGTCTTGCTGCCCTTTCCATGTAAATCGTAGTTTTGTGGCCCTGCCGCCCTCTTCCTCTTCATTCCAGTGATCCGTCTTTTTAACATGTGAATTTCACTGTGAGATACAATCCTTTTGCAGGTGAAGGTTTATCAAGGCCGTAAAGCACTGATACATGCTTTAACCGACACGAAAACAGCAGTAAGGCAATTGAACAAGCTGGTGACGGGAATATTGGTCGTTATTACCATCATCATATGGCTTCTTTTGGCAGAAATTGCTACGACCAAAGTACTAGTCCTGCTTTCATCACAGATTCTTGTGGCAGCTTTCATGTTCAGCAACACATGCAAGACAATATTTGAGGCTATCATCTTTGTATTCGTCATGCATCCATTTGATGTCGGCGATCGTTGTGTTATTGATGGTGTTCAGGTAACTCCCTTGAGAACCCATTCCACTTTTATGTCAAGACGAGTCCAACTTATAGTAACTCGTATTTCTTATGACAGTTAATGGTGGAGGAGATGAATATCTTGAACACCGTCTTCTTGAAGCTCGATAACGAAAAAATCTACTATCCAAATTCGGTTTTGGCTACGAAACCCATAAGCAATTACCACAGAAGCCCTGACATGGGTGACAAAGTGGAGTTCTCGATTGATTATATGACTCCATTGGAAAGAATTGGAGCAATGAAAGAGAAAATAGAGAAGTAAGTTGATGGAGTCGATACAATTTCCTCATTTCTTATTACAAATGTAATGGCTGATAGACTTTTTCGCTGCAGGACCTTATGAAAGATTTCCTAAAGCCATTTCGTCTAATTATCTTGTCAGGTACTTGGACAAAACTCCGCAACATTGGCACCCGAACCACAACGTAGTTGTGAGGGAGATCGAGAACGTGAACAACATTAAGATCGGGCTCTACGTCAATCACACGATGAACTTTCAAGAGTATGCAGAGAAGAACAGGCGGAGGTCTGAACTGGTCATCGAGTTAAAAAGAATTTTTGACGACTTGAATATTCGATATAATCTCCTTCCTCAAGAGGTCCATCTATGCCAGATTGAGAATAAGAAACAAGCGTGAAGGGCAGGCGATGATTGCATTTGGCTGTTGAAATCTCGGACTATCCAGCAAAATCTTTGTCTACCTGCTGGGAAATGAGATCACCAGGTTTTTGATAGATGAAACTTACGCAGTTGTTCCTTTCACTTACCAATGGAGCGTGGCCTATGGAAGACGATCACATTGCCTTAGGCGTGTGAGGCATGTCAAGACAATCGAAAGACCAACTGATGCATGATAACTGGGAATCGCGAAGCAAAGATGGTTCATCCTTTGGAACGTTTTGCCGTGTGTATAGCATAGCATTTCTAGTCGAACCCACCCAACCCAACCGAGAAGGAACGAACCTGACAGATACATCCTGTTCTTTTTGGGAGGATACTCTGAACAGTGGGTGACTTGTAGAACCTTGACCGCCTACTTGGGTCTGGTATGGATATGCAGGAACCATAAAGCTGCGATGGACTGAATGCATATCATATATATGTTAGGCCGTGAATGCACGCCTAGACGTGCCTTTGCGTGTGCATGTGTTCGGAAATGTTTATGTTGATAGAAACTGGAAGTTATGATGTTAGGTGGCTGCATTATCGATGATCGTAGGTGTTGTGCCAATGTAGTGGACGCATGGCATGAGTACTAGTTCTATGTAAATCTGTGAAGTTACAAATATGCAACCAACTGCCATCGGATTGTTTCAAATATGAGACAAGTATCTCATCTGAGCTCGAATGAGGGGAAAGAGTAAACATCAAATCCATGGGCGAAGGGGAAGGGGTAGTATGGCATATAGTATATTAATAAATGAAAATTGATTAATTTTCTTTTAGCATTCTGGAGAAGTAATTGATTGAGCAGTTAACAGATGAATGAACATACCAGCAGAGGTCTCTAATATTCAGAAAGATCCAAAGCTCAACATTAATGACAAGAAGGCTGCGCAAAACAGAGCTATATGTACAGGACAGAATCATGCTTCTTTTGCCCGGTGTCATTTTGTAAGTTCCAAGGTTTTGAACATCCTTACTCTCTTTTAGGAATCCAACAATCTTGTAAGCAAACGATGGTTTTGAAATTTTGTCATCAACTAGGGCAAGCACTACTTGTTAGGTGGCTACTCATTATTTTGGATAACCGAAGAAATCTTCCAGCCAAATCATGTGAAGCAGAAATCTCCACCAAAATTCGTAGCATAATCTAGTAGAACTAAGCACTGTCGTGAGCTATGAGAAAGTTGCATTGAGGCATACAGTACTGCAAGAACAAAACATCGTGCTGAGCTTATGACATGATCGGAACTGCTGGAATCTCGATGTTGGTGGTCAGAACTGGTGGAATATATTCCTCCTCCTCCTTCGGGGGATGAATAGTCACCAGATCAGGCAATGGGGTCATTGGTCCTTGCTTGCCCTTGGGATCCCAGTCAAGCATGATCTTCACCTTGATGCCAAGCACGCCCTGATTGATTCCAGCGAAAAAGGAATAAGGCGTTAGCCTTGGGAAGATGGAGCAGTTACCAACTTGCACATGATTCTTAAGAATAAAAAGTGAGGAAGGGTGTGGTGCAAATTTGAAAGAGGACGTCTCACCTGTCTTAGCAGAACATGCCTGACGGCAGAGTCAATATACTCGTTGACAGGTTGACCAGAGGAAATCATGTACCCATCCTTGAACTTCATCGATTTAGCACGTTGAGCGCGTAGCTTCCCACTCACAATGACCTGCACGAGCACCCAAATCTCTGAACTTCCTGAAGCTTTAATACCAAGAAAAATTGGTGGGGAAGGCAAAAAAAGTAGATAACATGATCATTTCCATCATAAAACATACCTCACATCCCTTGGCACCACTCTCCATCACAAATCGCAGAACACCATAGCAAGCCCTACACAACAGTCAACAAATTTAATTCTCACTAAATGGTCAACAAATCTTCCCAAATGATTCCCAGAGTGAGACAAAGTAAAAAAAATGGCCAAGTATAATGGTTGTCGCCAACGATTTACAAGTAAGATTGCCCATTTGCAACAATGCGACAAAAACCTGAAGATGGTTTCCAAGCTTTATACCTTTAGATGTATAAGACTCCCGCTACGACCACCCGATAACAAAATAACATCATCACATTGAGAGAGAGAGAGAGAGAGAGAGAGAGAGAGAGAGAGAGAGAGAGAGAGAGAGAGAGAGAGAGAGAGAGAGAGGGAGAGAGGCAAGTCCATGCGTTCAAAAGCAGGGAGAATAAGCACTTGAGAACTGGATAACGAGCAATCTATGCATAGAATAACACCTGTTGGCCAACTAACAGATGCAAAAGCATATGCAGTGGAGAATTTTTGACAGGTACAAAATAAGTTGCACACCGATCAAATGGAAAAATAAATAATCAGGCAATGGTAAAACTAAATGATTCCACAAGATGGCTGAAGAACAGAACCCTCTACTTTCAGCCGTTGAGATTTGTCCCCTCAACCCTAGAGGGGCTATCTTAATGAAGAAATATGAACCATATGAAACACTAAAGTTCTGAGAAAAGACAAGAAGGTAGAAGCATGAGCAACTAGGCTAACAAATCATTACTTCAGGTACATACCTTAAATCACAGAAGAGTAGTTTCATACTGACAATGTTGTATTGCTGATGCTAAAAAAAGCAGTGCCAGCAGTGACGCCAACATCCACATGCTTTTCTCATATATAACTTTTGCAAGTGATGAAACCAAAATTCCCATCGACCCAAAAAAAAAAAAAAAAACCCACAAAATAAAAAGGAACCGTAAAGATGGTCCAGAAAAAAAGAAACGGGAAGGTCCCAGGATAGTTTTCTCAAAACTCGTTACCAAAACAATCAAGTTGATGTTCAGCAGCAGTGAATGAAATGCACTACAATAAGAAGACCAAACACCACAATGAACAATGACTAAAATTAAGCGAAATATCTACTTCAAAAAACTAAGGGCAAATGGAAGTGTAGTCAGCACAAGGAAAAAGAAGGTGATGATTTATTTTTGGCAATCACATAAGTGGGGCTCCATTTAGAGCTGTGTCATGTACCTCCGAACAGCCAGGCCTCCCAGGAGCTTGTACCGCAGAGACTCCGCCTGAGCAATGGCACAGAGGCCCCTGTTGTTAACTTTCTCGGCATATAACTCCACACCATTTTCAGGGAACTTGAAACGTTTCTGGACTACAGAAGTCAGTTCCCGGATCCTTCTCCCCTTCTCTCCTGTTAGAACAAGAATTATGCAACTATTAACTAACATCAATCCAAACAAAGTGCTCGGCCTTGAATTTGTTTGATACTTTATCAGTATTAATAAAAAAAGATACAAAACATTATCTGTTTTCGTTTATTCTAAAAGTAATAGGCCCGTCAGTAAATGGAAGGAGGCATAAAAAGTAATGCAGAGGGAGAAACGGAAAAGAGGCAAGACAAAGTCATGCTCATGAAAAAGGTGAGAAGAAGGCCCTAGATTATTCAGATGAACTCCGCCCGGGAAGAGAAGCAGCCGAAGATACTTCAATTTGAACCTAGGAAAAATCCCACTATTTTCTTTTGAACAAGCATTTCAAAATCCTTAATTGGAGTACCGTCACAATTGTATTTCTAAATGGAACTGTTGGCAACCTTCCAACTCTCGTAGCTAACATAATCAAAATGCTAAAAATACTAGTTGTAAATCTCCTTGTGTCTATCCCATTAACTTCCTTTCCAAGGAAAAAGCGAAGGCACTGAGGATACAATCATGCAAGTAGAACTTTTACCGAGCACATTTTGAGTGCGAGTGGCTCTAATGATGATCTCCGTCCGCATGGGGGTCACCCTTACTTCGACCCCAGAGTATCCATCTTCAGCAAGCTCTCTGGTGAGAACCTCATTAAGTTCTGCGAAGAAGACACCATCCGCCACAAACTGGTGGAACACAATATAATGGACAGTCCATGAGAAATACGACGGAAATGGAGACAGTAGCCTCCAGTCAAAAGACACCCAGACCCTTGTTCAAATTTACCCAAGAACTACAATTTACGCATCCATCTGTCAATTTACTGGAAAACCAAACAAATTGAAGCTGAAACTTATGTTCCCAATTCTGGAAGCCTTCAAAAAGTTAACTTGTGACAGCACCAGAAACCAAGACCAATAACTCCCCACGATCACTAATGAACATGGGCTGAAAAAACAACACTTGCACGTATCCCAATCCACACATTAATAAAGGACTTCGGCTGAACTTCCCAAAAAAAAAAAAATCATGGCGCACAACCGTGTGGATAATGAATAAAAAATGCTCAATACTTCATTTCCACGACCAAGGAACGTGAGAGTGAACAGGAGGAAGAACCTTTCTTTTCTTGCTGATTTGAGTCGCCATGCCTTTTTCCGCAGGGATCGAACACACTCGAGCTCTTCCTCGGCGATTAGCAGCTACAGTCACGACCACTGGCCTTCTTCCTCCGCCAAACCCTAATCTTGATTCTCGATCAATCGATGGATTCAGGACTGATATGTCGAGCATTGGGCCTTAACCCATCAAGCCCAGCCCAATGGGAATAATTTGAATTTACGACTGTATGCTCGAGTCGAGCCTGCCCGTTCGGGGGAAATCTCGTTGCTTCTGCTATGAGAATCAGATTTACTTACTTTGTTTGACGTATAATTTTATCTTGTCATTATTTATCCATTTTTGAAGTGAAATGAAAATTTTTTCTGACAAAAAAAAAACTTAAATGAGGACTCGGCCCAATTTTTTATTTTTTTTTGTAGAAGACAAAATATATTTTGTTAGTTTTGGAAAATCACCTGATATTATTAAGCACAATTTTCATTAATTAGGGTTTTAGCGAATATCGGTATTTACATGAAGAAAAATAAATATAAAAAGATGATAAATGATATTTGCTGAAATGCTTCTATTATCATGCCAATTTTCGCAAATGAATAAATATTTTGTACTTGACATATAGAATCAATTTTGAAAACTTTGAACGAAATTTCGACTCCGAATCCAAGATTCCATGGTCAGGACGATGTTGTAGTAAAATTCTATGGTGTTGTATTTGCAACAAAAATAAAATAAAATAAAATAAAGGCCCACCATAAAAAAAAAATCAAAATTATAAGTGTCCAACTTCAAGTGTGAAATTTAAATAATTTCCCTTCCATTATTAAAATTCTAATTTGGACATCCGGTCGGTCTTTGCATACTTTGTCATTTCCATATATCTATCTCTAACATCCGGCGCATCCATACTAACAATGAAGCAAATATCCGATTCGGTGTCTATCTTGATCGTCACAAAATTAATCGTGATTTTCATATGGTTTTATTATTTTGTTGAAATATATCATTGCAGATCAAACTCTTCACCGCTTGTCCGGAAGGTCGACAGGTTTAAAAGATTGCATGCCGCCCATACGCAACACCAAAAGATGGCGTCCAATCGCGATTTTTGGATCCGCTCGTTATAAACTTATAATGACTATGACTGCTTATAGCTCGAACATCTTACTATCAACTTTTCACTCAACGATATCTTTAATATACTATATAAATTTTTTCAATTTAACGCGCGAAAAGCTTTCATGCACACCGGTGTGCATTTACATCTGCTGAGGATGATTTTATCATTCGAGCAAAAAGCAAAAGACGATTTTACCACACACTTTTTTTTTTTTTGGGTCGAAATTTTATTACACAATAAAAAATAAAAATAAAAATAAACATGAAAAACAAATGGCACACGCGCGTGGGTCTCGGTCTCCTCCGGATGAGAAAAACTGAATTCCACCGGGTTGCGTGGATGGGCCCGAGTCCGAATCCATCCAAAAAGCGGCCGAAAACAAAAAAAAAAAGAAAAAAAGAAAAGAAAAAGCGAAGTATAAATACCCTCGAAACCAATATTCCATTCGGATTCACGCTTCGGCTTCTTCCTGGTGCTCCTCTCTCTCGCTCTCTCTCTCTCTCTCTTTACGTGCTAAAACCTCGCTGAAACCTTCGCATCGTCCCCCTCCTTCGATCGCGCGAAATCTCCATGATCTCAAGCAGCTCTTGAGGTTCTTCGCTGGCAGGTGCTCCGGCGATGGCGATCAGGTTCAAGTTCAGGAGCTCGGCGAACTTCGACGCGGTCCCCATCGAGGACGACCGGCCTTGTATTTCAGTCGGTGATCTCAAGACCAGGATTCGCCGCCTCAAGAACCTTAACATTTGCTCCGGTTCCGATCTTCGCATCTCCGACGCCGTTACCGGCGAAGGTACGAGCCTTTTACGTCGTTTTTTTTTCCCGTAGGATCGCATAGATCGGTTTAGCGCAAGCGCTTTCGAATGGAACGGCGTCCAAAGTTGAAATGAGAATCGGTGGCGGGGCCGGTTGGATTTATGGTGGAATTACGTATGAATGGAGGGGATGGTAGTGGTTTTGTGAATTAGGTAGGGGTGTGTCGTGGAAACCGTGGCCTAGGCGTTGATTGACCGGTATTAGTCTAGGATGAAAATAGGATGCGCTTTTATCTTGTGTGCGGTGCATGGAATTGCTGTCGGCTACAGTGAGAGAGCGATCACTTAATCTCAACCAGTAACGGTGTTTAGTACTTTTGGAATTGGTTGTGGTAAATTATAGATGCCAGAGTGTACCTGGTTATTTCCGTTAAGACTAGCAACATTTTGCAAGCCCTACTCAAAATGTCGTGGTTCCCAAGTCTGGTGTACTTGAAGTTGTTTTTTGTTGTACGTAACGGTTTAACAAAATTAATTTCATGATGGCCTACTCTATATTTGCAGAGTACAGAGACGACAATGTTCAAATTCCAAGTGGTTCGAGTGTCATTATTAAGAGAGTACCTGCTGGATCTGTGCCGCCTCTTGCCATGTAAGATCAGGAGTTGCGAAATTACTCTCCGAGCCAGTCTCTGTCAGCTTAGTGATTCACTTCTATATTTTTACCAAATCGTTGGCACTTTCGCTATCACCTCATTATTTTCCATATCGATTTATATGGTAGGACTGAGGGTAGTTAATGACATTTGATGAAATAGGAAAACAAAAAAAGATGATCAACTGGTGTTTCGCTCCTCAAATCCGTTGTCCTGCCCTTCATTTTAGCGTAATTGGTATTCCATTTTAGTAGGAAAAGCTATTAGCAGACTCTTCTGCCCTTTATTTGTTTGATCCGCATCATTATGCCGCTGGTTTCTGTATATTCTTTGCATGCGTATCTTTTTTTCGCTTGATCATTTACTTTTCACACATAATTCCTTCTAATGTCAAATCTTCGTATTTGTAGGCATGCCAATGATGCTATCGAGAATTTGGGGATCAACGATATTAAACCTGGCGTTATCCCTACACCTGATGATAAGGACAGGACTTTGAAGAAGCCTTCTCTTAGAGTGGTATGTCATAACTATCGGCTTTGATAACGTTTAAATTTTAACTTTTCGTTAATTGTTTACCAAACATTGGGAGGGTATTCATTAGGAAATAAGCGAGATTGTTCTCAGACATTTCGATTGACCCATCTGCACACTCTAACCCAATTTGCAAATCATGTAAATCGCCTTCTTAACTTTCCCCAAACCTGTTAATTATGATGGGTATCCTCGGTTTATTATCTGACATAGCAATTAATCTTTTCTTACTCACTGGTACAAATCTTTTGCGTCTAATTACGTTTCATTCTCTGTTTTTTCTTCTTTATAAAAAGCTTTTATAAGATCATGGTTTGTTCAATTCCTAATTGCTGTTATCTTGCATAGAAAGAGGACATCATTGACTTTGATGACTTCGGGGGATGATGTGTGTCCTGTTCTCGAGAGAATGGCCGATGACTCTAGCTTCAATGTCGAGAAAAAGTGCAGTATTAGCAGTGAAAGCGCCAAAATTGGTGCTGCAAGGTGGTTTTGATCTGAACCTTCTTAATCAGATTCAGAATTTTCCCCTTATTGGGCTTTGGTGCTAATTGTGTTTACTTTTCTTGGTTCCACTTTTATTGTGTTCTCAGATGTCATAAGCTAACAACAGAATTAGGTCGGAGATTGGGTGATAGTGATCGTAATGAGGCTGTTTCAAAGGGTAACTCGCGTTCCATATATTGTGTACTTCTCTCAATTCTCCTGCCTTATATTCCACCTTATTTGTACTTTCTTCCAGGTCCCTTGGCAATGGGGATTGGAAGGGACAAGTTGCTGGTTGAAGGAAAAACTAAAACAGACGAACCTTCAAAATTGCAAAAGTAAATCATAAGTTACTTTGTTTTAGTATGTATTGTCATTTGTCCGAGGAGTCAGACTCTTATGCTTTCTCGGAATTTACAGGGCCATCAATGCCTCTTTTATAGCTACTCAAAATGCTGACCTGCCGTCAGAGCTCAAATGCTCTCTCTGCAATGCACCTTATGATGAAGCAGTGATGATACCTTGTTGCCAGAAGAGTTATTGTGAGCAATGTAAGTTTTTATTGATGTGCTTTTCTATGAAGTTTATTTAGTAGTCGCCTGTTATTTAAAATTCTCAGAAGATTGGCAAACATCTACTCAGATGAGCTATCAGGATAGGAGAATCTTAACTGAGGAGTTGGGATTTTATATAAGAAGATTAGGTTCTCCGGCTAGCCAAATTATGTAAAATGTATTGATCTCCTAGATGTCCTAAGGAATTGAGTTTAAACTTTCTATACTTTGCATATGCTTAAATGTCCATGATATTTATACCCAGCTGCCATCACATGGAATTTCTCATCAGACTGCACACCACTGCAACGATGTGAAGTGCATCCTTATGGACCTGCAGTAAAGCTAGCATATTTTTTTATGATTTGTCATTTGTGGATCAAGTAGATCTCAGTTATTCTCCTCGAATGTTTATTTTACTGGCTTCCTGTGGAGAAATGATTAAAAAAAGCACACCCTTGTTTTTTGTCTTGCTTTTCACGACCAATGATTTGGCAGGACCTTTTAGTTTTTTTGTATTGTTACTCTGACATCGCTTTGTTTATTTGGTGCATAGGTATTTGTCCAGTGCTACATGAGAAGTCATGCTGTCCAAATTGTTCTGCGAAATGCAGAGCTGAAGATTTGCTACCTAATGTATCTCTCAGGCATGCTGTTGAGATTTTTCTTAGATCCCAGGTTTTTGCTGGTGGTGTGGAGGATGTCCATCATCATGCACCCGGTAAGGATACTTTCTTTGGTTGTTATTAAGAGGGGATTTTGTTGTTTTCTTTATTCATGCTTCATGCTTGTTGATGAACATCAGATGGGGAATCTGGCATCCAAGGAAAAGAAGCATCTGATGATTTGACCATTGCTAAGAGGGGTTCCGAATTTTGTCAACCTTCCAAAATAACTGGGAAAAGACCTGGCCATATCATATCAGAATCTGCCCTAGATTGGAAGCTCAGGAACAAGGCAGTGACAGCTGGTTGCTGTTCTAACATAGATGCAACAGAGAGGGCAAGACAGATGTATGAAGAAGAAGTGGACTCTAGTTGTCCTGTAGATCTCAAACGAGGAAATTTGGTGGTGTTTCCTGATTCTAAAGTGAAAAGCCAGTCCATGCCAGAGCAAGGTACATCTTATATGACTAGGCTTTTGGACAACTCCCTTTGGGGTAGTCCTGTCATTCACTCATCTTCCGTTGCTCTTCTTTCACTTATCCTCTCTTGTTGAGTCTGCAACTGCGGTGGCCTAATAGCTTTACAACCCTGTTTTGTTTTCTAAAAAGTCAAATTGGGGGTCTTATACCTATTCTAACCTTTATGCTTTCTTGCTGTTGCTCAAACTCAGCTGAGATGCATCACTGGTTTGCCTTCTTGGGAAAAATTTCTCTTGCTGAGAAGCAATTTTTCAAGTGGAGTAGATTCTTTTTGTGCCAGTATATGTTTTATAGACATACTAACAGAATAGAAGACTCCGTATTTTCCTGAGGCCTGGTATTTTTGTTAGCAAACTACTATCTTGTACTGATCGCCTCTTTTGCCTTTTGACTCTATTGTTTTTCCTTGTCTGTCTTCCTTCTGTCATTCCAGCTGATTCTTTCATAAAGACGAGGAATGGATTGATCAACTCCACAGGTTCGATACATATTTGAATATTTGAAGATATAGTGACATTGGTCTGTTCTTCAATCTAACTGTTGTGAAATTTCAGGGGGGGATGTGAATTTATTGGAGACTGGAAGAGATAGAAAGGTAATGCATCTTGGGAGGGCTTATCATGGGTCTTTTTGTGGAGCTGATGATAAATTTCACCAAATAAGGTCGAAGAATCATGTGGTGTATAGATTGCTGGTGCTCATTGACATAAATCTGCAATTCGAGTTCATGTGATAGATTTGAGTGACTAAAGTTTCTTATGTGACCAGTATACTGATATTGGACTTGATGGACCTGGCTTTCTATGAACCATTAGATGCTAAAAGATCAATGACGTTTTTTGTGATTTGGGAAGTCATTTGTTCTCACTCGAAACTGCTGGCTTAGCTTGTTCTTTCCACCTGTACTTTGTTATTGCCTTTTAACTTGATTCAGATATTTTATTCCTGTTGTTCTTTTTACATCAATTACTTTCCCAATCTGATCCTATGCCACCTTTTGCGGATGCAGGGGTGCCGAGCCTGTTACATGTGTGGCTCTTTGCATCATTTGATAAGAAATTGTCCGCATGCTTGCACATCGCGTCCTATGCCTCAGAGAGGTAATATCTGGTGTCCCTGTCTATAACCATGTGCAGCCATATCCGAGAAGCTTGTATCTGATGATTGAACTTTGGGTTCCAGGAAATGCTTTCTTTCCGGATAGTATCTCTCCATTTGGGAATGCTACTCCTCTGCTCCATGCTAGGCCTTTTGTGGATCAAGGTGTTAATTTTGCGATGATGCCCTTCAATACAGCTGTTCCAATGTATATGCCTACGATTTATGGTGGTTTGCCCACCTATGGGTAAGTCCCACTTCTTTAGGGTTAAAAGTTCCTTAAGGCACTTCTTTTAGATTTAAATTTAGCTCAGCATGATCTCATCATGTTTTGATGCACCATGTTGCAGTGGCTTTACGGGGTTGGGAAGCACGGCTCCTGTGGTGGGAGTTGGTACAGGCCCTAACCATAGCTTTCAAGAGCTAAATTATCTTCACAATCGTGAAAAACAATGGGAACTGTCCAAGAAGTATATGACAAGGTAGTTTTTGTTCCCTATTAGCAGTCTTGATGTGTGGCTTTGCCACTAGCTAGATATTTGAGTACTTCATAAGTCGTATAGCTGATTATTCACATTAAGAGAACGGAACATGCTGGCATTTTGCTTGAACAATCAAGAAAAACTGCACATCATGTTCTATGCTTTTGGACATCTTGTTCCATCGGCACCGTAGTCATTACATGGAGCAAGTTATTTTTTTAGCTAATTTTGCCATAGGATTTAATTGAATATGTGCTCATCTGTGGTTTTTTTTAGGAGTGGTATGATTTGTTGATGCATTGCTGATTTAAGGATTGCTAAAATCAAGAAGGAGCCCCTTCAGTATTTGTCAAATGAATTCTAGTGCTTTTAACCCTTTACCTTTGAAGTGGAAAATTAGTGTTCTGGAAATTCTTGTTCCAACTATAATGTACCTCACGTAAAAAGTGTATTAGTATAATTCCTCTACTTCTGCAAGATCAATTTCTAAATTGCAATAATCCCTTCTTTATCTTGACCATTGACAAGACTAATTTGTCGGTTCTTCAGGGATACATCTACTGATTTTGGAGTTGATGATGGTTTTATTAAGAGATGTCATCTTGTTGATGTGGAAAGATGTGAGAAGGAAGATGGTTTAAGCTATTCTGATGACAGCTTTTCCCAGAAGCCCCAGAAAAAGCATCAGCATGGACATAATCTAGACTCAGACATCCTCTGGACTAATGAAAGACATGAGAAGACTTCTCGCTCATCAACTTCAGCTAGAGATGGAAGATTATATCATCGTGAAGGAATATCTTCTCCAGAAGCAGAAGATATACCAAGTTGCTTTGGTAGGCGAGCCAAAGAGAGGCACTATCACCGAGATAAAGAGTCTAGAATGCGTAAAGAGAACAAGGCACAGTTTTCGAGTGATTCAAGTTGGAGTAACTGTCAGGCTGAAAAAAGAAAAGATTTCAAGAGAAAAAGAGAGGAATCTAATGTCAAGAGGCATGACAGAAAACCTTGTTCTTCGGAACTTGATTGTGCACATAAGTCTCCCAGTGACAAGGTAAATAGAATGAGAGACAAGAAGTCCAGTCATAGGCCAAGCGAGTCTAGACATGATGGGAGGTCAATGAATGATGACCTTATTCACAACAGATGGAAGATGGTCAGTGGGGATGAGTATAGTGGAGGCAGACCGCGACATTACAAGCGCAATAAAGTTCAGTAGAAGAACTAATATACCTGATTAGTGAGGTAAACCATACATGTACAATCATGCTAGGTGATCTATGTGGATTCCTTTTCGTGTTAAGACTTTGGATTAGCTGTAGTTTTGCTTTACAATTGTTTTAACATCTATAGAAACTAGGATTACTGGATTTAACGGACAGCTCCCTTGGATACATGTAGATTTTGTTTATATTGTTAGAATTTTCTATTTGTCGACACCTGTCTTATTGATGAGTCAGCTTATGGATAATTTTCAATTGGTTGTATTTTGTGATATTTGCTTACTAATGTTTTGACCTTTTTAGCTTCAGTTTGGCAGCTAGGAAAGAACAATTAAACAAGAGGAGATGGTTTATTACTTAGACTTGTCATGGTCTTAAGCCGTGTGCAACTTCTTTTGCTTATCAAACTGAAGCCGGTCGAGGTCTTCTGTTCTTTACGAGAGAGAAAGAAAAGGAAAACAAGCAATGCCAACAAAATGCTATCGGTGTTATTCTTTCCATTCCCGCTCCCTGCCTTCAGAATGCGGAATGACCTTTGGTAAGTGCAAGTCTTTGTGCTTGAGAAAGTTTCAATGATGATCACTTGTGTTTATACCTGCTTTTATGTCTCTCTTACAAAAAGGAGGGTGAGAGAGACGGGGAATTTTTTTTCTCAAGGACCAATTCAACCAAACTTCTCTTAGCCATTGAGATTAGGATTTGGAGTCTGGATTCCTTTTATTTTTGCCTTGTAGTGAAACCACAACATATCCGAAATTCTGTTTTTGCCAGGTAGGTTTCTCCCTCAAAACCTCGCACCCAAAATATGCAAACACACATGTGTAACACATCCGTAGAAAAACATGTACACACATGCGTAACACATATTTATGTACATATGCACAAACATGCATGCGTACATGGATGCAGATCACTTGATTTTCCGGGAAATTGGCGAATACGTATTACTCGACATGTTTACCCAGAAAAAGAAGAATTCTATTTTCCAGATGGTGGCAACACACGGTGCTCATCACTTTCTTCGCGAAGTATATGATGCTGCAACCTTTGCATTTTTCTTGACACATTAACTTCACATTGGCTTACTCTATGTGATGCTCTTGCGTATTATGTGATATTAACGACATAATGTCTGTCATTGTGATCCATGTTTGTTCATTGCAGGTAACACATTGGGCATATCATCCTTTTTGGCTCTGAAAACTTTTTTCATCAATATCAGTTTTGTTTTTGGAAGTGCTTTGGGTTTAATCCTTTTCAACGAGAATAATTTTCGTCCTCGTGTTTTGTGTCCTAGTTATAAGTTTTAGATGGAAAATATTGACAAATTTCAGTTTTCTTCTTGTTTTCAGGTTGAAGATATTGACAACAAATAATAATCCAGAAAATATTCTGGTCTTGCATTTCTAACGGTTCTACTTTTTGTAGAAAATGAAACGGGACACGTGAAGACTTTTCCCTTGACCCAGGGCATCTTGAGATTTTTCGGGGGCATGATGTGAGGAGGCTCTGGGGCTGTTGGTCCCTCGGTCAGCACAGCGGACAAGGGGAGCCATAAAAAGTGATGATAACGGGATGTTTTGGTGGGAGATTCGAAGAGTCGGGAGTCGCGTCACCAATAAGAGGGAGAAAAACTTAAGGAAAAAAAATATAAAAAATGGACTTCAAATTGATTTCCCGTACTTCGAGTTAAAATATAATTCATCAAATTAATATCTTATTTCGTAGGCTAATTCTACCCTAAAATAATCCCACAACACACTCGCCCTGCTCCCGGGAGGTTTGCTCGGTCCGATATCCCCACTGCAACGTCTCCCCTCTCCACTGGACGCGCCACGGTTGCTCCTTTGGGAGCCGTGGCCGATCCTTAAATATGAGGACGACAATGGTTGCTGTGCCAGCTTGAGGTTGCTAGATCAAGATTGATTTGTTGGCCATGGTTGAGCTCGGCTGTAGAGCTTGTGAGTCTCACGAGCTCTCCTGACCTTGCTGTTGCGAGCCTCTGGACAATCTTGCCACAGATAAAGACAGATGTGGGGGGAGTGGAATGAGCGGCAGGCGAGAGAGACAGTATAATGGTTGGGTTGTGGCGTCGAGCGGTGGCTTGATGCTACGGGGGTTGCTCTCGGGTGTTGCCGTACTGTGCTGCTGTGTGGGAGGAGAGCAAAGATAGGGAAAGGGCGTGGATGTATGGGTTTGAGGAGGGTATTTGATATGTAGAGAGCAAAAGTAAAATGGGCTATTGCAACTACTACCAAAAAAAAAGAAAAAAAGGAAAAATAAAAGAAAGAGCATAAAAGACGATATCCAATCTATAATATAGTAAGGCTTTGGGTAGTCGGCCCAGTAGTCACGGGAAGGCATGGGGATTGGGACGATGGTTTATGGGCTTCGGTTTTCGTTCTGGGCAACGAAGACCAAAAAACCAAAAGGAGTCAAGCAAATATCTTGAAACATTGTCAGGGTTTCAGGGAACAAGCTCTACCGAGTTGGTCATTAAGTTGAACTGAAGTGGGGTGCATTCGAATATGTCAAGCTTAGGAAATGACTCTGGACGCATGATTGGGAGAGCTGCATTATGAGCATTTCGATATTCAGGGAAAACGGAAAGGAGGATAGAAAATTTATTTCACCGCTTAAATAACAAGAGAGCTCCATATCTTTTGGAAGGTTTTTCATGTTTTATCGATCTTCAAATCAATGATTAAAATCAATGCCGAGCCGAAGTCGTCGATGGACAACAGGTTAATCAGACAATAAAAATGTAGATTGAGCTCATAGAGGGAAAATGTAGACACGGTAGGAGATGGGTTAAATCGAAAGCAGATTTTGTGGGACATGGTGTAAAAAACATGTGGATGACTTTTATCGCGCTCATGAACGTTGGACAAAAGCTAAGGACGTCGAAGGCATCACGACTTTTATCAAAATGTCGTTCGTGGGGGTGATTGAAAAGATGACCATCCCTCCAAAATATGAAAGTGAGATGAACTTGAGACTCTGCAAAATCGTGGGAAAAATCATATATAATTTTGCAGTTCAACATATGAATATTTTGGAATACTTCGGTTACGCTGCACAATTTGTAATAACCAAAAGGAGGAAAGTAAATCACTCGTATTGGAAAGTCCACTCAAAATCTTCAACACCTCCTCTCACGTGCAAGTTGATTTAGGGGCGACATATGACATTTGACAAATGGGGGTGGACGCACGAACGCGAGAGTAATAGCACTGCATCTCGATAATATATTAGAAAGTCCGATCCAATCACTTAAACTAATAAGTGGAGGAAGATTGCGAAAGTATAGAGAAAGCATTCAAGACCCATTATTAAGCGATATGAGACAAAATTTCAACAACCCACATTCATATGTTATAAAGTAGAAATAGGTCACAAAACATGAAAAATAAACTATACTGCTTCTTTGGACCCAATATATATGCTGCTTTAGAAACTTGAGGCAACTTAATCGACGCATCCTTGAATCATGATGACAACATCAATGTTTTAGACATCAACGGAGGATCCAAATTGTTTGTTCATTGCTTCACGCGCACGTTTTGCGATCGCATTATGAATCTATCAATGTGTGAAAATGTCATTATTTTTCATGTGATATTTGACTTCGAAATGTTTAAGTGACGTGAAGACGCGGCAGTCCAACCAGTGCCCCTAAAGCGAGGAAGGCTTATGAAGCTGCTCTATTGCCAACTTCGCAGAGGTGACAGAGGTATGCACACCGGGCAATAGGCGAATGACGTGACGATGTTGTACGGGTTTGAATTTTTCTGGGCGATGTGAAGTGTATTATGATACACGTGAAATGTGGAATGAGATCTTTTGTCATGAACATGCGCATCCTTCTAGAAACCTTGTTGCTATCTGAAGGTGTTATTATCGTCCAAAAAATTTTAAACTTATTATACGGCAACTAATTCATTCGTAATCTTTTTCATTATGCTAATTTAATCTTAAATTTTTTGACGATTCACCAACCGAGCCCTAAACTTATCAATTATGTCAATTTAATCCTATTTTTTTTGAATTTTTGCTAATTTAATCCTAATAGTATTTAATAATTGATCGAAAAGACTACATTGATAAATTGTTAAAAGGTTTGACTAAATTGACAAACTATCAAAAGAGCTTAGGATTAAATGTACACAATTAAAATATGTAGGATTAAATTGACAAATCGCAAAAAGTTTAAGATTAAACCGACACAATTAAAAATTTTGGGACCGACTTAATCGCCATATAATAGTTTTAGGACTTTTTGGATAATTTGGTTCTAATTCACCTTGAGCACACGCCAATCTTATTGAAAGTTGTCAAATGATGAGCTTCGTTCCTAAGAAAACAAGTTGCAACTTGGGATGTCTCTTTGATTTTCTTTCCCTATGATCGAATCATCTTCAAGCAGCCGGGGAGTGTTCTGGGCGGTGCGTTTCCCCTAACTCGTTCCTTTCGTGGCGAGATCATTGGAGAATCTCCCCTTTTTTGTCAAACGTATCATCATATGATGATATGCTTTCTTTTCGTGATTTCTTTCCAAGGGGGAGGGCAATTCTTCTTCTTTTTTTCGAGACGTTGACAGGTGATGTCTTCATCGTATCTGTCCTTCCTCGGCCATGGAAACATCCAAATGCCACCTCGATTGAAAGTTAGGTGGCTTCCGTAAATATCTGTTGGATTGCGAATTACTCTGGAGAAAAGTCTGCATGCACTAGCAAAAGTCGTTCGTTGTGATTGAATTCGCTAGCCCCTAGGGATTAATCGAGCAGTCAACGATGGCACGTGGTGGCCATAGTAGAGCCATAATTTCTACCGCTTAATTCATACTTGGGACAATCTCCTGGAGTTAGGTTATTCCTTTCCATGAAATGGTTCGATTCGCGAGTTCGATACTTAGGCTTGTAACTCAATCCTCGCCATGTGTTAAGATCACATGTACAATTATAACGAAATAAATAATAAATATAAAAAAGAGAAATCAAAATATAATATTTTATTCTAATTTATCCTTAAACTAGAATTACAATCGACACAAAATTTCATTATAATTAAGACCCCACATTTCTCCGGTACAACTCTTAATTATAAATGAAAACAGACCCCACGTTCTCGTCGCATGCTATGGTCTAATTCTACTATTTCTTCTCCCAACTCGTTTTTTTTCTTTTCTAAAGCTCCTCTCTTTTCGCTACCGTCAATTCTTCTCGCAAGTAGGGTCGAGCTTTCAGACTGATTTAAGAAACCTTATCTTTTGGCAGAACGATCATGCTTTGTTCCAATTATTAATGGGCACTTTGCATAATGGGGGGAAAGTAAGGTGACGACCCTCAGTGAAATGACCTAGAAGCAGCCGACTCCTGTTTTATTCACCATCAACTCATGGGAACAGTAGATCTAGGCCGCTTCCAAGTAATTTCTCGAAATCGCTGATACGATACCGACAAGACCGATAATTATTTCGATCGCACGATCTCCCGGGTAACGCGTGCTTTATGTAAAATACGCGGTGATGATGTGTAAGTTTACGATTGAGATTACATAGTCTCTAACAAGAAAATATTTTTTAATTTAATGTGCGTCATCCTTTTTGTTTTGTTTTTTGTTTTTTTATTTTTATTTTTGAGTTCGCTTTACGTGTGGTTTCCTAACTCTTGCGATCGATGTCGATGTGTTAAGACTTAATACCCAACCACAGGCTCATTGGTTGGGAATTGGAGGAACAGGACCGACTTCAAATTTGTTTTTAGCGTTCCATGCCCTTAACTTGTAATGGTTTCTTTCAATTAGATTCCTCCCCGATTCTTTCTTTCCATTCAGATCATGAATTAGTTGAGAAAGCGCACCAACCAGCTGGTCTTGATCTTCCTTTCTTGACAATCACCTTACCTCACTAGCGAAAAACAAGAACTCAAGACGTTTTCTGCTCTTTTTAGGACATCTGCCTGCACTAGTCGAAGACATGGTGAGAAGTTATGTGATTCTTCGTGGCTACACAGGAAAGATTAGCGACATGATCCGTGGTAAATTTGGCAGTGAGTTGAATGAGATCCTTTCGACTCCATTAAGGCCCTTCACGATAGCAATTGCAATCATTCTATTTACAAGGAAAAGGGGGAAAAAAAAGAAAAACAGTACCAGAGACAGTACTCCTGGCCACTCACTAGTTGAATCTAAGTTGTTGGTCGCGTCTGCAACAATTCATTTTGCTACAAATTCACTAACAAGTTGACATCCGTGGATTTCAATTGCTCGACAACGTAGGTTTCCTCATCAAAATCCGAACGTCATATGAGTAATTCAAAGTTGACGAGGAGTCGGCACGCTTTCATTCATCTTTTACGGGGCGATTTTTTGTTTTAGCTGCGTTATGAAATATGATAAGGATGTTGATGCGCGAATAGATCTTTCGTTTGCTCTACGAAACTAGACCCATCAACAAGCGAGTCGCTGGGGAGGAAAAGGGCTGGCAATTCGACACGAATAATCTTAAACGATCCGAATCGAATCTCTTTTACTCATAACTGTCCAAATGTTTCTATGTACCGAAGAGCATCTTGAGTCCCGTTAAAAAATGTCGGTAATGAAGTACGCACCCTTGATCGCAGAAGCCGCCCAGGTAATCATGACTCAACTTTCTAATCTTATGTGAGTGAAAGGTGAATTATAAGGACAAAAGTCTACGATTTCCATCGAGTTCTCTTCAGCGATGATCATTGGCCATAACCCAAATTTTGGCCACATCTCCCAGTCATTTCTTTGAAGAGCACGATGAAGTTCTCACCATCTTGACAAGCCCTTTGCAGCAGTTGTTAGGTTTGTCGAGATGTCGACGTTGTTTATGCCACACTTGTCAAACGAAGATCGGCTTGATTATTCGCAAGGTAATGCGGGAAGCGTAGAATGTTTCGTGACATTCCTTCTCTCCTTTCAAGGCATTAAAACGGGAAGGAGGGAAATTGGACACGACATTCAGCTTATTAAACCGCAAATTAGGTATAATTGAAAGAAAAACCAAAGTTGTGCATCCAGTGGGAAAATTGTCCAAAAAGTCTAAAATTTATTGTGCGGTGGCCAATTCAGTCATAAACCTTTTAATATTGTCAATTTAGTCCTAAACCTTTAGACGATTTGCCAATTTAGTCTTAAACCTTTCAATTGTGTCAACTTGGTCATAAACCTTCTAAAGTTTTGCCAATTTAGTCCTAAACCTTTTGAAATTTTGTCAATTCAACCCTAAGCGTATATTAACGGAAAGGACTACTTAGGTAAATTATAAGACTAAATTGGCATAATTAAAATATTTAAGTACTTGGATTGGCAAATCGTCAAAAGATTTAGGACTACATCGGTACAATTGAAAGGTTTAAGACCGAATTGACCGTTCTACAATAGGTTTGTGACTCTTTGGACAATTATCGCTATATCCAGAATATGCAATTGATTTCCAGATAAAATTATGTACTATGGAATTTAGATAAAATTGTATTGATATGGAGTCACAAAGTAAGAACCCTCAAACGAACGTTGTGAAAATTTGGGAGAGAAGTTCTTCGAGATACGTTCCTCAATGTACATGACTGACTCCAGATCAAGTGACGTACATTCATTCCTGTTTCTCGTAAGTGGGGGTTCATTAGGGGACATTTTTATTTAATTTCGAACTGATGCAACAGTTCGCCTTGATCTAACTAGGTAATATCCTGAAGTATGATAGTACTCATGTCATTTGAGTTCCAATTGCAATGTGAGCGCCAGTCCTAGTTAGGGAATGAGTATTGCACAGTAGTTTGTGTTATACCGGCACTAGCGAGAAAATCGTCCAGAAAGTCTTAATGCTTTGAAAATTTTACAATGCAATCCTCTATGTCAATTTTGATTGGAATTCACTAACATGAACGCCGGTCATCCTACATGGCACCGTCGCCTCATAAAATGGCCGACACTCGATGCTGATTATCTTTGCAATATTTTTGAAATTTAATGATGTTGTTCTTTTCTCTTTTTCCTTTATTCCCGTGGACGATATCGGCGATGGTTGGCCATCGACTAGCAACGAGGACCGCAAAGCCCTCACTTAGATTTGAGCGAGTGCAACCCTCGCTTGTGGTCGGTCATCGGCCATTGCCAAGACCCGCCACGAGCGAAAAGGAATAAAAGGAGAAAAAAGAGGGAGAAAAAAAATTTAAAAATTTGCAAGAACATTCCACTTGAATGCTGGCTATGCCACATAAACATCGTCACCGATTGGACTGTTACAACATGATTTCTGCCAAAAATAGCCAAAAAGGCTTCATTTGAAAATCTTTAAAAGGTGTAGGACTAAATTGATCAAATTGAAAAGTTTATGTCCGAGTTGGCAATTGTACAATAGATTTAAGAATTTTTGGACAATCATTATAGAAGTGGCCACCATATCGCCGTGGAGGAAACTAAATTGTCTACGTAAAACACTTTTCGGCTAAAAGATTATCTCGATATCATTAATTTTCCTTAATTTTTTTAAATTGAGATATTATTTTACATTACGAATGGCGGGACAATCATTTATGTCCTCTCATAGTGGTCTTATTTAGATGGTGAACCAAAGTTTGAGTTTTAACTTTGTCTTTTGCAAAATAAAATGTAATTATTCAAGAAATGCTTAACGTCATATCGTATAAGGAAATAACAAAGTAAAGTGATTTACCAATACATTGATCAGAGAAATTAAATTACAAAGAAAGATGGATATTTTAATTAAAGCGAACTTATACACAATGACTATACACACACGAAACATCATTATGAGCAGGGTCATGACAAATTAAAAACGGGAACATGACCCCTTCTAAACATCAAGGTGATCGTGAAAGGTTGATTATTGTCATTTGGATTCATTGTTAAATATTCTCAAAGTACTACGACAAAAAAAAAAACACATCAAATCACAATAAAGGATGTATTTTGAAAACATTATAGGCACTTCTAATGTTTCACGTGTCGGTAATATGCAAGCAATTATAGCCACTCATTTATTGACTGGGTCGTTGATATTTGTCTCTTTGTTGATTAGATACTTTTAAACTATTTAGTAACTTGGTCGGGCAGAAAATTTTGTCCCAAAAAGAAACTTTATGACATGCATTTGTGAGGACGATAAATCCTGTGTGAATTATCATATTCACTGTGAACTTGTGGAATCAATATATTAGCGATGAACTCGTATATCGATTAAGTTCTTATTTTTCCTAATAAAATTAACATTACGTTTGTTTCGAATTGACCTAATTCTTCTCTTGCTGTACGTAGTTGGTCTTTCCTTATGTGGCTTCATCTCGTCATTTAAGTCCTCTAACAAACGTGTCGCTCTGCGTATCCGTACGTGACATTCAGGAAAGCGATTTTTAGAATAGTTTAGTCATATTACCCAATAGATCAAATCACCATTGCAACTGCGACTAAGATATTTATGACTAAGTAGGGCTAATCCAATAACGAAAGTTTCATAAGTTGACGGCATATACACCGGTTTTGCATTTGATGAAATTCTTCTCTCTGGCCCCATCAAAAGGTAGACCCGACTGAATGAATTTCCTTGTTAGCTAGACTAATCACTCGAGTTTATATTATTATTATTTTTGTAACTCAAGGGCACTGCCATAATTAGTCGATGAAGGTACCAATGCCGCGGCGCCCCACTTGAAATGGATTCGTGAATTATTCTTATCATAGAGTCAATCTCAAAATATGCGAGTTCATATTCTTTTTTCCTTAGCAGGTTCAAATGGGTTTTTTTTTTCTCTGAAAAATGGAACTTCTAAGATCAGTTTCGTGCAAGGTGGCCAATACTTCCAAATCCATATCTTTGATTAGTGCGATCACTGTCAATTGTTCTAAAAAAATTTAGATAAAAGCGTGCCATGATATTTAATATTCTAACTTTTTCCCTCATGTGTAGGCCGGACTTAGGCCTAAGCCTAAAGCGTGGAAATATATAATTGAAGAGGTAAATAGAGGCCTCGAAGCTATGATATCATGCGATATTTCGTGGGGTCAACGTCAACTGCTCTAAAAGTTTAAACTGCTAATGAAGTTTAGGTGCGATACTTAATATTCTAACAATAATAAACGTCCTCGACAGCTTGTTGAGAATAATTCTAGTGATTGTGGACCATGATTATTAAAGTTTTGAGTTTGTTTCAAATCAATGTTTTGGTAGGCTAAGTGCCCGTCTAATGGTCCATTTACATGGGAGGATTTCTCTTGCCACCTACCACGACATCAAAAGCTCAGAAGGCAAGTCTGCTCACCCTCACCCACGATTCAAAGTTGGGAAACGTAAAAAATGTACTAATTGACTCGATCATTAATTAGTCGATTGAGGTCCAAACACCATGATGCCCCACTTAAATCTGAGTTTCTCGGGGGCAAGAATCGAACTCCCAATCATGGTGTTGTGAGTCAAAAGTACAGGAATGATCTTATCACTGAGTCGATCTCAAAATATGCGAGTTCATACTGTTTTTCCCGTTCTGGGTTGAAATGAATTTTTCGTTTTTGAAAAAATGGAACTCCCATTATCAGTTTCGTACACGGTGGCTAATGTTTCCAAAATCCGTCCCTTTGTGTTTAAGATGTTTGACAATAATAAGCGTTCATAAGAGCGCTTATAGAGAATAATCCAAGAGATTGTAGACCGTGATCATTAAAGTTTGAGTTTGGTTTTGTTCTATATTTGGGTAGGCTAAGTGCCCCGTCTAATGGTCCATTTACATGGGAACTGGCCACCTACTACCACATCTAAAGCTAAGAATGCAAGTCTGCTCATCCTCACCAATGATTCAAAGTTGGAAACATAAGAATGTACTAATTGACTCGATCAATTAATCATTTAATGAGCCCTAGTAGATCCCCAAAAAAAAAAAAAAATGAAACTACTAGAAATTATGTTACTTAGAAAATTGATATATTGTGGATCATCCTTAATATCATCATAGTATACACCCCAACCCCTTCCTTTTTAATTAGCGATAAGATGATAACTTATCATGCACGATTGCTGAAATGTATTATAAGATGCGCAATTTTAATTTTGGTCAAGATTGTAAGGGAACACCTAGCTGGTTCATCTTTTCTTTTTTTTTTTTGGTCGAAAGCTGGTTCATCTTTGACTAAACTAATTTTCAATATTAGGATTTCAATTCATCCGTAGGTACCCATTCTAAATTATGACTTACATATATACAATACACACACGCCGCACAGTTGGCAAGCTATAAGGCCTTCTGGTCCCACTGGCCATCATTCAACATTTTCAAACACCGACAAGAACTCATGGACGAGCCAATACCGTTTGTACCACTACGCGCAAGTTTTGAACTTCTCACCTCGTGTTTTGATCTCCCGACTACGACATGTTTGCGTGGTGACATGATGGGAGGTAACAAGGCTAATGAATTTGATTAATGGCGAAAGTTAAATGTGTTTTATTTCTTGGGTATTTTCTTCTTCTTTCTTTTTGGGGAACGTGTGATCAAAAGTCCAAGAGCAGTAGGTATAGTTTCGATGACTCTAGGGAATTTGATCGGACATGTGCGGCTTGATTCACTTATAGGCCACCAGGAACCTGATTTCTCGAGATATTAATGTCCATCTTGAAACCAAAAGCTAGATGTGATTAACATGCCCACTGGAATCGACTTGACGATAAGCACCTTCTCAACGTCTACCATTTGCAATTCGTTAAGTAGATACACGCAACTCCCAAGTATGTTAGGTTAATTTCTCATAGCCAGGGGGGAAAAAAAGAAGAAGATGAAAATAAAGGGAAAGGACGCTTTGGAAATCTTATTTCGAAGGCCCATGCGACGACATTGCATGTGACTTTTTGAGCCCTAGCGAGCAAAAGCAAACAAGGGTGTAGGCTGCTAGTGACCAGTGAGCTCATTGTAGTGGCACATGATGCCCATAGAGCACAAGACAAAAAGATTTTTTGCTAGTGGCAAACAAGCTCACTTTAGGTTATTATTTTTGTACAAACTTCCATACAAAATTCTCGATGTCTCTCATGTTGCTCTAGTGACAATAATTTGGACGTCTCTTATATCATACGTTGTTGTTTTTTTTTTCCAATGCTCACTCTTCATGGCCATTCCTCGGAATTCAGCAGGAATGCCAAGGAATCAAGATCCAAGGCGTCTTTTTCTCCAACACAAACACTTGCTGCCCAGTTCTCCAACGTTTGTCGTTCCACGGTCAAAGGCTGGTCGGCGTACATAACGGCGGCCGGGTTGAACTCATTACCGTAGCCGAAGTTGAGAAGCCCAAAATCTCCAACGCAGCTCTCTTGAAGGTGGCCGTCATGAGTGCCGCAGTGAACATGCTGAGTTCTTGGGTTTTCTGAATCTTGCCCCCGTAGACCAGTGCTCCCACTTGGGCAATAATTGGCTTGAAGATACGGTGAATATTCTGGGGTTACTGAATAGAGGGATTGGTTATTGTTTGGAAGTGACGAGCCTGGTGAGGCTAGGACCATGGCGCACTCCAAGGGCTTGTATCTGGTGACTCGGGGCCGAGTCGCTTTCGTGGGGAACAAGCAGCCTGACTTGGCGACTGGTCTCTTGGTTCTTGATTTGGACGAGGGGTGACTGATGATGCCTTTAGATGATGGAGGAGAGGAAGGTGAGCGATCAGCTTTAGCGAGTTTCTTGCCGAGGGTGGTGTTCCAGTAGTTCTTGATTTCATTGTCTGTTCGCCCCGGTAGCCTTCCGGCTATGAGAGACCATCTGAGTTCGATCCAGAAGCAATATTTATGAACACGAAACTTCGGAAACTGTTCTATAGAAGAACAAATTCTTTGAGAGAGAGAGAGAGAGAGACCTGTTACCAAGAAGCTTGTGGAGCCTGATGATGAGCTCTTCTTCATCAAGAGAGATGTTACCTCTCTTGATGTCTGGTTTGAGATAGTTCAGCCATCTCAGTCTGCAACTCTTGCCACACCTCTTCAAACCTGCACCAACTTTCATTTTTCATCTTTTTTTTTTTTTTGTGGGTGTTGAATATTTTATGAAATAGAGAAGAAGCACACAAAACCAGTTTCTGAAAAGGTTCCATGATAGTTAGGTCAAGAAAGCTGAGATCACGCTGTACAGACGATGATAGCGACGGAAATGAGAAGTACCAGCTCGTTTGGGGAGGTTCCTCCATTTGCCTTCGCCATGGGCTTTGATGTAGGAGGTGAGGATCCTGTCTTCCATGGCAGTCCATGCTCCTCTGTTCAGCCCTTCCTTGGAGCAGCATGGACTCCTCCCCATTGCTGATGACTCTCTCTCTCTCTTCTCTCTCTCTCTCTCTCTCTATGATGTGTGTGCCTGTGTGGTATTTAAAAGGCGAAGGACGACCAGCACCCGATGGCCTTTTTATAGACCACCCAGGCCAAAGATTACGCCAACTCTAAAGGAAGAGCGAAGAAGTCACTTTCATGGGGCATCATGTATGGCATAGCCTTTCTGTCCGCCTTTATATCCTCATCATGACATCCATCGGGGTTTAAATGTTACTGCACATTGGTTTCTGTTCATATTTCGTGCCACGCTCTATCTAATGGCACTAGATTTCGATCTCTCCCACTCCTACGTGGATTTTCATGTCAAGTTTTTAGACGAGCAAGTGCTCAATGTAACTCAAATGGAAGATATTTGAAAGTCAAAAGGAATTTTGATGAGCGACTGAAAAGGTGTGGTAATAAACTGATTGTCATACGAAATATCTACGACTTCTAGTGTGTTTTTGATACGAGATTTATCAATACCGATCGCCTTTCCCTTTCTTTTATATATGAATGAACATGTGATTAAATTGAATTTTGTAGCCTTTTCCATGTTTATATACGTGTATGTGCGCGCGTATTCTTATATGTAATTAAGGTAAATTGTGGAAACTGAGAATGATTTGCATCTTTCTCTCCTGACACTCACTTTTCAACTTAAATGCAGATGAACTTCAGTTCGTGTGCCCAAAAGAGAATAAGGACATTTGCTATTCAGAGAGTGAATGGAGCCAAATTGATCGTCTCCACCCTATTAAAAGCTTGTCATGATCTGGACTTTGCACGACATGATCCATCCCCAGCTAAAAAACTTTATGCAGTCACCAATTGACCCCTTAGAACTTCAACGACATCATCGATAACACGATATATCAAAGTTACTTTGTAAAATCACTATGCCAAGTGACGTGACAAACCCTAAATCGAGCGTCGTATAAGACCTACCTATTCAGACGCTCCGCTTTCAAAACAAATCGATCTTATTGTCCCGGTCTAATCAAAATTGCGGAGTGGGACGCTCCTAGCGTGTAGTTTTTACTGGCAAAGGCGTGATTCCAACGTTTCAGTGGCCTCTTCAAATGCGTCAAGGGCTGGCTTAGTTTGTTTTATATGCCCAAATGACAATATGCTTTGATTTAATTTATGTTGTGATTGAACGAGCTCAATTATGATTTGCCCCGCACCATGTGGGAATGCTTTGACCGTGAGAAGTCGGATCCCGTGCAGATGAGGATTCTAGCATTGACATGGACCGTTAGTATGATGATGCTCCTCCGAGACATAGGCTCCGCACACGTAAGGGACAGTAGCTTTCCAAGGCTAATTTCACCTTCACCTGCTCCAACTTCTCCTCTCACTTTCAAGCATTGTGATTCCTCTGCTGTCGAAATAGTTTGTTATCTATAAATAATTATGACGAAAAATATTAAATTGGACATGAAAAGAAGTGATTATTGACATCAGAGAAAATGATGATTAATCATGAAAAGTGGAGATGATTTCATAACAACTTTCTCTTCTTCGTATTGACACCCAATTCACTCTTATTCTCTTTTTTGATACAAGTTTGATGGTATATTCAAAGGTAAACTTTCAAGAAGGAAAGTGAGTAATTGCCAAACTCGATTTTCTGTGGCTTTTGGTTTACATCCTGAACGTATTTTCACTCTAAACTCGACAGTAACAATAATGAGGGAAAATAATACCTTAAGAACAATATCAAAGCATTAAAAAAAACTATAAAATATTGCTCGTTTATCCATCAACAACCAAATTTTCTCAACACGTATATCGACCGAGTGGTATCGAAACCCTTCCTTCAAGGACTAATACGAAAAATGTGGAGGGAAAGTTTCAAAAAATGGCCCCGAAATGTAACTTATTTCTAATGAGGGCACTGAATAAGGGCTTGAAGTGTCCTCATTCGTTTCAAATAAAGCATGAAGTAGCTATATCGGCCTCAAAAAAGGACCTCTCACTAGTTGGTTGGGGGCATTTTCGTCATTCATTTTTTAAATTTTTTTCTTTGTTTATTCCTCTTTCTGTTTCCTCTTTTTTTTTTGTATTTTAAATTTTATTTGTTAATTTAATTTAACTAAAAAATTGAATTAAAATTGTATTTTAACGAAAATGCCCTTGACGGGCGGATCTGCGAGGTCAAGCTCTTATTTAAAACATGCATAATCATTTGCACTTTTATTTGAAATAAGGAGGCGCTTGGCCTTCTTTTTGAAAGTAAGGACCGCTTGGTCCTTACTTGAAAAAATGAGGACAATTTGATCTCTTAATTTAAACTTTCCCAAATTTGGGAGTACCGAATGAATAATGCTCCAAAAACAGGGATCGAAAGCGTTTTAAGTTTCCTCCCAAAGGGTTTGATTTGCAATTAAAAGGTATTTTGCTTGTGGGGCCATGAGCGAAACACTTGGTTGGACTGTCGCTTTTAACCCGACTTGTTCCTGCTTTTGCGCCATGATCCAATCAGCTGAAGTCGCCGGCCGACTCTTCTTTTGAAGGGTTTCCAGGGACAGACTTTCGCTAACCGTTAAAAGTCTCACGGGGAAGCAAAGCGGACTGACCAAACATTAGTGAATTGGAGAGATTGATGTTATTTAATAAGCAATTGAACATGGATTTAAAATCCGACCAAAAGAAAAAAGAACATGGATTTAATTAATGTAGCTTTCGAATGAGAGAGAGAGAGAGAAAAAAAAAAAAACTCTGCACCAGGAAGCGCAAATGAAGCAAGTTCCCATTTGCAGGGGAATCTTTGAGCCTGTGCTTTAAAATGTACCAAAGCAATCCTAAATATATTTCATTGGTGTCAATTCAGTTCTAAATTTTTTAATTGGGTCAATCAGTCCTAAATATTTTGTGTTTATGCCAATTGAGTCCATTTACCCAATTTTGATTGGAAATCGTTAACATGTTTGACCCTCCCACGTAACATGGCCGGCACTAAAGTGGACATTTAAAATATATTTTTAAGTAAGAAATTAAATTTTTAATTTTTTTCTTTCGATTTTTTTTTCATTTTGTTTTCGCCACCGACACTCGAGCCCTCGCCAAAGGCTGCGAGTTTGAACCTTGTGGCCTTCGACCTTGCGGCCTCCGGGCGAGTTTTAGACCCTAATGGCTTGGATGAGGTCAACCTCGCCGGACACAATTTAAAAAATAAAAAATAAAAAGGACAGAAGAGAAAAACAACAACAACAACAACAATAATAATAGATTATGAAAATTGTCCATGTCAACACCGGTAAAGCCACGTAGGACTGCAGGTGTCAACGTTAGCTATTTTGATCAAAATTAGTCGGATGGATTGAGCACAAATACAAAAAATTTAGGACTAAATTGAAAAAAAAAATTAGGACTGAATCGGTATAGTTTAGTAATTTCCCAATTAAGAGGTCGCGAATGTTTTGCTCCTTTTACAAAATTCCAACCTCATGCTTTAAAGTGAAGGAAAAGAGAGGTAGTTACTTTGAAACAGGCTTCCAAGAACGCCGAGTTGGATGCTTCCCATTTCATATGAACCAAAAGTATGCCAGAAACCAGAGAAAGGACGAAGAGCACATGTCGTCCAATATCCAACCCTAATAAAGAACACTTATATTAGTGAAAGAAATTTAGGTATAATCTTATTTTCTACCTTATCTATGATTCCAAACCTGTTTCACATCCCAAGGAATCCTCCACAGTGAAATTCAATAATGGGGTCAGCAATATCGAAACTTGACTTTTGTTCTTCATTATTGCCGGCAGAACCAAAAATATTTCCTCAAGATTCACGAGTTGTGAATCCCGATGCAATTAAGAGATCATTTAGATCCGGCACAAGAATCTGTCTCACTAGGATCTTCACCTTGATTTGCCAACTCCTCGATTTTGAGAGAGTCGGGATAAAAGAGCAGGCAATTATTTGTGTGAATTTTGGCTTGTCTGTTTCTTTAATCGCACAAGGCTTCCACAAAGCCGCGCACTAGCTAAACTTGTTATCATTATTGCAAGTCCCACTTAAGGTTCATTGGCTATCGGGAATTTTACCATTGTAAAACAAATTTATTCAGACTAAGTTGTGAACATCTTACTTTTTTTTTGTTAGCAACTATAAGTCATGGCAATATTAACGGTTGGAGATCCATCGATGAATACAAAATTGTTTGGTACGTGCATGTTTGGGTAGCTTGTGTTGCTTAGCTCGTTGGTGCTATGGAAATTGCCAAAAAAAAGGGGTGGAGGAAATAGGAGTAATTGAAGAGAATATCAATATTTCCTCCACGGGAGAGAGCTGAAATCACGAAAAGAAAATCCAAATTCACTGAAAAAGGAAGGAAAAATAAAATAAAATGAAGGGCAACTTGAAACCCTAGCCGATAATACAAACAAAATTCACACTTAAAAATTGGGAGAACGAAAATGGAACATTGTTTTCCTCTATCCTCTATTTGAGAAAATTCAGTGTGTGTCTATATATATAGTCACGAACATCGCTTCATGCAAATTTAACTAATAATAAACCTAAGTGATATCCATGATTATAACGGATAAATAAAAAATATTGTATATTCTCCAACCAATAATGGAGGAAAATATGATTTTTACGAAAACTTTAGTTGGGCCAAATTAATGATAAACTCGATAGGAATGACAAGGTCGGCGTGAATTGAGTTTCACTTAGCCCATTCTATAGAGTGGTATAATCCGGTTCCTAGATTCGAATTATAATACCTCTTTTAGATCAATGTTTAGAGAACTCCATAAAGATTGGGGCGGATTTGAGAAATATTAGTTGGAAGGTATCCCAACCAGGGTATTGCTTACGCACATTACTAAGATATATAACTCTTCAAAAGTGCCTTAAGTTATTTACATAGTCTTTCTTTGTATTAGCATCCATAAACATACAAAGATCAAAACTAATTCTGTTTCGAGTTTTAAGGTGTGAGGACCAGAGTTGATCGATGAGTGGGTGACCGGCTCGCCAGCTAGGCCCGAGAGGTAAACGGAGGGACTTCGGCGAAGCTCTTACATGAGAAAGGTGGCCCCATCTTGTGAGGACAAGTCTGAGGTTTCATAACCAATCCGTCTCCGAACGGGTTCGGATTGTTCTCGAGACTTCATGTCGCCGTTCGAACGACTTGATTCCTCCATCGCTTTGTCATCGACCTTTTGCAGGAACTCATTTGTCAAATTCTATGGGCAATACCCTCGAACCACTTAAAAATCGCAATCAACACATACTTTTGGTCAAGTGCGATCCACCGAAATTCAAATTTCCTACAAAAACATCACGTTTTCTAGTTCCAATCATCGACAACTTTTCTTTCTCGTCCATGAATGGGAAGAGTAGGGCAATCACAAAATTCTTTGGCTGGTTTTTACCCCAGATAAAGGAGGGGAGAAAAAGGACATAATCACGTGACAAATGATTAAAGCAACTGAAAAGACAAGAAATAAATAAACAAGAAGCGATGATTGCACCCTTAGAGATATTATACTTACATAAAGAATATCACTCTGAAAGCAATGATAAAAAGAACTGTTCAAATTTTTAAGGTAACTTGAAATATCTTGCAGTAATTAACAACAGAGATTTATAAATTCTTTATATACATGCGATCATCTCCAATCTATTAGCTTATACTTTTTTCAGATTGGACTTTCTAACAAGTAAAGTACAGTTCTCGAGCAGTAAGTGGATCTTTATAACCCAACTTGGCTAGGAGAATGGCAATCGAAATTTTATAACCGCTAAAAACTATCCAATTCTGTGCTTTCACCAACTAACCTTCCGTGATTTCTGACTCTTTTTCTAAGTTCTAGGTTCGTTAGGTGACCGTACGATCATGCTTCGATAAGTCTTCTCCTCCACTAATGACCCATCCCACAAAAGTGATACATTGATTAGTAATTAGCAAATTCCATGTTGCAATTGATTATGTCTTGACCCGATCATCTCTCTTCCAACCATACTCCAATATCATTTTCACATGGCGCTTAATATAATCATGTTTCTGCATAGTAAAATCTTGATTATATTATCAGCATTATTAAGCTGTTGAGTAGGTTGAGAGACACGTCATAGTAATAATAAAAAAATACATAAAAGAAATAAAAAAACGTCAGCAACAATCAATCGCACTAGCATTGCATCATGAGATGACCCTCCATTGTATGAAACCTCGGACGATCGAGACTGAAATAAATCTAAGCCCATGTTTGGCCAGTTCATGTGTTCTTGGGTGGGTTTAGTTCAGCATTTGAAATGAGCTTTAAAAAAATATAAATGCCTTCAACCTAAAAGGGATTTAAAAAAATGCTAATTGCGTTTGGTAAAATCTCATCCGAAAATGAGCTTTGAATTGAATGGTGTTTGGTAAAAATAACATTTCATAATTTTTTAATTTTTAATTAAAAAATTATCCATTGCTAGACCGACGAAGAAGATAAACAAGAAAAAGGGAGGCAAAATCGAAAATATAGGGGATTGATGAAGTTAGTTTTGGAAGGAAAAAAATCTCTTAGTATTTAGCCAAATGTTGAAAGCCCAATGCTGGTCCTTACTAGCATTGGGCTTTTAGCTTTCTCAATGCTAGCATTTGGTCAAATGTTGGCTTAAAATTGACCTGATTGTTTTAAAGATTCTCCCAATGGGCTTTGGGAGCCGAAAGCCCCTTAAAAATGCGGAACCAAACCCACCCCTTGACCTACCTCAATTTTGTCCCCAGCACATTCTTCTTCAAGAAACTGATGCAATATGTGAGGACCAGATTCCTTGTCACTCTTACAAAATCAAGTCTTACAATTATAAAGATATATAGGACATCAAGGTCACCTTTGGCCGACGAGACAAATAAGATTTATTTCATAAACTTGAATCGAGTTACTACCGACAGCCTTTGTCCTGTCAAAAGTTTCCGAGCTATCACATGATAAATAGGGACACAGTTTTATCTCATTGCATTTTTGTGAAGAAATCACCACCTCTCTCTTTCTCTAGATCCTTCTTGAGTAGTTCTACATGCATCTTCACTATTCCTGTTTCAATGTCTAGTTTTTTTTTTTTTTTGTGACTGTTTGTGTTTCGATGTCTAATCAATGTTTTGTAAATTCCCACGAATTTATCTCTTTGGAATACTAAAATACTATATATGTTTATGAGTCTTTAACAGTCATGCAACAAGCCTATATAAAGGCAAGTCCTGTGCTCAATTCTATGGTAGGAATGAAACAATATTTGTCTCATTCTCTTCCTTAAGGAGTGAGTGTTTTCATCTTCCAATTATCCCATCAACAAATGGTATCACCGATATGGCGTGAAGCGATAATTTCATCTCGAGAATTTAACCTATCAAGAATTGATTTTGGACTATGTATCGGGTATATTTTAAAGGAAAAAAATGGATAATCTATGTGGAGACTCAAGCTAGGTATCGCAGATAAAATGTTTCATCAATCGCTTCACACAATGCAAGGTGATAATATTAATATATGCTTGACCTTTCATCCAAGAAGAATGATGTCAGAAAGCATAGGATTTTTTAACCGAAGGGTCACCAAAACATTCGTATGAGAACATCTCTTTGTAAATACCATGATTAACGCATTCAACAATCCCCCGTCGGCCTGATCCTTCGCAACATCTTAAATTGTCTAACAAAAATTTTAAACCAAATCACTAATTTTCCTCGATGAAGCTACCACTGGCTTACGGTGATTACCAATTCAGCCTGCACCTGTAATTACAAGCTTGAACCTAGTTAGTAAATCTTGTGACCGACTATTCGGTTTGGCGTGTCGTTTTTAACTCGTGTCGATTTTTGTAGCTCTAAAATATGTCGATTTTAATTCTAAGTGTGAAATGATTGAATCACGATGGGAACGCGTTAAGTCGTATCAATTCGCATCCACATATTAAATTAAGCTTGTCGTGTCATATTCAAATTCTTCCTCTACAATTCGTGTTTTAGTGTGTATCATATTTGAGTCGTGCAAGCCGACATTGTCGGCCTTACTTAGCAATGACGTTCATCAGCAGCGTATTATCTTGAGTTGTCTTTCTTTTCTTCGTTCTCATTAACGGTCGCTACTTTCTTACACACTACAATCTATGTAAAAAAAAAGGAAGTAACTTTTGGGGAAGCTGAAACTTCAGACCGATAGAAACAACGATAGAGCGGATAGGCACATGATTGAAAATGATCAAATCACATAGTTAACCTTACCTCGGGAATATTGTCCAAAAAGTCCTTAATCTATTATACTTTTGTCAATTGAATCCTAAATATTTTTACTTTTTTTTTTTTCAATTGAGTCAATTTATCCAATTTTGATTGAAAATTGCTTACATGAACGTCAGCCATCCTACGTGACATTCGTCACATCGACATGGATAATTCTTTAATATTTTTTTCAATTTTTTTTATTTTTTGTTTCCTTTGACACCCGTCGGCCATATTAAGAAAAAAACAAAGAAAAGAAAAGAGAAAAAATAATAAAAAATACCCAAAAAATTTAAAAAATTATTAAAAATTGTCTATGTCAACGCCGATCTTGTCACGAAGGACGGCAAAGCATCTTCGTCGGTGATTTCCCGCCAAAATTGACTCGATTGACAAAACGTGAAAATGTTTAGGACTTAATGGGCAAAATCAAAAGATTTAGGATTGAATTGGCAAAAACATCATAGGTTTAGGACTTTTTAGACAATTTTTCCCCTCACCTCGTTCGTTTAAAAATTCAATGAAGACAGAATCAGGGCTGTTCGTGTTCAGATCAGACAAGTCTTTTTGGCCACCCACCAAGCCGCAAAAGAGAGGTAAACGACAGAAAAATCTTTATGCATGCCTCACACTTTGTCATTTTATGTACTCAAGCTTTCATTCATGGAGGAATCGAAGTAAGAGAATGGATTCAGACCATCTGAGGTTAATGGAGGAGGAAACCGAATCGCATCGCAGATCTTTCAAGAGCCAAAAATGGGAAACCATCTCTCGTAAGCGAAGAGTCACATGACCCTCTGTTGTCATAGAATCCAACACGCACACACTTTTGACATAAGAAATAGTTTTCCATGTTTTCGTGGCGTAATATTTGTATTTTGTCTCCGAAAATACAGATCCTTTTCCCATGCTAATACCCTTTAGTAAGTGCCAGCGATTGTCATGGCAAAAATAAAAAAGGTTGTTAATAACGTTAAAGATCTCATACTAGCATCCCATTTTATGTATACTCCACAGTAATTTTCGTCTCACAAAAAATCTGAAACGGATGCCTTCATGACACATTTTGTCTCGTACAAACTGCCGTCTCGCCTGAATTTGTGTATATAAGTTCGTAAAAGTAAACGGAACTTGCTTATATACGTACAATTCCCCACGTGTAAATATATACCCACATTACATGATTTCATTGTTACTTTCTGATTATCCCACAAGTTCATTTGTTACCAAAGTAGTCCTTCGGTTAAGCTCATAAAGAGAACTTAGGAAGGGCCCATGAAATGGCATAGAAGAGCTGGACCAGAAAGAAGTTCTTCATCTTTGGGCTACACAGTCCCAAAGCTACCCACTAAAAAGAGTTCCATTAGGTTTGATGCTTTTGAGTGTGAAACAGCCTAAAGAAGAAACGAGTTATGAGTGATTAGATTAGGCGAAGCGCTATTTTCGCGGCTATTAATAACATGAAAACTATCCGTCTTATTAGTTTGGTTCGGTTTGTGAGATGTTTGAAAATCACATTTCGTTGGGTTTCATGTTTGTCAAAATTTGGAACTAAATCAACGGATTGCGGAAGAGAAAATAATCTCAAAATTTCTTCGATAATCCTTCTTTGTTCGGATTATCGACTTAATTTCAATTAGTCTTGAACTTATCGGAATTAGGCCTCTGTATTGCCTAAACCAATTGTCAGATCCACCCACACCATGGCCCATAAAGGTCTTTTCGGTGGCCCTTAAGTGGAAAGAGAGAAGAGAGCTTGATTCCACGATCCTCAAATCAATCTTCTTTTTGAAAATCGAATGAACCCATAAAGTCTCTACTGTGGAAAACGCCAAGAGATGCGCGAAATCAAGCACGAAACAGCGAAGGACAAAAGGATAAAAAAAAACACAAAAAAAAAAAAAAATGGAAAAAAAAAAAAAAAAAAAAAAAAAAAAAAAGGGGGTTTTTTATTTAATAACGAGACAAAAAGAAGAACTTAATTTATTCCAAACTCTTTTTTTTTCAAATAAAAATAAAAAAAAAAAAACAGTCTAAGTAGTTAATTGATATGGTTAGGTCCGGTATCATCGTTTTTGCAATAAATAATTCTATGATTACGATTTTGCCAAATGTCTTTTTTGTTTCATGGATTGGACGATATAGACGCTTATAACCTCCCCTCTATGCGAGACGAAATCAAAAGGTCAATCAATTATTCGCCTCCTAATACTATCTCAACACCTAAATCAACTTGAACTAATAATCCCATTTTCAACTACCCACAGCTCCCGCCATGATTCAAGTGGAGTCATCCGAGAAGATCCACAAATCGAAAATGATCTCGAATCGAATTTGATCAAATGCACAATCCAAACATTGGTTTTTTCAAAAAAGAAGTGGGTCAACTCCAGCCTCCATTTGGTCATCACCAAAAAGCTAGTTTAATAATGGAACCCTAACTAAGCAAATAAGAATTAGCTGGTCCTTAATAAAATAAAGTCTTAAGTTAGGTGGGTACTGCCTGGCTTAGAACCTTTTTGTTATTGTCACCAATCTAAGGGAATATATCAACACCAGAGAGACGGCCGCCAAGGGAAATCTCCATAATTTATAAATTAAGACAAACAATTAATTTGGGACATGTTGCAATCATGAGTATCATCATCTTTAAATTTTTTATATTAGAGCTAGGGCATGTATGGCAACACTTCCGCTCTAAAAATCAATTTCTACCCGAAGTTAATTTTTTTACTTTTGCTTCTAAGTAGAAGGCTGATTTGTTTACTTTTGGAGAAAATTAATTTTGCCTTTTACTTCTTCAAGTGGCACCAACTCTACTTATGAACCCAAAAAAAATGTTCTAGTAGTAGAAAAATAAAGTTGCGTAACCAAATGGATTTTTGCTTCATAAGTTACGTTATCAAACGGATTTTCATAAGCATTTCCGGAAGGATTTTTTGTAGCAGAAATTCTTCTCGAGAAGTGTTGTCACGAGAGCCCAAGTAGCAGTCAGGAGGTGCACATGTATAACTAAAATACCTTATCTCTCATTGTTTATAGTGAATAAATAATTCTTGGTGAAAGATACTATTCTTTTGGATTTTTTCCCCGGGATTATACTTTTGGAATTTGAACATGCACTAGTAATGAATAATATATTTCTAAACCAAGTGGTGTAGAACTCGTGTGCTCATAGGCTAGCAAAACCCTTTTGTCGATTTTACTTTTGGGGATCGAGAATGAGAAATTAATCGGGGCCCATGTGCATGAGCTTTAGCACAAAAAGAACAGTAGTAGGTTAACGTGTGGTAACTGGTAAGTGCCCAAACGCTTTAAAAATTGACAAACAATATGACATTTTATTAGAATTTGTTATCCCTTTTTTTATAGATGTTACTTGGAAAAGAGTGCTAGCCCATCATGCATTTAATAAACTATTTTTACTGTTTGAATTTCTTCATGAATAGTTAAGAAGCCTTTGTTAACTCGATAATTGCTTGTGCTTTAAATTAGTTTTAATATTAACAAAAGAGTCGTGACTAGGCCTTTCCGATTTTTACATTGTGTAAAACTTCATCATGATTTAGTATTTATAGAAGTGGAAAGACTACGTTGAAATTTCGCGTAAAAATTTACAACTAAAATGATAAAGTTAAAAAGGTCAGAGTTAAATTAATAATAGTATAGTAAGTTTAGAATTGATGGAGTAGTTTTTCCCTTTAAATATACGCTTTACAAATGGAAAATGGAAATATGAGTGTAGTGACCACGATGAATTGAAGTCTGAAGACAACGTGTTGGTAATAGGCCACTGACAAGAAAAATGGACCGATGAGAATGGACACATTTATTATTGACGGTGATGGTTGGTGCCCTAATCAGGACGAGCAGCCGAGTAGCCCAATTTTGGCAATTTTATAAGTCACTTCTGCCCTTTGATATGTTAAAGTAGAAGATGACAATGTCTTTTCTTTTCTCGGGCCAACAATTAGACGATGCCTAGTTGATTTCATCGCTTTCAATTTAGTCAGCAACCACCACGTCGGATGTCCCGTGTTCAAATATTCTTAGATCCTGCGTCGCGGAGGGTGTAAAAAGATCTAGACTAAATACATTGCTCTTGATGTAATTAGGATAGAGATTAGACTAATTAAATCATCGAAAAGATCAATTATCAAGCACATTAAACATAATCTGATCGTTTCTATCTAGTTAATTTAATGAAAGATAGTATATTGTTGTTAGAAAATTGATTGTTTCTATTTACGCAATGACATCGAAATTATAATGCATCCATGAAAGTTTACTCAAACATATTTATCTATAACAGTTTTTCCATAATTTTTTTTTTAAAAAAAAAAATTGGGTTCCATTTGTTACTCCTAGAAATAATCGATAGTATGGCTTAAATTAATTAGCCAATGGAAAAATATCTTCATCATCGACAACAATCTATGCCTAAATATTTTCGTGGGCGATGGGAATTTTTCTCGTTCATTCATTTTTGTAAATGATACAAGGGATCGATTTTGCAAAAAAATAAAATAAAATTAAATCATTCATTTTTTTGCGAAACAAACGCACTCTAAGAATTTTCCATTGAAGAAAAAGAGGCCATTTTGGCTAAGCTTAATTTAGTATATAAATTATTCGATAAGCCCTATCGAAATAAAGTAAAATTTTAAATTGTGAAGAAGTATAGAAAAGTCATGGCGGCTCCAAATGCTAAAATTTAATTTGTTTTTTAAAAACTTAGGGCTTTTAAAATGTCAAAAAAAGCTAGAACGTTTAACTTTCAAAGTAAAACCCAAGTCAAATAACATCAAAACCCATGTTTTCCTTTCTTCACTGGCTCTCATTATGCACAGATCTAGAACTATTTCCTTCTTTTGTGTTGTTTGATGTTAGAGGTGCCAGCACAACCACTCGGGGTTGATTTAGATCTGCCCCCAATTTTCCAGGCATCCTTCTTCTTCTTCTTCTTCTTCTTCTTCTTCTTCTTTTTAACCAGCTGTCTGCTTCAGAATATATTCCCTTTCATTAATTGTTTCTAAGATATATTTCTCACAACTATATACATTACAGAAATCTGTTAATTTCTTGCATTTTTTATATGTTAAAAGATAGGAGAAAAAGCGCTTCTGCCATAGCAAATTTCTTCGTGATCGAGTATAAACTATAATTAAAGCAACATGGACGTCGATATGGAGTCGATTCATAATGGTTGATGGGTTTCCCGTCTAGGAACCAGGACATGGGTAGATCTTTTTGCAAACAAAGAGAAAAAAGATATACAACGAGGGATATTCTTGTAGGTGATGTAGTATTATTGCCTGTTATGATCAAGGGATTGTTTTTTTTTTTCAGCTTTTATGAACCAAATTAAGTCATAATTTTCAGAAGATTAGACGTATTTGAGTCGATGAAAGTATGATGTGGATTACGAGCGCCTAGAGAAAATGGTCAAAAATTATTTTAAAGGAGGGGGAAGCAGGAAAGCAAGGAGTAGGAGAGAGTCAGGGAAACGAAAATATAGATATTTCTGCTGTGTAATCGGCAAATCAACTTTCTTGGTGAAATAAACATTAGAAAAGTAAAGGTTATCACTTTAAATTCTAGTCAATATATAGCATGTCATGAGTATAAGAAAATTGAATTAGAGCATAATCTGAATGTAATTATTATGAATTAACATGGGAAAGTCGAGAAGCAAGAACCCTAGTAATAATTAGAAGGAATTCGGTCTACTAAGGTAGCTATTATTATTATTATTATTATTATTATTATTATTAACAATACTAATAAGCAAAAGATTTCCTAAGATGCGATGTTGTCAAGTGTGAAAACTAGATTGGATGGTCAATTACTTTGCATCAAAAAAAGAATTTTGAATCCCTGCGGTCCCAAAGGGATATGGCTCTCTTTGCGTCTTACCTGCATAGTTATGGTCCACCACACTTGCGTTCAAATCACTCGCCCACGCACCTCGACCACCATGTAATGTATGTGCTGGTCAAAAACCCACGTGCCATATACATTTATATCTCCAAGGATATAAATATTTTATTAAAAAAAGCTTATATAAGTATGTATATATGTGTGTATTTTCTGAATTTCTGTTGATTTAGAGAACGATGCCGTACTATATGGAGGATAACATTTTTGGCCTGAGGAGTAGGACCGCCTTTGAGGTTTTACTTCCATTTTTGAGACGCTGAATTTGATTAAATGTGTGATAATGTAGCACGTTACAATAGTACTAAACATATAGAAGTACCCTTTCGCACGAATTTGAAAGCACAGCAAATATACGACAGACGGAGTATTTCGGGAACTGTCACGACACCTCAATCTCACAATACAATACATGGATAGAGGGAGAGAGACTATGACTGGACATTTAAGCAAAGGCACTAAACTGATTCTCATCTTTTGACTACCGAAGGAATTTGACGTATGTCAATCGAGATCATTATTTCAATGGTACTGCATAGCAGCAGAAAAAATGGATTAAGTTAGGAAAATGATCAAGGGTCTGACCATGACAAGGTGAAATCAGTCTGACTTTGACCCGGATAGTACAATCCTCCCCTCTTGCTCCTCTTGTATATCAGAATTACCTCCCTCTATCATTGTGTCTCAATTGAATGGAATCGCGGTTGATGCACTTTTGTGACACATCATTGCTGGTTAATTAAGTGTGATTCCCGCAAAATGATAGACCATGATGGTCACTTCCCGAATGAGATATAGCATGTGGGTCGACCGCACTAGTTAAGTAAAGCTCGGACCCTCGAAATGACTATTGACCAGAGTAAGTACTCTTTTTAGAGAATTTAGCTTCACATAAATTGAGTTGATCGAGTTATTACTCGTAGTAGGCTCATTAATATCTTCCTTATGTCAAAGTTATATAGGACAAATATCTATCTCCCCACCTACCCCTTCCTCTTTCTTTCTATTCCATTATTTCATTTTTACAAGGGCATCTTAATATTCACCAGAAAATCTCTCGATTAAACTTCGATTTTTATTTCTTTAGGAAAGAGTTGCTTAGTGGTTTTGGTAGGGGTTCAACTTTCACCATGCACTCCTCATTTTCTTAGTATTCCTTAGAATTGACCGCTAGGGTCGACCATAATATCCTCTTTGCAAAAGAACAAAAAGTTAATAACAAAAAGATCTCGCAAGTATAAGGTCATATCTTGATAACATGACTGGCTTGACATAATAGTCCTAAGTTTTCCACTTACCACCATGATTACATTACACCACCATGGTTTATGGCCTCATCATAAGCATCACTAACCCGTTTTCCGAAACCTTATAGAGAGGAAACACCAAACCCTAACAAGAACAAAAAAAAAATGACAGATTCAAATCGGATCGCAAAGGAATGAATAGATAGAGTAGAGAAACGAGACCCTCCATGATACCAATCTTGACCGAGTGAAAAAGAAGAATACTGGACATATTACTGAATCGGACATAATGACTTGTGTACTTGGGACTTTAGTATTCTAGCAAAAAGGACAATGATCAAATATATCTGTCCCCTTTCACTCCCGGGTAGTTTGTCTTTTCCTCATCCCCAACCAACTTTCAAGTTTCTAGACGACCCCCTTGTGCGGGAAAGTTAGTTTGCGGAAACCCTAGAAAATCGCTACGAAAGTTAGATGCATGTCGTGGTTATTTTATCATCCCCACTTTAAGAAAAAAATAAATTAAAAGAAAAATCATAAGACTAACATAATCATGGCGTACCGAGTGCTCGGGCATACAGTTAGCGAAGCACTTGGAGCCATGACCAGTCCCACGTAATGTCAGAGACCGTGGGGACACGTGTCCGGCCCAAAATGGCCGTAGCTGTCACGTGGTGATTTGGGGAGGGACATGTCATGACGGTGAAAGCAAAAAATAGCTGGGTTTCTTCCAAGAGGGGGAGCGTCTTGAGGGTCAAAGCTGGGTTATGAACTTAAAAGCAGGCAGGTGCACGTCAAGCACCAGTGCGACTTGTTTATTTCTTAATTTTATCCTTTTCGAAAGACGTCGAGTTGTCAGATCTGAATGGGGTTCTTACCCTGATTCTTTCTTTATTCCTTTTCTGAAAATTTATACAAGTATTATTGAGTTGAGACTTTGAGAGAGAGAGAGGGAGGCCATCTATAAAGAGCCCAGTTGGATCTTCCCATGTAAGAGGGCAAAAATGGTTTACTCCCTGTAGAAAAGTTGCCACAAAACGAAGACACGAGCGATCACTAGCTCTCACAAAAACACAGAGAGAGGGAGGGAGAGAGAGAGAGAGAGAGAGTTGCAGCAATGGGAAGGAGTCCATGCTGCTCAAAAGAGGAAGGGTTGAACAGAGGGGCTTGGACTGCTCTTGAAGACAAGATTCTCACAGACTACATCAAGCTTCACGGAGAGGGGAAGTGGAGGAGCATTCCCAAAAAAGCAGGTGAGCCTTAATACGACTCCTGATCTTCGGTTAAGCGTGCTCTGTTTTTTTTTTTTTTTTTTTGGGGGGTGGGGGGGGGGGGGTGAGGAGATTTTTGTTTTTTCTCTGTAGAGTTTCTGAGAAAGTGGAGAGGCAGTGTTTAGGGTTTTGTTGGATGATGGTGGTGCCTGGTCGATTGATCTTTGGTTGGGTCCTCATCATCTTCTTCCGTGCAGGTCTGAAGAGATGTGGGAAAAGTTGCAGGCTGAGGTGGTTGAATTACCTGAGGCCTGACATCAAGAGAGGCAACATCACCAGCGATGAAGAAGACCTCATCATCAGGCTTCACAAACTCTTGGGCAACAGGTTGTTTATTCAGTCTTTCTTCAGATTTGCCCTACTTTAGTTCCCCTCAGCAATTCATGGGGAAGAGAAACTAGAAATTCTTCTTCTTGTTTGAGGTGGAATTTGCAATTAAATTTGTGTAATCGATAAGCGATTTGGTGAAGTATTGTCTTGTTGTATAATATAAAATAAAGCACGTGGCCTTTCTTTCTTAATCATTAAATGCTTTCGGCAAATGCATGTCGGGTTAAAGTTGTCTATATCTTTTTGGCTGATGCCTTGTCGCTTAATTTGATCAAGTGCTTATTGTCTGCATATGTTCATGCATGCACGTGCACGGCATCACATCATCTTCATGAGGAGGACTGATTAAGGACCCTTTTTCCTTAATTACAAAAAATGAATAATTAATGACACAAAAAGTTAATTATCTGTGTAGATGGTCTCTCATTGCGGGAAGACTTCCAGGGCGAACAGACAATGAAATCAAAAACTACTGGAACTCCAACTTAGCCAAGAGGGAGCAAGGAGGGAAGAAGCCAAACCCCTCCACGACTGAGAAGACCAACCCCATGGCCACCTCCGCTGCAATGTTGGACGAGACTCGGAACCTGTTGCTGGTTGGAGACTCCACGCTCCACCATGCAGAACCGCCACCGGCGACCGGCGAGGCGGCGAAGAGCGGGCAATCTTCGGAATACGAACCGAGCGACATCTCGTCGCCGGCTTCCACGTCTAGGGAAGAGCCCAACTTGGAGCAGCTCATGGTGGACTGCACCGTCGGCGAGTTGGACCTCGTGGAGATTCTTTATGGTTCGGATTTCATGCTCAACGAGTTTGAGAATACTTTTCAAGTGATGAGCACAGTCGAGAACGAGGGAACGAGCCAGGACAACAACGTTGGAGGTGCTTCTCCTGGACAGGCACATAACTGGTGGAGCGAAGGATTGGTGATGGATAATTGGGTCTCCGAGCTCGTGGTCTCCGACCTCACCGAGACGAGCTCGGGTTTGGGGCCTTTACCGTCGATCCTACACGGTGCCGAAGATTGGATCCTATAGATTGAACGCTGCTTTTTGTGAGAATAATTTGAGGCTTCCGTAAAAGGGGTTTTTCTCACAGTGTGCATCGATTCAAAGTATATTTAAATATTAATCGTTGAAATAATCTTGAGCTGTTGTCGAGTGTGGAGTGATCACTTAGATCATGTGGATGGTAATGTTCTTGATTCTGTCCAAACCTAAGATTTTCTAATATTCAGCGTGATTTGTAAACTATGTACTTGTAAAATGCATGTGTTTTTTTTTTCTATTTATAATTTAAGTGGGATTTAGGGATTATTACGACTCACTTAGAAGAAGGAGGACATTGAATCGAGGTACTTCGTGCGGATCTCTGTCTTAGAATTTTACGTACCGGTTGTGCTCATTTACTCCTTTGTCCGGAAACTTTCATTATTCAGGTATGTGCCACATTAATGTCCCTCCACTTCAAGAGAAAATCTTGGCCATGATAGGAGAAGATGGATATTATTATTATCGACAATGAAAATATTTTTATGGCCTATTTCAGACGACATAAATGATCATTTTTAGAAAAATGTTTTCTAAATTGTTTATTTTTCGAAAAACAAACGGAGCATTAATTCTTCTTTGTTTCTTTGTTCCCCATTCTCTCCTTTCTTAGTTTCCAAAGCTGCCATATTTCTATGCCACGAGCTAATGTGTTCTGCACACTACGCGCTTAGGCGTCGTCACTACAAAACTTTGCCTAAGCCAGGTGACCCCCACCGACCCTTGCATTATAATCAGTCCTCCACCGGACATTAAAATATATTGAAGTTGGCGAATATTTCGGAGATCCTTATTTCTCATCTGGGCACACCCACGTGAACTTAGGAAAATTGAAATATGAGCCGATGATATGTGGCTCATGTGTAGGGAATGTTGGGAGTCCCTTGTCCGGTGAGCGGACGGGGCTCGGAGGCGGCACCTCCGAAACAACATCGGATTTTTAGGCTTGTGTTTTAAATTGGTTCGTTTGTTATGGGATCAAAGGGATTCGGATAGGCCTAGACTTTGGGCCCATTTTAAGTTCCTATATATTGTACTCATATGAAAGATTATTGTAATAAGTGGTTGTGGTTGTAAACTTAAATATCATAGTGGAATCCCTTTGAACCACATTTTTGGGGTGAATTTGGGTAAATTGGCGTGTCATTTATTTTTCTATTTTCTGTGTAATTATTCTGATTCGGTTTAGAATATAACCCATCAAAATAGGCCGATGGGCGACAGGCGAGGGAAGCAGCATGCAATCGTGGTCGAGCGAGCCATGATGATGTGTGACGCTGGGCACGGCAGTGGTCAAGGCGAAAGGAGGGAGGGAGAGGCGTACATTAAGTTAAGCTAAGCGCTCGGTGATCTAAGGTCCATCCTAAGACTAATCAAAATACTACTTTGGTCATCTGATCATGACGCCACCACACCAAAACGCCAGTCGGCCGCCAATATTAATTACGCTCACGGTGTAATTAATACTCTTTGTTAAACTTTCTTACAGTTTCTATGCTTATAATTAGGAACATAATTCTGCTCTCGAAGACTGTTAATAATGCCCTCATCGGTCCTGTCCTATTCTTTATAATACACATCTACACCTTACTTTAAGAAACGGTCTACCCTAACTAGTAAATTTATAGCTGGTATGCTTCATTTTTCTCACAAATAGATAAATGCTCCAATGTGCAACAGCATTATATACACAACTGAGGCAATATTATTCATTTTTTTTCTTTGATCATAACTTATATATAGATGTACTTATGAGAAAAGAGCCAAATTATTATAACGCATGCCCAAAGTCTTTAAAACAATTTATAGAGTTAATACCACAAAAAAGCCCAAATTAGTACATCTATGACAAATTCACTACAAACTAAATTTGTGACTACCGAAGGCCCAAACCTGGAACACTTGTGATAAATTTACCCTCCTTTAGCTTACGTTAAAATTTCTTGTTAAATTCTTTGAGTTAGATTACATTTGGCGATGATTGGTGCACCAATTTGGGATTTGTACCCTCCATTTGTCACGGGTGTATCGGTTTGAGCTTTTTCGTGGTATTAATCTAATTTAATGAAAATTAACGGAAGGTAACTTTTTTACTTGTGTACTTTGATAGTAAAAAAATAGTTAAGGGTTGGTGGCCGAAAATTTAGTTTGTGATAAATTTGTCACGAGCATGCCAATTTATGATTTTTCATGATTTTAATCCCAATTGGAATGTATGAACAGTATTTGCACCTATATAACTAGATGTACGTAGCATTCGGGCCGAAAGACAAAGAGCTAACTTTAGGTACGTAGTCGAAGTCGTCGGTAGATACTTGGATGATAGCAATAACTACACTTTGTTTTCCTCAAAATTTATGAATTGCCAATTACATGCTCTATAGTCTTACATTTGTTAAGAGTCCAACATTGCTTGATAACGTGAATAAGTAGTAGAAAGGAATCTATAGGCATGGAGGGTTAGTAGGAATGTTGAAAAAGGCAAAAGAAGAAAAGATGCGAGGGTCACTCATTTCGTGGAACGGTGGTGGCTCTGGCAGTACACGTGCTCTCGAATGATCCACGAACGATAGTCTTTTTAGAGTCCTATACATGTGCAAAACCTTGAGTTAAGTCAAGATTGATGGGTGGTAAAGGTCAAATCCGAACAATAGTTCAAGACCAAATTCGATGCATCCATCCCAGCAAACTATGTAGTTAGGAACGGCGTAAGCCCACCAAATTTAGATGATTTTTTTTTTAAATAGGGAATTTGTGTTTCAAGAACAACCCAGCTCCTAAATCCATGCTTCCGCTCAAACTTTATTTGGACGACAGGCAAAGTGGAAACTTATAAACCCTATAGCCTCTCCAATTTTTGTGCTTTTCACCACCTCACGTTTTTATAAAAATAAAACAACTCATCTTTTTTTGTGATTTCAACTCTTTTTTCTGTGTTATGGGTACTGACCATGACGTTTCACTGTGGCTCTTTGCCTCCACCAATGACCCATTTCACAAAAGTAATATATTAATTGGCAAAAGAACATCAGAAATGTTGAAAGTTATATACGACGATCGACTTTAATCTTAATTTTTTTTAATCACTTAAATACAAAAATCGGAGACAAAAGATCACTTAAATACTAAATCGGAGAAATTCCGACCAAACATATTACATGACATTTATATTTAAATTTTAATATGACTTGACAATTTTTTAAAAAATTTAGTCCACATGAATTTCTAAACTTAAAAATAAATCAAATTAAATTTAAAATAATATAAATAAATAATAAATAAATAAAAAGAGAAAGGGCTTGGACAAGCGGCGAGGGCTTTGCCAACCCTCGCCGCAACCGGCCGTCCCACCATCGCCGCCAATGGCTAGCGAGTGTGGGGGATGGCCGGCGTGGGTCGCCGAGCCTCGTCTAGTGGCCGGCACTAGCCATCCCCAACCCTTGCCACCTATGAAACCCTTTTTTTTTTTTTTTATTTTTATTTTTTTATCCAATGGCCAGCGAGGGTGGGGGATGGCTAGGGTGGGTCGTCAAGTCTTGTCCCGGTGGCTGGCGCCGGCCATCTCCCACCCTCGCCACATGTGAAACCCTTCCTTTTTTTTTTTTTTTTTTATAGTTTAGACGAGGCATGACGGCTTTAGATATTTATAAAAAAAAGGCCACTTATGATTTTCGGTCAAGTAGATCAAAGTTGACATTTAAGTGATTATTTTTTAAAAATGGCATTTAAGCGCTTAAAAAAATTGACATTAAAATAAGTGTCATACACGTTTTGACACTTATATTTTTTTTTTTTTGCCTATATTAATCAGTAACCAACAAATACCAAACATGTTGCATTTCATTAGGTCTTGACTTGATCAGCTCTCTCCCAACTCTAGTTCCATGTCATTTTCACGTAGTGCTTAGTACGATCATTCTTCAATAGATTAACCAGTAAAACTAAATTAATCAGCAGCATTTAAAGGGCTAATGAGTCGGTTGGGAGACTCGTCATCTACTGTGATAGAGTTGGAACCTATTTAATAAAATGGTGCAATGTCCTCTGTGGCTAAAAACAATAGGAAAGGAAAGGGCAAATCGTCGACAGCTGCACCAACTTGTATCATGACAATGACCCTCCATTTGAAACTTCCAACATGTTTTTCTCTAAGAAACAGGTATAATATGTCCTGAACTAATGGACCCTTGTCATTCTCATATCCAAATCGAGCCTTATATTTTAAAACTTTACATCTATAATAAATTTATTTTAATTTATTTTTTTTACTCATAAAAAATCCTAAAACTAGTCACATGTAATAAATTTACCCCAAATTAATTTATAATATGTCCCGAGCTAGCTATTGGGCATAAAATATTCTATCAATCACGTCACATGATGTTGTAAAACTAATAGCCCTATGATAATTATGTACGTGTTGAGATTTTGTAGGATTACTATTTGGACAAATTTAATTGATATGGCAAATGAGGCCTAAAAAGATTTAACTCGGGATCTCTTACTTTGATATCATGTGAGATTTTGTGGGACCAATTCAAACCTGTTCGAAAAGTTTAAGCTTTTAGCTAAAGGTATGATTTATTATTTAATTATTCTATCATGTATGATTTCTCATTATATATGCTATGAAATGTGTGAATTCGTATTAATTCATGTCAACATATAAAGTTAGGTATGTCGTATCGTGTCGTGTTCGAATTTCCCTCTATCATTTGTGTTTTACCTAGTGTCATGTGCGTATTGGGAATACTAAAATTGCTGGCCTTACTTGTAATTACGTTCATCAACAGCATATCATCCTAGCATGTCTTCCTTTTCTTCTTCCTCATTAGCATTCACTGTTTTCTTACACAGTAAAATCTAAAGATAATTGCCAAAAAAGTCATAAATCTATTACAATTATGTCAATTCAATCCTAAATTTTTTGCATTTGTATCAATTCATTCACTTTAGCCAATTTTGGCTAGAAATAGGCTTACGTGATGCGCCGGCGCTAACGTGACAATTTATAATAATATCTTTATACTTCATGATTTTTTATTCATTTTATCTATTATTTTTTTCTTTCTTTTTCTTTTTTTTTCTTGTCCTCTTTCTCTAGTGGCTGCTGAGTCCAAGGACTGGCCAAAGACAAGGTCCATCGACCAGCCAGAGGAAGAGGGGAAGAATAAATAAATAATAAATCAAAAAATATTATTAAAAATTATCATGTCAGCGCCGCTCGCGACACGTTAGTGATTTTTTACTACAATTGGACAAAATGATTGAATTGACAAAAATGCAAAAGGTTTGTGATTGAATTAGTAAAAAAAAAAATTAAAATTGAATTGGTATAATTGTAATTAGTGTATGACGTTTTTTTCGCAATTATCCCTTGAAATCTATGTTGATTAAACAACAAAAGGTAACTATTGGGGAAACTGAGACTTCAGACCCAAAAAAACAACAGTAGTGTGGACAAGCATGTGATTAAAATTAATTGAATCACACTGTCAACCTTTGCCGTAGTGCCCAGCGCAGTCAACCAGCAATGAATTTCGACCAAGTAAAAAAGAAAACGAAGAATGAATTAGGGTTGCCCTTGCTCAGACTACTACTAGACAGTGGACAGTCTTTTGGGCCACCCATCAAGCAGACAAAAAAACAAAATGCACATGGACAGCTTTTATTCATGGGAAAAGAGAAATACTCTCTTTTTCGGGAATTTGGACTAAGACAAGATGGATTTGGCTTGAAACTCCATTTCGATTGGTTTCATGTTTGTCTACGGAAGTGAATCAACGGACTGCGTAAATGAAAAGTAAACTCGATATCCTTAAAATCATGTTTGTTCAATTATCGACGACTTAATTTCGATTTGTCTTGAACACATGGTAATTAGGCCTCTATGTTGCTTAAACCAATTTTGTGATCCACCCACACGATGGCCCATGATTAGCATCTACTGTAGCACTAGGTAGGGGACATGGGCTCGCAATTAAGGATGTGCAATCTGATTCCTGATTCTTAGAGAGAAACGGGACCGAACCAACCCAGAGTATATATATATTTTTATTCAATAAGACTAAAAAGTATAGATTATCTATGAAAGTAATATATTCTTTTACTAGTAACTTCTTTATTAATAGTAATTTCATCTTACAAAGTAGCTTTCAATATATTTAGGAACTTTTGAGAAAGAAAAGAAAACATGTAGAAAAAAAGAAAACACCGCGCCCGAACCAAATGGGGACCATCCGTTTTAGTCCAGACTAGTTCCAATGTGAACAGGTCTCCAGTTCCATAGACGGGGAACCAACTTTGTCTGGCTTGGTTCCCGATAGGGCTGAGCATAATTGACTGTCCAAATTGAGAATCGCCCGGACCAACCTGGCCGGTTGGTCCGGTTCCTAAAGCCTTTAGTCCGGTTTCTAATTCCACAAAATTGGAACCGATTACGATCTTGGAACCAGATTGCCTGGATCAACTAAATATCTTTTAGTTATTTCTTTATTTCTTAAATTTAAAATGTAAACTTAATTTAGCCTCATTCATTTATCCTTCTGCACATCACATTTATGTGGATGAGAAGAAGGGTCACCATGGCTCAACTTAACAAAAAGGATGGATAGGCCAAGTACTTATAGTAAGTTACATGTCATTCTCTATTAGTGTCCCACGTCAACTAGAAGATACAATGGGAGAGAATTACTTGCTATAAAGATAGCATGCCTAACTCACTTATTTTAGTCTTTGATCGGTTCTTTGGGGATAGCCTCGGATCGAATTGGGACTAGACCGACGGTCTGGTCCTTAGTCCTTGAAATTGGGAATTGGGACCCACCGGACCGTGCTTACCCTCTAGTTCCCGGTTCAAATCGATCATCCTATTCGCAATAATCAACATTATAATATAAGACTAATCTTTGGAGGTTTTTTTTTTCCCATCGGAACCTAACGCTCGAGGTTTACGAATCGAGATAGTAGAAAAGAATAAAAAGATGACACTAAGGGCCTACATGACAACACTTCCCATTCTCAATTTCTCTCCGGAAATCAATCCGGTAAAGAAATTTGTTTGATAAAAACACTTTCGAAGTAGAAAGGCGTTTAGTAAAACATTTTGCTTCGATAGGATTTTTTCATTACGAAGTGAAAAACCACTTCGGATGGCATTTTTTCCCAAATTGGAGAAGTAAAAAAAAATCACTTCTCCCTTTCTCTGCTCTCGGTCTCTTTTGGACGACGCCCAAAAGCCTCTCTCCATCGACGCCCAAAAATCACTTCTCCCTTTCTCTCGCCTCGGTCTCTTTTGGACGACGCCCAAACGCTCTATCACTCCCGGTCACGCCTCCGCCTCCTCCTCTCTCGGCGCCTCCCGATTTGCACATCCGATGACCTCAACGAGCCGTTGATTTGCGATTCGCCCTTCCGAGCCGGTAATCCTCTTCGTATCCGTCACCGGCCGAAGATCCATCGGCAGCCACGGATCTCGATTACCCCTTCCGAGCAGCCTGCGCCGCCGTTGCCTTTCGAAAACCCATCGGCGGCTCCGATTTTTCTTTTGCGTCCGAGGAAGTTAGATCTGCGAGGTTAGGGTTTACTCCATCAAACTTGTTCTCGTGTTGTTTGCTAACGCAGTTTCAACTTTTGTGTCCGATTCATCTTTTGTGGGTTCTTTGTTGGGCTTGAATCATGTCGGTCATGATTGGATTTACTCATCGTCGAATGCTTCTACCCTAGCCAACCCAAAAAAGAAAATATTGATAGGCAACATCTTCACGTCACTAGTCTAAGTGGTAACTATCATTCCCAAACGGGTATGATTCAACAAGCCACGAACCAAGTATTTTAACTTAAGGATGGCACATTTATGCAAGTTCAAGCTCTAGTAACTCCCATCGATGTACGTGTTATTTAGATATATCGAATAGAAATTCTTCATCCCACCAGGCTACTTAAAATATCTCATTTTCTAGCAAATAGATGAATTGGATTGATGAATTAGTTGTTTGGCATGATGGTATCAAGAGACATAAGATGATTAGGTGGAGTATTTCCCAGGCTTAGATGGCGTAAGCCCTAGTGGATATCTTGTTCAAATTATTTGCCTACTTTCCTAGTTTCTCGAAATTACTTGCAACATTCGGTCGTCTTTGAGGAGGGTGAGAGTAGATATGAGGTATGGTATCCTCTTTGGGAGGGTGATGTCATTTATAGCCTTATAAGATTGCTGTTGTTTTTGCTAAAGATGAAACCTTATCGGAGTTTTACCGCAACTATTGTAGCTCCTTTTCAAGTAGACTAAAAGTACGGCAACTCATTTTTTGTAATTCAAGTACTTCATTGTCTTGGCCCTTGTTATCATTTATCCTGTATATTCTATTCTATGTTCTAAGCTACTGCTTCTTGTAGCTTTCTTTGGATAGAGTTGTCAATATCTTCTTTCTATTAAATACTTCTTAGCAGTTGATTTTGCCTATTTTTTTCGCCTTCAAAAGCAAAAGTATGTCAAACTTGCTTTGCTTGCAAATAGTTGCTATAGGTATGTCCAAGCTTCTTGCATAACCATGTTTTCTATTACAAGGTGAAACTTCTTGCTTCATGCTTTTCTGTTCATATAACATTCCTTTTGATGTTCTATCTTATTTGTTGAACAGGGAATAGGATAATAGAAGCGAGACCTTGGAAAGGATTGCATTAGGTCAACAGAGGTAGTGAAATGCACAACTTTTACGCTTTAAATTTATTGTTTTAGTAAAAGTTTGGTTATGTTTGATGAAAATGTATTATTTGACTAATTATTATGAAATGCGTTTAAGCAAATTCTTTCTGAATTTTACGAATGTTTTAATTCGGTTTAATGATTTTGCTCATGTTATACTCGATCGGTTTACATTAAATGGCATCCCAAAAAGAAACGGTCATCGCTAAGTGGACCAAGCCGGTGACGCAATTGTTGGTAAGCTTGTTGGTAGACGAGGTTAAAAGGGGAATCGAACCACCTCTACCTTCAACAAAGCGGGGGTGGAATAATATTCAACGTGAATTCAATAAGCAATCATGGTGCCAGTATTCTCTGGATAAGTTCAAGAACAGGGTATTCAAACCGAAAAAGCCATATGAAAGCCGTTTGTGATGATGAAACTCCTCACATTTGGGTTTTTGCTCTAGCCTTGTAGGTATATTTTGAATAATTTGTTCATGTATGTTCTTTTGAAAATGATGCAGCAAAATACCGAATGGGTTATATTCGGGAAGGAAGGGTTTCCTTTGTATCCCTAGCTTTGTGTGGTGTTTGGGGATACATATGTCTTGGGGAGTATGCAATAGGAAATGTGCGAGGACTTGATGTCATCGGGAGGATGGTGACTATGGTCTTTGGGGATGAAGTTGCTTGGTGGTGTTGCATTAGGTACACCGGAGGAATTAAGAGTGTCGAGACCACAAGGTTGAAGATGGGTTAGATAATGAAGACCAAATTGGGTACGGGTTGAGTAATGAACCGATAACTACCCCGGTTTCGAGAAGCACAAGTTCAATAGAACTTCAAATTCGAAGAGGAGGAGAAAGAGCACTTTATATGATTTTGTCGGCACATGCAAAGCCATTCAAGATTCTCTCAAAATTAAAATGGCTCAATCATCGCATATTTTTGTCACCTCACAAGCCCCACAACCTACTGACCCCTACTCCATGGGAGCCTTGATTGCCATCTTAAAAGGCATGCCCGACATGGAACCTACTCGTATGCCAAAGCTCGAATCATGGTTCCATGAATGCTTGCTTGGAGAGAGGGTTTCATCTTAATGGAACCCGAATGGCGACGTGCGATTCTTGATTCTATTTAAGTAGATGTTGCCATATGTTGTGGATTTCTATGTGGCTTTATTTCACTAAAAGACCTATGTATTTGAGACACTTTAGCTTTGCTTTTATTATGCGACTATGGTTATGTTGTGATTGGTTCCCTAGTTCATATTGGATTGCCTAGTTATGTGTTGACTATTATTTAGATTCCTTTACTTATCAATAGATAAAGTCTTTCATTTCTTTCTCTCTTTTCACCTTACACTATCGTGTGGTGTCGTACTGTTGACGCTTTTCATTTTATAGGTAATATGGAGGGAGTTAGTGATCGGGTAGCTTCAATTGGAGGAAATGTATCAAGTTATGAAGACTTTGATGATGAATATTATTGTCTACTCAAGGCATGGTTGTGTCTTGGTGAGTTGCATAGGGCCATGCGCACGAGAGAACTTATTAGGGACAGCGTTTTGTTAAGACCGGAATGGATAAGTGAGATTCTTAATGGACATTCGATAGAGTATACGAAACTTTTAGAATGGAGAGACATGTTTTTCTTAACCTATGTGGTTTCGTCGATCGCAAGAGGTTGGTTGGTCGACAATCGATATCTTAAAGTATATGAGCGAGTTGGGCTTTTCTTATCTATAATATGTCATGGTAGTTCCAATAGAGACTTGTGCGAGGGATTTCACCATTCGGGACAAACTATTAGTTGGTATTTTAACTTAGTTCGAAAGCAATTCGAAAGCTTGCAAAGGAGGTTATTATACTACCTTTCTTTGATGTTGTCCCACAGGAGATTCTTATGGATCCAAAGCATAAACCTTACTTTAAGGTATGATTATACTTTTTTTGCACCATTGGCTTAATTTTGTTGATAATCTTGTTTAACTTTGGCCTTTGATAATTGGGATAGGGGTGCATAGGCTCTATTAATGGCACCCATATTGATGCGAGAGTACTGCTGCTTTAAAAGAACCGTTTTAGAGGTAGGAAGGGAACTACCACTCAAAACGTATTGTGTGTGTGTTCGTTTGATATGAGATTTACATTTGTGTATGCTGGTTGGGAAGGATCTCGCTAACGATTGTCGAGTGCTTGCGGCGGCACTCGAGGATCCCGCACTACAATTTCCTCCACCCCCCTCTAGGTAGTTGGTTGCTCTAAAATGAGTAATTGCCCTTATCGTTTTTTGTAATCGCGTATCATGATAAATGTATGAATACTTTGTTGGTAGGTAAATACTATGTGGTAGATTTTGGTTATGCATCAACTTCAGGATTTTTAACACCTTTTAAAGGTGATCGGTATCATATAAATGATTTCGGACGAAATGCGAGACCTACAATAAGGGAGCTTTTCAACTATAGACATTCTTCACTTAGGAATGTCATTGACGAGTCCTTCGCGGCTTTGAAGACTCGCTTTTTAGTTTTGAGATGCATGCCTCCATTTTCGGTTAGAAAGCAGGCACATATTGTAATAGCATGTTGTGCTATTCATAATTACATCCGTGATCAAGACAAGAGGGATAGAAACTTTTTGAATATAGAGATCCCGAGTATGTTTATGAACCTACGGATGATAAGGTTACTGACGATATTATATCGACCGAGGAGGGAACCGAGATGAGCATTCTTAAAAACGTATTGCCAATAAAATGGCAAGGGATCATGGTATGGATGAGATTCCATGATTTTGGATTTTTAACATTTGTATTGTATTTCTATTATTAGTATTTGAGGATTTCGTAGGTCGCTCTTCTAATGTGATCTTCTATTTACCGAATACGGCTGTTTTGAGTTGGGAGCGTGAAATTTGTATTGCAACTACCAATTCAACAGCTTGTGTATATCCGCTTGATTATCAATATGGTTTCGGTGACTTCTTGTTTACCCTGGTTCTTGAACTTATGATTGATGCAACTAATGTTTTGCACATTCTTTGCTTTCTTCCATTTTCAACCTGTTCTATGGTGGATCAAGAAATGGATCAACATGTTGATTTGAACTCATTTCGGATTGCACGCTCTCACACGTTGTTCGCAACATTTTAGTGACAATCGATGGTTAAAGAATGATTGTGAATTTACATACCTTGAAAAATTCTTGCAAGGTTTATGACCAAATGCCTGAGCGAGGTGGGTCATTTCTATGGGAAGTTTGTGCAAATGGTGGTGGTTACTACCACTATGTTCTTGGTTGCCCTCCAACTGCCGAGGCCTTGTTTATTGGTCTACCCCAGCTGTAGGAAAAGATCAACAGGTGCAAGGATTTCTACGCCTGGTGGACCAAATGAGGCTCTTGTAGTTGTTTATGTCCTTGGAAGCTTTGGTTGTGTCCTTATTATAAAGTGTTCTTTGCAACCTTTTCGTTCAGTGAATCAACCTTTGGGTTATATTCCTGGATTAAGTTAGTGCGTACTTTTGCATTACAAACGCTTATTTGAGTTAGCTACTAATGTTCAGTCATAATTTTTTTACCAACGGATGTATGAACTTCAAAACGGGTGTGACCAACTTGTCACCGCAATTCTATATTTGGCCGTGATTCCAAGTTCCAACCTCTCCCTCTATTGCGATTCTGGAATATTTTTGGCTATAACTTTGATCATGGATCTGTTCTTACTCGTTCGCGAAGAGGAGGCCTTTGATTCGCAATTGCCATTCTCGGTCTTCACCAGCAAATATTTTGTGGCGAAACCAGTAGTTTGACAATAATTTTTGTATGACATAGCAAACACAAGAAATACATGTTATTAGCTAACGACATCTTGCTTGCTTGCCGCCTATATATGTTTTTTTTGGGACGCATGAAGATGGATGTACCCGAAAACATCGAGGGAAGATGACAAGAAGAAAATACGGATGTTTAATTCAATTTTCTCCGTAAAATTGGTCTTCAATAATTAAATGACAAATTATACATAAATTCGTCATATATTGCACTTTACTTTTCTCGAATAACATGCATTTTAGGTTAAGATCAATAATTTTTGTAAAAGAATTTTGAGCTAATAATATTTCCGAAGTAAAAATTTTTAGCCATTATCAAACGAATTTCTATTTAGAATAGAAATTTTTTACAGGTTATCAAACGCATTTTTCTGTCGAAATCAACTTTTGGAGCGAAATAGAAAAATCAACCTCTTGCGGAGAAGAGAAATCAACTTCTTTCGGAGTGGGAAGTGTTATCATGCGCGTCCTAAGAGGGTATCTTAGGGTGTGTTTGTTTCCGGCAAAGCTATTTTAGGAAAATGCTTTTAGATTTTTTACCGATTATCACAACTCTTTTCCGATGAGCGAAACCCTCAAGCCTAAAACCCTACTGCACAACTATGATCTTTACTCTCTCTTTTTTCCCCTTTTACTAATCTTCAAAACTACGGTCATAATTTCTCATCTTTTCTTTTGAAATCATTTTACTGATATGCAGAATAATGACCGTTATTGTTTGTCGTTGTCTTTTGCGTTTAAATTTGTTGAGCGATTAACATTCATTACGAACACGTAAATATAACTGATTTGGACTTGTAGTTTCTATTAAGAATATGTAAAAAGGTTGTGTCTTTACTTTGTGAATTTTTAGGCTATCTATTCTTACCGGTGAATAAGCATTGTAACACATTTTCTAGAACCGCGTCATGCTTAAGGCGTAGTTTAATATTTATATATTTCAACACTTCTCCTCACGCTTAGTGTGATCTTTTTGCCTAGTACTAAGTATGAAAATATTCATTGGAGAGGGAAATAGGAGCCTGGAAAGACTTGAACTCGGGATCTTCCGCTCCGATACCATGAAAGATTTGATGGGACGACAACCAAGCGTAAGGATGTGTTTAAATTTTTTTATGCTTATGGTTTTTGATAGAAGAAGACGTGGTTTAATATTTATATATTCCAACACTCCCCTCACGCTTAGTATGGTCTTTTGCCTAGTGTTAAGCGTAGACATATTCATTAGGGAGGCAAATAGGAGTCTAGAAAGGTTTGAACTCATGACTTCTTGCTTCGATATCATGAAAGATTTGATGCGACCACAAACAACTATTCTAAAAGTTTAAGCTGATAGAAGAATGAGTTGTTTAATATTTATATATTTCAAAGCACGCCATCGTGGAAACCAGGCACAAGAAATCAATTCATTTTCTAGGAAAACTATTTGTCGGGAAAATTCTTTTCAACAATAAATAATTTTTAGCAAAATAACCGAACCTTTATTCTATATTATGGAGAATTGACGTGGTGCTTGCATTCCGAAGTCCACGTGTCTATGCCGTTATTCATTTATGACAAGATTGATGCAATCTTTCTTGATAAAAAAGCAGACAAATAACAAAGGTCAATGGAAAATCAACATGAACTATGAATCTCATATACAATTACCCACGGCTCATGTCATGTCTGAAGTTGAGTTGTCCAAGAAGACGTACGAAATCGAAACGATCTCGAATATTTCTTGCTCAAATGCACAATCCAAACATTGATTAAAAAAAGACAGTCAACTCTAGCCTCCATCTGATCATCGCCCATAGTTAGGTTAACAATGGAACTAAAACCAAACTAGGCAATTAAGAACTATCTGGTCCTTATTAAAATAACGTCTTAGGGTATGCTTGATTCACAAAAACTCAAAATTTTGAGTAACATTTTTTTGACAAATAAACTCTTGTATCTCTTATAAAAATGAATGAATGGAAAATATTTTAATCGCCCATAAAAATAGTTAGACATAAATTGTTATCGATAATGAAATTATTTTTCAAAACTAATTTTCTAAGAGATATAACTAATAACAAATAATTTCTCGGAAAATGTTCTCCAAATTTTGAGTTTTTTTGAAAACAAATGCATCCTTAACTTACGTGTTGTTTCTGTTGCTAATCTGCGAGTATTTTAATATAGAGAGACGTTAATTAAGACAGATCTGTATTGTTTATAGATTAAGCCAAATAGTTAACTGGGGATATGCTGCGAATGATTCCAGGAGTTAATGCAAGAAGTGTTGACTACTTGTGCTCGAAGGCTAACAAAACGCTTTTGTCGATTTTCCTCTGGGGATCGAGACGAGAAATTTAATGGGCCCATGTGCAATGTGCGTTAGTTTCAGCACGAAAAACTAGTGGCATGTTGAAACATGTCAGTGCCTAAATGATCTGAAAAACGAAGCATATGATACTTAGAATAATTTCAAAATCCTTTCTGATAGATGTTACTCGAAAAGAGTGACGATCCATTTTACATTTTATAAGCTACATGGATGTATACTTTTTAATATTTTCAGATTAATCTATTATTAACAGAAGAATCGTAGCTATACACACCTGATTTTTTTTTTATATCAAATAAAACCTAATCTTGGTCTAATCTAGACATGGCCATTTGGCCCGTGGGCCCAGAACCGGCCCGTTGACCGGGCCCACGGTTCCAAGCCCGGAACCGGAACTCTTTCCTGGCCTCCGGTTTTCCTTTTTTTAACGGGTTGGAACCGCCCCGTAACCGGCGGTTCCGGGCGGTTCCAACCCGGTTTTTTTTTTTTTAAAAAGGTAAGGAAAACCGTGGGCCCGGTCAACGGGCCGGTCGAACCGAACCGACGGTTCTACCTTTTTCCGACCGGAATGTCGGAACCGATTAGACTCTAATCGCACCATTTTTTGAAATCACAATACGATATCTTCCAAATATGAAAGTATGAGTTTATGGACCATGATGAATTGAAGACGACGTGCTTGTCACTAGTGTATGAACACTGACTAGAGGCAAGCAACAATAGAAAATGGACCAATGGCAATGGACTCAATTATTATTAACGGTGATGGGAGGAGATCGCGCGTTCAAATATTCTCGAACCCTTTGTTTGGAGCATTAACGAATAAAATTTCTTGAGCTTATGTTAAAAAGGAATTAATATGAAAATAGGATTCTCGAGGCGCAGTAACTGTTAATTCTTATAAGCTCAAAAGAGGTTAAAAAAAATTAGTACAGATCGGTATGTGAAAGCATGCACCTATTCTGCCTAATGACTTCAACTTATGCACTTCTTTAACGACGTAAATATTTTCAAAAATTACATAGAGCTCGACATAATCTTTGAGCTCATCGTGCACTAAAATGCTATCCTGTTGGGAGGATGCAAAAGATCAAGACCTACTATGTTGCTCTTGATGCAATCATGATACAGACTAAACTACTTAAGTTATCCGAAAGATCAACGTCAAGCACATCAAGCATAGCCTGGTCATTCCGATCAAGTTAATTTAATGACATACGGTATATTGTCATCGGAAAATTTACTAGTTGACATCGAACTCATGACAAGTTTTAATGCATACTTGTCATCACCAACATCCTTCTTTATTTTTATAACTGTAGGCTTTCACATTCTAGAGAGTGTTATTTTATGGGCATTATTACAAGTACCCAGCATCATCTCGAAACCTATCTAAAATTTAGGATTTCAGGTTGAAGAAGAAGAGGCGGTTTTTGGTGAACTTATTTTAGTGTATAAATAATCAGATACACCGTATTAAATTTCCGAAAAAATTATTCAAATCGTCATAAACCTATTGTATGGTATATAATTCAATCATGAACTTTCAACTACGCTAACTTAGTCCTGAATATTTTGACGATTTGCTAATCAAAAACCTTTTAATTATGCCAATTTAATCGTAAATATTTTGACGATTTGTCAATTTAATCTTAAACTTTTTAAGGATTTGTCAATATAGTCCTTTCAGCAAATTTGAGTGGAAATCTCGACATGACGCATGTTAGCTTACACGGCACTATTGGCGCTAAGGTGGACCATTTTTGTAATTTTTTTACATTTCCTGAATTTTTTTCTTTTTTCTTTTTCTCTCCAAGTGGCCCTCCCACTGGCCTTGACAATGGAAAGAAAAAGAAAAGAAAAGGAAAGAAATATTAATTAAAAATCATAAAATATAAAAATAATTACAAAAAAATTTCATGTTATCGTCGGTTGTACCACGTGGGACGACTAGCGTCAAGCTAATGATTTCCGGTCAAAATAGGAAGGAATGACTCAATTGGCAAATTGTCAAATTATTTAGAATCGAATTGGCAAATCTTCAAAAATATTTAAGATTAAAGCAACGCAATTGAAAGGTTTTTGAACTCAACCGGCAAATCATCAAAATGTTTAGGACTAAATTAACATAATTGAAAGGTTTAAGATTAAATTGGCCACTATACAATAAGTTTAGTGCTTTTTGGACAATTATCCCTTATATTTCCTGTCCAGCAAAAGTGAAATGTTTAATTGTGAAGATGTATGGAAAATTCAAGGTGCCTCTAAATGTTATATTTATATATGCTTGCAGAAATTTTGGGTCTTTCAAATGTAAAAAAAAAAAAGCTCCAACGTTTAACTTTTCTAAGTAAATTAAAAAGGCGAAAATTCAATTCAAATAATAGCAAACTGAATGTTTTCCTTTCCTAGATTGTTGCAAGTTTGAAACTCATCATCAACGTATAATAAACTTGTCAAAAAGGATGACATATGTGCTAGGGGCAATCGATTCCATGATGGTTGATTCCCACCCTAAAACCGAGAACCGTCCACTACGGACCGGTTTTGCAAAATACAAATAGTGAACCATCCGCTCGTTTCATGAATCCACTCAAGAACCAAACCACCGATCCGGTCCGGCTTTCCAGTTATAGTCTTAATGAGCACCAACATCAATTAAAAAAAAAAAAAGGGAACGAGTCTCTAGCGGTTGAAGGAGGAAAATTTCAATATGGAAGATAACGATGGGGACAACGATTTAGTACCATTGCCAAATGAAAATTTTTCAATATAGCAAGATAACAAGCATTATAATATTTGCAAAAGTTATTCCAAAAGGCACAGATCCACTTTAGTGCAGCTATCTAACTAAGCCCAAACCAACGTGCCACAATCTCGCTATGCCACTGTAGTTATTCAATATTCCATACTTCATGAAGTAAGGCATACACAAAGTGATGCATTTAAATTAAAAGAATATGCATTTGTATTATATAAAATGATCGGTCCAGTTCGGTTGGTGGATGATTTCCACCATAAATCGGGAATCGCACCGGTACCTATCGGTTCCGGAAAATTGAAATTGGGAACTTGACCTTAGCTGCCAATTATCATCCAAAATCGCCGGTTGGGTCCGGTCTCGGCCCGGTTTGGGTGGATCACGATTTTTTTGCTCACCCCTAATATGTGTGATGCACTAGCTAGCTAATATCTTTCCGTTGCTTGTAATTAGTTATACACAAGAATGAGGGAAATAAACCTGTTTTCATTTTAGGCGAGCAAAATAACAAGATCGGGATCGGGAACCACCCGAACCGGATCAAATTAGCTGATTTTAGGCAACTTCGACTCAAATTTATTAGAAGCGATGAATATCGATCTGATTCTCAATTTTCGATGTGGACCCATCCATTCATAGAATTTTATGTTTCAAAATTCTAATTAAAGTGTTTCTTCGGGCCTTTCCTAATCCATAATTCAAGTAAAAAGGCGAGACTTTTTATTTGGAAGAAGTAGGGGAAAGAAAACGTGAGGAAAGCAGAGAAGCAAACAAGGAAAGTGAATCAAGATCACGAAACACGAGGAGATCCGTCCGTAGAATCTGTCCCTCTCGTTCTCCAACTCCTCATTCTTGAATCCAAAGATCAAACATAAAGAATTGCTACATGTGATTTGCGATGCTGCGCATTGAGGTCAGCAATAGGAGCTGGAAAAAGGATATTTTTTATGTCAAAAGTTATGCAGGGAGATTAATTTGATATCAAAAATTTTATTTGAATCATTTAAGTACCAATTTTTTGATAAAATAATCGTTTTAATACCAAATCCGATTTGATCCGTTGGAAAATTTAATGTGGCATTATTTTACTAATATTTTAAGTGGCGTGGCTTTGACTAGGTAAAAAAGGTAAAAGTTAAAAAAATGATATTAAAAATAAAAATACAAACTTAATTAGTTTACAAGAACAAATAAAAATTCTAAAATTTCAAAAAATACAAATTTTATTTAAAATAAACTAAAAAATCAATTAAAAATTAATAAAATAAAGCAAAAACTCAACAAAAAAAAAGTTGTAGAACAAGCGGCGAGGGCTTGGGCTTTCTCAAGTCCTCGCCGCCACCGCCTCTACTATCATTGGCAATGGTGGGGCAACGGAGGCAACGGTTGTGCCAGCCCTAGCCACATGGTAAGGTTTTTTCTTTTTAAAATTTTTTTTAAGTTTTTTGTTAAATTTAAAACCTATTTTTAATTTTATTTTAAATATAATTTGCATTTTAAAGGAATTTATTTTTAGCTAATTTTTAAATTTGAATTTGATTTATTTTAAAGTGTAGAAGTCCACATGGCAGACCACGTGAACTTATTATTAATTTTAAATGTCATTTTATATTTCAAAATTAATCATTAATGACACTTTGCAGTTTTGGCTAAAAAAATTTTGCCGAAGGCACCAAAGTGATCCTTTAGTCTCCGACTTAGCACTAAAGTGATCCGACGAAAATTTTTGGCACAAAAATGATCACCTTATGTAACTTTTGGCACTAAAAGTATCCTTTTCTTGGAGCAAACTTGATTTGTGATACTTAGTATGGAGAGCAAAGGACCTTCTGCTTCAAGGGCAGAGGACCTTTGAGCTCAGGATTTATTGTCACGTTCGAGTCATTTCATTAAGCAGTGCATTGCACTAGTTGGAACGTAACATCACTAAATAAAAAGAATGACATCTTAAGTCATTTGCTTATTGTTTCTTGTTTGAATTTGATGAGTTGCCTCTCATTTTCTTTGCTGTTGTTTGTCTTTCTTTCGCTATTTCTTGCCTTTTACTCAAATGGCCAATTCCATTAATCCACCCAAGAGTTGGACCGGATCGGTGATTCAATTTTCGGGTGGATTCAAAAATCAGCTGGCAGTTCCCGAATCTAGGGTGGGAACTAGCCCACCTTAGAACCGATCAATCCTAATTTCTGTTTGTGTCGTTATCTATAGGTATCTTTCTTTACTGGCTCTCATTAATGTCAACCTGCACAAATTTAGAACCATTTCTTTCTTTTGTATTCTTTAATGTCAGAGGCACATGGACAACCACTCGTGGTTGACTTAGATCGGCCCACATTTTCCATGCATCCTCTTTTTTATTTTTTTTTTCACCAGCTGTCTCCTTCAGAATATATTCCCTTTTGTTAATGGTTTCTAAGTATATTCTCACAATAATATCCCATAAAAAAAATACTGATTCCTAACAGTTTCTGTACATTGAAAAACAGGAGGGAAAGCCCGTCCTTCATGGATCCCGATAGGGAGACATGGAGCGGATCGTTCGCCCACAGCGAGAAAAAAGATATAGAAATATTAAAAATGCTTTTCTTTTTCTGTTTTACAGGATGAAAGTTTCGGTGCATTTATGATAGGATATTATTATTATTATTATGTGGTGATGACGGTATTTTTACGAGAGGCTGGTCATATTTTCTATCAAGGACGTCTTTTTAGACAAACTGTGTGTTATGTACACTTTCAAAAATCTAAGTATCAAAGCATAATTAAAGGCTAACTAGAAACGTGTAATAATGCCGGTATTTGTAGTGTACTCGGCATACCTAAGTTCCCGATCAGATAACATTAGAAAAGTGAACATTGATATACCAGTTGTAAAAAAGTTGAACGAAAGTGTAATCTGAATGGAAGTATTCTACATCAATATGGGAAAATCGAGAGGCATGAACCCTAAAAAAAATTAGAAGGAATTTGGTCTATTAAGGTAGCTGAAGTGGTAAATGAGGAAGATATGCACCCTCTAGGTCCAAACCGGAGACATAAAAATTGTGTTGATGTTGATGATGATGATGATTTTAATAATAAAAGGCAAAAGACATTCTAAGATACAATGTTGTCGAGTGTGAAAACTAGATTGAATGGTCAATTACTATGTATCAGAACACGACTTTAATTCCCAGCGGTCCCAAAAGGATATTGTTCTTACATGCATAGTTATGAGACCCGTATGGTGCACCACGCTTCCATTCAAATCCCTCGCCCAAGTCCCTAGACTAGCATGCGTGCGCTGGTCAAAAACCCATGTGACATATATTTATTGCACCAAGGATATGAGTATGTCTTTAAAAAAAGAGATATAAAAAGAGAAATTGCCTTATTGGGAAAAGGGAAGCTGATTTAGAGAACGATTGGCATTATGTAGAGGATAGCAATTCCGCTTGAGGAGTTAGGACCTTCTTTGAAGGCTTTTTTACCTTTCCCCATTTTTGCAACATTGGAGATGTTTTAAGTGTGCAATGATCTAGCAAGTTACATGAATAGTGACTAAATAGAAACCCTTTTCCAAGAATTTGAAAGCACAACAACTATACGGTGTATCGAGTATCTCGATAAATGTGGCAACACGTTAATCTCACATTATATGGGCCTAGGGAGAGAGCCGATCACCTGAAATTTGAGTAAAGACGCCAAAAGATTCTTATGTTGACTAATGTAGGAATTTGGTGCGCGTGAATCATGACCAATATAGATGGTCTAGGTAGTAGATATCAGAAGAGAAAAAAATGGAATTAGCTAACAAAAATGATCGAAACTGTCTTATTGATCGAATTACAGTCCATGTCATTGTGATTTATCAGGAGTTTCGGAATGCTCATTTTTTGCATACTATTGCTCATTAATTAAGAGTGACATCGGAAAAAAAACTTAGACCATGAGAGCCATCTCTTAAAATTTTATAAAACCCTTCTAGCATGGAGTGCTATATGTGGTGGTCACTTTTCAAATGAGATATAGCTTGTAGGTTGATACAACTTATTAAGTAAAGTTATGTTCCCAAATATTATTGACTAGAGTACTTACTCTTTTTTGGGAATTTAGCCTTACATAAATGGAGTCGATCGGGTCATTACTCGACGTACACTCATTGGTATTTTCCTTATGTCAATATTATAGAACAAACCCTTCCCCCTTTCTCTCTACTCAGTTATTTCATTTTCATAATGAAATAATCAGTATCAATGGGACAGTCTCTCCCACAGATTTCGATGTTTATTTCATTAGAAAACAGTTGTGCGAGTAGCGATTTTGGTAGAAGTTCATCTTTCAACATGCACGCCTCCTTTTCTTACTATTCCTTGGAATTGACAACTCGGGTCGATCATAATTTTTTCCAAAAAAAAAAAAAAAGGAATCTTGCAAACACGCAATTACATATAGTAGACAATGGAAGTACAAGGTCATACTCTTATTAACGTGACTTACTAGATATAATAGGCTAAACATGTGTAACTAACCGATGAAATTTGTAGTGGCAGTCCACGTATAGATTGAGCTCTTTACAAGAGTTCATTCAAACGCAGAAATGATAGTCAAAGTTTTCCACTAACTAGCACGATTATATTACGCCATAGTGATTTATGGCATTGTTATATACTTTTCCTAAACAGCAAACCCTAACAAGGACAAAAGGATAGATTTAAATCGGATCACAAAGGAATAGAAAGAGAGTAGAGGAGGAGCAGCCCCTCTATGATAGCCCCTATTATTGAGCAAGGAAACAAAAAGGGCAACAAGGTCCTTCTATCCACGTGATGACTTGGTGCTTTTGTAATCTAGCAAAAAGACAATGATTGAATATGTCGGTCGGCTTTCAATCCGGGTGGCTGCTTTTTGGGTCCAATTTCCCTGGCCCAGCTAACTTTCAAGTTTCTAGAGACCTTGCGAGGGAATAGTCCGCGGAAACCATGAAAAGTTGGAAAAATTTTAAATACAGATTTGAAGTCGCCCTCATTTTTCAAATAAAAAGTTAAAGTGTATTCTGTTTCAAATGAGGACTTGAAATAGACATTATTTTGAGAGAAATTTTCAAATAAGGACAGAACGCCTTCATTTTCTCAAATAAGGATTTGAAGGGAAGTACCTATATTTTCATAAATAAAGGATCAAGTAAATCTTATTTCAAATAAGGGTATGAAGTCACCATGAAATCTCAAACAAGGGCTTGATTTTAAGGGCATTTCGTCATTTCACTTTTTTTTTAAATTTTTTTAATTTTTTCCTTTTTTTAAAAACATAAAAAAATAAAAATAAAAAATACACACAGGCCCCTCCTTCTGTGGCCGGCGACCTTGCCAACTAGAGACAAGGGCCCGCTGGCCATCGCCAAAATCGGTAGAGGATTGGGCCCTCTCCCGGATCTAGGCGGGGTCAACAACCCCCGCCCGATCTTGGGCGAGGGTTGCCAACGCCCGCTCTAGTCGGGGTGGGGTCCAGCGACCCCAATCTTGGGCGAGGTCGTCGATGTTGGCTCTAGTCGGGCGAGGGCCTGCAACCCCCACCTAGTCCTGGGCAATGAACATTTCCCTCGGCTGTTCTAGCGAGGGCTCGCTGGCCCTCGCCGAGGCGCCGGCAACTCTTAAACTATTTTTTTAATTTAATGAATGGAAAAAGAAAAAGAAAATAAAAAAAGGGGAATTAATGAAAATGCCTTTTAAGCCAAGCCTTTTTTTAGACTAATATGGCCACTTTAAGCCCGTTATTTGAAATAACATTCACTTTAATCCTTTATATGAAAAAAATGAGAACACTTCGAGTTCTTATTTGAAATTTTTCTTATTTTAAATAAAGCGCTTAAAGTGGTCATATCACTCTAAAAAAAAGAGCCCGAACTCACTAGCCGAGGGACATTTTTGTCCTTTATGTTTTTTATTTTTTATTTTTCTTTGTTTTTCCTTTTTTAAAAAATTAAAAAAAGCTCAAAGTTTTTAAAATATATATATAGGCAGGCGGCTAGTATTTTTTTTTTTTTTTTTAACTTTTAGTTTGTTTTTTATTTAATTTAACTAAAAATTTAGTTAGCATTGTCTTTTAACGAAAATGCCCTTGACTAATAGGAATATTTAGCCCGCAAATGATCGACAAGTTGAGACCCTTGTTGAAACAATCATAACTATTTCATGCCTTTATATGAGAAAATAATGACTTGGCTCTTATTTCAAATATACATGATCACTTCACGCCCTTATTAAAAAAAAAATTTGGTACTTTTGATCCTTATTTGGGCTTTTCTCTATGGATGAGCAAAGGTTGCCATGGACTGAGGAAGATACCGAGTCTCATCTAAGACAACTAAATGCGGCCAAACTTACCGCGGAAGTTAGATGAATGCCATGATTACATTCAACGTATGACAACAAAATCATGTCTGACCAAATGCTTAACCATATAAAAGCGAAGCATTGATAACCCTAATCAGTCCACGTATGTTTGAATGGGGACCGTAGCTATCACGTGGCTATCACGTGGTTATTGGGAGGGGCACGTGGGACAGACATATCACGAAAGTGAAATTTCATTAGAGTCAAAAGAGAATAGATCCGTTTTTTGATGAGGAACATCCCGAGGCTTAGCTAATAGCTAGTTATGAACTGGGCATGCAAATACAACTCAAGCACCAGTGGAAGTTGTTTCTTTTCTTACATGTTTTCTTAAAAGTGAAGAGAAAGAAAACAGCTTCACATAATGTTATCATATTACGAAACGCGAAACAGGCCGATTCTAATTGGGTTGTCGGATCTGAATGGGGATCTGGTCCAGAATTCTTTTTCCTTTGTACACGTACAAATATTGTTGAGAGAGAGAGAGAGAGAGAGAGAGAGAGAGAGAGAGAGAGAGAGACATCTATAAAGAACCCAGTTGGATCTCTCCATGAAATAGGTGGAAAACTGGGTTACCTTCTGTAGAAAAGTTGCCACAAAACGAAGAGACGAGCGATCACAAACTCTCACAAGAGCACAGAACAGAGAGAGAGAAAGAGTTGCAGCAATGGGAAGGAATCCATGCTGCCCAAAAGAGGAAGGGTTGAACAGAGGGCCTTGGACTGCTCACGAAGACAAGATGCTCACGGACTACATCAAACTTCACGGAGAGGGGAAGTGGAGGAACATTTCCAGAAAAGCAGGTAAGCCTCAATACGAGTTCCTGATCTTCAGTTAAGCAGAGAGGCAGTGTTTGGGGTTTTGTTCGATGACGGTGATGCGTGGTCATTTGATCTTTGGTTGGGTCCTCATCATCTTCTTCCGTGCAGGTCTGAAGAGATGTGGGAAAAGTTGCAGACTGAGGTGGTTGAATTACTTGAGGCCTGACATCAAGAGAGGCAACATCACCAGCGATGAAGAAGACCTCATCATCAGGCTTCACAAACTCTTGGGCAACAGGTTGTTAATTCAGTCTTTCTTCATATTTGCCCTGCTTTAGTTCCCCTGAGCAATTCATGGGGGAGAGAAACTAGAAATTCTTCTTCTTGTTTGAGGTGGAATTTGCAATTAAATTTGTGTAATCGATAAGCGATTTGGTGAAGTCTTGTTGTATAATATAAAATAAAGCACATGGCCTTTCTTTCTTAATCATTAAATGCTTTCGGCAAATGCATTTCGGGTTAAAGTTGTATATATCTTTTTGGCTGATGCCTATTGTCTGCATATGTTCATGCATGCACGTGCACGGCATCACATCATCTTCATGAGGAGGACTGGTTAAGGACCCTTTTTCCTTAATTACAAAAAATGGATAATTAATGACACAAAAAGTTAATTATCTGTGTAGATGGTCTCTCATTGCGGGAAGACTTCCAGGGCGAACAGACAATGAAATCAAAAACTACTGGAACTCCAAATTAGCCAAGAGGGAACATGGAGGGAAGAAGCCAAACCCCTACAAAACTGAGAAGACCAAACCGATCACCGCCTTCGCAGTGATGCAGGACGAGACTCAGAACCTGGTGCTAGTCGGAGACTCCGTGCTTCGCAACACGGGAATCGTTGCCCCGGCACCACCGCCAGCAAATGGCGAGACGGCAAAGTGCAGGCAACTGTTGGAATACGAGCCCAGTAACGTCTCATCGCCCGCTTCCATGTTTAGAGAAGAGCCGAACTTGGAGCCGCTCATGGTGGACTGCACTGTGGGGGAGCTGGACCTCCCGCAGATTCTTGATGGTTCTGAGTTTAGGTTCAATGAGTTTGAAAACATTTCTCCAGTGATGAACGCATTTGAGAACGAGGGAATGAGCGAGGACAACAGCGCTGGAGGTGCTTCCCCTGGACAGGCGCATCACTGGTTGTACGAAGGATTGGAGATGCATAATTGGATCGCTGACCTCGCCGAGATGAGGTCGGGTTTGGGATCTCTCGAATCGATCCTACACGATGCCGAAGACTGGATCCTGTAGATTAAAACGCTTCGTTTTTTGCGAGAATAATTTGAGTTTCTGAAAGCGAGGGTCTCTCAGAGTATGCATCAATTCAATGTATACGTAAAATTAACCATTGTATTGTACATCACGGCTCGGGAAGATCTCAATTGTTTTGTACATCACATGTCCCTCCACGTTCAGAGTCAACCTTGGCCATAAAGAGAAGTCTCTGCGGACCAGACACGTGGGCATACATTTCTTGCTCTCATGGGTTTTACCCTTTTGGAATTTCGTAATAGGTGTACGGATTTTTGTGCGTAGGTACTTGGTAAATGAGTTGAGTAGTAAATAGAAGAACGATTTTTGATTTGTTAATCTCAATGTACACTTCGTTGAGATGATTTCCATTAAACCGTAAGGAAACAACACAACAGGGAAAATAATTAATGAAAAGATCCCTATATTACAAGAATTGTCAATCTTTTTTTTTAATTAAAAAAAAAAAAAAAACCTAAATTTTAGTATCTTCAAGAATTTTGATTCTTCTCCCTTAATTTGATAAATCAATACCTTTAAGTAGTTTGTAAAACATTATAGTGAAAATGGAATTAAGACAGAAAACGTTCATAAAATTTGATCGGCTTAACTTACGTTTAAGGAGAGAGGTGAGTAAAAATTCCACTATTTTATACGGAACTTTTGCTAAATTTCAGTTCTTTTCTAAGACGATAAAGCTTATTTCCGGTAGGCGCCCATGTAATACTTGAAGTATACTCAACTCCAATCGGGCTTCATTGAAAAATCGTTATCAATTTGTATAAAGCCATCAAGACGCAACAAGATGATGGCCACAATTGATAAAAACACCGTCATGTAGAGGTGTTGATTTACCCTAAGAATAGATCCTTATGCTGGACAAAAATATTTAAATGACTTAAGTCGCTCCATCCCATTCACGGCATCATTTCTTATGACAAGAAAGTCTGTCTTATACCGTCACGATATACTATTAAATGGGCTCGTCAAGAAGAGTACTCAAGTTCGAGAAGACTTCAACTAGCTCAACTCCTGAAGTAGTTCAACAACCAAACCATTCCATTTTAGTCCCAAGTTTCGAGTTTAAGCTTGCACTGTAGTTTTTCTTGGTGTTGTTTTTGTGAGTGAACAAGTTCATTCTTTCCTTTGTTTTCGAGATTTGGGACACAATTTGATGTTTAGGCTATTAACTTGATCAAAATTGGCATCCTCTAATTCTAGGAGGCAAAGTTACATCATCAATCTACCCATTGCACAGGTCACCATGTTACAACAACGGAGTTTGGGAGGCCCAAAGTTTATTCATCACTGTGTTCTGCACACTATGCACATAGGCGTCCTCTGCCGCTGTCTCTACAAAAACTTTGTCCGAGCCAGACGACCCCCACCAACCATCGCATCACAGTCCCGCCCCCACCGAGCATTGAGACAGGACAACAGCGCGATAGGTGAAGGGAGCAACATGCTATACCGGTCAAGCGAACCAAGACGAGGCACGGCAGCGGCCGAGGCAAAGGGAGGGAGGGAGGGAAGGAGAGGCGTACATTAGGGAGGGATGGAAGCAGAGGTGTACATTAAGTACAATTGTTAGTATAAGGCGCACATTCGACAAGAATGCGAGTGTTGGTATAAATAGCTAGGGAAGAAAAGTGCTCGGTCTATCATCCATCCTTAGACCGATCAAAATGCTAATTTGGTCATCGATCATGACACCGCCATGACAACCATCAGTCGGTCACCGAAAACTATCAAAAAAATCATAAATTTATTGCAATTGTGTCAATTTACTCCGACACATTTCAATTATGCAATTTAGTCATAAATATTTTGACTATTTGTCAATATAGTCATAAATCTTTTGACAAATTGCCAATTTAATCCTTCCGGCCAATTTAAGCAATAAAAAGCTTACATGGTGGTTTAGTCAAGTGTTAGCTGTCTTATATGATACCCTCCGATGATGTGGATGATTTTTAATTTCTAGAATTGTTAATATTTTTTGCTTTTTTGCTCCTCGCCGGTGGCCAACAAGGGCCGCGCAATGCCCTCTCCTAGTCCAAGTGAGAGTAGCCGGTCCTCACTTGTGGCCGGCGACCTCACCGACCAAGAGCTGGAAAAAAAAAGGAAAAGAAAAGAAGATAGAAGAAATTTAAAAAAATTTGAAAGCTAAAAAAATTAAAAATTTGCAAGAATCATCCATGTCAACACCGCCATGCCACGTAAAACACTAAAAATTTGCAAGAATCATCCATATCAACACCGATGTGAGGCGTAGGACGTCCGAGCCTAGCCGGACTTCCACATCACCATTTTCCGGCCAATTGGCTAAATAGACAAATCGTCAAAAAGTTTATGACTAAATTGGCATAATTGAAAGGTTTATGACTAAATTGGTAAATCGTCAAAAGTTTTAAGACGTCAAATTAAAAGGTTTTAGAGTTGAATTGGCATAACTTTAATAGATTTACGAATTTTTTTTTATAATTTTCTAGTTGACTGCCTAACGCGCACGTTGTAATTAATACTCTCCAGACTTTCTTACATTTTTCTATGCTTTAAATTAGGAACACAGTTCTTCTCTCAAAGATTACTGATAATGTCCTCATCAGTCCTGTCCTTTTCATTATATTTACGTCGACATCTCACTTTAAGAAAGGGTCTACCCTAGCTAGAAAATATATAGCTGGTATGCTTCATTTAGATATTCGCTCCAATGTCACCACAATATACCGTAACAGAGACAACCTTTTTCATTTTCATTCTCTGATTATAGCTTAAGTAAAGATGTACTTATGAGCAAAAGGCCAAATTATCATACCAGATACCTGAAGTCTTTCAACTTATTATTGCATATAGTACTTTGAATGTGGTTGAACAGCATTTGCACCTATATGACTAGATGTACGTAGTATTTGGGCCACAAAATATACAAAGAGCTAACTTTAGGTACATAGTATGAGTCATTGGTAGATTCGTGGATGAAAGCAATAACAGGAAAATTATCCACAAAGTCCTACACCTATTGTCAAATCGTCAAAGTGTTTGGGATTAAATTGCAAACAATCAAAAGGTTTAGGACTAAATTGGCAAATCATAGCATAATTGAAAGGTTTAAAATGAATTGATCGTCGTATAATAGATTGAGGACTTTTTGGACAATTATCCCTAGCGATAGTATTTCTTATTTAGATCATTCAAAATATCAATGAGTATGCTTTGTTTTGTCAAAACTAATAAATCTGGGAAAAATTGTCAAAAAAGTTCTAAACCTTTCACCCTTTTGCCAATTCAATCATAAATCCTTTAAGTTTGTTGATTTTGACCTAAACCTTTTCACCTTTTGCCGACTTAGTTCTATTGACCGAAAATCTTTGAGGTGGACACCGGCGTCTTACGTAACATACCGGCGGCACTAACGTGGACAAATTTTAATAATCTTATAAAAAAATTAGAATTTTTTATTTTACTTTTGTTTCTAGCTTTAGAGGCCGACGGCCCCAGCTAAATTAGGGTCGGCGGGGATCACCAACCCCTAGGCAAGGGCCATTGGGGCCGCGATGCCCTCACCCGCGATCGTGAGAGCTTCTCGGCCCTCGCCCGGGGGTCCAACGGGGGTTGCCGAACCCAGTAGGACCTAGCCTAGGGGGGTCAGTGACCCCGCCAACCCTAAATCGATAGGGCCTTGACCTTTGAAGCAAAAAAAAGTAAAAAAAACTTGAAATTTTTTTAAAAAATTATTAACATTTGTCCTCGTTAGCGCATTATTGCCACATCAAGAATTTCCGGTCAATAGACTGAACCGAAAAATTTAAAAGGTTTAGGATTGGATTGACAAAAGTGAGAAAGGTTTAGGACTTTTTTTTCCTAACAATTTTGCCAATAAATTTGATAATAATTTAACTTTTGGGGTTAGAATTTAATAAGGTGAAAATCAGTAGAAAGGACTCTATAGATCATGGGGGTTACTAGGAGGGCTGAAGTTTCAACCAAGACGAAAAGGAAAAGGCAAAGGGGAAAGAAGAAAAGTTGCAAGGGCCACTCGTTCCGCGGAATGGTGGCGGCTCTCTGGCTATAAGCTATAGAGACTATGCCATTACGTTCTCTGAAATGGTCCGCGAACCGTAGTCTTTCCTGAGTCCTACGCATGTGCAAGGCCTTGAATAAGGTCAAGATTGAAGGGTGGTAAACGACAAAGGGGAACAATAATTCAAGATCAAATTCAATGCATCGACTCCAGCAAACTACGTGGTTACGAACCGGGGTAAATCCATAAACTTAGATGCTTTTATTTTTTATTTTATTTTATTTTTGACAAAACGACACAAATAATCTCTAAACTTTAATTCGATGTGTAACGTGATTCCCGAATTTTTAATTTGATCAATATGATCCATTAACTTAATTTCAATATATAATGTAATCCCCGAATTTTAATTTGTTCAATGTGGTCCCTCGAACTTTTGAAACACATTTAGGGATCATATTGATCAAATTAAAAGCTTCATGGATCACATTATATATTAGATCAAAATTCATGGACTATTGTATCACAATCCATATTTTTTTTTATAGGAAATTTAGATTGTTAAGAGAAACCCAGCTCCTAAATCCGTGCTTCGACTCAAAACTTTCCGGAGGCTCGCGGCCGAAGGTGTGGATAAACCTAGCTGCTGTCAAAATCTCCTACCTTAGGGACGAAAAAACCTAGGTAATTAAGGCAATTTCGGTCTGTTTGTTCAATTAGATTATTGCTCGTCCAGTGAAAAACAAAGTTGCCAGAGTCAAAAGGTCCAAAATTTTACCTGCCAAATCTAGGATTTTTTTTTTTATCTCCAACCCAAAAAAAAAAAAGTCTAGGGTTTCGCCAAAATTGAAATGTCCGCGAATTCAAGAACCTAACCCAAGAATTTTCAATAGTTATTGTTGGATTCCAACACTAGGGTCGTGCTAGACAGCAAGATCCTCGCACGGCACGTCGACTACCAAACCCAATAGCAGTTGACGATTTCATATTCATATATCAACTATCAAAAGCCACGTGCTTTCATTTTTTTCTTCCTCTTCTTCTTCCTCATTTATTTTCCGCACGATTTTCTCCCGCAATCTCCTCCTAAGAAACATCAACGTGAACAACGCCATGATTCGAGAATCAATCCCTTCTTTTGGCGTGACGAGACAAAGAAAACGATGATTTTCGAGGAACTCCACGCCATTCTTGGCTTATGTTATTTCTGACAACCAATCATATTGTAAGATTCGGGCGTACTCACTCATCGATTTGGAACATGAACGGGATGCAATAATTCCACTGTCGTTATCTCATTTGCTGTCGAAGTGCTATGCGACAAATCATGCCTGGCGACTTTAGAAAATATCTGCCAAATCGACAGTAAATTTTTCTAAACAATTCGAAAATTTTGTAGTTGAGAATAAGCATCCGTTTAAATAGATGATACAAATGTCTTTTCTTAGGGTTGTCCTATTATTGATACATAGGACTCTTTTTGTACGGGTATTCTCTTCCCTATTATTGATACCTAGGAACTCTTATTTTTACGGGTATTATTGATACGTAGGAACTTCTTTAATACAAAAGAAAACACTTGCAACTATTAGGCACCAAAATGACGTGATTCGTGTACTCGAGGCATGATAAAGAGCAAACAAAACATAGTAGGTAACGACATCGAGTTAAATGTTCTATTATATAAGTTGCTCAAAATGATTAATATCATGTTAAAATTAGGATTTTATAAAATGAGAGTTGCCTCTAAATTGTGCCGCCTGTTAGTATAAATTGCTAGAATTGGACTCTCCTCGTTGCGAGAAAAGGTTTCAACGTTTTCTCCGCAAATGCAGCAAAGTATGCACAAATATTCACGCGACCCGGATAAATGTCTTGCTATTTATAGTACACTTTACCTCTAATATCTCCGGTCAATATACATTTCTGCGTTTTTCAATGTAATGGGAAAATACGAGAGCCCTTTTGATTGGTGGCACATATTAGGCCTAAAAATCCAGACTTTTTGCCTTGTGTCAACTCGGACTTTTGGCCAATATTCATGCAGACCTACTAGTAAACGAATTTGGGGGTGAAGACGCTAGTATCACAAATTTGGAATTCAACTCTAGCACTCTGCAAAAAAATAGAGCAAAAATCAGGGGAGTTAAAAATAGGACATACCCTCTCAAAAAAAAAAAAATAAAACTCAAACTTTGGAAGCATAAGAACATCCAAGCCCTTGATGAAAATAAATGGATTTAGCACCAACCGGATAAGCTCTCTAAGAGCATCAAGTGCCTAGAATTATAAAAGAAAAAATCGTTCAATTATCGAAAAAAATTAAATGTTAATCACATCACAAGACAGAGGGACGCATCTGATTGGTTCTTTCTATTTTTTCAACCTTTTTGTTTTTGTGTTTTGTCTCCTCCACATCCTTGGAAGTCAGTGAATTTAGTAACCATTTATGACCTTCACTCTGCAACTCCACGTTTCATGCCCCGTCACCTCATAACTATCCAAGATCTGAAGAAGACAATAAAAATAAATGCGACAGTCCAAGTGGTTCTTCCAACATTTTATCGACCGTCAACCATCAATGCGCCCTCCCAACTGTACAGGTAACTTTTGTGATCTTGCCATTAATGTTCTACCGATTAAGCTAACCTAGGGGTCGTCGGCCGGAGAGACTGGGTTGGAAAATGAATGGCGCTTGCGCTGTGGCCATTCCCATATTCCTCGGCGGATTGATCTTATTTTCTCCGTGAAATTTTATAAAATTACTGTCAATTATTTTAAAAACTTTAAGTTGATTTATTATTTAAACATTCAAACACTTCTCCCTTGCGCAGAAAAAGCCTTGAACTCAAGACCTCTTATTTTAATATCGTGAAAAACATCTCGAGACCCTACCTATTGTTCTAAATATTTAAGTTATTTGATGATGGTATTATTTAACAGTTAAATATTCTACCACTCTCCTCGTGAATTCATATGAGCATCTTTTTTCCAGACATGATAAGATGATTCTCGCATTTTTATGTCCTTGTTGTGCACGAGTTCATTACTGAATTTTTTATTTTTTACATTTTACATTTTTCATGTCTTCAAATAATATACTTGTCAGCTATCTCATAATTGGCATTATTTGAGTTTACAGATACGCGGTCGACAAAATTTGTTTCTTTCACTTGTTAAAAAAATGGTTAGCAAGCATTTTTTTTCTTATAAATAATCGATTATATCATTTACAAAAATAAATTAATCAAAGACATTTTCATTGTTTATAAATTATTATCAACGATGAAAATATTTTTTATTAACTAATCACTTTAAATAATTATTTTTAAGATATTATTTTTTAATATCGTCTCTATTTTCATGAAAAGAATGGAGCCATAAGTTTTTTTTTTTTGCAGGGCAAGGTGTCCCATCCAATTGGCCCATCACCTGTTTACGTCTATATTTATTCACTCGTCTTCGTCTTCTGGTGTGAATTAAATTGCCAGAAGATACGAAGAGCGAGTGAGTTATGAACTACGGATATAAATGTATGTGCATATTTGTATATGAATGGAGGAGTCCTGGACAGGTGAAAGAGGCGTAAAATCATTGCAGCATTGTTGGGGGAAGAAAGAGATGGTTGGATCTACAACTGACAAACTTTTACCAGACGTTTGGTTAAAATTTGCTAGCTGCCGGATTAATTACCGCCATTATTATTCAAAGGACAAAGTTCGAATCGCCATCATCATTTCACCTCAATCCTCTTGCTAATGTCCAAAAATCTCGACCCGACATCGTTTTGATATGCCAATGGAGAAGGACCTGCCTTAAACTAAAAAGGTAGTTGGGCTGTGCTCCACCGCCCAAGAAAATAAAGAAAAGAAAACCCATGATTCAATGCAGCGTCTGTTAATTTTTTGCATTGCGTTTTCCCAAGGCGAACATAAACTACGACGATGCCCTTGATGGGCGCGATCGAGCATAGAATGACAACATATTCATATGGATAAGAGAGAAACGTGTCCGAAACCGAGATCGGTGCGCCCGAACGCAGCGCTAGGGTTTCTGGGGAACTCTTGAAATCCATCGATTGGTGATCCGGGTTTCATGTTATCTTGACCAAAAACTCATGACTGCCCCCCAGGGAAATGCCTTGATCTTCGGACACCAAAAGGGTACTAAAATATAGAGCATCGGTCCGATGTTCTGGCATTTCTTGCTGACCACTTGCCCATGTAATCAGCTCGGGGAAGAAGCTTCCTTGCCATCTTCCTGTATCGCAACTGAGTTCTTGTCTTTTTTTTTTTTTCCCTTCTTTTTCCCCTTTGCATTCTTGGTTTGAGTAGGGGGCGAACTGTAGAGGAGAACAAGAAGAGGGTTAGGGTTAATAATAGTTTGACAGTGTACAGCAAAAGAAACTAAAAGATAACACTCGGTAGCAATTTGACCACGCCTGCCCTAGCCATCGGGTGGGTACGGGTCCATAATACACCCATCAATCCCATCCTACAAAACTAGCCCCACATTTTCGGTAACACATTTGTAAAATAAAAATTTTATATTTATTGCACGGATATCAATTCAATCATAAATATTTTAATTTTATTAAAATAATCATAATTTTTTTGACAATTTACGTGAACACTAGCCGTATCACATGGCACGGGACGATCAACATCGACGTAGATAATTTTTTCATTTTTTTTTCATTAAATCGAACTTTTGGTACAATATACGGTTGCATTTTAAAAAACGGGGGAAATTAACAGACACCATTATGGGCGAAAATGATTTTTTGGCTTCTTGTATATGATCGGTTATTTTGGATTCCCTAGAGAATCCAAAGTCATGAGTGTTATACGATTTAATATTGACAATCTGAGTAAAATTCCGTTCTTCATCGCTAGTGGGACCTAATTATATCGCCGCAAAAAGGCCAAACAAAAAAAAAAATCGACAAGTCTTAAGTACAACGAAAGTAGGTGTTGGCTTGTTGAAATAAATGTGAGAGTCGACGATGCAAATTGGAGGTCGCAGGAAATCCAAGATCTTGTACAAACCAAAAGAAAGAGGAGACCAAGTTTTGTCAAGTCAACAGGAGCAAGTAGGATTCCCCAAGCATATATTATCTCGCTAATTGTTGGAAGGGCGTTGACAAAGGCTCTCTTTCGTTGGACTTACGTGCGTGTAGTCTGAGAATTCAATAAGGACGACCCACCCAAAAAGTTTTGGCAAGAGAAAATGATTTATTTGACAAAGACCAAATGCCAGATCCACGAAAGCAGGACACGGTAAATCTCAAACACGTTACCGTGAAGTAGATCATCAAATGGTGAATCAAGTCCAAAATGGCCTATCTAAATAGATTCATTTAATTTGTTTTGATCCATTTCCACGCAATGCAAATTTAATGACTCACGCTCGACTCAATCCATATCCATGTTAATAAAACATATTCATATTCGATAAAGAAATGGATTTATGATCCATTTTGACAAGTTTGCTATGAAAGCACGGGTTCTCAAGAAAATCAATTAGCACGTTCTCGTTCACACTAGCTATAAGCCAAGATTTCGACACGTAATGAATCAAATGACACTCTCCAATGAATTTACCTAGAGAAATCTGCAGCTGCTTAGAGAGAGAGAGAGGGAGATGGAGAGGGAGAGGGAGAGAATATGTATTAGTTATGTGTATGCAGAGCCCAAAGCATGCATGCACACGAGACTAAAGACAAGTTTGACTATCCTATAATCCCACTAGGAGAAAATATCGTTAGTTACACTTAACTCAGTTCAGAGCTGATCCATCCATTCATCTCTCTGTCTGTCTCTCTCTCTCTCTCTCTCTCTCTCTCTCTCTCTCTCTCTCTCTCTCTGTATATATGGGTATTATGCAGGGCTTGGATGTCACCATGCCCAAACAAATATAACCCTCCAATAGGAACTTGTTCCTCTTCCACTTTCCCAGGGAAACAAAAAGAAACCTAAAACCTTTCCCGAGTGAGCTTTTAGTGGAGACACGCCCAAGAAAAGAGAAAGCAAAAGAGCTTTCCAAGTCCTCCATTATCAAGAGAAGGAAGAAAGGAAGGGAAAAAAAAATGGGAAGAAGCCCTTGTTGCACCAAGGAGGGACTGAACAGAGGGGCCTGGACAGCTCTCGAGGACCAGATCCTCACAGATTACATCATAGCTCGCGGTGAAGGCAAGTGGAGGAACATCCCTAGGGAATCCGGTGAGCGAAAGCTTCTCTCTCTTTTTCCCGGTTTTTTTCTGGGTTTGTTGAGCGAGAGCAGAATGAAAGTTTTCTGTGCGATTTTTCTGAAAGATAATCTGTTGTTTCTTGCTTGTGTTCTAGGGCTGAAGAGATGTGGGAAGAGTTGCAGGCTGAGATGGCTGAATTACCTGAGGCCTGACATCAAGAGAGGCAACATCGCTCCTGAGGAAGAAGACCTCATCATCAGGCTTCACAAGCTTCTTGGCAACAGGTTCTTCCACCAATACTCTTTCTCGTTAAAGAAAAAGCAAGCACACACTTAAGTGAGTCCAGAAAAAGAGACTGTTAATGAAGAAAATCCAATGAAAAAATCATTGCGAGACCCACTTTTTTATGATCACTGCCTCAACTTCATGGGGACTTGATCCCTTTCAAAAGTTTTTGGATCCTCTTCAAGTCTTTTACTTCTTTCTCAAAGAATAAAAAGTTAAACTTTCCATGAGCGATGATTATTATATGTATCCTTTTCTTTTACCAAGCACAAAAGACAAGACGAAACTTGGATCCGATAGGGAAAGTGCACCGGGATTCTTTAGGTTTTCGTCTTTTACTCCAAGCATTTGACAATAAAATAACAGCACAGAAGTTGAACAGAAGTGAGGTTATGGCACATGAACACGAGTCTTACTAAGAGTACTTTCAATGATGCTCAAAGCAAAATAAGCTCAAAGCTTAATGTTCGATTTCCTTATAATGATGCTGATCGTTGCTGGTTAACATTGTAGATGGTCTTTGATTGCCGGAAGACTTCCAGGGCGAACAGACAATGAAATCAAGAACTACTGGAACACCACCTTAGGAAAGAGGGTGAAAGGAGAAGAATCAAAGCAACCAAAGAAGGATGAGATGAAAAAGCCCAAGACTAGACAACCCAGCAAAAACCCGACACCAACATCGGCATCTAACATCGCCCCGACCACTGTTCAGCCCCAACAGGCAAAGTGCAACAAGATAATTGCCTATCCAGAGCTGCAGCCAGAAGCATCGGCGACAGATTTATCCTCCGTTCAAGATCTGGCTGGGGATCACGCATATGCGGTGCCGAAATCCGGCGAGGGATCGCCATCGATCGTATCGGAAGAAGAGGACTTCGGGAATATGCCGATGGACTTCAGTCTGAGCGAGCTCTTGCCGTCTGATGTGCCTGAGTCCGAGTTCTGGAAGCTGTGCCAGTTTGATGAGCCACTCGTCTTCTCAGAAGAGATGATGAAGGGTTGGGCCATTGAGGGTGGCTTCTGATCCAAAGCATGACTGATTTAAAAGTTCGAATCTTACTTGCCTTTTTAATTGAATCTCTTAACCATTTTGTGCTAGAGTGACTTAATTCCGGGGTTGAACCCATTAAAGAACTAATGCTCAAGTTTGACTGGTCCTCGAGTCATTAACGCCTCTGGTCTTCGATCAGCCAGCGTTATGGAGAAGTGTCTGACTAGCTAGGCGTTTATTTTTGTGTTTCTTTTCTTGTCCAAAGCATTGGTGTTTATATTGTGGCAATAAGTGACGATCTAAATCTGAATAAATCGATGTATATCATCATCTTTGCAATTTATAGCAAGAGCGAGGAGGTGAAGAGATCGACTCATTCAAACTCCCAAAAAACCACGAATATGACGCCATTCGAAAAAAAAGAAAAAATACTGGGATTAACAACTTCGTCCGTTTCATAAAAAATGAATCATTAAGAAAATATTTTCCCTAAAAATACTGACTGTGCCGCTTAAAATAATTTGTCAATGAGAAATTCTTCATTACCGACAACAATTCACGTTGAAATATTTTCATATAGGATAAAAACCCGTTCGTTCATATTTGTAACCTTATATAAGCAATCATTTTTGAGAAAATATTTTTCAAATTACTCAAACCCTTCACATGTTTCTTTAATTTTGAAAGACAGAAGAAGACTAATACACTATAAGCAAACTTTCTTCTCGAGCCATAATAATTATAGTGCAACTACCATAATTATGGAGAAGAAGATGACTTCATTGATAATTTTTCAAGCCCGCATGATATTTTTCCCTTGTTGACCTTTTGATCCGGACTAAGAAAAATGGGATTTCAATTGAGAGTCAATAAGGGCAGCTCGTTCATCATGAAGAAAACTCCTCGGTCTTGAAGTTTATTTATTTAGCTTCTTGGATTACATCTTACCTAGTTTTGTCCAAGGTGCAATTGAATCAAATTCAATGTCCAAATGGAACGTACACGGTGGTTCTTTTTTCTTCTTCTTTTTTTTTGTCAAAGTACAAGGTGGTTTGAATATCTAGGAACCTGTGAATTATAACACAAATGATCTCTAAACTCTAACCCAACATGCAATATGATCTCTTGACTTTTGAGATTTTCAATGTGGTCTCCGAACTATTGATAAAAGTCTAGTATAGTCATTCCGTTCGCTCAAGCTACAAATTAGACTTTTTTTGAAGACGTGAATTATCGTATGCTAGGTAATATTCTTAAAAATGGTAAGTCAACGTGTCCATATACATCAGCTTTAGAAAGGCAAATAAATGATAGGGCGTTTAACATATCCATCGTTAGTTGAAGACGTCAATTATACTATCATGATTTTATATGAATATCTCACATGGATAATCCATGCGTAATCCTTTTTTTTTTTTGTTTCCCACCATTCAAACTCAAGGTATTAGAAGTCACATCAACATTACATTGACTTAGCTATAACCAACGGACGACATTAAACATTGCACATAATCTGGGGACTGGATTGAACATAAACCAACAGTCCATGGATCGCATAACAACTAAATCTGAACGGCGCACCTGACCGAACTAAAGATCTTGTATTATTTTCGATTGTGGATAAATAACTTGAACGTGATGTAATATTGGTATTTGAGATTATTCACCAGTTAGCCGCTTGAATAGTGTCCGTGGACGGTGCATCATGCATGAATCATCTATTGATGTTGCAGCTGGGCTATACCTATCAGATGACTGAGCTTGTCTTTTCCTTTCCTTGACCGGCTACAAAATAAGACAATTATTTTAATGTAAATAGGGCCATTTGACTTTGGAAAGATGGCCTCCAGACAAGGACCTTGCTGCAGATCTCTAAATTCGGCCCCAGATGTTTTTGTCAGTTATCCTTGGAGCTTCCTAAATTCAGGGGATTCTTTCCGGCATGACTTTTTCGTCTTTGGGCATTTTGGTCGGGACTCAACTTCGCACTTTGAGTTTAAAGTGCAAAACAACTTTCGAAAGGAATCGCTCTGCTACGGGCTTGCTAATCATGTAATTGACAAGCACTTGAATACTAATTTCTTAAATATTTGTATTTGGTTTTAGCCCTTTGTTGTAACCCCCAAAACAAGAGAGAAAGAAAGAAAGAGAGCAAATCGGGGATCCTTATCGGATCCTAGTCTGATGCAGCTGTGAGCCGGCGCCAAAAGCCGAGTACAACAGGCTGGGCGGCACGTCACGTCGTTGCTGACCTACCGTGTAATCGCAGTCTAATTTATGCTAATTGAGCATGCGTCAACAGTAGATCAAACAAGAGTGAATATAGAGGATAAAAACGATTCCATAATCGGGGTCTAATTTATTCAATGCCGAAATCCCATGCCATTCACTCTTGTTTTGCAGTGTTAATTATCAGTGTTGCGTAGTTTAATTGCAGATGTTCAGTCTTGTCGAGTTCATTCAACGAAGGAAGCGATGCGAAACTTTTGGGCCGGACTTGGGCCGCTAAGCATCGCCAGTGATCTTAGTTGGGACCAAATGGGGGTCGCTCGCTCGGGTCTCTGCCATGTCGAGTCCGACGAACCTTCGGCCTGTGATTTGCTCTATGTACGTGAAGATCACCGCCTCTCTGGCCGAAGCCAGGGCTCGCTCGCGCGCTCTGGCCGCCGCCTCGCTCTCGCGCTTCTCCGCCACTTCGCGCCTCCACGTCTCTTCTCGCTCTTCCCTCTGACGGTCCATCTTCTCGACCGCCTCCAGGAGCTCCCTCTGGAATCCCTCCAGGTGTTTGACCAATTGCCTCGTCAGGCCCTCGAAGAACCCGCTCATGGATCTCGATCGAACCCTCGCTTTTCGCTTCCTCTTCCTCTTCGGGGCCCTCCTACCGGGGGACGCAGCCTCTTTTGCCTCCCGAGTTGAGCTATCGGAGGCATGGCCACCACGTGTTCGACCATTTGCCTCCTCGTTGGGATGCTGCGTGCAGCTCGGGGGTTTTGGGAGCGAGGCTTCCTGGGGTGGGCATTGGCAGGTGAGAGCCGAAAGGGGGCTCATTTTCACTGGTCTGGCCGATCTTTGTGAGGCCACAAATCGCATCATGCTCAAGCTCCAGACGTTTTATTGCCAGTTTCTATCTCCTCAGTCTTTTGACTTCGATGATTGTAATGTTCCTTGTTGTCGTTCAACGGTTCACTGTCGAGTGGCTTCCTTCATTCACCAGATAAGACACCATCGTTGCCAGAAAGGCTTACCATAAAAGGCATCAAATCGGATCTCGAGGTGGCCGCATGTTCCTGATTAAGCCAGGAAGAAAGGGTCATCACAAGAGAATGTGGGCCAAAATCTTCACAAAACTATTAAAATGAATTGTGTTGTTGTCTTCAACCCCAACAATCGTCTTGTTACGATATCGTAGGTCTCCTTAAACAGAGACTCATTGTCTGTAGAAGTGCGAAGATTGGTCTCCTAAAAGAGAGCATATGCTTTAAACAGAATATACGCTCGGACAATAGTCGTCCTATCGATGCAACCGGAGTAGCAAGAGAAAGCAAGAGAGGAGGTGTCGCGGGTGTTTGTGAAAAAACGGATTCCCGGTTTTGTCGAGATTAATCACCTAAAATTTGTAATGGTTTTTTCATTCTATTTCTCAGTTCGGAGTCATTATTTATTAAGTTCCTAGTGAGGATCGCCCAAAAAGATGCAGTAAACATTCAGTGGGGGAAATTTTTCTCAGTAGCTACGTAGTGTATGCAAGTCAGTAGCACTGGCTTGAGTGATTCTTCCGCAGGTACTGATGATATTAACACGAAGTAATGAGACTACATCCACAGGTGACCGCCCTTTAGCAACTCACTCGTGAGATACAACTATAGGGGGAATGTCGATGATCCCTGACGGGGTGGACATTCTCCTTCCGACTCTGCTGCTTCATTCCGACCCCAAGCTTTGGTGGCCAGAGAGATTTACCGACAGCGTTTCGAATGCTTCAAAGCATCAGTTGGGTATCTATCCGTTTGGGTGGGGACCTAGAATATGCCTAGGCCAGAACTTCTCGACAAACAACGCGAAGATGGCCCAAGCGATGATATTGCAGCACTGTGAGTTGCAGCTCTCTCCTGCCTCATGCCGGCACGACGCATACCCCTTCCTTACTCTCCAACCACAGCATGGACCTCCAATAATACTGGCCCGGGTTCGATGTTTTAAGTCACTGTGAAAGTACATCAATAAATAAGTCATGTCAAGACTAGTTCTTTCATGTCCAAGATTTGAGACTTTCGGAGCTCAAATCTGTATTGTTTGTGTCCTGCCGCAAATTGCATATCTAGTGCAGAAATAAAGAATCTCGACTACTGATTCAGCTTGCCTCTAGTACACAAATTTGCCAAAATTTTCAGACATGGCTATATGGTAACAAAAAGACAAGTCCTGTACCTGGGTAAATGCATCAAGCTAAGGCGTAATTTGTAGCATTTCTCTTCTTTCTACAGATGACCTTTCTGGCAATCCTTCCCATCATGCAAGCTCACATACTCGATTTATGCAAAAGAGAATATATGCTTTATCAGTTTGTCAGATATTAGCTCAAATGGGAAAATGAAAGAACATTGGAATCGCAAGAACATGGTCTGGAATTGATCCGTCCCGTGACGTTTGTCTAGTATGTGAATTCTGCTTCAACTCTCAGCCTTGTCTGGTTAGGTCCATCTGTAAACAATGACAAAATCTCGTGCCGATGGAGACACCAATGGGGTCAGATTTTTTCTGTTCAGCAGAGACATTTGATTGAGCTAAAGCGCCAAGTCGTGGGCAAAACAAAGACTCAGGTTGTAGATGAACATATATAAGACCATTGTTTTCTGAAATAAAAATGTAGGTGGTGGAACAAAGAACTTTGATTCAACTAACGAAAAAAAGGGCGAATAAATCAAGATTACCCGTGCTCCTGAGTTAAAAGAAACAAGAATCCATCCATGTTGACACAAGCCTGTTTGAATCTCTGGACACCTTCTGTTATTGTGATTTACCCACAGATCAAGATTCTTCTTTTTCGCTCATTTCACTGTTTCATTTCGGAATCCGTGTCTCAAATAATGAGACCGAGTGGCCTTTCCCAATCTTGATGATTGCTTTCTGTATCTTGACGACATCTTTTGAGGGAGCTTTTGCCCTCTGTTCACGGATGGAACGTTTCTGAATCTTTGTCTCCAATAATGAGACTGAGTGGCCTTTTTCCCAAGTTTGATGATTGCTTTCTGCAGCTGGATAAACATCTTTTGAGGGGAGATTTTTCTCTCTGTTAATGGATGGAGATGGAGATGCAGCCGGACGGCTGTACAAATTTTGGCCAGAATCTGCACAAGGCTCGGCTAAAATTGGTTTTTCAGGTGATGACAACAATAATTGTCTGCTTTTGATGATTAGGACTAAAACCGTTGATGAAGTCTTTGTATTTTTCTTCCGTCTTGTAAGACTTGCTGGTTCATGGAAAACTGGACCATCCCATCTGACTCATACGAGGTTTTACTTGATAGTTATAGTCCAAAACCGACGTAAACTAGTCCATGGGCAAGATCACAAGTTCACCGCAATCATGGAAACACTGGACAGTTAAGAAAATAGCACATGGCTGTCGACCTTGGTTAAAGATCGACACTTTACGACAAACTAATATCGGTGCAGTTTACAAATGAGCTAACTTCTTCTGGGAGAACAGTCTGCACATCCAACGAAGAACGGTTATGTCGATTGGCACGTTTTATTGATCCTTTTTGGGTCTTCAGAGGATCAACATATGCCAATATGGTATGATGTCATATTCTAGAGCAAAAAGTTCTACCAGAAGATAAGAAATGATCCCACTTTGGATTTGTTGAACACCAAGTTGGAGTACATAGTCAAGATTTGCCAATGTGTATCAGCAAAAGAGAAACCATTTCCTGGCAATTTCCCCAGGAATTCCTCCAAATACTATCATTCCCTGCCTGAAAAGTAGTATTCCATTATGGGGTGGCAGAATCTAGATACTGGACTTCCCAATCATTGCTCATCACATATCGGAAGGTAAAGAAGAAAGTCTACGGTATAAAGCGAATCAGAACCAACTCTCATCCATTTCCAAGAATCGGCTCATCCACTCCAAGTTGAGAGGACCCTCATTGAAGCTATCAAGGAATTCATCCCTAGAGAAGTCGGTTTTCATCTCTTCCTCTCTCTTTGAGGTCCCTCCGTCGTTGCCCGCCACACTATGCGCTGCCGCCGCATTATTCCTCGGGCCCTGAGATTGATGCAGCTCGAGAAATTTGCTTTGGTTCTCCTTCTGCTTTATCTTTTTGCTCAAACGAGAGTTCCAGTAGTTCTTGATCTCGTTATCCGTCCGGCCCGGCAGCCTTCCTGCGATTAAGGACCACCTGAAATAGTTTTGCAAAAGAAAGAAAAACAAATTCAATTCAACCAGTCCTTAAGATTCCAGGCAGATGGGTAACCAACTGCTGCAAGAATATAGTGATTCTGGTAGGAAAGTTCACCTGTTTCCAAGGAGTTTGTGAAGCCTGAGAATCAAGTCCTCTTCTTGGTCAGAGATATTGCCTCTCTTGATATTGGGTCTCAGATAATTCAGCCATCTTAATCTGCAACTCTTCCCACATCTATTGAGGCCTACACCGACAAACAGAAAAACCCAATTCAAACTCGCATCAGTCACAATTACCTCAGGAAGAAAAGATCTAGAGTGGTTTGTGGATGTAATGGGACATAGCATTAAACATTGTTGACCAAATCTATATACCTGCTTTAGCTGCAACTAGCTTCCACCTTCTTGGGCCATGGGTTTCTATAACTTGAGCAAGCTTTTGGTCTTCTTCTGAAGTCCAAGCTCCTCTGTTCGCATCTCTCTTCGAGTACCGGCTTCTCGTCGGTGCCGTCGGCATGCTTGGCGTGCGCAGGCAAACCCCAGCTCAAGCACTCAATGTGAGGCCTTGTGTTTGTGCCTGAAAGAGATGGAGATAAGATAGAGATTTAGGTTTCATGTGTGTGTTTGTTGTGCCTATTGCAGAGTGCAGAGAAATGGGGGTCCCCTGCATCTATCCATCTGTCTAGCTACCTTTCTTCAGGGACTCCAACTAACCATTTATAGATAAAGTTTGGGACTGTATGTGTGAGGCTTCCCAGCCAGCAAGTGATTTTCTCCATTTTTTTTCCTTTTTCCTTTGCTCTGTAAATCATGATTGAGAAAAAGAAAGAAAACAAAGGGAGAGAGAATCTTGTGCAGGGCTTTTGTCCTTTTTGCTGGAGCTCACATTCCCCTGATCTTTTCTTTCTTCTTTTTCCACTTTCAGCTGCCTGAGTTTTTGCTGCTTTGTGTAGGTTTCTTATGGGGGGTGTGGCACCTCAATGGGAGAGAGAGAGAGAGAGGCTGTAATGAACAAAAAAAAAAAAATGTGACAGGCAATTGGAAGAGCTTAGTCACTCTTTTATGGCTTTAGTCGGCAAACCCCCGTTTGAATCCAAACAAGTCGTTGCAGACTGGTTAGCCCAAGCCAAAGCAAAAGAAGCCCTTCCCCAAAACTGGATTTTGTGGATGCCTTCGCCATTTTGGGATATCTTATGTTCAGAAACTCATAATCTCTATTATCCATTTGAAGTTTGGTGGATGAAATGATACGATGTCGACCTCCCAAAAAAAAAAAAAAAAAATTGGCAAACCCCAAATGTTACTACATTTTCTCTAGATACTTGATTGGTGGACTGAAATGGAATTTCAAGTGATAGTGTCATTTGCCCTTGACCCAATAAGCACAAGATTAGAAAAAGAAGAAAGGGAAAAAGAAAAAAAGGTTGGCTTTTTTTTTTTCCGTACCATGTTTTGGCCTAACATAGAATGAGAAAATACAGTCGAAATCCCAATTGTATCACATGATTAAGCAGTGCTAAATCATAACCGTTAGTGCTAACGATATCACCAAAAAAGGGTGAATAGGTAATTTCAAAAAATTTTATAAAATCAGTGCGGAATATCAATAAGTATGCTTAGAGCTTCATTCAGGCGATGCTATCTAAAGAGATCCAAAATACCCTCAAATGCGATGGCGTGCACAATTCTATTTTCACAAGTATGTAAAACAGAAAGATTAAGGAAAAGAGAATGTGCACAGATGATTTATAGTGGTTCGACTTTGACCAAGTCTACATCCACTTCTTCACGACGATGACACTAATCTACTGGATTTCACTAGTGAATAGCTTCGGAGATTATAGCTTGGTGAATAGGCTTCTTGTCTAACACCCTTACACTCGTATTTTCTCCTCTAAGTATTACGAGTTGGATCAAAAGTACATGCAGGATGATAAGCTCTCTTGACCTTGAAATTTTTTATTCCGTTCTCTTGTACGTACGCTCTTTAGCCTTGAGGTTTCCTTTTAATACTCCTCCATCTTCAACTCCCCATTGCAAGATCTCCATAAGATCGCTCTCCAAAACTTCTTATTTTGGACGAGATCGTATACGAAGGATTTCATAGCCATTAAGGTCGACAAAGTAAAGAATCCCCCGTGGGATCAAATCGCCCATACAATAGTGATCTTAGGTTTCCAAAAATAGAGTTTTTTATTAGGTGAGTCATCCTTGTTTCCCTTAATCCACATCTTTGATTGATCTTCAAGATAGAGAATTTACAAATACGAATCTAACTTGATTTGCTAGCCGTTGTAATGATGTAATATGTCAATTAAATCATCTTCAATGTATATCTTGATAATCCGGCCATTGCTTGTGAAATACTTTCTCGGTGCTTGAGCTCCCGCTCAATGTACAACGTTTGAGCTACCGCTCAACATCCGAGTTTCATACAGGTGTCGAGTCCCTCGTAACATCGTCCGAACCTATCTTGCCGTATTCAATCCTATGTATCTTGATCCATGCACCTTTGGATAATCTACAAAATAGTATTTCACTGGATTAACTTAGATATTAGAGATTATAGATTGTTTTGTCAACTTCAAAATCAATTAACGATTTTTCTCAATAATAACGTTGTAAGTAACCAATGCATTCTGCTGATCGGATTCTAAAGCAATAGCGATGTCCATACGCGAGCTTTTTCTTGGAAGCAAAATCTATTCGAGTAATACAAAACCATGTGCATGAGTGCATGTGAGGTGAAGTCATATCGTTCTAGACTAGAAAGCACCGACACTCTCCGAAGGCCTCTCAGATCATGTCAAGCACTTGTCAAACACCCAATACGCATTCGACACTCTCCAACATGCGACCGATACTTGGTCAATGGGTGTCAAACGTTCGACACTTGGTCGGCGCTTTGGAAACGCCCGACGACATGAGGATTTGGATCGCCTAACATTAAGATTTTCGTGACATGCATGACATTACTCAAATCAAGGTATCCAAATGAAAATGAACGACCCGATTTGAGCCACATCATGTGTTGAAAGGGACAGAAAAAATGTGGGCGAAAATTTTTTTGGGATTTGAAAAATTTTGAATCCCAAACGTTGCTCAAATCGGCCGTCCATTTTCATTTAGATGGCCTCGATTTGAGTAATGTTACCCTTGTCATGGAAATTCCAATGTTAGGCAATCCGGATCCGCGACATGCAAGTCCGGACTCGAAACATCATTTCAACATGAACTGGTCAATTTTAAATATTTTTAATAAATTAGGAATCAAAATGTAAATCTATCAAAAATATAAATACTTAAGTCATATACTCAATCAGCCCAAAAAAAATTTAATCGTGAATCTCTAACATAAGAAGAAGAAAAAGAAGAAACTTAGCATTGAAATTTTTATATATACATGATAATTATCATGTATATATAAATATTTGCATTTAATATACAATGTGTTACAACGTTCCATAATTATCTATTTTTTTAGAAATGACGCGTCGGATTGTTTTGACTCTTTGCGTTTTATCGAAACGCAGACTTATCAATAAGCCTAAACCCAACAATCACTTGGAGATTCCATAAAGTTCCATATGGAACCTAGAGTATACCCGTCGGAGCGGGTTTACAATTTTTGAAACCCGAAACCTACAATGTCATAGTTTTTAGGATTAGTTTCAGAGTTTACCCGGATTATACCTATATTTTTAATTGAATGATTGCAATGAATCATCACATTTAATGATCATCATTTGCTTCTATAATCCATCGACCACAACTCATATTTTAACACACGAATAAATATGAAACGTCAACAAAGTAAAAATCTCAATCATAAATGTCATGAAAGTCAGTAGGATCGCTTGAAGGCATATACCAATAGAAAGACAAGAACTTGTTTCGGGAATCTGCTCGTCGATCGATTTCCCAATTTTTCAAATCTGAAAACTACCCCATACGTTGGAACTTGGAACCGAACAAGTCGTCCACCTGTTCGATGTCAAGTTCCAAGTTCTACTTTGAAATCATGCTCACCCATATGTGTGTGAGGGGCTATTGATGCTGATCCGACTTAAGTCCAATATGTGAGGGACTCATCTCACGTTAAAAAGTTTCATCTTTCGAGTTAACTTTTTAAGGCAAAAAAAGCTCAAGATCAGCCAATACAGCAGAACCCACCAAAGTGCCGTGATGAGCTCAAGAAGCAAAAGTGGGGCATGGCAATGCAAGTAGAGGACAGCGAGAGAACCAAATTACAGTTCAAAAGCAAAGAGTCAAAATTCGTCATCAAATCCTGCGAAGCCCGAATGAAGCTGCATGTGAGCTCTGCCGTGGGAATAACCCGAGTACATCAAAATGGCAAGAGAAGAAGACAAAAGGCGTTGAATGGAACATGGAATCATCATCGATGGCGTGATTCGTCTCTCGCAGAGGACTCGGCTGATTGCTGATGACGATGATGGTGGTGGGATTCTGCGCCTTGGGATGCTATTTTATCCTGCGCTTTTGTCCATAAGCCTAAAGCGCACAAAAACCGGGTCAGGCTTCGTAATTATTGTTTTCCCATTTTGCTTTCCCGCCGGAGGTCGGAGGAAGAGGAACCCACCTGGGATTTCTGACGCCGGTTGGGAGATTGGGGGGGCTCGAATCCTGATCTCCGTCCATCAATCCGAAGCTGTCGAAGGAATTTTCAATTGCACACCAGCACAAATTAGATCGTGACAAGAACAATTCAGCAAAGAATAATGAATCAACCCTCGTAAGGTGGCCTGAATGTACACATGAAAACAAGTCAGATTAGTGAAGAAGTAGCACCTGGATTGCCCTATTGGGGAGGCAGCATGTGTTAGCCTTGCATCTATGACGTACCAATAACATTTAGGCCCCGATCAAATGATTTTAAGTCGGCATTAGGGTGACTACAATCTCATTCGTTTTGCACAAAAATGAATGATTTAAAAGGCATATTTCAACAAATGGTCAATTGAATCATTTACAAAAACGAACAAACGTAAGATACTCTAGTTACTCATGAAAATGTTCGGACATAAGTCAATATCGATAATAATAGCATTTTCTCTTCGCTAATTATCTCAAGCAATGCGAGTTATCATTTTCAAGAAAATATTCTCTAACTATTTATTTTTCGCGAAGGGGACGGAGGCTTAAGTATCTAATTTAGCCACGGAGGCAATTAGTAAACATCATTACCTAGTATATCTTATACCCAGTATATCTTAGACTAAGATCGAATGCATGTTTCGAGGTATATTTCTCTATTATTAGGGCATGTGTCAAGTTGGCAAGTGGATCTTTCTGGTAACTTGGGAAGACAATCGGCCTGCGCATTTGAGAAAAAAATGATTTCTGCCTAATTGTCTTCTCTTGAGAACGCTTCAGTACCCTACCCAGTTAATAGCATTATAGATAACTTCATGCCCGAGAAGATCATCACCAGAACTGCTCTAGCCAAAAATCTTCTGTAGAACACGAAGAAATAGAAATCCATAGTCGCATCGTGTGATGGTGAAGAAAATACAGCAATGCACACTCTTTTGAACTTGTCATCTAGCTATGGCGGTTTGAGCTTCCCTGAAGGCGTCAAGATTTGATGCAACATGCTTCGATGCACGAAGGACCTGATTAGGTCGATGGCCGATTGAGGAACGATGCTATAACACGGACACATCCTACCACACTTCTTCGAGGAATGAGGGTACGGCGGAGTTACCTGTGAGATGTTGCTCCGTTTTAACCAGCATGAAGCAGTTTCACATGAGAAACACCAAGTAAACGTTCCAACACAGAAAGCTCGAACTAAGAACCTCTCATCTTCCATGATAAGAATTTCATTCAGAATGGTACACCGAAATACCGTCACAATAAGGAACTCCCAATATCCTAATCTGTATGATTCGGAGGATATTTGGATGTCCATGTCTCCTGGGATCCTATAAGGTTCTGCTGCAGCTTTGCCTTTGTCCAACACGTCTTGGGGAATACTTTGGAGGAGACTGTAAATGGAAGAACTGAAAGTTTAGAATTAACCATTTAAATGTGTACTAATCAGAACACTCAAAAACAAACCGTCGCTAGCAAGGAGATAACATGTTTCCAGAGACAAAAGTGTGTGTGTAAATAGAAACGAGTAAAAGCATATACATGTGTGTGCGTGCACGCGCTTTTGAACAGAAAAAGGATGAAGTGATACCTATTATCAACTGCAATACCTGTCTTGGCTTTCATGAAATTTTCCAAACTGTCCTTTCTAGTCTTTTTTCCCTATATATTTTTATTTTTATATATTTATTTTTAGATAGTTATTTCTTTCCTCGTATGGATCTTGCTTTTATTTTATTTATTTTTGGGTTCATCGACCGCCGACCTCAACTAGTTTGGGATAAAGGTGTTGTTGATATTGATGTTGATCAGGTTCATTTCTTGATGCATGCAGAAGCAAGGAATCAAGTTCTCTCTAGGCTCTACAAGAAGGAAATTTTCAGCTCTCTTAAAATGACACTCGCTCCTGTTTGTAGCTGATCATATAACATTTGTAGATACATAGGGACAAGTTGATAAGGTGAGAGATGTTCAAGTGCTCTGTTAAGGTGAGAGATGTTCAAATGATGAATATGCATTCCCTCCCAGCTTGGATTTAACCCATGTAGTGCAGTCTTACGTCTCAACTAAGGCACCAAATAATCGAGTATTTCATTTTCAGGGATTTTTTTTTTTTTTTGTGATCGAAATTTTCAGGGGAATATGGGAGCATCCTCTTTGGAAATGAAATCTCAGGCAGAAAAAGCTTCTCACAGGCTTCAACCCCTGATTTTCCATCCTTAGCATATAGAAATCTTTTCCCAAATGAAGCTTTGCCTTAACACATTGCAAGCAAGAAAAGTTTAAGGAGTAATGGATACATGAAGAAGGTACTAGTTGAATTTGTTTTGCGGATGAGAAGATTCTATTTTTCTAGATATATCATTTTGCTGGAAAGAGAATGTGGTTGCATACACTGGCTTAGATGCATTGTTTGCAAGCCACAAAACAATTTCATATCCCCAGAATTTTTAGATTTCTATCTTCTTTAATCTATGTCAAGAGAATCATTACAGCAAGATATCTGTCAATGACCTGTTAGAAAATTCACAATAATCACCATCTCCTGAATACACTGGATATGATGCTGACAAGCAAGCAAATGCGTTCCAAAATAATCTCTAATGAGCAAGGCTCGCCACATCCTAATATAAAAACAAGTATGAACTCACTGGTAAACAGCTTTGACTTCAACATTACAGTAAAAACAGCAGGGACATTACGTTAACTCAACTCGAATTAAAAATATATATGGCCAAAGTTTCAAATGGAGTACCCGAGACATTGATCAACACTGTTGAGAGCAGCATAACCATTCCCATTGTGTGAAGCATATTGTGCCACCTATAGTTCCAAAGAAAATTTCCAAAGATATAGAAAGTCAATGCATGCAATACTGCCAGGAAGCAAATGGAAAATGAGCATGAAAAACAATGCTAACATAAAAGTCATTAGTCTGAGACAAACACTCACTTAAGTGTTTTGTTGAATTAGATACAAAAAATGAGAGTCAAAAGAAATAATAACACAACACAAACTGATAAATGGTTAGAAAGTGTGAAGGAACAATTTGGATAAGCAATTGGACAGTGGACACCAATCAACCAAATATTGATTAAACACAACTTGATAGTTGCTAGACCTAGTCTGTCCAACAACACACTCCGCTCCACTTCATCAGTTCTCTCAAAAGAGTTGTTCAATATGCTGGTTATATGTCTTAGTCAAATTAAATAACTGAAAAAACAATTCCTTCGGAAAAACTTGCCAATGGTCAAAAGACTGATTAGTTGGTGGTACTTAGAAGTATTGGTTAAAAGCCAGAAAGAAAGCAAGAAATTAGTGCATGCACAGACGAGATCAGCCAAGATCTCAGAAGATCCTCAACCAACCGCTCGTATGTTAATGCGGAGAGATCCTGCTGGGCCAGAGCATAAAAGTGATCGACATGGATCAAACTCAGGCTTCTCACCTCCCCCAGTCTTCTATGCAATATTGGCATTGCTAAGTGAGGACCAATCTAGCTAATTTGACTAAAAAAGCCCAGTTCTATTACCAAAGAAAATAAAAGTAAGGCAGCTGAACAACATGGAAAAAGGAAGCTATTGGTGATGTACGTAACTATGGATGCTGTCACGTACCGATAAAAGGGGAAAACTTATGCAAAGGAGAAGGAGATTACCTAAATCCTTAATCTGCAGCTGACTTGGTATTACAGCTGGCAGGCAAGCTCTCTCTAGTGGGTCAAGCCCTTTCCTAATCATTGTATGTTAAGAAGGATCAATACCAAACTCTAGCACCCAATTACAAGGTGACAAAGAACAACCCTCGAGAGTTCACCATCTGACTTCCTTACATACTTTATCCCAAAAGCTGCCTGCAGTAGCATCTGCATCCAACAAAGGGAAAACGAAATTGGAACTGACCGTCAACAAAGCAACTCTCAAACACACGGTATTAATCACCACAATCACCAACGATCGCATCAAACAAAGGATTTGCTCTTGATTCCCATTACAGCTTCCGTCACATTATGACAACGAGGCGAAACGACAACTTGTACAAGAAACCAATTGTTGAAACTTAGCCCAGAAGAAAGGTCTCAATCCCCACTACTATTTAATAGGATCATCGTCACCTTTTCCATTTTTGTTTCAGTAATCTCCTCTGTGTTACCACCAAACGGCCAAAAAGAAATTGTGGAAATCACCATCCGGGATGACTCACACAAAAGAATCTGAAAGCACTTCAAAAGTCAAAAGGCTATCATAACAATGACAATTCGATCCATGAATTTCAATCCATGACAATGACTATTCGATGCCCCCAAATGCTTTTGAATTCGGCTCCAGTACCATGAAAACCGAAATCGGCCACGCATCACCTGAAAAAACTTAAGCTATTCCGAAACGATACGCTGAGACGCCATAAGGCAACGAGTCCCGAGTTCCTTCGCCGAGTTAGGCACCAAATCCACGAAATGCCAGATCTAGCTTGAGCCTGACTTCGCTAAGTTACGAACCATCTGAGACTGATCTCAGCAGGTACGATCGACGAACTTCGAAGCGAGATCGTATGGAGTCTGAAGATGAAGAGCGCGTACGGTCGGGGACGACGATCTGGTGGGCGAGCAGGAGAGAGAAGGAGAGCGATCGCCTGCTTTCCCGCCATTCCCCGTGCGCACCTCGAGCAGGAGAGCCATGGGGTCGATCTCGGCGCCGTCGCGCGTCGGCGAAGAGAGCGAGGCAGTGAAGAGGCTGCGCTAACGTGCGCGTGGGGGTTGACATTTGATTGGCGTCGCCATTGATATTGGTCGGAGTGGGGATGTGCGAGCGAGCTCTTCTCCGTTGGTTTCTACGTCGACACTGTTCGCCGCAGCTCCTTCTGAATTGACCTTTTTACCCTCGATTGCGCGCATGTTCTTACACGTTTGGCCAGTTTCGTCTCCTCCTTTTCATTTGTGGAGCGGGGCATAAATTAAAAGGTTAATATTATAAAAACCTCAAATCGATATATCTATGATAAATTTACTTCAAATTATTTTTTTTTACCACAAAAAATCTCAAATTGATACACATATGACAAATTTACCATAAACTATTTTTTTTACCATAAAAAACCTTAAACTGATACATTTATGATAAATTTACCCTAAACTAATTTTTTTTATCACAAAAACCTCAAACTGGAATATCCGTGACAAATTTACCCATCGTTAAATTGGGTTAATACCACAAAATTTCAAATTGATACATATGTAACAAATGGGTAAAACCCCTAAATTGATACATACATGAACCGCCACGTGTCATTTAACTCAAAGATTTGAGGGTTAAATTTAATGAAAACTAATGAAGCTAAATTTATCACGATGTACTAGTTTGGGATAAATTTGTCACAAGTATATCGGTTTAGGATTTTTTATGCTCAAAAAAATAATTTGGGGTAAATTTGTCACATGTGTACCAATTTAAGATTTTACGTGATATCAACCCTAAATTAAAAGAAGAGCTTTACTAAAATAACAATTTTTTGGTGATTTGAGAATAATAGCTTGTTATGAATTATAAATTTTTTGAAGAATAGATCCCATAATAATTTTTAGTTATTTATTATTTACTTTTTATGGCTTACCAACATGCTGTCAATTTTACAATATAAAAAAAAAATTATCGTGTAAGCACATTCCTTAATAGAAATTTACAGATTGGGAATAAAAGACCTTTCATCAAAGGCCCGCTAAAAAACTGGTACGGGACTTGGCATGATTGCTATAGGAAAATGAAAGTTAAGGATCCTATAAAAATCTAAAAATTTTCCTCCTCCATTAGTCTTAATAGATATACCGTTCCTGTAACCAAGTTATTTAACTCGTTATATTTGTGCAATGTGATCTTCTTCTAAATTCATTGTAATCTATTATTGATGGTACAAAAATAATATATATTGACAGACATATTTACCTATCGTGCCCGTTTATTAGAACCATCATAAAATCAAGAAAAACGAGTAATAGTGGACAAATTCGATTTTTTCGTTTTTTTGTCAAAAAAGTAGAGCGCCATAACTTGATGTAAATATCTTTCAAAATAAGGGCATTTTGGTAAGTGCGACCCCATCCGACCCGCAGGACTCGGGCTGGAACCCGAAGACCCGTTTAAGGTGGCTGGTCACGGACAGTAGAGCCATGAGTTGCTAAAGCGCAAGAGACCAGACCAGATCGAAGTTGACGTCTCGCTCGAACTCATCGCTGAGAAGAAACCCAAATCTCGACCTCTCTGTTTCATTTCATCTCTCACCGACAATGTCCAGGCTCCCATGGCTTCTGTCGCTCTCTCTCCTCTTCACCATTTCGGTTTCTGCCGACGTCCAACGTAAGTCTTCCCTGCGCTGTCGCTCTTTGCATCTCTCCTCCCCGCCTGCATTCCCGCGGATCTTTTGTCCGTAGCTTGGAATGTGAGGGGATGTGCGGCCTCTGAGCTCCGGCGTCGGACAGCTCGGCGATTCAATGCGTTTGATCTGCTTGAGATATATCTAGAGTCTCTGCTTTCATTCTAAACATCGCTCTGTGATCAGTTGCTTTGAAAAGCTTTCACTCGAAGCTGTGATGTCGGGCGTAGTGTGGATTATGCACACTGGTTCGAGCGCATTCTTTTGTTTAGTCGGTCTCGTTGTTTGTTCACGTTGTTGGCGTTGGGTCCTCTTGTCCGAGATCTGAAGCATCGGTTTGAGATCGTTCCGTTATTCGAAAATGTATGTGCTGGTCCTTTGGGATTGAGCTGCCGACAGACTCAAACGGAGGTCAGTTGGATATTCTAGGAAATAGAAGCCTAACCAACAAGGGATCTTGCGATTGAAAGCCGGTTTGATATCCTAATTTGAGTGACAGGAGATTTAGATTGGCCTTCATTTTGGGACTTAAAAGATGGTCTAGTTGTGGGGGATAGTGAGGAGGAATATAGCATGAGCAACACTATATGGGCACGAAGGTGTTATTCGAGAGGCCTCCCATACGATGTCAAGCTGCCTTTTCTAGTATTCCTCTGTTTTTCTGAAGTCGAGCTGAGGAGTGAAGGGAGGAAAAAGTGAATAGAGCATTTCAAGGTAGGAAATCTTAGTGCTTCTCCGGGAGTTACTGAGGAAACTAGAAAGAGGTGGAAGAAAGAGAAAGGGCCAAGGGCTGGAAATTTGATCACCACTAGGTGCTGTTGTTTACGCTCTCCTTAGCTTAATGAAATGCATCGCCCATAATAAACACTATTGTAGTAAGTGAAACCTTGTAATAACTAGCAAGAAAAAAAGATTCTAACAGTGGATAAATTGTCGTCAAGGTAGTGGTTTAAGTCTGGATTGAGGAGGGTTGGTAGAGCAGAAATGTTTAATCGGTGGCTGCATAACTGCTCAAGGTCAGTTGTTTTCCTTTTACCGTGCGAGGATACATGAAGTCTGTTTTTTTTTTCTTTCCTCCTATAGACCACAGTAGACGGAGAAGAGTTCATCTGAGTACATCATATTAGAAATTCAATGGTGATGACGATTGGTGTCTGTTAGATGGATGATGTGCATGATTTTCTGAGGTAACTGTTGTCTGTGAATGCTTCATGGATTAGTTCTTGTTTTGTGTCAAGATTCTTGCCAGAAAGTTACTATAAGAAATGGCATATTCTTGCGAGTGCTTTTTCTATTCTTTCAAAGTATATACCTAAATTTTCAAAGGGACAATCACCCAACAAAACTAACAGTACAGATAAATGCAAGTAGATATTCCATATGCGCAATTTTTACTTCAGTGATGGAATCAAATTTTGCAGTAAACAGACTAATGCATGTCTACTTGCATGATATCATGCACTCCCACATCGTGGTCAAGCTCATTCTATTGTTTGTTGGGATTACCAATTCTAACGTATATAGTTTTGATATTTCATCATCCCTTCTGCATCTTAAAGGCGGCCAATAGTGAAATCAGTGCATTTCGATATACTTGTCACTCAGCGTGTCATCTGAATTTCATATCATAGTTATCTTATTTATCAACTGTAGATAAAGTAAACAAAGTAAAAGCATCAGCAGGGTGCTCTCTTCCTCCCTCTTCCACATTCAAGTAGATTATGGCTAAAAAGCAATTTTATGATCCTGCTTGCAGTAAAAGTAACCAATAACCCTGCGGACCAGTTGGTGGATGTAGTTAACAGCAACAGAACTGCAAGCAAAAGATCTTCCCTCCACGACAATCCCGGGCTAGCGTGCATTGCTCTGCAGTACATAAAGGTATACCAAGGTGATTGTGGTGCCGTAGGAGGAGCCAATGCTAAGAAACCTCCTGAAGCTGACTTTGCTGAGATTTTTGCCCCCAACTGTGGTGTTCAGACCTCGACGCTTTCCCCTATCACTGGTCGTTTACTTGGGTGCGAGACCAAGTATGTATCTCCTTCTGCAGCGTTCTCGGAAATCTTGATGCAGAATGAAAAGAGCATAGAAATTCTCACCGACAAAAACCATACTGAAGTGGGAGCTGCAGTCAGTGGCAGTGATGGTGGATCTCCTTACTTCTGGTGCGTCTTGTTCAGCAATGGCACATCCAACGGTAGCTTTGTTTTAGAGGGGAGGGGCGTGGCCAAGATTAGTAAACCTGGATGCTTTAGCGGCGCCAATGATGAATGCAATGGCGCATATCCTTCTCAAGTTCATCGCCTATGGCCATTTGTTGCCTCGGGTTTGGTTGCACTGTGGTATGGGGTTGGCTTATGATCAAGTCTCAAGGCTGGTCAGCATTTAATTTCTTGGCTCTGTGTTTTTTTTCTCAATTCCTTTGCCGCTGTAATTTGTTATCTGTTTCTTGGTCATTTTATCCCCCACAATATACATCTCTTTATTTTGTATTTAATTTACGTTGAAGAGCCCGGTCGTTAGCGCGATCTACTCGCATGGAATGCACAATTCAGAGTGTTTACTTCACTGTTGCTTTTACTTTTAGCGCATCAGCCAATTGACCGGTCTACTCAACGTAATTCTGGATGGGAAGTGTAAACCAGAAATTTTGAACGAACTTGATTTACTTGAATTTGGAAGAACAGCTGCATCTCCCTTCTTCTGAAATTAGGGCTTTCTCACGACTGTTCTGTTTCATTTGTTAGAAAAATCAGCTAAGAGCTGTTCTGTTTTTTCTTCGCAAGAAGGAAATATTTGGACGATAAAGAGCAAGTTTGTTCTCAACGATGTTTTTTTAAAGCATGGCATGGAGAAGACTTAAGCTAAGCAAGCAGAAAAAAAAGATGAAACTTTGGGATTCTCTTTCATAATTGATTTCACAAAACCCCCTCAATCTCCACATAGATTGCACAGAGTGAAACGTTCCTCTCTCTCTCTCTCTCTCTCTCTCTCTCTCAAGCTTTCCACTTCAATATAAGAGCAAGAACAACGAGAATGAAGATAATACCACCTGAAGAACCTCCCACTCTATGAATCCAGTAAGGATCGAACCTCGCAAAGCTCGTGTCCAGGAGAGGCGACAAGGCAATCGCGAAGATCAGCATGAAGAGCAGCAGCGGCAGCCAAGCAGCAAAGTTGATAAATTCAGCTTCGTCGTCGTCCTCACTCGCGGGTCTCCGGTCAATGAATAGCGGCGAGGCCACGGCCACAATTGCCAGTCCTATGGCCACCAGCCTCTCATATGATGAGAACCTGCTCCTCCGGGAAGAAACAGTCGATCCTTCCTCCATGGAAGAGACAAGCAGAGAGGTTTCTTAGGAACTAACTTGGTTTCTTTCTTCCTTGATACAACAAATAGGGGGTACACCAGAGAAACGTTTTTACAGGAATCTTTGCTTTGCTGGATAAGGGAACAAAGTTGGTCTGCCCGAACCAATGAGGCTATAAGCTGACTGGAATCTTTTCTTCTTTTACAGAGATGCCCCGTTTGGGAAAGCTACATTGCGCGGACTCTTGTTGTGCTGTTGTTGCGTCCAAAATCGTCGCGCTTCGATCATTGGTGGCCGTTGGAATTTAAGAATTCATGTAACTATCCAGTTCAATCTGCTGACTGTATGCATTGCCCTTTCCCGGAGAAGTTAACTCCCTGCGATCTGTCAATCTTGCAGATTCTTCAGCTCACAGAAAGAAAATGGTGGGAATCCTCCCTTATTCAAGCAACTACTGTCTCAGGACAATAATTGAGGAACTTTGCAAACCCGCACCATCTGTCTGAGCCTTCAGGAAAAGAATCTTCTTTACCTTTAACAGTTCATCTTTGCCAAGGAATCATTGAAAACCTAGAAGAACTCTGGTTTATTTCAGAAAACTTGCAGTTGGCAGCTTCAACAGGAAGCTTAAATTTCCATGCTGCTCAAGATTTTGAGAATGGTTCATAGTGGAAACAGGACGGATTCTGCAGAATCTGATTCCTACTGGAAATTCTCTGTAGAACTCTGAGATCAGAAATTCAGAAACCATATGCAATACCCACAAAAGGAAAATCTAACAAGGCCATTGGACCTATTTATTTCGACCATAGCTTGTGAATCGAAAGCACAAACGAACTACTCAATATGAACCCGGTGCATTCAATAAGACCTCTACACATAATTAGAGGCTGTGTCATGTCAAATACGGTCGCAAGCAAATCCTGCACTTCAATCAATAAGGAAATAGGGGAAAAGAGCTGTCTATGCAGTCACGATATGCTAAACTTGAGGGGGGGCCAAAAGCTAAATCTTGTACTTGAATAGTGAAAAACTAAAGCAAAGTGAGCATTGTTATCTAGAGAATAACATGATTATAGCATACTTAGCTTCCCGTGTCTATGGATACAAAAAGAATATCAAAGAGCAAAAACAGTGACCGACTGAAAAAATGGCCTAAAAAGGATTCGCTGTGCTCTTTTGCTTGTGCCCACGCACCCGTGTCATCCATTTCTTCTGGGAAGTCGTTGCGGAGCTGATGCATGATGCAGCATTTTCTTCGGATGCTAATGTTGAAGGAAGCTCCGCAGGAAGAGCTGCAGCAGTACTGGTGAAGGCATTTAGGACGATAAATGCCAGGATTGGAGACAAGTCCAAAGTCCCTCCGAGTGGCGGTATGATTCCACGGAATATGTTCAAGTACGGGTCGCACAAGGTGCTGAGGCAAAGCATCAAAGATTGCAAATCAATGACCTAAATAGATGATGCAAAGTCTATCTTCCTAATTAAGCCTCATGTAGCCAGGATGATTATGATGTTCTATGACAAAATTTGATGCTAAGATTACGCATTGAATTTTTGGTAGTACATCAGAGGTCATAAGCATCTATAGTGTAAATTGGCTCGATAGACAATTTGATAAGCCAATGATTTTCTTTCCACGATGCTAGAAGACGAACCTGAGAGGGCTGACAATGGCTGGAGGAGCATTCGGGAACCAAGTCAAGACGAGCCTGACAACCAACAGGGTGTTGTAGATATTCAGGAAATTCGATATGCCATTGGCCACCACAAGCCCCGCCACCGAGTCACCACCAGGCAAAACCGCGGCGAAGTTGTGACCCGACAGAGAGATCACATTCCTAGAGTTCCTGCAGTGAATCTGCAAAAAAAGTTCAAAATCACAGTCATGCGCACCATAAGAATAAGAGACACTACCAATTCAGAACCAGTTCAAGAAATCAGGACCAACATGACCGAGCTCGAGCTACCAATAATGGAATATCTTAATGGGCATTACGGCCGAGCAAACTCGCATTGAACACTTAAGCGGTGAATTACTGAAATTCATAATTTTTCAAGAATCAAGCACGAAATTTCAAAGAAGACAAACAAACATAGAGCGACCAGGCCTGATTACCTGTCGGCAGATACTGCGGAAGTCGGAGTGCAAGGAGAGGACTTTCCTGACGAGCGGGCTCCGCGAAGTGAAGGCGTGAAGGAACCTGAGGCACTCGTCGGCGGTGGAGGCGAGCGACTTGCGGAGGGCGTCGAGGTTGAGGAGATGGTCGTGGTGGTGGTGGGGCTTGACCGCGGGTCTGAACGACAACGGAAGCGTGAGCGGGGTTTGGATGTTCGACGCCGAGAAGAAGGCGCGCTTGGGCGCGTGATTTTGCTGGGTCTCTTCAGCGGAGGACTCCGATGGTGAAGCCATTTGCTCTGCGGGGAAGCTCACTGGCTCCGGCTGACGAGAGAAAGCGAGAGTCAGAGGGAGGCGGGGGAGGGAAGCTGAGGAAGAAGATAAACTGGATAGTTTACGAGAGAGAAAGCTGTCGTATGGTTGGTTGCTCGGATTGACTGCCCACGTGGCACCCAAGTGTCCGTTGATGATGCATTGGGCTTGGGCCAAGGTTTCTATGTTCACCTTCCGACCCGAACCGACCCGACCCGATCGAGCAGGTAGGTTGGACCGTGCTTCGGTGACACGTGTGAAATTCGTGTCCGGGACAGTAATGTCGTCGTGCCAGCCTGGCATCTCCGTGGCCAGTAGGATCTCCGCCTCCGCTTTGACCACAAATTCGTTGACCCCACTTTCAACTGCAGCTCCAGCTCCAGCTCCAGGCAGCCTTTTAGGATAAAAGCTTCCCCACGTGTCGCCTCCTCATTGGCCACCACCTATGACAATCAACCGCCATCTCCAACTTCTCCTTCTTGTCCGGCCAGCTTCATCCGTCTCCCTCTCTTTCTCTCTCTCTCTCTCGCTCTCTTTCCGATGACTTCGGGCTTACTGAAACCCTCGCACTCTCTCTCGTCTCGTCAAACGCTCCGCTTTACCAATGGAGACGACCGGAGCCTTCTCCTCCGCAACCAAAGCCGGCACCTCCTCCCCCCGCCGCGGCGCCGCCACCTGCTCCCGCTGCATTTCGGCTCCCGGGCTCCTCGCCTCACCCTCTCCAACACTCTCGAAGCGAGCCGCCCGGCTTCGGCTCCTCCGGAGAAGAAGCCCGAGCGGGGCGACACGTCGGTCCTCCTCGACGTCTCCGGCATGATGTGCGGCGGCTGCGTCTCCCGGGTCAAATCGGTCCTCTCCGCCGACGCGAGGGTGGAATCCGTCGTGGTCAACATGTTGACCCAGGCCGCGGCGGTCAAGCTGAGTCCGCGGGCTCTGGACGGTGGCGGCGACTCCGCGGCCGGAGTCGCGGAGAGCCTGGCCGCCAGGTTGACGGAGTGCGGCTTCCCGGCGAAGAAGAGGTCGTCGGAGATCGGAGTGGCGGAGAACGTGAAGAAGTGGGATGAAATGGCGAAGAAGAAGGAGGAGTTGCTCACTAAGAGCAGGAATCGTGTGGCGTTTGCTTGGACATTGGTGGCGCTGTGTTGCGGATCGCATGCCTCGCACATACTGCATTCTCTTGGGATCCATATTGCTCATGGTGAGTATATCAACCTTTTGGCATTTTGGTAATGAATCGATCCAAGCTCGCTAGTTATGTTAAGTGAAATCTGCATTTGAATTGAGTTTTTTGTCTGTGATCGCCGACTCAGGATCATTTTGGGAGTTTCTTCATAATTCGTATGTTAAGGGGGCTTGGCTTTGGGGGCTCTTCTTGGACCAGGAAGAGGTTAGTTGACAATTCCCTTCTCTTTTACTCCCATAATTGTTAAATTCCTGTGCAAAAATCATGCAATATCCGATGCCTTTGTAAAGGCTAATAGGTGATTGAATCATTGTCCAAAAGTAGATGGTTTGCAGAGTGAATCATGCAGCTCTAGATTTTAATAATAAGATCTTGTGCAGACTTGCTCTTCGACGGTCTGAAGGCTTTCAAGAAGGGCTCTCCGAATATGAATTCACTCGTGGGATTTGGATCACTTGCGGCCTTTTTAATCAGTGCGGTGAGGCTTTTGGTAGATAGGTCTTGGAGTTTCCCCTGTTTTTCTGGTTTTGTGGCTTTCTTGAAAATTAAATTGTCGAGTTATTTGTCCCATAGGTCTCCCTTCTGAACCCTGGGCTTGACTGGGATGCATCTTTCTTCGATGAGCCGGTGATTTGCTATCTTTTACGAGTTTCCGCTGCTTCCTTTCCATGTTTATACCTTGTGTCACACAGGTTGTGAGAAGCTACTCATATTGGATGCATGTTGTGGCCACTCAACTTTTACTGTTTAGTTTGAATGGTTTGGTTATGTCATTTCTAAAAGCCATAGACCCGATTTAGAATAATCTAAAAATCTCAATGAGGATCTCTGCAGCAAGGCTATTTTTTTATTTTGTTATTTTTTGGTTCATCAGCAAGCCTATTTAAGCTGCACTAAGATGGACTGTTTCATGCTCACATGAATGACATATTTTTTTTTTTGGTCGGAACATAAATGACATATTTCTCTACACAAAAGAGAATAGATAAATGTCTCACACAAGGCTATTTATTTTTAGCATGCAGGTCATGCTTCTTGGCTTTGTGCTCCTGGGACGTTCCCTAGAAGAGAAGGCAAGAGTCAGTGCATCTAGTGATATGAATGAACTTCTAGTAAGTCAAAATCTTCCCTATATCTTTTTTAATTTTAAACAGGATGCACTTTGAGATCTGGTGATGTTAAACTACACTTTAGTCTAGGTTGGTATGTGCAAGGAATCTTCAAAGTGAACATCACTAATTTGATTAAGCCCAGAAACCTACTTTAACATCATGTTTCATTTTGATCTGTCGATCAAATGTTATAGAACTGCCAAATTAAACTTTTTGGCTTGTTGTTGTATTTGTTGATTTCACCTTAACTGTATGGCAAGAAATTTCCTTATTTAAAACATAATAGACTGATGCGGTAGCCTCAGGCTAAATGTTCCACTTGCTCCTTCTTTTTTATCTTTCCACTAGTTTTTATGCCTCTGTGAAACAAGGAATCTGGTTGGGCAGTTGCAGGCTGATAATATGGAGTTTCCTGATGGACTTTATCCAGTTTCGCGTATATGCACAAGAGGCATTTCAGCAGCACCTTTTGATTGGCCATGTCTCATCTATTGTTTACACCTAGCGCCTATCGAAGGGCACAAATATTTGATTGCTTCCAGAAGTTAGATAAGCACTTGGGCTGTACTGGTTATCCCATCCTCATTAATGTCACCTGTTTTCCATAGTTTTCTTTTAACCTCAACTATACATCACTGTGATCTTTTTATGTCCTGGGTATTATTTCACAGACTAGTTGTTTAAAGACATATATAATCACTTCGAGTAAGTTTTATACTTGGTATATACATGGTTTAAGCACTTTGAATCCTTTTGGGAAATATTTCGCTCATCCTGAATACCCTTAAATCCCACTACTTTAAGACTGATTGATGCCGGTAATTTGCAGTCATTGATATCCACTCAGTCTCGACTGGTCATTACTTCCTCAGAAAGTGATCTCTCTGCTGATAGTGTACTTTGCCCTGACGCATTATGCATTGAGGTCCCAACAGATGATATTCGAGCTGGTGATTCTGTGCTGGTATTGCCTGGGGAGACCATTCCTGTGGATGTGAGTGTCTAATAACCTCATGATGTTAAGACTTACACTAATATGCCACATGGGCAAAAGATGATGCAATAGTCTTTACCTTAGTATGAGAGTACCTTTATACTGGCAAATATTTTGATTCAAATTATTCATCCTCCTTCTGTTGAATAACTTTTGCTGTAGTCATCTAGTACATCGAAATTTTCAATTTGCTTTAGTGTAAGTATCTTTCACAAATGTTCAAACGTTATAAAGGACTGTGGTTGTAGTGGTCCTTTAAATTGCTTTGCTCTCCGGTTTGACTTTTTAGTAGGTGCTACATTACTCGTGTAAACGTACTTATATTGAACCACCAAACCAGTGATCCGCGCATAGTCTGCGTTATACTTTTAAGCAGTAGACTTTGTAGCATATCTCATACTGTATTTCTTAACTCAAGTCTGGTGCTTGCTTTACAGGGGAAAGTTCTTGCCGGAAGAAGTGTTGTTGACGAATCCATGCTTACTGGAGAATCACTTCCTGTTTTCAAGGAAAAAGATCTCAAGGTCTCAGCAGGAACAATAAACTGGGTAAAGTTTTGCTTTCATAGCTTATTCCTCATTTTAACTCTAACAACAAGAAACTTGATTTGCACTTATAAGTACCCTGAGACAAACGGTCTGCCTTCGGTGCTTGATTAACAAAGGAATTATGCGGAGATATTTCAGGCAATTCTTTTGTATTGAGCTTCTTCAGAGGACTTGCCATTTATGGTTGATCTTTAATGATCTTAATGATGAACATTTCTTCTGTACTTATTTTCAGGATGGTCCTTTGAGAATTGAAGCCACTACAACTGGTTCTAATTCAACGATATCCAAGATATTTCGCATGGTTAGTAAAAGATTAGTAAAAGACTCTCTTTGTCGATGCTGGGATATTCTGACATTTAACTTTACCTGAAATCTCGATTTTGACACTCTTTATCCTTGTAATACATGTGTGGCTGTGACATGGGCGTTAGCATATTATCTGCACGGTTTTACTGAGAGTAATACTATTGGCATCATAGAAGTGTGGATTTTTTCCTTATATAGTTGTCCAGGATCTTTAAACGAAGGTGAAGAAAAAGTAGAGTTCAATTAAAAAGGGCTAGGAACAGATGGAGTTAAAAACGAAGATGCATGATGACTAGTAATGCAAGGGAGAAGCAGAATGGGCAAATGAAGAAAGACAAGGTAGATAGATTGAAACAGGAGCAGGAAACGGTCTGGATTAAAGAAACTGAGGGGATGTGATGTATGCCATATGAATCAAGTGATAGAAGTAGTTAGGAAAATGAGTTCATCAGATTTCACGTGTCAATCAAGCTACATAATAATGCCTGAAGTTGCTGTTGTGATCTTTTTTCCATCCATTGAAGGCGACAGATGAACCTTGTTTATATTTCACTTTGGTGCTCTGCCACACACTTCTCATTCTGTTCCTTTTTTTCCCCTTTTTGACTGTCGATAGTTTTCTTTTTGGCGTCAACTTATTTCTACAATATATTATGTCAGGGTCACAATTCACCCAAATCTTTAATCCTGGAGCTGAAAACAGACATCAGAATTCAACGATCATGGCTTTTGACAATGCGTTACAAAAATTTCTAGAACGAAGTTAAGAGTTAACAAAAATTTCTAAAATCAAGTTAGAAGGAACTGATGAAAAAGCAAGGATGATCTGATAATTTTGTCGATTACTCTGTACAGATGAATAAATTTAAGCTATATCATGTGCAATGTTTTGGGAATATTTTAAGCTTACGCTGCCAGGTCTACAGACAAAGACAAATAATGCACTAAAGGTGTCCCTTTCAAGCTTTCAGGTTGAGGATGCTCAAGCTCGGGAAGCACCCATACAAAGAGTTGCAGATGCAATAGCTGGACCATTTGTGTACAGTATAATGACCCTATCAGCAGCAACATTTGCTTTCTGGTGGGTTCGCTTATTAAAAGTTTTCCATCCTCAGACATGCTAAATACATTGTGAGAACTGCTATTGGGGATTCTGGCCTGTAATATCCCTCCTGAATATGTGTCACGATGTAATGTGTTGAATTCCATCTTGAAGTTTTCTGAGTGAAATGCACTGTGACTAGTATTGTCTATCCTTTGTAAAGAGGAGCTAATCAATAACCTATATAATGTGCGTACCTTCTTTTTTAGGTACTACATCGGGGCACACATTTTTCCTGATGTCTTGCTTAATGATATTGCTGGTCCAGATGGAGATCCCTTGCTCTTAAGTATGAAGCTTTCTGTGGATGTCCTGGTGAGTAGTAGTCTATAAAACCATACGTCACATTCTATTTTCGGTGGAGTTCAAATTGTGTTTATTTGAACAAATTTAATACTATCACAATCCATGTTCGGAGGCAAGATAATAGATTTACCATGGGTAAGATTTTCATGAGTTTCTTGTTCCAGGGGTTGTAATGATCTGCTTCGTTCCTCAATACCAGAACTTAGCCAGCTAAACGTGATAAGAATAACTAGTACTGTGTACTTCATGAAAATTGGCAGTCTCAGATGCAGCTCGCAGAACTCCTAATGCTTAATCTATCCTCTTAGTTGGATTAATACACTCCAGCGAAGAAAGCAAAGCTTTACACTGAAGTTTCTTCCATCAATATTCCTGTGCTCTGAATCTTAGGTGATAATCCTGTGTGAAATTCTTTTCTTTTGCGTGTTTTTCCAGGTGGTCTCCTGCCCTTGCGCATTGGGGCTTGCAACACCAACTGCAATCTTGGTTGGCACATCTCTTGGTAATTATTTTACTTTTGTGATTGATCACGTAAATGAAAGAGTCGCACTCACATGAAAGTAGATGGCGCTGCTAATTTCGATGCTTTCTTTTCCGCTTTACTTTTATTTCTAGAAGGTCGCCTTTTGGATGTTTAGGTAGTATTCTGGTATAGTTGATGATATACTTGAAGGTACTGCACATAATGCCACTCTCTTCTGGTCTTTATCACTGCACAGTTGGAGTTTTTACAAGCATCTTCGTTCGGAAGTGAGCTTTTTTAAGAGCTTATATCATAAGTCTTTTTAAGAGCTTATCACAAGTCTTCATATTGCAGTCCAATTTACACAATTCGTTTCAAAAGTTTAAACTTCTGCATATTGCGGGGAGAGATCTGTTCCTTTTGGGAAACTAAATGAATGAGGTGTATTCGACTTGGGTTGATCTTGTCTTCTCTATTAGATCTTTCTACGTATGCAGGTTTATTTTCACCAAAAGGGAAAAAAGCAAGGTTTACAATGGGTTTCCCAACAGTGGATGGACATTAACTGATCTAATTTCCCTTTGTCATGCTGAAAAATGAGCAGGAGCCAGAAAGGGGCTACTTGTTAGAGGAGGAGATGTATTGGAACGCTTAGCTGGTGTTGATTATGTTGCTTTCGACAAGGTTCCCCTGATCTGCAGTATCTTATCTCGTTTAACGTGGCATTCTGCTTTTAAGTTCAAGTACATGTGACGAAATTGTAGAGACTTATTTTCTTATTACTAACCATCAGACAGGCACACTTACTGAGGGAAAACCAGCTGTTTCTGCGGTGGCCTCGACGTCTTATAGTGAGTCAGAACTTCTTCAGATGGCTTATGCAGTAGAGAGGACAGCATTGCATCCAGTTGCAAAAGCTATTGTGAACAAAGCAGAAGCAATGAAACTGTCCTTGCCAGTTACTAGAGGACAACTCTCAGAACCTGGCTATGGGACACTAGCAGAAGTAGAGGGGCATCTGGTGGCAGTTGGTTCATTAGACTGGGTTCATGAACGATTCCATAGAAGATCGGACCTATCTGACCTTTTGAACCTCGAAAAGGCTGTGATGCATCAATTATCTAAACGGGTGTCACTGTCAAAAGATTCACAAACAGTAGTTTATGTTGGACGAGAAGGTGAAGGCATAATCGGTGCAATTGCCATATCAGACAGTCTGCGCCAGGAGGCCAAGTCTACAGTAACCAGGTTAGATTCTGTCTGTCTGAGGTATACTCATGGCAGCGTCGGCATACCCAAAAAGGAAAGTCCCCACATTTGCCATTTGGAAATTAAGATTTAAACTGAAGTTGGCTGCTCTCATTCCTCTAGTTGCAATGCTATAAGCCTGTGTCTCCAGCAGCAGATCCGCAGAAATTATCATTCAATATGTCCACATCTGAGTTTTTTCCCCTTTTTCCTCTTTTCTGCCCTCAGTCAATGTAAGTTCTTTAAGTTAGGAAATTTTTCAAAAAACCACCAAAATTTTAGCAAATGATTATAGTATTACACAATGCTCATCTATTGTCTTACCCTAGCAAACATGAACACGTCTTGTACAAATGTTGGCATGAAACTGCTAAGAAAACACCCGAATAAGCATCAGCATAGAATAACTCTACTTTCCACCGTTCTATTTTTTGTGTTAAAAGGCTATAATCTGATTTCTTCTTGCTTTTACTGTTCTCCGTAGGCTCCAGGAGAAGGGAATCAAGACCATCCTCTTGTCAGGAGATAGGGAAGAGGCAGTTGCAAATATAGCTCAGACAGTTGGAATAGGACGTGAAGGTATCAATGCTTCCTTGACTCCCCAACAGAAATCCGATGTCATATCGGCTCTTCAAGTTGCAGGACACCGTGTTGCGATGGTACATTTTTCCATTCAATTTGGATGATCTGGTGAAGTTAGTCTTGAAGTATTGCCACTCATTTAATCTAACTGTCGCATCTTTGAAAAAGTCTGCAAGGAAGCACTGAACTTGACTTATTGGCCACCTGGGTGTTTGGCATTTGTGTGACCTTGAACATACCTGTGATAACTCCACCCAAAGCATTTAAGTTCACCATCCTGGTCAACAGGAGCATACGAGATGAGTTTCAATATGGATAGCTGATGGGCAAAGAGCGGTTTAGAGGGCAAGCACAACCGTCTCTGGGCAGTTTCATGTGATCTGTCATTTTAAATACCCGTGTGCGCTCCACTTTGGTGATGAAAATGAGCCATATTCTGGGATAATATATTCATGAAGCCAACTCAATGTTCTGTCACGTGCATTTCTTGTTTTTAGCATGGAACTTGATTACTATGAAGTCAACGATACCTGACATGCTTGTTCTTTGCAGGTAGGAGATGGCATAAATGATGCACCCTCTTTGGCTCGTGCTGACGTTGGGATTGCTTTGCCAATTGAGGCACAAGAAACTGCTGCTTCTGACGCAGCATCCATAATACTTCTCCATAGTAAACTTTCACAGGTATGTGGTACCTGGTCAAGTATTGTTCATAGTGTTGATTGATTCATCAAGCTGTATCTAATGTTTTCTCGTGTTTCTTTAATCTGCCTTATTTCATCCGGGCCAGGTTGTCGAGGCACTTGATCTTGCGCAGGCAACAATGGGTAAAGTGTATCAAAATTTATCATGGGCGGTAGCATACAATGTCGTTGCTATTCCCATTGCTGCAGGAGTCTTACTTCCCCAGTTTGATATTGCCATGACACCCTCTCTATCAGGTACCTTTATATAACATCCATGGAGCTGTAATTCGAAAGAGAACGCTCTCGCACCGACTGACCTCTCACCTGTGTGGGTTCTATTGCACAAGGGCATGAAATTGTTTTCCATTGACCCTCTGCAACTCTAATTGTTCGTTCAACAGGTGGACTGATGGCGTTGAGCTCAATTTTTGTGGTGACCAACTCGTTACTTCTACGACTCCACAGATCGCGAGGGAACAGAGAGGAGTAACCATTTCCTAGTAAGATATGGCCTCATGGATATATGCACTTCACAGCAAAAACTACGATAACAAAAATGAGGAAACCCTTCGCTGTATCTTCGGCTACCCCCGAGTTTAGTCTGTTAGTTTTTTCCTCCTCCCAATCCTTTCATGTGGATATTTTTGTATTCTATAAACTGATCATAGAGTTAACAACATTCGCCAAAATCCAGTGTGAGGACAGGGATGGTTCAGTGCAGTAGACCAGTGAGAAAAGCTCTTGATCATAGCATCTGCCTTGGCACTACGCTAACTTGGATAAACGGGTCTTCCAGAGTAAGATTGATTGACCATCTCTCTCTCTCCCTCTCTCTCTCTCTCTCTCTCACACACACACACATCAAAAAGGTCAAAAATTGTCCAGAAAGTTTTGAAACCCATTGTCCAACGGCCAATTCGACCATAAACCTTTCAAGTGTGCTGATTTAGTCCTTCCAACCGATTTGGCAAAAACATCCACAAAGCTCACTGTTAAATACAAGACCAATCGTCTCTTACTCAGCCACGGTCCGCTGCGACCTCCATCAATCTCCCTTAAGCAGCATTGTCATTCGCCTTTATCTAAACGGCTCCTGTCATGGAACAACTCCTCAATTTTCATTGCTGTCCATTCGCCATTCATAGCAGCACACCAAAGGAATGTAAAGATAGATGACCGACACATTAAGACGTATGGATGCTCTTAAGAATAGGCTTGATTCCACACCATTTCTCACGGGTAATCAATAAAGGAAAAATAAAATAAAATATAACCAACGCAGCAGGCGTAGCAACAACCGATGGGAAAAAAGAAATTGAGACGTTAAGTTATCCATTTCAACCATGACAAAATACGAATGGAATCGAGTGTCTGTGTTAACAAAATGGTTATTCTACACTGATACTTCCTTAGAATATGTGAAAATATGAATAGCTATGTCTGAGGAACATTTCAGCGCACAGTTTGTGTGCACCGAAGGGATTGAATCTGGTCATGACATTGAAGCTGCGTTTTCGTCTAAAATCGGTGCGAGAACAGCGAAGCCGTAACAAAACATTAAATTACAGCCTAGAAAATTAGTGATTTTCACATGAGTTGCGTGAACGTGATTCATTCACGCATCTTTCCGAAACATGGCATCATTTTTTTTTTTTTAAAGGCTCCTGATTTTCCCCTATATGGCCTTTGGACAAGATGAGCAATTTTCATTGGCTCACACCTATACATCTGTTTTACAAGCTCCCTTTAGCGGTCTATTAACTGCTTTCTTCCAATTAAGGGAACGTTAAAGAGAAACGTCACCGTTCCCAAAAAAAAAAAAAAATGGAGAAACGTTGAAGCAAAAGTAGCAACCTCTGACTCTGCCTCCCTATTGTGGTGGCCCTTCACGGAGAGCCCACATTTTTTATTATCAAATATGTCCGAGTGGTCCCGTTGACTTCTGGTTGTGAAATAAATGTACGTGGGACAAGCGAATCCGGTAGGAAAATGATAACCTGTGTTTGAACTTGCAAATTCCTCTGACACCATCTTATCTAGGTCACCACTACTCTCGTTCACACCCAATTTTGAAAAAATAAAAAAAAAAAAAAAAGCATAAAATCTTCTCATTTTCTCAAATAAAAATCCTAAATAAATCTTGATTTAAATAAAAACTTGAAGTGACATAATATATTTTAAATAAATGTTTCAAATCGCCATAGAATTTTTTTAAAAAAATCTGATCTAAAAGGCATTTTCCTCATTTCTCATTTTGAGTTTTTTGTTTATTTTTTCTCTATTTTTTTCCTTTTTTTATTTGTTAATTTTTTAAAGAGCCACACGAGCGAGAGGGTTGCCCCTTCCACCTATGGCAGTCGACCCACCACTAGTGGGGGGTCAACGGGGACGGTGAAGGCCGGCGGGATTGTCGGCGACCCTTGCCCTACTGTCCCTCCCCTGGCCAAGGCGGGGCCGGCAACCCCGGCCCGGGTTCGGGAGAGGGCCCGACCCTCTCTCTGCTTTGGTGAGGGCCAGTAGGCCTTAGCCTCCCGAGTGGCAGCCAGGAGGCTTCGTATGTTTTTTTTTGTTCGTTAAATTTTAAAGAAATAGCAAAAATAAAAAAAATCAAATATAGGAAAATGACCAAATGTCTTTGAAATCATGCTCTTTTTTGAAATTTTATACCACTTCACGCCCTTATTTAAAACAACGTTCATTTCTAATCATTGTTTGAAAAAATGATGGTATTTCGAATCCTTATTTGAAATAATATTCATTTAAAGTTCTTATTTGAGAAAATGAGAGAATTTTGAGTTTTTTTTGGAATTTTTCCACTTTTCTAGCGTGTTTGTTGCTTGTTGTGAGTCTCGATGCGAGACCGAGTCCCTCGTTGGTTTGGTCGATGTACGCCGCCTGAACAAATGCTTTAACGAGCTTGCCTTCAAATCTTTCGTTGCCGACTCTCCCTGTGTGCGTATCCCGTTCGAAACAACGAGTGCAGGTCGACTGGCGGTCGGTGGCAGCGGATCGACGTTAGTGAACAGCAGCTGTGATGTCGCCGGTGTCCAGCGAGTGTGGCGGCCGAGCGAAGCCAGCGTTGTGTTCATGGTTGTCCGGGCCGCGACTTGGAGGAGTCGGGTCGGGTCAGATCCGACGAGGATGGCGGCGGGTGTCGACTGACAAGCGGTGGCCGAAGGCCAGAGATGGGAACTTCGGTCAGGTGGTCGAGAGTTCTCTGTGGAGCTCACAAACGAGGACGTCCCGAAGAAGAAGAACAGAAAGTGAAAAAAAAAAAAATACAAAACGAAATGGGAATAGGCAGGTGGGTTGCTGGGCGCACGGCCTGAGCGAAAGGGGCTGGAGGTTTGAAGTAGTTGGGCTTAGCATGGTCTGTTGAATCTCTGGCTCAATTGGGATTTTTGGTTTGGGCTTGCCATGATGATGATAATGATGATGGAAAAATATTCTAGAAAATTCCAGAAAAATTCGCAAAAATAGGAAAACTTTAGTTTAGCTTAATTTCACTTCTTTGCGTAGATTAGGCCTAGATTTCATGGATTTTGTCCTTTTTAAGGAAAATCACGAGCATCTTTGAATTTAAACCTGAATCATGTCCTTCTAAGCTTTTAGGGCTCTGTTAGGGTTTTATGATTCGATTTATCCATGCAATAATTCCTTGATTGCCCATTTGATTTCATTCGTTGTGATTTTCCTAGGTTTTAGGTATCTTAGACTTAGTCTAGATTTTGTTGAAAATTAGAAAATGACAAAAACAATTCGTATGAATACTTAGCTGGCTTACTTGAAATGAATTGAAAATGGACATGTTCAAAAAAACACTTAACTTCGTATTGAAAGGGCGTAAGTGGAAATATCAACGTAACCAAGTCCCTAAATTCTTAATCTTTGGTTGTCTTGAATCCTTAATCTCTAGTTGTGTAGAATCGAATGGTTTCTCCCTACCGCTAGATAAAGTTTTCGGTCTACCTTCCTCAAAAATTGATGACGACTCAAATGCATGTATGCATTCATATGTCACCGGTCATATAAAGATCGAATTTGATTATCCCGTTGCAATTTCGTATGGGCATCGAAGGACCCGAGCTAAACCTATCCTTGAGGCTTAGTAATCCATTAGCTCACCACTCGATACTAGTTAAACCGGTGGTGGAGCGGAGATCATAGATCCCATTGCTTTTTGCTGCTCTTGCTCCTCAGTCTCGACTTTTAGTTTCACTCCGGGTATTTTGAGCTTGCTTCGCCCATGAACCGAGGTTCGTCTTCACTTCCTTTTGTCGACATTGCCTTTCCGATTACATTTTCCTTAAAGATTCTCCTTTTGTGATGGATTGAATGTTTTTGTTGCCCCGAAATCGAGGGAAGGAAGGATCGGATTATGGGTGTTGTGATGGATGAGTTTTACTGATTCTTCAGCTGGATGATTGTACGATTCTTTTGTGTTCTGTTTCCCGGTTTGCGATTGTTTCTCCAAGTGGTCATGTCTAAGGAAAGGGGGACAAACAGACCACAAACATGTACTTTTCTCACGATCGTCCTACATAGTGAACCAGTATGGCGTAGTGATTTCGATTTGCTAATTTGGGACTTTGTCTGTAAAATCTCTTACGGATTTTTCGATATTCATTGGTTTCACCTTCTAATATATAATTTCTGCAATTACTAAAGTGATTTATTAAACAAATGTTGTGGTAATTGCCATTCGGAAGACTGTAATCAGCTCCACTTAAAGCTGTAATTCTGGAATGTCATGAGCTCCACTTAATGCAACCTATCTAACTCTTTATGAGTTCTGACTTTTAGACATAATCAACACGCTTGTTTTTTTTTTTTTGGTAAAGATAATCAACACACATGTTTAAATTTAGCTAAATCTATAATTTAGCCATGAATGAAATGAAATATGAATCTTCCAAAGAAAATCATATTACTTATTAAGCATTTGACCATTTGATTCTCATAATACTGTTCTTCTTTTTCTTGAATCTCGTGTGTCCTCTATTTATCCAGATATATACAATGAGTAACATGTTTTGCTGCATGCAAGTTGACCAATCCACGGTCGCTTTCAAAGAGAGATTTGGCAAGTTAGATGAAGTATTGGAGCCCGGGTGCCATTTTGTTCCTTGGATTCTTGGATATCAGCTTGTTGGCAATCTCTCACTCCGATTGCAGCAATTGGATGTGAAATGCGAATCCAAAACCAAGGCTTTTTCAATCCCATGGATTTGCCTTGCAAAGTTTATCTTCTTTCATTGTGCAAATTCGATCAACATTTAGATTTCATTCTAGAGTATTTTGCACCCAGAAAATAGAAATGTTTAAATTAGCAATCCTATGTTCAAACCATCATGAGAACCACATTTTCGCCATTAAACTAGCTTTTGTGGGTTTGTCAAGACGCATTAGGCGGATGTATTTCAAATAATTTGTGAATTTAAAAGTTGAATGTTGATGAATTTGTCAATTTCCCTTTCTCGTTTCAGTTCTATGATATGTTAGCTTGTCACTTGCTACAAATTGACATGTCAATGCTTGAATAGGTAATGACGTCGCGTGATATTTTTCTCACAGGACAATGTGCATGTAAATGTTGTTGCATCTTTGCAATTCCGAGCCCCTTGCAGATAAAGTAGTTGATGCCTTTTACAAGCTCAGCAACTCGAGAAATCAAATCCAGGTCTATGTGACTGATGGCACATGCCAAATGAATTTTTTCACATCATTACAAATATAGTATTGGAACAAATTTGTACGATTTTCATGTGCAAGTAACATGTTGTAGTCCATCAATTAACACTTCGAGTAAGCAACAACAGCTGCATCCCTGATTTTGTTGTTTCAATTGTTCTAGTGATCTGAGCTGGTGTTGCAAAGCTAAACTTGGATGACGTTTTTGAGAGGAAGAAGATTGCCAAAGCAGTCGGTGATGAACTCGTAGAGGTAGTCCACTCTAGACTTGTTGATATTATTATGAGAGATAATCTGAATCGGAGTTCTCTGAATTTTGCAGGTTATGTCGGCCTATGGATACGAGATTGTGCAAACTTTGATCGTCGACATCATACCGGATGAGCGTGTTAAGCAAGCTATGAATGAAGGCCAAACTTGTTTGATGCATCATCGAAAATGAGTATTGGGGCTCTAAAATCTCTTGGCCAAATGCAAATGATGTTTGGCTACTTTTTGAACTCACTTTGAAAAGATGTAAGTGCATTTCAAATGCTTCTTCAAAGTCCTTTAGCCCAAAATACCTCTAAAGGTACTTTGGGCTAAAGGATTTTACGAAATGCAATTATTATTTTTTATTTTAATTTTGTCACCTTCGCCTGCGCCCACCCGCTTGCCTCCGGTTTTTTTTTTTTTCAAAAAGTAAAAATACTTTATAAAGTTCATTTTTTATCAAACAACATTTACGTTGAAGTTGCTTTCTAAATGTGTTTTTAAAATACACTTTACCAAACACTACTTGCATTTTGGAAAAGGCCTTTGGCCCAAAGATATTTGCATTTTCTCAAAGTCTCTTGGCCAAATCTTTGAACCAAACAGGGGCGAAATCTATGCTTTGGCAGCCTTCAAATTTCAATTGCCACTTGATTCTAGATAGTTGTTCAACATGGTAAAATTTTTAAATGGTTAGTGAAACATGACATCGTGCCGTTGGCAGCTCTAAGAGGTCATATGTGAAAGGTTTAAAATTTAAAATCAGCGTACTTGACTGTAGATACGGTCCATGGCCATTAAACAGTATATACTTTTTTGAATGTAGCTGGTGTGCGCTTACTCTTATTGCACTAGTCACGCCAGCTAAAAGCTGTGATAAACTTGATATGTGGTCTCCTTTCTTGGCCAGTTCTACCATTTAGTCTAAATTTCATGTTTATGGAGGACAAAGAAGGAATTCGGAAAGTGTGCAACTAATGTGAACATTATTTCATCTGCATGAGACGAGAAATTAGACTTCATTTGGTGCTTAAAAGCTACTTCGAAGTATATTTTGGTCTGCATCATACTTGAGTTTACTGAGAGTTTTGTCTTTTGTTTTGGACTGTGGGTCGCAGCAAAATGGAAGGCTGAAGCCGAGGCCGAGTCCAAGTTTCTTTCTGGGTTGGGTACTGCAATTCAACGTCAGGTCATTGTGGATGGTTTTAAAAATAGTGTGCTTGGCTTCTCAGAGAATGTCCCAGGGACAGCCGTAAAGGATATCATGGACAATGGTTCTCACGGCCCAATACCTTGATACCATGAAGGAAATAGCTGCAACGTCAAAATCTTCTATCATAATCATTCCCCCATGGTCCTGGTGCAGTTCGTGACGTGGGCAGCCAGATCCGTGATGTTCTTCTTCTTCTCCAAGCTTCGACAAGCCGGTGATTGTGTCTTAGCGTTTCAAACTGGACTTAGTAAGTCTTCTAGTTACTTCATCACTCGAGAGGAAGAAATTCCTCCTCTGAAGAGTCTTAACATGGTGGGCTTATAGTCTGTCCTGACTTGCGTCACATGTCGTACGAAATGATATGTGCTTGTAATTATTCTCTATGCTATGATTGTGGTCCCGCTCCCATGCCGTCGTAACATCCTCTGTTGATCGACTGCATTTGCTTTCTTAAAGTTCTTACTGAAAATTTGGCCGGGGAAGATGAGATTGGACGGACTTGTTTTCGCCCTTCTGCCATCTAAGATCTAGTTTGCCCCCGAAAGTAGCCATGAACAAGGCAACTAAATGAATGTCATTATTTCTTGTTCTTGAGGATGTAGCAATAGCAACATTCTGTGCTAAGATTTTCTCCCTCTCGCTTCGCTCTCAGGTGGCTTGTGGGATTTTTTTTTCTTTTCGTCGTCCCTTCCTTCTCCACCACAGCTGTAGGCTCGCTTAGGCACTGCCGCCTTGAGAAGTCGATCTTCTGGATGTCCGAGTTCTTTGGAACTTCGAAGGAAATGCATTGTTGTCTTTCACCGGTCTGTCTCCGCTGACCGTTACCTGACCGGCGCTACTGGTCTAAATCTTGATTTCTTCTTTCTTGAAATAAGTACTGTTTTTGAGTGAGAGGGGAAAATTAGATCAAAACCCAGCATCGGAGTAGTCTTCCTGATGCTTTTCGAGATTAACTCAAGACTTCTTTTGTGTTATCTGATGGCATCACGTCTTCGTTTCTTTATTACATTACAAAAAACTCATTGACGCCACGCGTGAAGGAATGCTAGACATTCGGTAGCGCGTGTAACGTAGGCTTAGCGGGGCTTTTGCAGAATGGAACCATGCAGTACCAGGCACAAGATAGATCTTGTGGCGCATATTTTATTTAAGTTGAGATGCTACCTTGGAATCGGATTTGCTCATCAATAGCCTTTGACTTTGGAGGAAAGCTATAATGAAGTCCGTATGTGCTAGGAAACCATGCACATGAAATAGATACAAAGCTATATTTATTATGCACTATCTCCCAAAGAAAAAATTAAATCGTTGAGATATTCTAAATATAACTCCTAGGATTGCAAACAAACAATATTGGGTTAAGTCATTTGCACAGGCTAAATGTCTGAACTTAACTTGCAGAATGAGAACGGGAACTGGACCTTGACCTTTTTTCTAAGGGAAGGACTCTTTCCACGGCGTTTATGATTACCAACTTGCCTTAAAACTCTTCTTAGTTCACACCACTTTCCACAACTCGTGTTCATTAAAATTTCCAAGAAAGACATGCATCTCTTTCATTACACTTCTTCCTATTTCCCAGGTACATCTTTGTTGAGTATGTCTTGAATTCTTTATGGGTTTGGGGCAACGTTAGGGTTTGGGACATTAGTATAAATAATACTCGTTCTCAAGCGATTACGATAAGAAGCAAAGACACAGAGTCTTTTGTTTTTTAGAGCCACTTTTGTTTGTAATCCTTAGTTCTATAGTGGATTTTGCTTCTCCTCTCCCTCTAGTTTTTCCTCGCAAGGGTTTCCACGTAAATCTTTGTGTTCGTTTCTTCTGGTTAATTTTAAGTTTGTTATTGTTTTCGCATTAGTCATAACAATATGATATCAAAGCCTTAGGGTTTTTCGATCTTCTAATCATGGCTTCAAGTCCAATAACAAAATTTGATATTGAGAAGTTTGATGGGGAGCGCGTTATGGCAGGTTCGCATGTTAGCTGTTCTCACGTTGCACGGTTTGACGAAAGCTCCGTTTAGTAAAAGTGAAGAAACCGAAAATCAGGTCGGATGAAACATGGGAAGAACCGGACAAAAAAGCTTTGTCCACTACCCAACCGTGCCTCACCAATGAACTTTTGCAATTACAAAAAGATTGAAAAGTTTGTATAAGATGTATTGTCATCCGCTTCAGCGATTTTTTGTTCAGAATTAGCCGAAAAAGATTAAATTTACACAATTAAAAAGTTATATAACTAAATTGACCGTTGTACAATAGCTCTACAAGTTTTTTTTTTTTTTGGGGGGCGGGATATCCAATCAAAAGCGGGTCATGGACAAGTAGAAAGTCTGATGGGCCTAGTAAAACATGGGCCTTTTTCAGGGGGCCCAAATGATTTGGAATTCATTGATTTTTTATTTTTATTTTTTCCCCCATGGGAAAATCGCTGGATCCAGACATGAGAAGCGATGGGGGACATGGGGGGCAGTACGCCTTCACGCAGCCTGTGAGCCCGATTCCAGAACCATCGCCAGAGTCGCACATGGGGATCCAGCGAAAGGTACTCGTCCTTCGTCTCCTTCTTCGGTCTCGCGCGTGGGCCCCACCACACCCCCAATCTGCTGAACTGGCCAATGAACGTCAGCCACGTGCGCCTAGCCCCGGTCTGCCTACTCACCGAGCTGTAGCAGCAGCAGCTGAGGCATTAATTTGGCATCAACGGCCTCCTCCAATGACGCCATGTCGCGTGTATGCATCTCGTCATTTTAAGCATGAATAAGTGCATTCAAAATTTTCTAGGCTTATCGCGAAAATATAATTAAATATTAAAATTTATAAACAGTATAATTAAATATTAAAATTTATCAAATTAATTCAATCGAATCGGTCCTTTATAACTTGACTAACGTAAAAATGCTCGCATGGTTTCTTTCATATTTTCTCTCTCCTACATGGCGACAACGTTATTAAACCATGGAACATAAGGCCGAAGCACTCTCATTGTGGTTCAAATTTGATTTTTAATACAAATTTTACTTAAATCAAGTTTAAAAAAAAGCAAAAAAAAAAAAAGGAATGAGAAACCAAGGCAATGAAGGTTGCAATCCCTCGTCAAATGCAAGCGAGGGCTGCCATTGGCTACCGACCCTCATCAGTAGTGCCCAACCCTCGTCGGCCCTTCCTAGATATAGTGCGGCAGCGGCCGTGAGGGTGCCCCTTGCCGCTGTCGCCTCCTTTCTTCTTCTTCTTATATATATATATTAAATTTGGCTTACTTTTTAAATTTAATTAAAAAAATTGAAATTTAGACAAAAATAATATCGTTTTAGCCACATCATCGCCACACAAGATAAATAAGATATAAAAAAAATCACATCGGCATTTTTTGTTAGCCAAACTAGGAAGATTGAGCGAATAACTAGATTAAACAAATTTGATAAGTTTCAAGATTGGATTGCATTTTTTTTTCTAAGTTTTTGGGATTCAATTATACATTCGTGATGAGTTATAAGACTTTCGGGGCATTTATCCCTTTTAAGTACGCGATCGTACGGATGGGCCAAGCCCAATTATCAAGCACTAAAAAACTTTAGTCCATGATACAATAATGATGGGTTTGAACATAACTACTCTTTTTATCTCTTTGGTTCCATTTTTTAAAATTGGTTCAAATTGAAAGATTGGCCGCCAATGCGATTCCACCAATTAGAACCATTTTGATGTTTTTCCCACGATCCCATCTTTGAATACTTAACTATTCCATTGGATTTGATTCTGATGAGTTAGCAATAAAACGCTGCCTTTCCAACATCACTAAATAAATAAATAAATAATTAATTAATTACGTGGAACGAGGAATTGGGATCCTTAATTTTTTCGGGGGAAAAGAGGGAAAAGCATTTGTTCGAGGGTACAAAAGTGGGGGCCCCACCGATCCTTAAATAATCGCATTGAATCGGCACGTGATTTTTGGGAGCAATTTGGGGTTGGTTGAGACAAGGCCACTTCCCATTTCATGCGCCAACGCTTCGCATGTGATCTCTTTTCTCTTGTCCCTACCTCCCAGTTCCCACCCCTACTTCTTCTTCTTCTTCTTTTTTTTTTTTGTGCGTATGTGTGTGGTGGGGGTTCTTTCGATCATTGCCTTCGCTTTTGTTACCACGTTTGGTAAAAAGTTCGAAATCATGTGCGCGATCGAATTTGGTCGAGTCAGCACATGTGATTCTCGACCCATGGCTCATCATCTGCGCCATGATTATCATCTCCATTCGTGTCCCGCTTATCGAGAGCGTGCGGAATGCTCATTCGACGTGATATCGTTCGCATGAGGATTCCTTCTTATCTTCTTCCTGTGATTATGTTTTCGTCGTGCCATTCGACGGTAGATTTATATGCTTTTTCATATACGTGGCGGTTCCCCTCTATCTATCGATTTGGAAGCTTTTAAGTCGGACTTTAGAGACGTAATCGGCGATTGCTGTGCATTCGTATGACTTTTTAGGGATTTGATGTTCAAGTTGAAGGAAGGTGAGAGACAGGGGTGAACAAAAGAAACCACCACCAAACTGAACCGGATCAGTTTGGGGCGGTTCCCGAGGGCACCAGCCTGGTTCTCCATTTCTTGTGTGAGCCGCCCACTCGGACCAATTTTCTTTTTAAATTTTTAGAAATAAGTAAAAAGCCGTGATCTTTTCATAAACCCTCCCATCGCGATTTCTATCCTCAGCTTGGATCCTCCATCCACATACCTTAGTCACTCACGCTCGCTTTTTCTTGCGTTATCCGTAAAAGATGAAGCTCAAAGATTTCCTATCTTCTTTTAGTTTTGTTCATTATATTTTCTGTTAAACCATACGAATTCCCACGAGGGGTCTAACGTAGTCATTCCCATAAAAGATCTTGCAATGGATTATAGATTACATGTTTAAAAATAATAATAATAATAGAACATGTCACGGGTTTCATTTAGTTCACTCGGATCGGATCGAATCGATCAATTCAATTCCATAATCAAGTGGGCCAATTTTCGATTTCTAGATGGGAATCAGATCACATCGAAAATCGATCATCCATATTGAGAGAAGCGCAGGTGACGCCGACATGGGCGGCGGGGTCCCTGGAGGGCCGAGGACGAGCTAGCCAAAATTGGTTGGTTACTAAAAAAGTTATCCCATGGGTGTTACGACGGGTTACGAGGCTACATACGATGAGCTTGGGTGCTTTGCGTTGCTATGTCTGGTCACCTTCCTAGGGGAGCCACGTGGCGTTCGGGCCCACAGGTGGCCCACACCCGTGGAGAGAGACATGTTTGCTTAAACTGGGACATCCCTCGAAGTTAAACAATACAGCACGTTTCATCAAACCAAACAAAGGATAGATTTGACCACACACACAAAAAAAAAAAAAAGGATAGATTTGGCAGTTCATTTAACATTTAGTTATCACCCGCCACCTAAAGCCGCCCCAAGACCCCAAAATAAGAGCAACAAACAAAACCCACCAAAAAGAGGGAAAAAAAAAAACAAGGTTAATGTAACAAAAAAACATCTCGAATTTGATACTAATTTCGCAACTCGTTTATCTTGAATTTAATTTTTAAAATCATAATATTGTATTATTTTTATGCTCATTATCAACTATATGAAAATATTATGTATTTATTAATTTAATATATATATTTTATATAGTTGATGATTAAATACATTTATAAAAAGTGGACTACATAATAGTAATTTAGGACCAAATTACACATTAGAACAACATTTAAATTAATTTTTATGTCAATATCCCTAACAAAAATATCTCAATTTGTACTAATCGCCTCCTTTATCTTGAATTAATTTTTAAAATCACGAACCGGCACATGCGTACCACGTTCACCCAAATTAATTTTTATATCATAAAATTATTTATTTATCTCACATTTATATCAAATTAACGTGCTAATGCTCCATATTTGCCTCAAAAATAAATCCCAATGCTATAAATATATATATTAATTTAGGATAAATATGGCTCAGGTTCGTGAATTTGAAAAGGAATTACCGGCTGTCACATAGATCTGCCGATTTAAGATCTTTGTCCTTCTCGTGAAATTAACCCAAACGATGTTATGTAAGATATAAATGAATTTACATCCAGAGTCCGAAGGAGATAAAAGAGAGGGAGTGGAGGAGCAGCGAAAGAGACGTATTGACGGTGGTGATTCTGAAAGCTTTGAACGGCGTCCCGGCCTCGTCCCGTCCCGTCCCGTCGAGTTAGCGCGGAGGATAGGCTTTTCCGTGGGGCCGTATGTGGGGCCGACGCGCCTCGTCAGGCGCGTCAGAGAGAGGGGGTGGTGGGGACGGGACAAGTGGGCTACCAGTTCCCGAGGTTAAAAAAGAGAGGAGAGAGAGAGGGAGATTTCTTCTTGCTGCGCCTTTGATCAGATCAATCCAATCAGAGTTAACAGACACGGGCTTCGTGGGCCCCACCACAACCCCTCCCCCTCCCCCAACTTTGCAGATCCACTCGGCGTCGCTTTCTCGTCGCCGAGTATTTTGCTCCTCCGATTGGGCACCGGGATTTAATTATCGAAAGGACCGAGGACCTTCCTGCAAATTCCTTCTCCTCTGAGCCCCGGGACTAATTATTGAAACGGTAAGTGACACCAATCTCCCGCCCCACCCAACCCCCACCAAAAAATGCATAAAAACTTCACACACACACATATGTGTGTATTTTTAGGTATATTTTGGACATTTTTTCGATATTTTCGTATGATTTCGAAAATATTAAAATTAGCTCACAAGAATATAACCACATACAGAATGTGTGGAGTATTATTAAGTATTGACATATATAAGATTCAACATACATTATGGTTAGAGCAATGTTAATGGCATCTCTTGTGATTTTAAAATAAAGTGCCCCATAATGAAGTGTAAATTCACTTGGATATGGTAAATGTTTATGTCTTTGATATGAGAAAGTTTCACAAATTCAATCGGGCAGTGACCACACTCGATTGAGTTTGAGAAATATCGATCTCATATTGTGGTGGGATATCTCATGTTATAATGAATGATCATACTCCAAAATGACGTGATTGTGCATTGGTTCATGAAAGGTCACGTGTATAGCATATGCCTTGCACATGTTGCGCGTGTGAGACACACATCTCCTAATCTTCTATCGACATGTACGGGCGTGTACGATCTCCGTTTTTTATGTTCTTGATACCGTTGTGCTTGTATGAGGATGCTATACATTGTGGTATATTTATTTTAAATTTTTTGAGCTCACTCCCATTGCACCCCACCCCCTAAAAAAAACAAAAAAGCGACATTAATTCCAGGATTTCGAGCTTGGGCTCAACGTGTAACGCGATTCTTAAATTTTAAATTTATTTAATGTGATCTATGAATTTTACCTCTATGTGCAACATTATCCCTAAAATTTTAATTTGTTAAATGCAATATCTGAAAACTCTTGATGTATGTTTAGTTTAATTCTTGAACCGTATGAAAATGGGGCTGCATGAAAGTTCACGGACAATACCGAGCATTTTCATAGTCTTAGGGACTAAGTAGAATATGTGTCGAAAGTCCGAAACCATATTGAATAAATTAAAAGTTCACGAACCGCATTGTACGTTGAGCTAAAATTTAAGGACTACATTGAATGATTTTCAATTTATAGATCTGTACTACACATTGAACTCAAAAAATCGGGAATCATTTGTGTCAATATCACTAAAAACGACTCTAGAACCTCCTTGCAATTCCTTTTTTTTTCTCCTGTATGCTCGAAAGGGAGTCTATGTTTTTTTTTTTTTTTTGTGTGAGTATGATTGTGTATCCACCTTAATCAACAAAAGATCCGATGTTTTTTTTTCTTCCTTTTTGTTTGTTCTAATTGGATCCCCCAATCCGATAATCCGTGCAAATGTTATGGTGCATTTGATCGATTTATGTGATAACACTTCGCGGGACCGTGTACATCCACGTAAATTTGAATTTCTTCCTATTTTTACGACTTTGTGAAGATTTTTCGAGCCTAAATTATGCGTTTCTTATTCTTAAAAATTAGTTCGAGTAATAAGTAAAACAAGCCTAAAATCACAGCTCAAGCATATTCAGGCTCGAAAAAATGGGATCGGCCCGGTCTTTTCGGGCCTTTCTGCTCACTCTTGTGCATGTTACTATTATGTATATGATAATTGTTTCGATGATTACTCCTTCCGCCGTTGGTGTAAAAATCTTTGCCCGCATTCGCCGTTAGATGAGTGATGCATAAATGGATGTGGCGAATGCGATCACACATAGCGAAAATGTCTATGAATTTACAAGCCGTAAAAGCTCCACAGGTTTAAATGGAAAAAAAAATAGTTAACATCTCGAAAAATTTCAAATTGACACGCCTATGATGAATTTATTCCAAATTATATTTTTGACCACCGAAAATCCCAAACGGTACACTTATAATAAATTTATCCCAAATCGATACACTTGTGACAAATTTACTCTCAATTAATTTTCGTTAAATATAACCTGTCAAATTACTAAGTTTGATGGCATGTGGCGGTTCATGGGTGTACCGATTTGGAATTTTTACTTTCTGTTTGTTACGGGTTTATCAAATTAAAATTTTTTGTGGTATTAATCCAATTTAACAGAGGGCAAATTTGTCACATGTGTACCAGGTTTAGGGTTTTTCTTGATAAAAAAAATTAGTTTAGGTCAAATTTATCACAAAAGTATCGGTTTAAGATTTTTGTTGGTCAAAAAAATAATTTGGGGTAAATTTATAACAAGTGCATCGGTTTGGGATTTTTCGTGATTTAAAAAATAGTTTGGGGGTAAATTTGTCATATGTATACACGTTTGGGATTTTTCATGATATTAACCCAAAAGAAAAATATTATAGTTTTGAGAATATATACACTTAGCTAATCAAGGTTCCGTTTGTTTGGCGAAAAATAAATGATTTGAAAAATATTTTCTAAAAGTTCGGAGAATACATTGAATAAATTTAGGGACGGAATTTTATATTGTCTTATAACTCATGGATTAAGTTGAATATGTTCCAAAAGTTCGGGAATCGTATTAAACAAATTGAAAATTCAGGAGCCGATTATGTATTAGACTAAAATTGAGAGACCATGTTGATCAAATTAAAAATTTATAAATTACATTGCATGTCAAACCAAAATTTAAAAATTATTTGTGCCATTTTTCTGCCCAAATGCCATCATACTATCAGTGCTCGACACTCTGTTAACACGACAGATAATCGACTAGTTATGATCTTTCTCACGCTTTGCTCCAAGGGTAAAATTCTTCGAGGGCCACTCGCCACATTCCGAATACTAACAAGGATCAAGAACGAGGTTGAAGATGGAACCAATTCATAGGAACTTCTTGCAGCATGCACACCAAAACGGAACAAGATGTTTGAGGGGGGGGGGGCGGGGGTGGTTTGTCCGAATATTAAAATTGCGAATGATGATGAGACGAGAGGCCTCGGTGCGAGGATGCAGTTAATTCTGCTCTTGGAGAGAGAAGAGAGAGAGAGAGAGAGGGCGAACGGAGTCGTCCTTTTCAACCCCGAAATGGATCGCCATTTACAATTTACCCCATCTCTGCAGCAACGCTCCACAAGCAAAAAACCGAAAAGCGAAAGCGACTCTCTATTCATTACGGCATGTATATAAGCAATCCCGACATTCAAGAAAGAGGGAGAAATAATGGGGGCAGAAAATGTACAGAGAGAAATTTCACCACCAAGAGTCATAGCGCAGAGAGAGAGAGAGAAAGAGAAGTGCTGCAGGTGTTGTTGCAGAGCTGTGGCAGATGGTATTTTAACCTTTTCTCTCGAAATAATTCGAACCCCCTCTCTCTCCCCCATCTCTATCTCTCTCCTTGTTACAGTTCTATTCCTGGGGGCTCTTCCGCTCGCGAGCAGCGAGCAGCGAGCATTATATGCTCATCAAAGAAAGAAAGATAAAATGAAAAGAAGAAATGCAGTGTACCCCATCTTTCTCTGCAGAGAGAGAGAGAGAGAGAGAGAGAGGGGAGGCCTGTGTGCCAGAACGATGTGATGGAACGAGTAAAAGGAAGCTAATCTCAGACTAGAAGCGGTCATAATATCCCAGAAGAAAAGAAAGCCCACAAATTTTCTTGTTGTTTTTCGAAATGGCCATCAAGGACCCCCAACAAGCAAACGCTGCTCTTTCTTCAATCTCCCCTTCCTCCTCTGCTCTTAACACGTCGGTGAGCTTCTCGTAGGATCCGACCAAAGCAAGCTTCGCTTCCGTAGCATTTGCTCGTACCCCGAGTTCAGAGTTCGCTCCTTTGGCCTAGAATGGTGTTCTTTGCCGCGAATTTTGGAGTTTGAAAAGTTGAGTTTCGTTGGGGAAAACGGTCATGGCAGGTCGGCTCGTGCTCGTGCTCGTGGTCGCGGTCTCTCTGGTTTGCCTCCGCTCTGGTTTGGTAAACTGTGACGATGGTGAGTCTTAATCTTTTTTTTTTTTTTTGTGTTCCCTATTGTACTCTTTGGTTCCCCAGAATTTAAAACTGGAAGGAGAAAGTTCGCATTTTTTATGTGTAATATGGGTTAACTTGATTTGTTTTTAGTGGGTGGAACATTCTTAGGACAATTTTATAATCTTAGAGACTGACTGGTTTGAATATTTATTCTATAGACTTAAGTGCGCACCTTCAAAAGTTCAATTTTTTTTTCATTTGTTAATGTTTAATGTTACACCTTTCTTGTTATATAAATGTATACTGAAGTTCATACTTGAATTTCCCGGTTCTCTGGGAATGGCAACAGAAACGAGCTTGTCGGGTGATGGTTGGATGCGGACACTGTTTTCCCATTGACGTGGATGTTTGTGTTTACATGCCTTTGTCATGTCTGCGAAATTTGCGAAATGCTTAATTTGCATTCGTGCTCGTTTTTGCATGATTCGAAGGTGCCACACTGTTGGAGGTCAAGAAGTCATTTAGGGACGTGGACAATGTTCTTTACGATTGGACAGATTCACCATCCTCTGATTATTGTGTGTGGAGAGGGGTCTCTTGCGACAATGTCACCTTCGATGTGGTAGCCCTGTAAGCGGTCTTCGTGGATTTATTTAATTTTGTCGGAGTTTTCTTGTTTACAACATAGATTTGTTCATAAGTTTATGATTGGTGTTTTCATGATGTAGCAATTTGACTGGTCTAAATCTGGATGGCGAAATCTCTCCCTCCATTGGAGATCTTAAAGACCTTCTCTCACTGTAATGTCCTCTCTGTGCATTCTCTATATTTGCGATTGTTCTTGTCACTCTTATGTGAATACTTCTGAGTGCTTCAGAACGAGAAAAATTAAGTTTAGTGGTGTGAAGCAGTTTGTCATATAACCCGAAATGAAATTAAGGGATTGAAGCAAGCTCCCATTGGGAAGTACGGCACTAAGCTAGTAATATGCATTTTTCTGGATGACTAGACCGAGGCTGATTATGTAGTAAATACTTGGATTGCCCAACTGCTATTTGTATCTTCTGGACAGTTGGTTATGGGTGGCTGATTGTGTTGCTTTGCCCTTTGTCCTGTTGAAATGACTCTGGATTTTGTACAATCGAATAGTGATTTGAGTAAAAACCGGCTCACGGGGCAGATTCCAGATGAGATTGGCGATTGTTCTTCTCTGAGGAGCCTGTAAGTTCAGTTTATCTTGAATAAGTCCAGCTTTACGAGTGAATCTGAATACCTTGGAATCACAATACCCCTTACCAATTTTGTGCATGCCTTTTTTGTTTGCCATTAACCATGCTGATCTGACTCTCAGGGATCTGTCATTTAATGCGTTACATGGGGACATCCCGTTCTCAATATCAAAGTTGAAGCAGCTGGAGTTCCTGTAAGCCTTTTTGGCCAGCATTTGTCAATGCAGCTTTGAAGAGAATGAACTTGAATTATTTACACTATGTTCTTTCTAAAATCTTTAGGGTATTGAAGAACAATCAGCTTATTGGACCGATTCCTTCAACCCTTTCTCAGATTCCAAATTTGAAGTTTCTGTATGTTCAGATTCACATACTGCACTTACTCTTTGTGATCAAGTAAGCTTCACGCGCAAAATGAGAAACTGTGGATTTTGTCCAGGGATTTAGCTCAAAATAACTTGAGTGGTGAGATACCCAGACTATTGTATTGGAATGAAGTTTTACAGTATCTGTGAGTACGCTGATGCTGTTAACTTCTTTTCTGCTAATTTATGCATCACGTAGTTAATGCCTCATTAATTTTTTTCAATTTCATCCAACTGTTTTAGTGGATTGCGAGGGAACAATTTGGTGGGCACACTCTCCCCCGACATATGTCAGTTAACTGGTTTATGGTACTTGTAAGTCTTCTTTATTAATCTGCCTTTCCCTTCTCCTTTTGACCACAAGTCTGTTGGAAATTTTCGTTAAATTAAATCTTTTGAACATTTTTGTCCTTCTGACGGGCAGTGATGTTAGAAACAATAGCTTGACCGGAAGTATTCCTCCCAGTATAGGCAACTGCACAGCCTTCCAGGTCTTGTATGTATTTATCAAACTAAGAGCTGCCTAATCACTATTGCATTCTGTTATTTTACAATCATAAAATCTTCATCTTTTATTGGTAGGGACTTGTCCTATAATCAGTTAACAGGGGAAATTCCATTCAACATCGGGTTCCTGCAAGTGGCCACCTTGTATGTGCTTGCAACTTCTGTAGAGTGTTTCAAATACTTTGCATTTGATCTATCAAAGCTTTCCCTAATTGCTTTTGTAATCTGTCTGTGTACTAGGTCATTACAAGGTAATCAGCTTTCAGGGCAAATTCCGTCTGTGATTGGTCTCATGCAGGCCCTTGCAGTCTTGTGAGTTGAAAAATCTCATATTCTCCTATTTTAAGGTCAGCATACTTGTTTTTCAACACTTGTTTGACATATTGTTTCTCTTAATTGTCTAGAGATCTGAGCTGTAACATGTTAACTGGATCCATCCCTCCTATTTTGGGAAATTTGACCTACACGGAGAAACTGTATGTTATCCTCCGGACTTGCTATCATTTGTTTACACTTCTATTTAATTTTAGGGTTCACATTGGCATCTTTCGTGTGCTGGATTAAGCTTGACCTGGGTATGACACATGTTGTAGGTACTTACATGGCAACAAACTCACCGGACAAATCCCTCCGGAGCTCGGAAATATGTCAAAGCTTCATTATTTGTATGCTTAGTTTCTCTTTTATTGGATTGTCTTGAAGCTATGCATGTGATGAGGATCTTTAGAACTGTCGCATTCTCCTCTTCTATCAAATTTTTCCAAGTCCGTTCTCATGATAATCTGGCATTTGCATAAGCTTCAATAACCATCAAGGAGAATACGGTCTGCATGTTTCAGGCCACTTATATCTTCTTCTCGCCCCATCTCAATGTTGAATGTTCCTTTCGGCAGATTGCTTCTCTCAGAAGTGATCAATAATGTGCAAAGTTCTTCCATAACAGGGAATTAAATGATAATCATCTCACAGGGAGTATCCCGCCCGAGCTTGGGAAGCTTACCGAGTTATACGACCTGTATGTTCATCCTGCGACTTTCATCATTTCCAGAGCTTAAAATTCTTATTTAAATTATATACGCAGATTGTTTGTCCAACCTTTTACTTCAGTAGAAACTGATTCTCTCATTTTCTCAGGAATGTTGCCAACAACAATCTCGAAGGGCCGATTCCCGATAACATCAGCTCCTGTACAAATCTCAACAGCCTGTAAGCAGTTTATCGTAATTTTAATTTCCTTTTTATGGAAAGTTGATATCTTGACTCTTTATGTCGTCATGCAGCAATGTCCATGGGAACAAATTGAATGGGACCATTCCCCCTTCTTTGCGGAGACTAGAGATAATGACAAAACTGTAAGTGGCATTACTAGAGTCCAGGAAATTCCTCGGTGACAGAAATTATCCCTTGATCCTTTTCCACCATTATGATTGCTCCTCTGTGTAGGAATGTTTCGGCAAACAATATTAAGGGTTCCATTCCAATTGAGCTTTCCCGCATTGGGAATTTGGATATCCTGTAAGTTTAGAGTTTCTTTAGTTTCTTTAATGCCCTTGGTCAACACGCTTGGATTGTTGCTTATTTCTATTTTCCACAGGGATCTTTCCAATAATAAGCTCAGTGGTTCCATCCCTTCTTCTCTTGGCGACTTAGAACATCTGCTAAAGCTGTGAGTTTAATAAACTAGAAAAAAATGCCAGGATGGGAGGTCCTGATCTTGTGCTGATTTCTCTGTTTGTTCTCTTTGCAGGAATCTGAGCAGCAATCACTTGACGGGATTTATTCCTGCTGAGTTTGGCAATTTGAGAAGCATCATGGATATGTATAAAACCTATCATCTCATGCTACTTGCTGAAATTTACTTTTGAAGACTGAGGAATTCCTGAGTATCTAGTTTAACTCTCTACGTTGCAGAGATCTTTCAAATAATCATCTATCAGGCTTGGTCCCTGAAGAACTTAGTCAACTTCAAAACATGTTCTCATTGTAAGCAAACTCCTTTTGATAGGCCTTCGATGGTTTTCATAATATTCCTAAACTTGGATATATTTGCTGCTTGAGATTGTTATTCTTCACAAATTGTTTCGTTGTTTGAGCTTATTCATTTGTCTTAGCTGTCAAATCCCTGACCAATTAGTTGAGGAACATGAATGTCAATTGCTTATCGATGTTCTAAGCTCTTTTTGCATGTTTGTGTTTTTTTCCCTAGTTGATGGTGATAGACCCACCCAGTGACCTATACCAATGCAGTAATGCCTCAAAACCCCATACTGTTAGGCCTTATGCCTGATGGCTACATGTTGGTTCTGTTGGTCACTGTTAAGTTACTCAAAACATTTGCTAGCTCACCTTGCAATTGTTATTGTAATTCTGAGTGGTTCATGTCATCTTTTGCTGTGTTGTCATGTTGGTGTCGGGTGTGGTTATCACAACTTGTATGGCTTGTGATGTTACTCCTTGGTTAACTTTATTAGGTTTTGGTATTGTATCGTTTTTGCACATCAAATGTGGATAATGTTATGCTTAACTTTACAGGAGGCTGGACCATAATAATTTATCCGGAGATGTGATTTCACTGATGAACTGCCTTAGTCTGACTATTCTGTAAGTTCATTGTTGTCCCAATCCTGTCCCCAGTGCTCCATAGAATATAACGGTATAATTTTTTGTTAAATTTTGTAGAAACGTATCGTACAACAACTTGGTTGGGGAAATACCCACAAACGACAATTTCTCCCGATTTTCACCAGACAGGCAAGCAAACTAGCTACTAAGCTTCATGAATGAGTAGTTCTGATCATATCCACTTGCATACCAGACTTTTTTTTTTTTTTCAAATTCTCAATAATTGTCGGTGCAGTTTTGTTGGGAATCCTCGACTCTGTGGCTATTGGCTAAATTCTCCTTGTGGCAATTCTCACCTGACTGAGCGAGGTAAACAGCAATCTAAAGCATGTTTTGTGGTAGCTGTTTCGCAAAATACGTGCTTTTGATCATAAAGAACAGCAATACATGCTTCAGATTTCAAAGAAAAGAGGGAAATTTGGTTTCTTACATGTTCTTTTCACCTAAATATGTGTTTTCTGAGACCTTAAATATGAAGAACGTCCAACCATACAGAATAGCAGCAGGTAGAGTTTTGGGGTAATATGTTCATTTTAGCTTTTGGATGCACGGTTACATTGATGGATCCCTTGGTGCACTTGCGTGTTCACAAGTGATTTGTGTCAGGCAAATTTGCAGCGTAAGTGATTTGTGTGTTCTTACTATTCAAATTTGCAGTTACAATTTCTAAAGCTGCCATATTGGGAATTGCTCTTGGTGCACTTGTTATCCTTCTCATGATTCTGGTGGCAGCATGCCGACCTCAGAATTCTAAACCATTCATTGATGGATCCCTTGATAAACCAGGTATCAGGCATCTCTAGTAATATATTTGCTTAGTGCGTCATATTATGGAGACATTTTCTTTAAACAACTATATAATCTCATGCTTTTGCACTTATCAGTTTTACTTTAGGACTGTACTTCTACCATCAGCAGAATTACCTTGATATGTTTGCCTTGCCTCGTGGCTTATGCTCTCGCTATGATAAACAAGCATATGTTATCACCAAAATGAGATTCTTGCTTCAGACGATGAGCTCTTTTGAAATTTCCTTGCAACAGTTTTTGCCTGTAGTGAGATCATTGAGCTAATCTTGCATTTAACTCCTTTGTTATTGCTCGATAGCTGTTTACTACTCATCACCAAAGCTGGTAATTCTACACATGAACATGGCCCTGCATGTCTACGAGGATATCATGAGGATGACTGAGAATTTAAGCGAGAAGTATATAATTGGTTATGGGGCTTCAAGCACAGTATACAAATGTGTTCTGAAAAATTGCAAGCCGGTTGCCATCAAGAGACTCTACTCTCAGTATCCGCAGTGCTTGAAGGAGTTCGAGACAGAGCTTGAGACCGTCGGAAGTATCAAGCATCGGAATCTCGTCTGCCTCCAAGGATACTCTCTGTCCCCTTCTGGCAACCTTCTATTTTACGATTACATGGAAAACGGCAGCCTCTGGGATCTTCTCCATGGTGAGTGAAGTTTCTCTTCAATGGCATGGTTGTCCTGTTCTAGAGTTTTTGAGGTAGATGCACATGTAGAACTTCTCCCACCATATATGAGAACTAGATTGAGTAAGCATGAAAGAGTAATAAATCTAAAGTGGCTTTGAGAGCACTCATTTCACTCTTCTGCTAAATTTTCTTCAGTTCATGGATATAGAAATCATCTGAGTTATGCCTGTCTTAGCTTCTAATTATATCAGGATTCTTCCAATGATAGATCTTCACGAATTAATGATTCTTGTAGGCCCTGCAAAGAAAAATAAGCTTGACTGGGATACTCGTCTCAAGATAGCACTTGGTGCCGCTGAGGGGCTTGCATATCTTCACCATGACTGTAGTCCGCGCATCATCCACAGGGATGTGAAATCGTCGAACATTCTACTTGATAAAGAATTTGAGGCGCATCTCACTGATTTTGGGATTGCGAAGAGCCTGTGCACAACGAAGTCCCATACTTCTACGTACATAATGGGGACCATTGGATACATAGACCCAGAATATGCCCGCACTTCTCGCCTCACTGAGAAGTCAGATGTCTACAGTTATGGAATTGTTTTACTCGAGTTGCTGACTGGCAGGAAAGCAGTGGACAATGAATCTAATCTCCATCACCTGGTTTGTCTTTCATCCAAAATCCTTGAATACGTCTCATTTTTCTTTTAGTTCATGACTCTTAACAGAACAACTCTGTTGTCAGTCAAATCTCGGGCAATTGCATAATATCAGCAGTTTAGCTGCCCGACTGAATCATTTTAGGTTGGTCGTGGTATGAAATATGTTCTTTGCATGCTGTGTGAGTTTTTGAAAGGCGAGGTTGTCATACCCTGATTGGGATTCTAGGATTCTGCATATGTTCAGTCGATCTCTGCAGTTTTTCATTGTTCAACTATAATGACTACTTGCATTAAGCAAAATAAATACATCTGACGATTTCTCTTATATAAATTACTTTGGATTCTTGTTAGATCCTATCCAAAACTGCAAGCGATGCTGTAATGGAAACAGTTGATCCTGATGTCACTGCCACATGTAAAGATCTCGGAGCTGTGAAGAAGGTTTTCCAACTTGCTCTCTTGTGCACCAAGAGGCAACCATCGGATCGGCCTACCATGCATGAAGTGGCTAGAGTTCTTGGTAGCCTTGTGCCGTCCACAACCCCGCCGAAGCAAATATCTGCAGTAGGGTCCGCTCCGCTCCCGTGCACAAAGATCACTAGTTACATGGACGAGTATGCAAACTTGAAGACCCCGCACTTGGTAAATTGCTCGGCTATGAGCACCTCGGATGCCCAACTCTTCCTGAAGTTTGGTGAGGTGATCTCCCAGAACAGCGACTTGGATACCGAAAGGTCAGCTTAAGGATTGGTAGGCTTTTAGGTGGATGGAGGCAACAGGGACAATGTGTACAAATATGTGGTACTTCACGTTTCTCTTCTTAGCAAGTTTTAGTACTTTTTTCTAGTAGTGTCAGTTTCTAGTGAAGTGAAAAGGTCGAACAAAACTCACTGATACTGATAATGCCAAATGGGGTTGTGCCCAGGTGCTACCATGAGCGTTGTACCGTGTTGGAAGTATGAATTTTTGCACACGGTGGAAAGCGTCACGGTTGCTGTTTGGTCTTGTCCGGAAAATGTCCAGCGGTTCTATCAAGCAAGAGCCTTTGATGTGATCAGGTCCGTGGATTGGCAATGTATGTCATCGTGTACTCTTGTTCTGATGGTAGAAAAGTACTAATGATTAGATCCAGTGGGAAATACATCAAAGACTATTTGCCAAATGATTCTCGTATGTAGTGCAATGTACTGTATCTGAATCAGGATTAGATGAAAGTCCGATCTCCTGACCGGAGATGGCTCAGTTTAGTCTGATTTTTTCCTGCATAAGGAGCGCATATTGTCGAGCTTTGTGTGGAGAAATCTTGTTTATGCACCTAATTCATCCTTTTACCTGTTTTTGGACGGGTCATTTCTGCTAACGTTGGTTGACCCGTAAATTAAAACTCAGAATCTTCCATATTTTTGACAGTAAAAAGTCCAAAAGGCTAAGATTCGGTAGAAAACACATTAACATTGCAGATAGGATTCACTTTCTATGATGCAAATGAACATATATACAAGCTTCCACTCCATCGTCCCGCTAAATACAAGGGCAATCAATGGCTTTGAACCTCAGATGTTTGAGTAACCCTGCCCGCCTCGTAGTTTTACAATGTCCTGATACCCTCATAGAGAAATAAATTAGTACAAGTTGAACATGTATCCAAAACCTCGCTAAAAACCATACAACCCCCCAAAAGCGAATGAACTGCGTGGGAACTAAATCGAACTGAGCCGAGCACAATCTACAGATCTCAAGCTAATTCCTCGGGGTCAGCTTTTTCAGTAACCGAGTCATAAAGGACTGAGCTCGGTCGGTTAGAACACTGCTGCAGATCAGTCAAGGAGTATGACCGCCAAGGCGAGAAATTCTGTCCAGGAGAAGCTATCTGGTTATGAGAACCCTTACCTCGAGGATGAAGAGGTGGAAGCCGAGGAGGGGATCGTGAGGCCGAGCTCGTACTAGAGTCTTCACTTGTGGAACTAAAACTCTCTGAGTTGCACATAACAACCGCAAAGGCCAATGTACTCTTGCTAGAGCTGAGCGGTCTCTTAGATATCCCCGCTATGTTGCTTCTAAGGGGGAAATTGCGGCTTCTGTCCCACACGTGACTGGATGCGAGGATATTTCTGCGCCTTCTGCTGTAGGCATTTTCGGGTTTCACGATCTCTTTAACAGATGAAGAAGAAGCATCTGCTAAGCTCGTGAAAGATTTTGACTTGCCATCATAGAACTTCGATATGCCCCTCCTGCACATATTCAAAAGCAACCAATAATCAATGGCACATAAGAGAAGGTAAATCTCCGCAGATGATAATGAAGGACCATTTCAATTCAAACTTTCCCTCCTGTGCTTGAGAAAATCGACTCAAGTCCCAATTTTTCAGGTAGTGCAACCATTTTGACATCCAGTACGCAAAAGCAGCCACTTATCTCAACTCTAGCCCAAGACAAACTAACCATTACCCCAATTTGCGAGGAAAAGAGCAACCAAATCTTGATAATCCCATGATATGGGGAATTCGAAAGACATTATACCGATGATGAAACTAATAATCACAATTATTGTGTGAATAACAAAATTAAGGCCAATCAAAGCTGCTTGTCATCCAAAACCTGAACAAGTTTCCTGCTAAACACTTGATAATAAAATTGTAATGCCACCTCCAGATTCAAGGCAAGCCAGCACATCGTCCCAACTTATTCTTCTCTTCCAGAAGATCTCTAACCCTAGTTCATGCAACGATCGACCAAAATTTGCTTCAATCAGATGAACGTGAAAATCTAAAGACACAGTATCCCAGCATATCACATCAACGAGTATCTAGTCAATGAATTGATAAGAACCTTTATAACCCCATACCAAATCAAAGTGGATACAGACGGACAATCTACGAAACATTCTTCCAAACACCCACCAACGAGATTCTCCTGTAAGCACTAGACTCGCAGCACAAAGCGATCTAAACCTAACCACTTCCTCGAGTAAAGCTCAGTGAGAGAGAACCCCAAAGATATCAATTAAATCGACGGACTTGATTGATTACCTCATGGGCAAAACCTCCTCCAATGCGTCCATCATCTCCAGAGGCCCCTTGTAAGAGCTCTGCACTTCGTTCTCGTCGACGTCCTCCCCTCCCGACGACCGGTCCCCGGTGTCGTCGCTGTTCTTCCCGATCGAAGACGACTCAGACGAGCTCCGCGCCGGCGTCTGCGTCTGCGTCGGCGTCGGCGTCGGCGTCCCACCCTCGCCGCCGGAGGAATCGAGCTCCGGAGAATCGAAGATCGAGGGCCGGGCGGCGCCGATCGAGAACCCAGGAGGCTCGATTCCGACCCTCCTGTTACTATGCAACGCGACCGACATAGTTCGCCGCAATTCCGCCACAACGCACTCTCGATTCACAAGAGAAGCCGCACGGGAACGAGGACAAGGTGGGGAACTTCCGATTCTTCGCGATGGGACGAAAATGGCGATCGGGGATCGATGCTAATCGGATCGCGTCTCGCTGTGTGCAGTGAGAGAAGAAATCAAAGCAGCTACAGACACGAGAGAGATTGGAGAAGAGCGAAGGGGGTTAGGTTATATATTTCGGCTCATTTCCCGGTTTAAAGTTTCGATTTTTATTTTCTGTAAAGGAGGTGGGGACAAGGAGATAAAGATTGGGAGGAATTGTTCTTATCCTTATCCGTTGTCGGAATATTACAACATCATTTTCGTTAATAATAATAACATTTATTTCGAGCTGTCTTTTTTTTTTTTTTTTGCAATGGTTTTACTCGATAATCGCCAAACAGGTCATAAATGATTGCTTTCGAAGTATCTATAAATATTCAGACAAAGTTTATCCAGCTCTGAATAGCCGTTGTCCTCGCAATGGAATTGGAATATCCATCTCCAGGGATTAATGGGTATTTACTTTTGAATTATCCCTTCGATGGTTAATTATAAATGACCAGATTTTTCTTTCTACACTTTTTTACCAAAGACAAAAGTTAAAAAAAAACAGAAATCCATGACCTGAAAAAATAAATAAACAATAAAAAAAATAAATACTTGAGTTTGAATTGAAAAAATTATATTAATTGTTTTTGGTTGCATGAAGCGAAAATTTTTTTATTGTTAATTTTTTACAAATCATCATCAATTTGTCCAACTAATTACTTTTTCGTACTTTATTTGTCTTTGGCTCTTATTGGTGGTGGAAATATTTTTACTACAGAAGATGTTCGTGGGGATTAGCAAATATTGTCAGGAGTTTTTTTTTCACTATTTTTTGGGTGATTTTTTTTTTTGGTCGAATTCACTAGTTAAATTGAAAGCATTTTTTAAAATTTTGAGTGGTGGCGAGACCACGTCAACCGCGACGCACCCGATCCTGGCGACGGCCAAAGCAAAAGCGAGATAAAATCACAAAGGTATATTCCCTCCGCGGGGGAAGCTGCCCGAGCCTGCCCGGGATACGCTGACCGCGTCGAGACACGCGACCGTTGAAATTTTTGGGGATGTGGTCGGTCGGTAGGATCAGCCCGATGACGTGGCGCAGGTGGCTCGGGTTCGAGCACGGGCAAGCCTTATCCACAAACGGGGAGGGGAGGATGGGGCCCACGCGCACACGGCAAGAGGACAGAACACGCGGCGCACCAGCTTTTGGGGATAGGAGAACATCTTCCTCAAGACACGCGCTCATCGTTTCATTAAAATCCGCCGGCTCCATACCACAAGCGATGAAGTGGGTTTGTCCACGTTTCAAAAGAAAACATTTTTTTTTCGGAAAAATACAAACACAGCAAATAATATATTAGAACATAAAAAAACTATCTTCTAATATATATATCTAAGTAAAATCTACTTAAAGCTGTTTGAATCTTAAAATGTAAATAAAGAGAAAAAAATATTCTTTGTAAAATTCGGAGATAATCTTAAGATAAAGAATTTTTTTTTTAAAACTTAATGAATAATGATGAAGAAGATAGGCTCATGTTATTTTTGAATAATTTTATCACTGAATTTTTTTTGTTAAAAATAACCGCGGCCTCGCCTATTCTCAGGCGAGTCCGATCAGCTTCGTCGTAAACGGCAGACGGTCGCAACTTTACGCGCCACCGTATCTTAGATCGACTAATCATGCTGCGTGTGCCACTTTCGGCACATTCACGTCGTTGTTTCACGAACAAACGCCGCCACAACCACCACCGTTAACCAAGTCATCCACTACAATTTTGCCACCAAACGCACCCTCAACCCTGTCGGCAGCCGTGCTCGTCAGATCCACGCGCCAGGCACTCCTTCCATGTGATGACGTCGAGAGTATTAAATAAATCTTGCTAACTTAACCCCTATAATTTTCACTAATTAAGACTTGAGCAACTCAAAACTTTTGTTACCTTCGAGTAAAATAAACAAACGAAAAATTAACAATTCTCGTCTTTAAAAGTGCATAACCAATTAGTAAAAAAGTTAATATCACGGAAAACTTTAAATTGATACATTTGTGATAAATTTATCAAATCTAATTTTGACGTCGTATACTTATGATAAATTTACCGTAAATTCTTAGTTATCGACTAATCATAAATTTTGCGTGTGCCTAAATTTTTTGGCACATTATTATGTTTGAATTTTTAAGAAATTTTTTTACAAGAAAACAAACGCCGCTAATAATTATTTCCATTCCACCGTTAACCAATTAAATTTTTGATACCAAAAAATTAATTTTAATTTTGCCATTAAATGCACTGGTTCATATTTTTCTGTTGGTATTTTGTTTTCGTGCTAATAATCTTAAGTAAAAGGTAGTGGAGTCCAATAATTCACAACTTAACCCGAAAGATTGAGACAGAAGCTTCAATAACATGAGTGTGAGGCCCTCACTTTTACTCGCAACATTTGAAAACGAAAATCAAAGAGTAAAGTTAGAAATTAGAAGTTAGTGAAGTAGGAACTTCAAAGATCCATTCACTCGACCAAGAAAAAGGGAAATGTATCTAATAAACCGCAAAAGAGTTACCAAGGGGTCAGATTAATTAACCATTGTTAAAATTATGATGACTGTGAGTTAAAAAGGGACACGGTGAAAATCGCAGGAGATGTGATTTAAAAAAATAATTACACATGGCCACATTTAGTTTGCTTGTGAGAGATAGAAACATATTACAGAGGTTAAGGTAATGTTGACCTTAGGTTAAAAACACTAGGGGCTGCATTTGGTAGTCGGAATAAACCAATATAGGATAAAATTCATCCTCTTCTATTTGGGAAGATAAAGTGGAATATAATAGGGGATATAGGCTTGAATAAAATTATCCATGGAGGAGGAGATATAAAGGTGAATAGGATATCTTATGCTCATGACATAAAAAATGTATTTTTTATCGAATAGAAAATTCCTTAATTGTAAAATTATAATAATAATTAAATATAAGTTATCTTTGAATTCCAATATTAAAAAGAATATTAAAAATACTTATTTATTTATTCCCATATGTATTTACAAAATTTCAATTTTTTTCTACTTTATAATATATTTTTTGTGTATACACACACACACTTCATATCTATATCATTATGTATTTTAGGTACGGTAGTATAGTTTATTATTTAATAACATTTATATTATGAAATGATGGAACAAAATAAAAATAATGAAAAAAGGTATAAAAAAAAAAAATAAGTAAATAAAAATGAATTAGAAGAACCTAGATTTTAAGTGAACAAATTCAAACTTTAAAATGATCTTTTTGATTCTCAAAGAGTGTGAGGCATTGAAAATTTCTATTAAAAGAAACCTAGAAACCTCCATATCTTTCTCTTATGTATCTATGGTTCATGTTGAAGTTTCATTATTCCTTTATAGTTTTTTAGTTCACGTCAAAATTCAACGAAAACGGGGAGAGAGTCGAAACTTCTTCTCTTCCATAGGTTTATGGTTCATGTCAAAAAGTCTATGAAAGCAAAAAGAAGGTCAAAATCCATTCTCGTTCGTAGTTTTGTGGTTTATGTTGAAATTTAACGAAAGTAGCAAGAGAAACAAAACTTTTCGTAGTTGCAAATGTGAATGACCTTATTTTCTTGGCAATAAATTATGAAAGATTCTTATAGTTTCCGTTTGTGCATTTTCAGATTCATTGACACCAATATGTGTAAATACCAAATAATGAACATGATATAAACATATCCAAGCTTTATTATTGTGATTCACCAAATAATGGATAGGATGTGGCAAAATTTGTGATTTCATATCCTATCAAATCCTATTTTGGTTAGAAATCCCGTATGACCTAACGCAACCCAGGTGCAAAGAGAGGGATAGGTGCTCCTATCCAAAAGTTTCAAGTGGAACAATGAGAGTAGCTAAAATAAGATATTTTGATTAGAGAGAATAATAATAATAATTTAAAAAAAAACATTTGAACTCACTGAAATCATTTTTGCATTTGATTTTATCTTTAAAAAGTCCACGACACCTACATAAATCTACAAATATCTCACCCTTGCCTTCATGACGATTAAGATTAACGGGTAGAGGGTAAATGTGAATGGCCCGTTACTATTCCTCGCCGTTGCAATGCTCCTAATTCTCCGCCATGTCCGATCCGAAAGACGGCAATTGTCCGGCGGGTGACTAGCAACTGGTCGGACTCAAGGAGAGCCGCTCGGTGGATCAATTCTAGCTCAGGTTCGATCTCGCATGACCTGCTATGACCCAACGTGAGGGGCACGAGCAAAGCTATTTGAATCAAAAGTTGGACCCAACGTTGAGAGCATACTTGGAAGCTCGCTTAGATCTCATAAAAGTTGGATCACGCGGACAAACTACTCGGCCAACGCTTGCAAGGGTGAGGATTACGCACAAGTCCGAGTTTGGTCGAGCGGGCCGATGGACGATGAGATGAACAGCGGCCGCGGGCCACTGGCGGGGGCGAAATGCCGAGGTTTAAGGATTTAAGGCGAGATGATTGGTAAACACAACAAAGAGAAAATAGAATCACCACTGAAACCGCCCCAATTCAAAGGCGCAATCAATTAGCTATTCAAAGTCACATAAGAATAAAATCTACGTTCGATAATTCGCCGCTATCGACCTTTTTGCATGTGAGGGTCGGATCAATGCATACTTTGGTGCATGAACAAATCATCCAACGTGTCTATGGTACATGTCTTTAATTATGCATGGCGTGTGGCGAGCTTTGCGAGAGAGCCGATGGCGAGGGAATTGACGTAGGTGCAAGGCTCGGTCATGGAGGACATCCAGCGTTTGTCCTCGAAGAGGTCGTTGCGGTCAGGCCCTCCCATGATTGCGCCGGTGAGCTCGTTGGGGTTGGAGACGTCCGGGGAAAACCATTTCACAAAGCTCATGGGGCAGTTCACCACCTCGTTGGGGGCTACCAAGGGCACGGACGAGCCTCGGTGATGGGGTTGGGTCGGCGGGTTGTTGCCGAAGCCGACCATGTACGATCTTCCTAGCGGGTTATTCCCGAGTAGGTAATCCATCTGCGGGCAATACAAGCTGGAAGTAAGCAAAATCTCCGTTTTCATGGCAGTTTCGTCGAGATGGTTCGTTTTCGGTGCCAGGTTTGTTCAGGATGTTGACTGATCTTGGGTGGGTGCGATTTACATTGGCATTTTGGATGAACCAGCAATCCATCAGAGGTTAGGTAGATGAAACAGTGGCTGTAAGGAAAGGGAGTAGGCATGGCTGAATCGGTGAGTACCTGTCGCTTGGCGAAAGCCTGGAGGTGCGTGGAGTCGAACTGCTTGTCTCCACAGACGACTTTCTGGTTGTGTTTGGCCAACGTATCGGCATAGATATCGAACAAGAACGATGTTCCGGTCACATATTGCGTGTTTGCCCCACTCCTCAAATACAGCATGCCTCCTGAAATCGAAGCCCAAAAACTCGTTACCACATTGCCATGTTGCACTTTGAGGCAAAGTCCTAATGAAGACTCCCTAAAAGAAGTCGTGCTGAACTTGTCACATGCGAGCGAGCGAGCAAGCGAGAGAGAGAGAGAGAGAGAGAGAGTTGCACCTGGGGTGAGATAAACCTGGTGGTAGGGGCTATCAGGAAGGATTGAGCAGATAAAGCTGTCAGCTTGTGTTTTGAAGTTCTCTAAGGCCTGGTCTCCTTGGAAGTACAGCTGCATTTACAGTGGCCAACGCTCAATAAAAGAAGGTGGGCTGAAGTTTTCTCAGTTCCACAGGAAGAAAAGGAAGCTTTCGGATCGATTCATGGGATGAAGATACCTCTGAGAGAAGAACCTGTGCCCCGGCATACTTGAGGTCCCAGCTAAATTCAGTGACACTAGAAGAGATCGACTCATATTTGATGTAGTCGAGGTACACACTTCTCCTCGTGGCCATGTATAGCCAGGATGCTGCCCACAGAAGCTCATCCTGCAATTTTTCCAGCTCCATGTTAAACGTCAATTCACTCGTGTTAATGTCGTTTTGAAGCAGAGAGAGAGAGAGAGAGAGAGAGAGGAAATTTCTCGATCACACTCATGCCATGGATAGAACCGGCCGCTAAGCAAATGGCGAGAGGGACCTATTAAGTAATTCCTGGTTCTGATCAAGGTCACGTGCCATTTGAGGTTGAGTGCATTTGGCTAATCTGAGGTTGGCGATTGATTGAGATTAACTAACAAGCTATTGGGACAGAGAGAACGCAGGCGGGCGAGCTTACATTGTAGCCGGAGAACGAGCAGTAGAACGGGCACTCTCCATCGAAACTTCCTTTGTGAGACTTGGCGAATTGGAATAGCTGCAGATACATGAGCCATACAATATGATCGGATCAAAAAGTGATCAATTGGACATTCACTCCCTGCAAGAAGTTTGCACCCAGCACAATCTGAGAAGATTAGAACAGCAAATGTGCATTGATGTACCAGTTTGGCTTTATTGAGGAGGCGGCGAGCGTAGGCACGGTCCAAGCGTCTAAAGACCATGGAAGAAGCGGCCATCGCGGCTGCAGTTTCGGCGGCAATTTCTGTTCCTGGAGCGCTCTCGTCAATCTTCAGGACTGTCCTAGCAGTCTGCATATTTTCTGGTCTTACCCAACACTGGTGATCCGGTATTGGGTCTCCGACCTTCATTCGCCAAACACAACCATCATTGCTTGTTCAGTGAGAAACGCGATCAACCACTGCTTGTAAACTTGATAAAAACAGCAACTTTAACATTTAGAACGAGCGGACGTCTTTCTCTAGTCCGACAGACTACGCATTATATTTCGAAGAAAGAAACAAGTCGGGCATGTTGCAGACGTTTAAACATGCCGCATTCTGTTACGATGTTGAACTTCTCCGGTGGCAGGCTTCTCCATGGGAGGAGGGAAAATAAAAGGTTCTGATGCGTACTCAAATTTAAAGCGAACGAACCTGCACATATAAACGATTTCTCCTAGAACTGGCCTTGAGGAAATAATCGGTGCCCCATTTGATGGCGGAGCGAACATTCTCCAATTCCCCAGCCGCTTGAAGCTCTTTCTGATAAAATAGAGCAGCCCAAGACAGGGTGGTGACCGTAAATGCCATGGGCAGTCCGAACTTTATGTTGTCGCCAGCATCGTAATACCCTCCAACAAGGTCCACCTATACAAAGAACAAATTTGAGAGACTAAAATCAGATGAACTTCAAATTTGCACGTCCGTTCTCAATTGACAGGCTTGGAGAAGCAAAAGAAACTTTGGTTACAGGAACCAATCAATGCTCAAAGAATGTTCAAATGAATATCGAAATGTGTAACGATACATTTGCTTCTTTTCCATCGTCAAGCGCAGAATCTCCTCTCCAGGAGGGCCTGTGATTTGGAGGGAGCTTTCCAGATCTCTGAGCCTCCAGGAATATGAGGGACTTGGAGAGAGCGTCTTTGTAATCGAAAGTCGCGTCGACGGCGACAAGAGCAACTTGGAAGAGGATGAGCCACGCCACCGAAACGGCAGCCAATGTTCTAACAGGTACCCCCATGAACTAGAGAGACCTATTCAGAGAAAACTATGAACGGAAAAGAGAAGGGTATCGCGAGAACGTCCTTGAGGAGGGATTTCTTCTTCTTCTTCTTGTCGTTGTTGCTAAGTAATGCAGAGGAAGAGAGAGAGAGAGGCGGTTTTCGGAACAACCATCCGGCTATGTCGTTTAAGGTTTGGAGGTTTGGTTTCTGGTGGAGGGGAAACATAGGAAGGAGTCAGTTATTTTCTGTTTGCCTTGGAGAATGTGGAGTGCTTGAATGTGGGGTCACAAGAGCTGCTGACTGATTTTGACTAACCGTAATTAGGTGCCCCTCAAATTTGTTTTGTTTCCTATGGTTGGTGCATATTCAGAGGGCGGTTCCAAACCTGCTCCAATCTTCCATAGTTTTTGGAGGAAACAGAGAACCCCCTCAAACGTTTCTGTACACTCTTATGTGGGCATCAAGATTGAAATTGCTCCGTGATGGACATAATCTCAAAATGAAAAAAATTCTCAGTAAACGATTTCCCCCTCCATGTTTTTCCATTTGATCTTCTTCAAGACACATCGAATCTGTGTGACCGCCCTCGATCACGGTTCGCACCAGAATATTGCCCCATTGGACGTACTGGCACTAATAATCAAACACATTTGTTGATCGACATGTTTTGTTCGTCGATTCTCGCCTAGCATATTCGATTTCGATACCTCAATAGTACCCAAAATGCAAAGCTTTTCTATATGGTCTTGTTAGTCAAAAGCTTTATATTCCGTTCTGTCCTCTGTCAAACAAAGAGAACCGCATCGATTTGAATTAGAAATCGACTGTGAAGAACCAGCAGTTACAGTAGGAAGAAGCTTGGATTTCTGAAGTAATGCAATGCATTTTGTCTATCAAAGAAGGAAGGTAACCGGAAGAGACTTGCATGATACACGCGGCTGTCTTTGCTCAGGCACTACGATCCAAGCATCATCTTCAGCAGAGTGAAAAGGCAAGAGCCAAAAAAATTTGAACTTTATATTCGATTTGCACCCTGCATCCGACAGTCTTACACCAGCCCTTTCCCCCCATGCGCCGCGAAAATCTATAGGGGAGATTGTATCCCTGAACAACCATCCTAGTCTAAGATCCATATTACATGGGATGAATGAGGTAGAATCGTCTTTCCCAAGTCACAAGACGTTGCTTCATCGATTCCTATCACTGATACAGAAAGGAAAATAAAGGGCGGCATAGAACCCGTATGCGTAATAGAGGTCGCCAGTCCGGCACACTGGCCCCAATTTGGTGGGGAAAACGAAATGGCCGAATTTCTGAACCAGCTCAGCATCTCATTATGATACCAGCAACATTTTTACCAATCTCTTCTTTTGCTAATTCAGACACTGGGAGATCTCCAATGTACATGTCGAAGAAAGCCCCTGCAAGAGTACACATGGTTCGTAGACCTATTTATACCATTCAACAACAGGCGCTACTTTGCATCCTCATTTACAAAGCATGACAACTAAGTCACTTGAAATAACTGGATCAGAGAGAGTTCCACTTACTGCACAACTCCCTGCTCTGGACAGTTCCAATCTTGTTGCCTCCAACTGCAAACACAACACCAATTAAACCTTGGACTTGCAAAACTAAACCTAAGCAATGGAAGAAACTTGTTCGATGAAACCACCACAACCATAAGGACCAACTAAAGGGCAAATAATATTACAATGGCACAATTAAAAGAGAGAGAGTGAAAAAATATAAAAAATTTTGCATGACAAATATTGCAGCTATTGCCACAGGGAGCGGAGTTTATCGACTTCAAGTTTAGCACTTCAACATTGCTATGAAGTACAATCCCTATTCAGAGCAAAAAAAATGCAGGTACCGGCATCGAATTTTTACATTGTTAGTCCTCAATGAATGGTTACTTACTTTCGGTTATTAGATTTCCATCAGCTGTTCGGTGAAAGTCAATAGTTGTTCCCTGCAAAACCCCGCAGTTCGATGATACCTCTTTGATATATCGATATTGTACTGTGTATGTATAAAGATGTACATTCTGTGAGTGCACATGCATGAGTGTGAGAGATTTACCATAGGCAATGGAATATCGCGAGGGAAGATTGATCCAAATTTACTTAGACAATGATAGTCGGTGTTTGGATTTGTCTAAACAAAATGAGATAAAATAGAAGTGTTAGCAATTGTATCATGTGAATGGCATGGAGGGGGAATCATTCTTTCACTGGTACCTTTAATAACCGAGCTCGAAGAGACTTCTCAAAGGCACTGCAGAAATTTACAATAAGGATAGATTCATCAATGTGGATTTGTTTTCAGATAGGAGTTTTGACAAGCAGCGCCTAAATAAATTGCGTGTGATGATAAACATGTCAACATGAACGGTTTAATATTAGAAATCGTAATATTACTCTAAAGGTTCTAATGACACAAAACAGTCGAAACTATTTAATGAAGATTACTATCAACAGTCCCTAGTCCACCATCTCATTTGCAGGGGAAAGGATGATGCTTCTGAGTTTACATGTGACATGCAGATCCTTGCTAATTAATTAGGCAAAGAAAAGTCAGACCATAAGGCAGATAAACTCGGAAAGTGTGACAAAGGTCCAAGTGAACGTATATTTTGACAAGAACAGTTCACAAGGTCATTGACATATGTGTTGAAAATAATGTAACTTACTCTCTCACAGTGTTGATTTTCATTCCATTGCAATTAACCACAAGCCTCAATGTCATATTAATGTCTTCCCTGCATCAGATCATGAGGTAAAAAATTTAGAAACCAATCAAAGTATTCACACATATGATTCTATCTATGTAGTCCTATTCACACATATGCCCTTACAGCTCATGCAGCCGGCATTGTGAACTAGACATCTAATTACATGGCCATTCATATTCTACCTGAGAAGATCCTCATAAAAAGTCTGGCATTTATTGACCTCACTGATTGGCATAGACGCATATTTTGCACCTAGCTTCCTGCAGACGGAGTAAGGATGTATATCTGGGGGAAGCAAAGTATGCAGAGTAGCATATCAACCAAAAACAACATATACATATATAAACACACAAGTAAGGATGAAGTGAAAACTGCAAATACTTACAAAAACCAAATGCATACACCTTCAAGGACTTAATCTTGATTATTTTCATAGATCTGGATCCTGTTCCTACAAGAATCTGAAGTGCAAGCAGATCATAAACTGTATAAATAAGCATATGGAAGCACACTTCAGAAGGAAAGGAACTGCAGAAACTTGGTCAGTATAAAACAAGCTTGACGTCAAGGATGTATTATAATAATAAGACAATGAACTACAAGAGGACTTTCATCAGACAAGAATGAGTACTTTCTACGAGGACGATGAACTACAAGAGGACTTTCATCAGACAAGAATGAGTACTTTCTACGAGGAGAAGAAGGTATTTCAGGCTCTAGAAACAGCTCAAAAGGCCTAAAGACAAAATGCCTCAAGCTCGTAGGCTAAGAACATGAATCTAGGTGGCATATGGTTCTGAAATCGGATCTAAAGTAGAAAGTAAACCCCACATGTATTGGATACAAATATTCGGCATTAATAAGCATTGTGATCGAAACTTCGGTAGAGACATCAGAAAAGTAATCATCAGAGCAGAGATAAGGATCTGAGGAAAACTAAAGGCTTCTCACTCTACTAAAAAACCATTTGTCCTGAGAAAGCATTTCGATCCCAATTTGGGCATTGCATTACATGATAACCCAAAGCCCCCAGCCCCTCCTTCCTCTCATTTCCCAATCTCCTCCATTTTCTGCAATGCTACTTTGTGTTACATATAATAGCAATAGTTTGCGAGCGTTATATACACAGTTGCCAACGAAGCCAAGGAAGATCAAGCCCCAAGCAGCTCCTGGGTAAAGCCATCCATTTCTGAAAAAATTATCCCGCTGCTTGGCTCCGAAATCTTTATGGTTACATCTATAGGACGAGCTCCTAATGGTACAATTACCTATTCTATCTGCTTCACAGCCAATACCCACATTCATTGAATTGCTATCAGTTCTATGTATTCCATCATGCCCTCACTCTAACAAGTAAGCAAGTCAACTACCTTAATACTGTTCTTTAATCCATTGTTTGATTTTTCGCCTAATAGTAGCTCCCTATTTAACAACTGCTAAAGTCATAGACCATCTTCAATCCCATTGTCTGTCCCCTTTCCAATCTCAAATACACTCAAAGAATCATTCTCCATCTCTAACAACTGACAATCAATGAATAATTGCATCCAGTGCTCTCTAGGAATCAGGGGAAAACAGTTTTTTCACAACCGAGGAACCTCCAAGTCACATCATCTAAAACCGAGTTTCTTTTTGCCAGCTAGAATCAGGAAGATAGAGCAATTTAACTTCTTTCATACAAATAAAAAGTGCAATGAGTCAGGATGCTCATCAGAATGCTTAGTCGAGACTCGCCCTATGATTTGATACGAATACAGAGTGCCAGCTGCCAGCGAAAAAGCTTAGTACTGACCTTTGAAGTCAAATTGCAATTTCTCTCTACAGCCAGTATACTATCCAGAATCATAGGGAACTCGATGCCGGTTCTAGGTTCAACTGCATGTTCTTTCCAGTATAAGTCTGGAACAGAGAGCCCGGAACATCCTCGATTCTCGACCTCGCAGGGTCTTTGATCTGGGCAAATATGACTTCTCACATCAGCACTCCCCGGAAGGACATCAAGTACCTTGGAAGATCTGTAAAAGGCCAATGGAATAGGCAGCCATCTTTTAGAAAGAGAGAGTATTGCAAATGCAACTCCGCCTACAGGTAAAGTGCATAAATGACTTACAAGTTGCCAAATGGTGGCACAAGTACTGCAGCTATCGAGAGCATAGGAAACGATCGGAGCTTGTCTGTCTCTTTGGAAAGGTGTCTCAGGATAAAACTAGCAATTCTGTTAAAGAGATCAGGGCTAACAAATTCTTTACTTGATGCACTAGAAGAAATTTGTCTAACTAGCCTAGCAAATCTACAACTTCCACATTCTGAAGCAGGTAAATTCCCCACAATCCTCTGACCCAAATTTGAAGCACTGCCACTTGCAAACCAATAGACAATAGCATTGGTGACCCTGGAGATGCTATGAAAAGTTTCTTGAAGAGCGACACTTCTGGGGACATGCAGACTTCTTGTCTGATGCAGCGAGTTATCAACAAGAGAACTAATTTGAGAACATATATGACTTCCTAAACCATGCAATAGAAAGGGCTCAGTCGGCAAGATATATGGCGATCCTCCATTTAAATCTTTGAAAGATAACCGATTATTCCTCATACTCCGATCTATTTTACTAAACTCCGCACTCGGATGCCTCAAACTTTCATCTGTTCACCTGCATGAACAGACAATCGGATCAAAGAAATATACGTATTTTCTTGCACAAAATTCTATTGTGGCAGATACAGGAGTGAATTGCCCAATAGGCACGGCTAACTTGTTGCCCTTGCAAAGTTCTAGGGCCATGCTATGATCACGGCACTAAAGCACATTAAGCAAAGAAATAGATCGCAATATCACATAACAATTGTAGTTCAGCAAAAGAAAATTATTCCAAGAAAACCTGTAAAAGTAAGTTCTTTTAGCAATTCTAGATGGCAGTCACAACACTGCGTGCTGAATCTCAACAGCAGATCAGAACGCGGCTCCATCGCAGTAATCACAATTGAAACCCAAAATGAAACTCGACGCGAGCGAAACATGACGTGAAAAGAGACGGAGCAAAAAGCAGTCTTTTTCTTCCGCTTCCAAGAATCGAGAAAGCCAAGAAAAAGAACACCTTTTGCACAGAATAAGAAACAAGAGCGATTGGCACTCTTTCACGAATCTCTCGAGTGGCATTGACAACAAGGGCGTGCTGAATCTCGACAGCAGATCAGAAACGCAGCCCCCATCACAGTAATCACAAAATTGTACCCCCAAAATGAAGCTCAACGCGAGCAAAACACGACGTAAAGAAACAGAGCAAAAAGCAGTCCTTTTCTACCCCTTCCAAGAATCAAGAAAGCCAAGAAAAAGAACACCTTCATTTGCGCACAAGAAAACAAAAGCGATTTGTGCTCTTTCACGAATCTCTCGAGTGGCATTCACATGACATCGATTTACCGGGACAATGGGAAAGCAGAGCGAACCAAGACCTGAACCGCCAGACGACCCCCACGTGGGTAGACGAGAGAATCATGTTAGGGTTTTCGTTGCATGAGATCGACAGGTCTCGGTCCGTGGTCGAAGCAAACACGCAGCAGAGAGCGAGAGAGAAGGGAATATGCCTTGAATATGGAACAGGGGCACGTTTTTAAAAAAGGCGAGTCCGAGCTTTTTTCGATGGAGAAAGGCTGGAACTTGGAAAAAGAAATCGACTTTTCTTAACTAAATTTTGATGGGGTTTTCTTCAATTTTGGTTTTTGGACGTCTGAGTCACGCCTTTCTGCCGCTTGCCAAATCGTTGACGGCGGAAGACGACGTGACGAGACAGCGCCTCTGGCGGTCTCTGTTATACCCTCCCTCTCTCTCTCTCTCTCTCTCTCCCGACTTTCTCTGATTTCAAGCCGGTCCATGCGATGCCACGTGGCAAATCAGTCGACAGGTCATTTGATTTCTTCGGACCGTCCAAAATGTGTTACGTATCCGATTTGGACACGCCTACGTAGTCGTAGTTGCTTGGTATCTTCGCATCAAGAAGTTACAGCATTGGTGTAACAGATGGTTGCACAAATTGACAACGGAAAGGATTTCCATTCTGTCAGATAGTATCTTCGCAGATGGAAAATTCATTACCCATAGCAGCCACCAAAAAAACATTTTAATATGATTCGATTCTTGAGTGAATCTAAAAAGCAATGGGCAGTTCTCAATTTCCAATTTATGAAACCGGCCCCAATTTCGGGGTGGATTACAAGGTGAAACCGATTCACCTTAAAATCAATCGCCTCTAACTTATAGGGGTCTAAAAAGTATAACACATGTTACGTGACTAATATATATTTCAATGTAAAATGATACGTAGAAGCTCATTGTACTAGCGCCGCATGGATGCTAACCCTTCATCATACATTGGTTTATTTAGTACATGTTTGTTGAAATTAGTCGAGACCAATGTCCGCATACATCGTATCATATGAAATAATGACAAATCTACAAGAACCTCCAGTTTGTGGAACCGGCCCTTCATGGTTGGTTTCTCGATTCCAAGGTGGGAATTAATCCACCCTAAAATCAATCACCTCTAACTCGTGCGGGTCTAAGAGTGTAACACATGTCACATGGTTAATACATATTTTAAGGCTACATAGAAGCTCAATACTATACGAGCGCCACATAGATGCTAATCCTTCATCATATGTTGGTTTATTTAGTACATGTTTGTTGGAATTAGTCGAGATCAATGTCCGCATACATCGTATCATATGAAAAAATGACAAATCTACAAGAACCCCCATCGGCGTACTTGTTATCGGGAACGATATTACAAAAGTTCCGTTAATTGCATTAGATTAGAAGATTATTATTAGACATTACTAATACCCGGAAAAATGTCAATGTACCTGGACGACATGTGGTTTCGAACCTTCCCATGTACAATGTGCGAAATGTGGTCAGTATTCATCCGTATAATATTTGGGTGGTGGTCCTGTGACATCAGTTCTATTTGTTGTTTTTTTGGTCAGGTTGTCACAGGAATTCAATCGGACATATTTTGGGGAAAATTATAAAAAATAAACCTATTGTAATTATCTTGCAATTCGATCCATTTGATTGGTGGCGTATAAAAAATTTTAATAACATCTTAATATTTTCCTAATTTTTCAATTGTAAAATATACTTTTTTTTCTCTTTTTTTTGTGAGGGTTGGCGGGAGGCCGCCGGCCACTGGGCCTTCGAGGGTCGAGGTTGGGTGAGGGCTGTAGTCCCTCGCCGAGGGGTCAGCCCTAACAAAAATAAAAGAAAAGAAAAAGGGGGAAAAGTATTAAATAAAAAAAACAGCAATTAAAAACTTGAAAAATATTAAAATAACATTAAAAATTTGTCATGTTAGCTTCAATAAGCCAAATGGACTGAATTGACATAATTACAAAAGGTTTATGACTCAAACCAAAAAAAAAAAATTTAACTAAATTAGCACAATTGAAATAAGTTTAGGCCTTTTTTTTAGCAATTTTCCCGATATTTTGGGCTTATATGTATTAGGGAGTGAGTGATTCGTGTCTGTGCCGGTGACTTGCCGATAGCCCAAACCCTCGCCGGTAAGGTTGCATGAAGTGGGGACATTTCTAGAATTATGAAAGTTGAGCAAGGGCAAAGTTGTAAGGAAAAAATTGCATTTGTATTATGGAAATGCCCAAAGCACCTCCGGACATGCCTTAGGCCGAAGGCCTTAACAAACATTTGGAATTGCAATTGTATTTCTCCAAAACTCTCAAAAAAATCCTCCAAACATCATTTGTATTTGGTGAGGACTTTGGAGCCTAAAAAGGCAGGCTTTGGCAAAGTCGAATCAAAGGCAACTTCTATCCCCTTTCATTTATTGCGTGCATAGCATGACACTAGTAGTTCTTATTAAGGAGATAGGGGCTGTCAATGGATGGTCATATTAATTTCTTGGCACCTTTCGGATTTCGAGTTACGACGTAGGATACGAGGCGAACCTGACCGAAAGGGCCGACGACCCCATGCCCGATCAGCCAGTAAGGGAAAACGGGCAAGTCGGAACAAGCAATTTTCTTAATGGGTGGAGCTCGCACGGCTCAATTATTCTCACGCACAAAAAGAACAATGAATTTTTAAGGGTGGGGCGTGGGGTTGGTACTGGTCCCGATCCTCGACCCGGCCGGTCCATTGATCTAAAGCCTGCTTGGCGTTTTCTTAGAATGCTGGAGAATACGACTTGGGATGAGTTTCCTAAACCCCATCACATCACCCGACGGAAGCTGCAAACATCCCATGTTATAATCCCAACTGATCTCTTAAATAGCACCGACAAGTGATACTGAAAAGCACACGTGCAAATATTTTAAAATTTCTACTTATCGTTACATATTAAATATATATTTTTATATATACATGATAAATATCAACGATAATTTTCTTTTTTTTTTATTAGGGATTCACGATTGGGTTTCTCTAGAGTTGGCTAGGGATATTAATTTTGAGGTGGTCGATTGGAAATATGACATATATATATATATATATATATATATATTGATAGATTTATATTTTGATCCATAATTTATTAAAAATCTTAAAATGAATCACGTGCATGTCCGAAATGGATTGTCGAGATCTTTGAACTCGCGTGTCGCCGTTTATCTAGAGCGCTAATCACTTATCGATCGCAGAGAATATCGACGCGGAGGCTTCCAAAGGGTGTCTGTGTTTTCTAGCCAATCTTATGTTGCATGCTCGCACAAACAATGTCGTTTGCTGCGCAAAAGCGACTTAGTTTCCGTGTTCTTACCTGGCATCCAATGTGTTTCCACGAAAGAGACGGTCAAAGATTAGATTTTTCGTTGTCCGCAAGCTCCTCTGTAACTGCTCCACAATGGCAAAATCTGATCGCGATTTCAGAAACGGACTATTTGATGGAGGCCGGCCGGTTTTGGCTCCGTCGTCTGATCATGACTGTCTAGCAGGCGAGCTCTTTCGGCTTAAAATAAGAAGCGGGCCTGGCCTACCTTCAAAAGATTTCAATAAACAGGAGACCGGCGCTGCAGAACAGCAAAGCCAAGACCTCCCGGTGTTGATTCCTGGAATCTTGAAAATGGACTTGGCAGGGCTTTTCCTGAGCATGGTGGCTAAGTTTTCATTCACTAGATCACTTCTCAGTCCTGAAAACTTTCATGGATGATGTGCATGATGGCGAGCGAACAGGCATTTCGAAGTCTTCGAAACGAAGTTTGACGACTTGAATTTGGAGTCTGGCATACTATGGGTTTCCCTTTTTACAATCGAAGCAAACCCGTCCCGGCGTTACTGGTATGATTTGCTGTAATGATGTGAAGACGTCAAACTACCATTCAAACCTTAAACAAAGAGAGGCAATATGTGTGTTTATGCAAGTAAGGAGCATCCTATTGGTAGTCTCCTGTGGTTTCCCATTGACCCACTTCATTTTCATCTGCTCCAGGGGCCCAACGAAGAGCTGTTTGAATTATATATGAATTTATGATCCTTCTATGTAGCTACATGCTCATCTCAAGCATTAACCTATAAATGCTCTCGCTTCGCGGCACCGGAGAATCAATTTTGAATCTCCTTTTGTAGGATTGGCCGTGCGCAATGATGACATGGAAGAAGATAACCTGGAAATCTATGATCTTTAGCTGCTACAAGACCAGGAGTTCTCGGCCTGAAAGGGACGAACCAGCCACAGAGCAGGGCCCCATCGACCGGGTATCGCTTGCGGATGTTTGTAATCCCAGCTTGCAGGTCTCCGTCCATAATCTCTCGGTTTGTCTCGTCAGCTCCAATCTTCGCGTATTCACGCTGGCGGAGCTGAGAACAGCAACCAGTGACTTCTCGTGGAGCAGCTTTCTTGGCGAGGGCGGGTTCGGCCGAGTGCACAAAGGGTTTGTCACTGACACGCTCAGGCCTGGACTGGAGGCTCGAGCTGTGACCGTGAAGCTGCTGAACCTGACAGGGTGGCAAGGCCACAAGGAGTGGCTGGTTTGACACTGCAATTAACTCTCCTTTGCCTTGCACAAATGAATGTTCTAGGTGATCATGAGCTCCCTTCTCATTTGGCCAAGCTTGTGCTGTCACAGGCGGAAATAATTTTCCTTGGACAACTCCGGCATCCGCATCTCGTCAAATTGATCGGTTGTTGTTGCGAGGACAAGCATCGACTCCTAGTCTACGAGTACATGGAGCAAGGGAGCTTAGAAAATCTCCTCTTCAATAGTACGCCGCCTAAACAAAAAGTCCCGTCTCGGCTTTTATTTAACCCTCAAAATGACCACATTCGATAATGTAGCACATAAAACTGCGTATGCTTATGCTCTGACTCGATTCCGGCCAACCCGTGATTAATTTACATTTTTTTCTCGGTCGGTACGAAGATTGTTTCCCGGCCCTGCCATGGTCAGTGAGGATGAAAATTGCTCTAGGAGCTGCCAAAGGCCTGGCTTTCCTTCACGAAGCAGATAGACCGGTGATATACCGGGATTTCAAAGCTTCAAATATATTGTTGGACTTGGTAAGCATCTCTCTTAGTCCCCTCAATGAACTTAAAACTGCATTTTTCATAAGAAGAAAGATACAAGTAGATTCCTGCTATTGCATAACACTAAATAAACTTGAGCTTCTATCTGTTCGAAGGACTACACGGCCAAATTGTCGGACTTCGGTCTGGCAAAGGATGGTCCAGAAGGAGACGACACGCACGTCTCGACACGAATCATGGGCACACCGGGCTACGCAGCCCCGGAGTACATCCGGACAGGTCATATTCTATCCCGACCCAACTTTTCTCCTACAATATAACATGGCTATACCCTAACAACTTAGATTTCCGGCATCTGCATAATGTCGAGCTTCTTGCTCTAATGCCAGCACGAAACTGCTAATTGAACCCACTTGCAGGTCACTTGACAACCATGAGCGACGTGTACGGCTTTGGGGCAGTCCTCCTGGAGCTCCTCACAGGCAAGATGGCAATGGACAAGACGCGTCCCCGGCGAGAGCAGGACCTCGTGGAGTGGGCGAGGCCGATGCTGAAGGATCTGAGCAAGCACGAGCGTGCCATCATGGACCCGAGGCTCGAGGGACAGTTCTGCACCAAGGGGGCTCGGGTGGTGGCAGTGTTGGCCTACAAGTGCCTGAGCCACGACTCAAGCAAGAGGCCCAGGATGAGTCAGCTGGTCAGGGTCCTGGAACTTCTTCAAGCAAAGTAAAACAACCGAAAATTGATCGAATCGCATGGAATCTTGTAGTCAATTATTTAAGAGTACAAGGTGTTATCTGATGGTCTCCGACATGTATAAAACACACAGGACACAACAATCATCAGGTTGCTTAATTAAGACATGTTGCAGTCCAAGCTGAATAAATGTGCAATCTTTATGCGGAAAAATGGCGGAGTAAATGCCATTCATTTCTTATCGGATGCGACGACATGTCGTCCGTTGCCTTCAAACAATAGCTCGATAAATCTATGTTGCTTGAATCGGATTTTCTTACATTTGTATCAGAAAAAGTAAAACTTGGCTGTAATCTTAAAGAATTTGATGGTTCTTAACCTCTTGGGAAATCAAGAAAGATCACTTTGCCTTTTCTTCTTGATGGGCCAGCTCATGAAAGGGAAATTCAGGTTTTTTTTAATTAATTTTTTTAAAATTATTGTCTTTATTTTTTAGTGTCTGTTGCAAAAGAAAACTTAGTTCTTAAGGCAAACAGGAAAAGCATGAATAAACTAATCAAAGGACAAACATTTCAATTGTAAAGAAGGTGGAATATGTGGACATTACTGACTGGATATATAATGAAATGATTTTTCATTCTTGACTTTTTTATTTGTAACTTTCTTCGACTTTTTCATTCGCACAACTTTGCTAAAAATAGAAAAAATTTCAAATAAAGGCTCGAAATATACTCATTTTCTTAAATAAGGGCAAGTGTCGTTGTTGTATCAAATAAAGGCCTAAAATGATCATGACTCTTTAAATAAGAGCTTGACTTAGATTGCGGGCCAGCTGAATATTTTGGTTGGTCAAGGCATTTTTGTCAAAATACAATTTTAACTAAATTTTTAATTAAATCGAATTAAATATTAAAAAAGTGAAAAAAAAAAAAAAAAAAGTGTGTTTTCTTCTCTCTTTTTTTCATTTTTAGTTTAAAAATAGAAAAGGAAAAAAATAAATAAAAATAAAAATGACGAAAATGCCCCTTACCATCCAATGAATCAGGCCCCTCTTTTAAATTAATACTACTACTTCGGATCCTTATTTAAATAATATATCCTCATACGCCATTATTTAAGATAATGATAAAGACTTTATGCCTTTATTTGATTAGACGATAAAATTTTGAGTTTTTATTTGAAATTTTTTCCTAAAAATATTTTAAAATTTACGAAAATCGACTAGCAAAACCACATATAAATTTTGTTGTGAATGATTTCTCGGGGTTTTAGAGAGAAAAAATGTGATGGTTGAATGAGATGATCATCTTCACAAGAATAATTTTTTATTATTACACAACAACAAATTTTGTGAAAAATCTAAACTAATTTAGTAGCCCAAACTTATTCAACCATTGTCGAGATACTTCCTTTTAGGAAAATGCAACTAATTTCCTCTTTACCAAAAAAAAAAAATTTCGAATTTTCTCAGAGCAATGAAAATTCGAGGCCCCCCTCTCCGGTTCGACACTTTCTCTCTCGTTTTCCCGGAAACCAAAGTACCGGGAAATAGAAAATCCTCGAGATCACTGATCGGAGGGAGGGAGGGAGGGGAGAGAGATGGTGAGCGCAGGGCAAGTGGCGAGCGGGAATCTGAGCCTTCACGATCGCGAAATCCTGACCTCGGTGAATGCGGTTGCGTCGAGCTTTTCGCTTCTGGGCTCGGGCTTCATTGTGCTCTGCTACGTCCTCTTCAAAGAGCTCCGCAAGTTCTCCTTCAAGCTCGTCTTCTATCTTGCGCTCTCTGTAAGGCCGTTGCTTCATTCGCCATCTTTTGTCCTTCTTTTCCCGCCGTCCCGTGCTTTTTGTGGAGAACTTGAGGCTTTTTCCATTTTCATGTCGAAATTCCTCCGGTTCGTTCGATTGGGAGGGTTCGCGCGTGACTGAATTGAGGTTCGAATCTGATTTTTGTCGTCTTGTCGCCGAGTGAGGGGAGTGAAGTGGTGATATTCCGGTTAGATCTCGCGAGTTAGCTAATGAGCATTTTCTTTTGTTTTTCGAAGCGCGCGGATTTGTTTTCAAGTTCGTCGCGGTAGTAGCGATTGAGTATGAGTTCGATAAGAGAGGAACGGCTGTGTGTCATTTGTGGCTTTGTGGAAGATGAGCGTAATGATTGGATCTTAGGTGTGGCGGAGGCTCATGAGCTTGTAGCATTCTAACTTGTAAATTTTCTCTTGTTCGTGACTCTGAGCTTTGACTTCATTTTAAGGTTCGTGTTCCTGAGGTACTACCTCGTCCTTCAATATTTGCACCACAATTTACAGAAAGCCGAGCTCGGTTTTGTGTGGTTTGGTGATTTGACTTTGTAGTTTGGTATGAAACTAGAAAGGCAATAAATGCTATTTCTCGAATAGGATGCAGTTAGATGCAAGAAATTTTGGTGTCCGTCAGCTATAGATGCGTCTGTGGTGATTATCTTTGTGACATTGAACTTGGAGAGGCCACCCCACATTGGGTTCAATAATTACAATCTGCTTTTCCTTGACTGAATGCAAGTAATATCTCCTTTGCTGAGTCTATTTTGTGAGGGAGCCAAGCCAACTGAAGTTTGATTACTCCACGAAAATGTGCTCCTGCTTTGATCCGAAGTCACCTGCTATACCCTCACCTCTATATGCTTGTCTGTGGAAGATATGATAAACTTGTGTGTGTTTTCACTAAGAGATTAGGGAAAATTTACAGGGAAAGCTATTTTTCATTTCATCATGATTTAAAGGCAACAAGTGCGCTCTTGTTCTGACGTATAGCATAATGTTTGTGCCAGGATATGCTTTGCAGTTTCTTCAACATAATTGGGTGAGCTACAAATGTTTACCTATTTAAATTTTCATTTGTTTTATCTAGTGCATCACCTTAGATGTTGTGGTTTTGTTGCAGTGATCCATCCAAAGGATTCTTCTGTTATGCTCAGGGCTATACAACCCACTTCTTTTGTGTGGCATCCTTTCTTTGGACAACAGTAATTGCATTTACTCTTCACCGAACGGTTGTTAGACACAAAACGGATGTTGAAGATTTGGAGGCTATGTTTCACTTGTATGTATGGGGTATGGATTTGTTAGCTCCAATGTTCAGACTTAGAGATTTTAAGTGGCTTTCTGAGACATATTTGGACTGTGACTGTGTTTCTTAGCACATATGTTTGTGCCATGGTTTTTGTTAGAAAAGGTACAAATTTTTGTCAAAAAGATCTTTTTCTCTGTCTTCAGCATGGAAGACTGATTGTCTGCCAGCTAATTCTTCTATTCTATAGTCATAGTAATTGGTGTATCGCCCCTAGAAGCATTTACAGTATTTGTCAGGACCATTTATTATCTGAATTATTCCTTAACTTCCTGGAGACAATGTTTTTGACATTTTAATTGGAATGGAGAGGAGATGAGAAAACATTTTTGTAGAAAATCTTAGCTTAGGTGCTTTTGGTGGTTCTCGTATATCCTCTTTGATGACCTAGGCCTCGTAGAAGTGATGTGATCTGACCACCGATTACATAGAGCCCTGCAGTAGCCACTAATGACAGAATTGGGGAAAGTATAGGGAAAGGTCCCCTCAAACTTAGAGGGGTTCATTTTGGGGGGCAAGATGCTTGGAGGAAGGACAGTTTTAAGAATCGAGTAACTGAGTTGAGTTGCCATTTAAGGTAGTTGTGCTTTGTGTTGTAAGTCAAATTCTATGACTTACAGTTAGAAGTAGCATAATATTGAGGCCGACTTTCCCTGACTAGAAAAGTGGGCTCCACAAAGCTGATTTCTATGATAGTTTATTTCATTGATGTTGAGGCAGCATATAATTTGTACAATGGCGTTGCTGCACTGAAGCTCAGTTTCCAGTTAACCTACCATATTTTTCAATAAGGAGTGTATGGCATGGCTCAAATAAGTACCAGTGTCTCTAGATGAAGGTTGAACAAAAAATTAATTGATGGGGCGGAATATGAGCGGATGATGTAGTTCATCTAACTGTTCTGCAACTCTACTGCTGCTGCACATTACAAGTAAGAAATTGGAATACAGTAATAGATTGATGTGGTTCTAGTAGGCTGACGACATACTTGGACTTCTCTCAGTCTTGGCTGCTGTGATGAGCCTGCATTGGAGCTTATATGTCTGTTTGTTTCCTTGTGTCAGGCACATCCCTGGTTATGACCGTCATACGCTCTATTGGCAATGATCACAGGGATTTAGGTGGATGGTGTTGGTCACAAACGGGGCGCACAGGAAAGGCAAGCTTTCAAAGACATTAATAAGTTCTGCCACAGTATTGGTTTTTATTTTTTATTTTTCCCTTGCCTTGTAAATACAACCACTCAGTTGCCCAAATGATTGTTTACCGGAGGGGTCCCCTGTCCCGTATGAAGATAAAGCAAAGAATGCTAAATTCAATTCGACTGTCTTACTGGTTTTGGAAAAAGCAGTCCTAGGTCTTTATATATCTAAAGTTATAGCAAATGGGCACTAAAAGCTAGGAAATCAAGCAAATGCATTCAAAGCTCTATCTTCTCCTGTATTGTTGCAGTTGTCCTTGAAAAGTTGAAATCATTGTCATCTGGTAGATAAGGCATACTCTCATGTATGCGGAGACAGATTTTAAGATACACTTATTATGTTTCAGTTACTAATCAGCGGATAATATGTATGAATTGAGACTTGCACTATTTAGCATGAGATTTTTTAGGCATCTGTTAGAATGAAGATGCCTGAGAGTGTATGTATTCCTTCATAATGTTAGGTTGTATACATTTGACACCCTTCCTCTTTTGGCTGCAGGCAGTCCACTTCATAACGTTTTACGCGCCACTCTGGGGGCAATCCTTTATAATGGTTTTTCATACTTTCAAGTGATACGCATGTTAAACAATGCCACACGTGTATGTACATATGTGTACATATATTATTTAAGAAAGTAGCACCATTTAGTTCACAACAGGCTAATGCTCCTTTTGAAATATGTAGATGGCAGTTGGCATGTCAGATCGAGCATACCACTCAGATGCAAGACCTGATATGAAGGTATGCTGAACATGGCAAGTTAAATGTACATGCTTGGTAGGGTTTAAACAGTCTAAAGGAAGAATGTGCTAACAGACAATTATGCTTAGACCATTCATTGTACATTAGATATATGAGATCTCACCTAGTCTTATGTCTTTAAGTGTGTTCCCAAACCATGCGGATCGGTTCGTTACCGATTCTCTGGCTAGGAACTTGAGTGGCTTCTACCTGTATTTAGATTCTAGAGAGCTCAGTTGCTTTATCTGTTCTTCGCCAATTTGGACATTGTTGATGAGAATAAAAAGAACTGTAAAGAAATGATCATTGCAAATGAATTCTTTCCTTGACGTTTTACCTACCTTAAATTTATGTTTGTGATGATTGGTTTATGTTTTATCCCACAATCATTTGATCAAATGGAAATTGATGCACCCAATATGTCTTCTGCATCATGCGTCTTCACAGGCTTTGAACAGGTGGGGATACTATCCGCTCATTCTGATAGGATCGTGGACCTTTGGTACAATCAATCGGATACATGACTTCACTGAACCTGGACATAAGATCTTTTGGCTGTCTCTTCTTGATGTTGGCACTGCTGCTCTGATGGTAATCCTCATTGGCCTTCAGCTTTACTCCACTAGCTGTTTGAATCTTTATTTAGTGGGAAATATGGGGAAGTACTCTTCTCGTAATTTCTTGTCTATCTTCAATCTGTGGGGGTGCATTTAAGGTTTTGGGACAAGGCTGCTCATACGAAGTTCCTTTATCTATTTAATGAACTTTTTGACCTTGTATGAAAGCTGGGAATGCATGCCTGGACAAAGACTTCTGCAATATGAGAGAGATACATTAAGATATACATTCAATATTAAACGGTCCTGAATAATCTACTCTTCCTATGAGCATTCATGGGCATGATCATAACAAGATGTTTCTGAGATGGAGTGCTCAGATGATCAAGATGTAGTTACTTCCAAGTGTAAAATCTGGTTTTGCATCTCCAAGCAGAGTATTGTTGATAACAGTAACAGAGTGGCCTGCTTCTAAAGTGGAACTCTCTTTTGATAAACAGAAAAATGAATCAGTTCTTTTTCTCTTTTCATTTAGGGCCTGTTCAACTCAATAGCATATGGCCTGAATTCTTCGGTGCGACGGGCGATTCGCGAGAGATTGGATCTGTAAGTCCTTGTCCCTCTTCTTTTGGCCGTCAACAAAGTCCTTGTCACTTATTTTGTCATAAATAAGTTATATCTCCTGCTTTCTAATCTTAACATTATTTCTTGATGGACTTCACAATGCTTTTCTAAACCAGCATGGGAGCTGGTCTTTGGAATATGGCTCATGCCTATGAAAATTACAAAAGAATAACCACAAAGCATTTGATTGTTTGATTAAACTCAACCGTTAGTCTAATATCAGTAGTAGGAACACAAAAGAGGGGTCCATCAACAATTCATAAATGAGGTGATTTATCTTGTAATGGAAATCGGTGGGCGGGAAATTTGATCTCCATGTTTGCATGGAAAAGGTTACTTTGGAAATATATTGTTTAAACTGGGAAACCTCCTATTTTTAAGAGTACTCTTTCGTCGATACTACAGCCACAGCGTTTGCTGATTGTCTTTGTTGTTTCTATTCTCAATGCCAACAAATCTTTAGTTTCTATACTTGTGTTGACACTGTTTTGTAAGTAGTAAGATAATTATTTCCTATATATGGTTGTATTTCCATTTTCAGAGTAATCTGGCCAGAGACGATTAGGCCATGGTTGCCTAACAGTTCAAGGATCAGAAACCAACAGCAAGAGAGTGAACTGGTGTCACTGAAAATCGAAGATCCGCACTGACGATTTCAAGACTATTCCATTTTCTTCGAGAGTTGATTGAGTAAGCTGTGGAGCTACCGCCTTCGACACCCCCATCAGACTGATTCGAAGGTCCAGTGGATGTTCACGGGATGGACCTTTTCTTTTCCTTTTTCAATTGAACACCTAGTAATTTTTTTTGTGAAGAAGGGGTGGCGTCGGCTATTAGCAACCGTTTAGTTGCAATATTGTACATTAGGAAGGTACAAGCCCTTTTTGCGATCGTGATTCCTTCCGCTAGGGACTCAGGTTTCAGTTCCCCTTTTTGTAGGCAGATTTGTACAGCAAACTCTCGTCTCTCGCCCTCTGTTCTGATCATATTCTTTCCACAACAGACTGATCCCTGATTAGAGCAATTTCTTCCAAATCCGTCTAATGACCGTAGTTTCTGTAGCAGTCCCATGTTCTTTTTTCCCCCTTACTTCTCTCTCTTTTGGCTTTTGGAGATTGCAGTTCGAGACCAATTCATCTTCCCTTCTTCCCTGAGTATCGGAATCATTTCATTACCGTCATCGCGAAACATTCATTAATCTGAGTACGGTATGTTTTCTTGGATATTCCTCTCTTCCGTGAAGAGCTGGGTAAGAAGATGCTCTTCTTTTATCGTGAATTACATAGATCATGCTTTGTCGTGCGGGGTTATATGACGAACCTTCGGACTCCAGTGTCTCCTTTTTGTATAATTTTGTTTATAGCTAAAGCTCAAATTCCATTAACGGACAGAGGACGTTGCTTCCTACTTTAGCTCAAAATATAGAAAGCCACCGATGTGGGCCGTCGCATTTAATTAATCGGATCGGAGCAAATCCCAGAACCGACGCTCCATCAATGCTCGTCTCGAATTTCCTGTTCCAGGCTTTCTTCACTCCCAACGGAATATCGAAGTCTTGGAGCGTTGGGAATCCTCAACTGGGAAATAACTTCTCCAGCTCCAAGACTTCCGTTGTTTCCGAGGCCAATAAATACAGCACAAAAAAAAAAAAAACTAAAAAGAGAACAAAAAATGTCCCAAAGCGAACGGAGGATCCTGCATAGAGTCAAAAGATGGACACAACCAAATCGAGAAAGAAGAACGACAGAAAATTCGATACTTTCGGTTCAGCCTCGTTTCACTTTTCAGGCAAAGCCCCACAACACTTACAATTTGCCACGAAGGCCCTCATCGGAAGATCCGACGCCAATCACCACCAACAAACAAAAAAAGGAATTAAAATCGATTATACAGGGGAAACAAAAAAGGTTCCAATTCATCGTCTTCATGATTTACATGGTGATGTTACCTTAACCTTATCGAATAAGAAAAGCTTAAGCCTAGGCACAAGCGCAGGGATTATCAGCGACGGCCCTCACCGTCGTCACGGCGTCGTCGCTCCCGCTCCGGAACACCAGATACCCAACCCCCAGCCCGCACACCACGCTCAGAAACACCCCTCCGTTGAACGACATCACCGCCAGCATCAGCAGGTACCCGATCGCCGCGTTCACCCCGAACAGCACCGACCCTCCCACCCGGGCCGCCGTCCACCTCTTCCCGCCGGCCGACGCCGACACCTTCGAGCGGAGGAACGGCGTCTCCAGCGGGGCCTCCGAGGCGGCGGCGTCGGAGAGGGCCTTGGCGGCGGCCTCGGCGGAGTAGGCGAGCTTGAGGCGGACGCGTCGGTCCTCCATGAACTGGTAGAAGGCGGAGGCGAGGAAGCAGGCGACGAGGGTGAAGGCGTAGCTGGTCCACGCGGTGGTCTTCCACGACTCCACCAGGAGGGTCACCTCCTTGCTCCAGTAAAACGTCATGTGCATCATCTTCTTCTCCCTCTCCTTACGAGCTTTCCTCGCAGAGGTTTCGACCCAGAAGAAGAAGGAGAAGCTTTTAGAGAGAGAGAGAGAGAGAGAGACTTCGCCTTGAAGATGAATTTCGTTTCGCTTTGGAGAACGACAATGGTGGTGACGATGAAGAGAGAAAGAACGACAAGAAAGAAATGGTGTCGTATGTTTTTGTTGGTGTAGTACTGTTTTTTTTTTCCTCTTTTCTTCCCCGACTTGGCCACAGGAGGGGAAAAAAAAGGAAAGGGTTGTCTTTCCGACAATGATGGGGCTCGATTGGGTTATATTTACAATTTGGCCCCTAAGGTTTGACGTTATTTACGGTTCCGCCCGCTCGTAAGGAGGAGGGACTATAGGGGCTGGGAGGGAAATTCACCAAAATTACGAGGGTGGGCCCGGCTCATTCAATTGTTTAAAAGAATTTGGTGGTGCTAACGAGGGCAGGAGGGTCTTTTCCGTCTTCTTGGTAGGTTGGACCAGCTGTTGGGGAGTGAAAATATAAAAAAATAAAAATAATAATAAATAAAAATAATAAATAAATTGAAAGGATCACGTATAATATGGTACGTAGTTCGAACTAACGGGAAATCGCATTGAGTTAATGGTGGCCACGGGCCGGTTTGAGCCCGAAATTCGAAATCGAGCCCGTCAATTCCAAATCAGAATTGGCCCATCCTATATGAGCCTGTTACGGGTTCATGTTTTGTGAAATCGAATTCCGAGCCGATTCCTAGCCGGCTTTAGAGCCGTTTGAAAATAAAATAAAATAAAGTGGGGAAAGAACCGAGGGCCGTTGCAAGACAACGGCCATTTCCCCAACCCTTGTTTTTATTATTAATTAATTAATTATTAATTCTATCTTTATTATTATAAATACGTTTTTTTATTTTTATTTTTTCTTACAATATCTCTCAAATTCTATCAATTCTCTCAATCCACTTAATTCTCTCAATTGGTCAATTCTCTCAATTTTGTGAATCCGCTTTCCACTCAATTCTATTAAAAAATGGCAAGTGGACGCGGATCTAGAGACAGAAGGAAAAAGCTCAACGAGGGAATTTAAGTATCCTCATGATCCTCGTGATTTTGCATATTGGGGAGACGATGTTGATGATATCAACATTATTCCCAACATCGAGCACGTCCCAACGCAAAAAAGTCTTTCATCCTTCTACCGATATCGAAGATACGTCAACAATAAAGGAGCCAAAACGGGATGTTACATCCGATATATGGAAATACTTCACAAAAGAACATTTAGGCGCAAACAAGTATAAGGTAATATGTAAATATTGTAGGGCAACATATAAATTCATAGGTGGAGGCGGCTATGAAACATTTAAACGGTATCTCGAGGTTGAAACATCCAATGCAAACGGGGATCGACACCAGCCAACAATAAATTTTTGGGTACGCTAAATTCTAACACTCATCCTTTATTTCGTTACGGTGACAAAGTTTATAAAGAAGAATTAGCTAGATGTGTTCTTGTCGAACATTTATCTTTTAATTTTGGTGAAAATTTTGGTATTAATCATTTTATACAAATTCTATGTACTCTACAAGCAAAACCTATTTCGAGAAATACGTTTAAACGCCAACTTTGTGATCTTTTTAACAGAGAAAAATAAGTTTTAAATTTTTTTATGAATTTTAATGGACTTGTGCATATAGGTAGTGACATTTGGAGTGACCATTGGCAAATTCATTTTTATATGGGTATTACATGTCATTGGATAGATGATGATTAGAACATTCAAAAAGAGTTGTTGCATTTCGAGTTTTTGATGATAGGCATACGAAAAATAATATTTATAGAATAATTAGGCAAGTTTTAGAAGAATATTTTTTGCTTAGTAAAATTTTTTCAGTTGGTTTTGATAATCTTTGCGACAAATACCGCTTCAATTCCTAAGTTAGAAAATATTTATAAATCTTCTTTTGGTGGATAATTTTTTTTCACATTAGATGTGCTTGCCATGTTTTAAATTTATGTATACAAGATGATTTTAAAAACTCTTGATGTTTTTCTCACCACAATAAAAACAACAGTTTAATTTTTATGAAAACATCCCCAAATTATGAAAGAATGAGGCAGATTTTGTAAAAAAGATAGAAGAAAACTAATAAGATTTTGAAGAGATGTTCCAACTCTTTAGAATTCTACATACGAGTTGTTTAATCAATCTTTTGCAGATAAAAATTTATTATGCACATTTATTTTGAATAATGTTTCTCAAATTAATTTATTCCCACAAGATTGGGATATTTGTAAAAAAAATAGATTTTTAAAAAGTTTTTAATAATGCAACTTATACTTTATCCCAAGTTTACTATCCTACCACGCATTTATTTTTAATAAGAGTGTATTAATATTGCTTGGTGTTTTTAAAGAAAATGAAAAAGATGATTAATTATGTCAGGCTATTATATCAATGCGAACAAAATGATTGCATTATTATATTGAAATTCCTCTTATTTATTTGATTGCTTCTGTTTTCGACCCACGTATCAAATTATATGATTTGGGTGGTTATTTGATTACGTATTATGAATGTTTAGGTGGAAGAGGCACTCAACCCAATTCTCAATTCTTGCGCTCATCGCAAGACATGTTTTAGCAACCCATTGTTCAATAGTTGTGGTTGAATAAGCATTTAGCTTGGAGGCAACATTTTGGACGATGGATGTTCAATATTAGCTTCGGATTCAATGGAGGCTCAAGCTTGTGTTGATGATTGGACAAAATGTCAACATTGACGACAAGAGATGGATCGCGATAATGAAGCCGGATTCTTCAATGATGAAGATATCACCGCCACGGGTGCCGATACCGGTATCGGTACAGGAATAAGTGGCGACGATTAACGATAAGGCAAGTATAGGGTTATCAAAGGTAAAAAGAATTACACTTGCTTTGATTCTTCTATCCCTAATAAGATGTATAGGCGCTCAATGATAATTCATTAAGTTCAAGCCACTTCTCCTTTATTTCCCCCATAAATTTGATTGCAATTTACAATTTGATTACAATTTATATTTGATCATTTATTATTTTTTTAATTTCATAATTCATTATTTAAAAATTAAATTTAAAAATCGTAATCGGACCCGGAATCGGTGGTTCCATTTTCGATTTTGAACTGAGCTAGGCCTTGAATCGATTCTGCGGAACCGTTGGTTCAAAATTGGAACCGAGACCGCCCCTTAAGGTTCGGTTCACCTAGGGCCACGAATCGAAACCGGTCGATTCTAGCCCGTGGTTGTCTCTACATTGAGCCCCCTAAAAAAGATGATTATAGCTTTTCACAAAATCCTATGTTGATGTACATTTTTTTGGTCCTACGTGTCATTTATGAAACATAGAGTTAATTTTTCTAAATATTCAATTTGGGTGTCTTGAGCTAAGCCTTTTTCGTCACATTCTAGGAGAGCAATCTAGCTAGATTTGGTAATTTATTATTTTTAATTTCTAATTCGATGGTCAAAAATTAAATTAAAATCGTAATCGGAACTGGAATCGGTGGTTCCATTTTCGATTTTGAACTAGAGCTAGGCCTTGAATCGGTCCGGAACCGTTGGTTCAAAATTGGAACCGAAACCGCCCCTTAAGGTTCCGGTTCACCTAGGGCCACGAATCGAAACCGGTCGATTTCTAGCCCGTGGCCATCTCTACATTGAGCCCCCTAAAAAAGATGATTATAGCTTTTCACAAAATCCTATGTTGATGTACATTTTTTTGTCCTACGTGTCATTTTTCTAAATATTCAATTTGGGTGTCTTGAGCTAAGCCTTTGCGTCACATTCTAGGAGAGCGAGCTAGCTAGATTTGGCGCCAGCCAAGCTCGCCCGAGGTCGCCGGGCGCTGGGTACGGCCTCGGAGGCAATCAAATTTTGCCTAGCCAAATTTTCAAAGTTTAGCGATAGTAAAGTTGAAATAAGAAAAAAATCCATCAACACAATAGAAATGCTAAAGCCTTTCTACGGACCTATCTTGGGTTAAAATATTTCAAGAATGCAATGCATTTCCCTAAAACTCTCCAAAATAAAAAATAAAAAAAAGTCGCCAAATGACTTGACTTTTGCTTAAGGTTATGTTAAGCATTTGTCTGGTGTAACCATCGACAAGGGTTTGCCCCCTATTGATTTCCGGGGAATGGCGCTGTCGTAATAACACGGGAATTGTGGGGGCAATTTAGAAATAGAATCATTAGAAGTACAAATTTTCGCCCGAGGAATCAGAAATGGAAGTACACCACACCCTCGACCAAAAAAAAAAGTACACCACGGCCTTTGAAAAAAAAAAAAAGGTACAACACACCCAAAATCGTACGATGAAACAAAGGGGGAAAATAAGGGCGTAAATGATAATTATTTTATTTTTGTATTTTTTTTATTTTCGAGAATAGATTTAAAATAGAAATTTATTTGGTAACGTAATTTTATTTTTTTAATTTCGGGACAGATTTTTGGCTTAGAAATAAGTTTGGAATAAAGATAAGAAGTAAAAATTTTTTACTTTTCTAATCCTAGAGCGGAAACAAAAATAAAAACACTTCTCATCGTCGGTCCCCCGACCACCGTTCGCCAATTGCCGGTTGTCGGTCCCTATCCTCTGGAGGGTGACCACACGTCACCAAAGAGATTATATAATATCATCAAACGAATTTCTGTTTTGAAAATAGAAATTTTTATCTCATAAACACATTTAGGGTATCGAAATAAAATATGCCCCGGAAATAATTTTCAGGAACAGTAATCGCTATCGATCGCGCTTTAAAAAAACTAAGTGAGAGATTAAAAAAAAAAAAAAATTTTTTGCAATAAGAAGAGTAGAGAAGTCTTGAGAATTCGTGGATGCAGTTATCATTTTCTGTATAAAAAAAAATTTGGCATTGTACAATAAATATCATTAAAACATACTTCATGGCTCTGCTTCGAACCAAAATGTTCTTCAATCTTTAAGTTGTCTAATTATTGTTGAAACGTACAGAACTGGGCAAGGCTTAAGAGGTTTACACTAGCCCAGCCCAACCCCAAAGTTCATTACATTCGATTGGAAATTGCTCTTTTCCCACCTACATTGGTGTCTGCCCCCATCAAAATGACATCAGCAGGCCTTAAAAGAAGAATTAGACGCACAAATTGGGCAGTGAAGATATCTTTCCTTCATTTATTTTTCAAGCAAAATAAACGAGCATCCTCAAAAAAATATTTTCCAAATAATTCATTTTATTCAAAATAAACGGAGAAAATGAAGGATTTGGAAAATCTTTTCCTAAAAATGATGCCCGCATCGCTGAAAACACTCAACGAGAAAAGAAGATTTCATTATCAACAGCAATTTATGTTTGAATATTTTCGTGCACAGTAAAAAAAAAATTCACCTATTCAGCTCCGTAAGTGATGCAACCGATCGCTTTTGAGAAATTATTTTCCCAAGTCATTCATTCGTCACAAAAAAAAAGGAAGCCTTAGTTTTGCGAACGCAGACCAATGTGCATCAATTACTAGCAAATTGGGAAATTTAGGGCACCAAGCAAGTGAAATCTAAAGCTAAGTGGTCTTAATGAAAGCTACCCTTTCAACTTTATGCATCAAAGATGTCATCTTTGCAAGTGAAATTTCAAGCCTCCTAAAAATTAAATGCTAGATATACAATATCATCAAGCGCCTAGCATAAAAAGTTAAATTAAGTCCGAATACATATAGCTCGGATCTCCGCCCTGGGTAAAAATAAATGATAATTTTTATTTTTAAAAGTAAAAATAAAAATATTTTTAAAGAAATTTAGAAATTTTTCTTCATATTTTTCTAAAATATTTTCTGTTAATAATATTTTAGAATTAAAAATTTTCAACCGTTACCAAATGAATTTCTATGATTAGAAATCAATTTCTCGAGCGGAAATGGAAAAATCAACTTCGCTTCGAGTAAAAGTAAAAAAAATCAATTTTTGATCGAAGTTGATTTCGAAGTAAAAATGTTATTATACACGCCCTAAGTTACCATCTCTTATGTTTGGTCCGTCAATTGTCAATCCACCAATTTCGAGCTCCGTTTGTTTCGTGAGAAATTAATGATTTCATCATATTTTCTTGAAAAATGATCGATCGCGTCACATAGAAAAATGAATGAACCGAAAATATAAGCAGCCTGCCGTTTGGAACCCATCCTACAAAAGTCACGTACCCAAAACCTTTAACTTGACTTAAGCTCGGTGCTCCTCCTCGGCGACGTCCACGATTGACATGCTATGGGCACCGGCTGGCCCGAGCTGAGCTGTGGACTCTTTGCCAATAGCCGCCTCTGCCGAGCTCGTCTCTCCCTCCATTCTCTCTCTTTCTCTCTCCGGCGTGGATGATGGGTCAACGGTGGATCCGGCAAGCTCAACCAAATCTGTCGTCGAGTTCAAACCTAGACATGATCGACCTCGACGCGGACAAGAGATAAGTGAAGGGCGCTGCCGACGACTGACCGTGGAGAAGAAGATGCATAGAGAGAAACAAGGCGGAGGGGAGAGACAGAGTGACACGGGGGCCGATCTTGATATAGCTGTGAAAGTTGTGGATGACTTATGAACTTATCCCGAAAAAGTTCTTTTCTGAAAATCGCAAGTGCCCTTTTCCATACGATTAATCTTTCCGAACGCACGTTGATAATTTCACCCATATGAATCGCGCAAGATCCACCCTCTTGATGATCCAGAAGCACATCGTAATCGTTTTCTTTTCTCCCTACATATCGAATAGTCATCAGAGGTGCATGTACATTACGTGCTGGCTTTTGATCGCCGGAGAAGACCACTAGGCCGATCAGATTCAAGACAAGACATTCATTACTACTCCCTTTCGGACTCGCGCCAAAGGAGTTAGCTCCGGACAGGAGTCGAACCCCCGTATTGTCACGTCCCGAAGCCACGGACCGGCCGAAACACGACACCCCTCGAATTATTGAGGGTGGTTAGGAAACATTAGGTGGCCCGTTAACCAAAGATGGTTGCAATTGATGCTTGCGCAACCGATCTGATTTAGTGATACATCCTTGTCAAAGTTTTCTTTTGCATGAGCATGGATTTTTCCCTCTTTGTTCTGGCCACACACATAATGCATTCGGGGGCGATCATGGGCCAGCCATGGACCTTTCCCTCTTCCCTCTTGCGGGTACCGTTTGGTGGACGAAACCAATCTCCAACCAACGGAGACCCGCCATGCCTAACGAAAGACACGTGACATCTTGTCGCTCGTGAAGGGCATAATCAATGGGGTCCTTTCTTAATCACAGAGCTTGCAATATCTCCGCAGGGAAAAACCTCAGGTGAATAAATTAGGAAAAGTACCGAAAAAGTCGCAAAACATATTGCGACTTATATCAATTCGATCTTAAACCTTTCGATTGAACCAATTTAATCATAAATATTTTCACATTGGTAATAATTCAATCCACCATACTAATTTAGGTAGAAATCGTGACTAAATACGTGGCGTGGGCATTTTTAATAAATTTTTTTGAACTTTTTTCTTTTTTTATTTTTCCTTTATTTTCTTTGTTTTTGTTATTTTCCCTTTTCTTCGTCGGTTGCCCAAGCCGGACACTGGCGAGGCTACCCTAGCCTGAACGAGGGTCGGCCTCGGGCGGCTATGGCCAACTACTGACGAAAAGAGAAAGGAAAGGAAAAAAGAAAAAAATCAGAAAAAAAATGTCTAGGTCAATGATTTCGGGCCTAAATTGGCGGGATAAACTAAATTGATACCAATTTTATAACTAAATTGATATAATTGAGAGGTTTATGACTAAATTCATACCAATACAATGAAATTATGGCTTTTTGTTATTTTTCCCTAGATAAATTTGGAGTACATTACAACATTCAAGACATTAAAAGAATCACAGAAGCGTATGTCACGAATTATTTTATTCGGTTTAGAACTTGGAAAGAAGTCTGATCGACACCTAATCAGATCCAAGGTATTGATCAGCTCAGGATACATTTTCTTGCGGGTGGGCAAGGGTTGTTGCACAAAGAGTACAAATCAGTCGATCCCAGTAGTTTCTTTCAACCGAAAACGTCGTATCTCGATTCCATTTCGCGATACTTCACCAAGGCTTTTCGAGAAATAGATTCGAGACCCAATCTCGTCCCCATCTCACACCCGATTGAGTGGAAACTTGGAAAAAATCAATTTCGCATATCGAAGTGATGACGGGATTTGGAACAGAGCATCGTTATGGGTAGGAAGAGGCCGAGAGGGCGTAATTAGTCACGGCGACCCACTTTTGGCATTGTTGATTTTTACGGTCGAGCCTCGCAAAATTTAATGTGGCAAGAACATAATTTCTCAACTAATGAGTCTTTAAACCAAATGAAATAATAAAGTAAATGAGGCAAGGAATCATAGTACTCCAAGGTAAACGAGAGAGAGAGAGACCCCTCTGCCCCTGGGGAAAGTTGGGTTTGGTAAACTGCTCTTATTACATATTTCATTTTCACAAGGATGAAGACAATCATTATTTTATTTAGTTGTCTTTGTTTTTTTTATTTTATTTTATTTTTGATTGGCCGCATAAAGATGGAGGCCACTTAAAAATTATCTTCCGATGTATTATTACATCCTCCTCGTCCAACCTGGTGGAGGGGAATGTTCATTCCTCCCATCACGTGGGACATTCACCGGGTTGTCCCTAGTAGGGTCCAAGGCATGTGATGCAGGGCAAAAATGTGTGAAAGCATCATAAATCTTTTGACTTCGATTAGCCAGATTAGACCTTAATTGAATCATTTTTGCAGTTCGTACATACTATGTTTTGCGGTTATTTATATCCATCGAAGTTAATCACACGCCCCGTATGAATACACGACGTCTTCGGCTACGGGAACGAATGGCGCACCGTGAGAGGAGACTAGTGAATTTTCTGGCGAATGAGTTTAACATGTCGGGTGACGCGGTGGCTGCGAATGGATCGTGTACGGCATCAAGCGAGATTCAATGGCGCTGGTCGGTAATTCTTTTTCACAAACAAGTTTGGATGAAAAGGGTCTGTTTAGGTGATCGTTCCTCTCATAGCCGCCGTACCAGAAATTTTTTTTTTTCTTGCGGGACGTGAATGATGCCCAGTTGCTAACCTCGGAATGAACTTGACATGATATGGTCCCATTGCTTCCGGTTCCTCAAGACCACGGTGCTAGGATATGATTCCTCTTTTCTTGAACCACGCCATGGCCGGCTCGTCAAGACCTCATTCCAGTGGGGGCTCAAACCTACTTCAGAGCCTGGACACGCCGCCAATAGGGCAGATCATTTTCTTGGCCCTCCTCGCCACCACCCACCGGTTCCTGTCATGGGAGGCAAATGCAGCAACACATGCATCGGGAAAGAAGACCCGCCCCTCTCTGAGCTGCGCTCGTTCCGTGGAAAACGATGAATCCTATGCGGGTCTCACTGGGTTTCGCTCCAAGTCTTTCTCGAATCTGAGCACTGCGTCCGGGGATATGATCAAATGTTTAGAAAAAAGCTTTTGGACTGTACTCTGACTCTCTCTGTTTTTGCGCTAAGTAGAGAGATTCAAGAACATAGGAACTTGTTTTCCAAGAACAAACAGGGGAACTCTGACCATTTTACAGTTTCTACTGACATTGCACTGTCCACGCGCAACGCAGCAGCAGCCCGTGGGCTAACCCTTGGTTACAAAAAAAAAACGTGGAGACCTTTTCGGACCCTTTCTAAAGCAGACAATGATGGCGGCGGATTCGAGCGCGGTTCAATCTTTTTATCTGTATTACCGAATCCAAAAAGGGTTGCTTAATCAGAGAAAACCATGTGCAAAACAAATCGAGAATTTGCTAAAAGCAGCTCTGCTTTCACAGCTGTGCCACAGACGAGGACAGAGCACATGCATGTATGTATCTGCGTATCTGTATCCAAAATCGTCTGCAGAATGATCATTAGGCATAGATATATCTGAAGGGAAAGGGAAGATTCCCGTCAACCTTTCTCCGTGTAACGTGTCAGGGATGATCAAGGTCGACATTGGACGGATGTTAGCCATGAGAGATGGAGGAATTGAGATGGTTTGGGAAAGCATTAAACTGGATTAAGAGCTCAAACAAATCCTACGTTAACCTAAGCTGAAAAGATTTTGACTCCTACCCTGAAATCGTGTTATTCTTCATCGGTTCCAGTTTCTCTACCTCTCTGATCCCCAGGAATCCCGAGGCGAAGCGGTCATTCCGACAATGCCGAGAAGCAGCTCTTCGATCTCACCATCATCGGCCGGCACACCGAACCCGGCTTCCTGGGAGAGTCCAGGGTCCGCCTCAGGAGCTGCTTCACGGCGGATATCAAGTCCTCTGTAGGGTTGGCTGGCGGGCTCGACGACCGGAACTGCTCGCAGAACTTCATGTGCCGGCCCAGTGCCTCCTCGTCGTCGATGCCCCCCTCCGACCGGACGGCCTCGTCCTTCACCGCCTCCGTGCAGAGGCCGCATATCCACCGCCCGCCGAACCGCTCCCGCACCCTGCCGATGTACTCGAGCGTACACTCCTCCGCAAGGCCGCAGCAGTCGCACTCGGCGAACTCGAGCTCCAGCAGGGGGATCACGTTGTGGCTGTTCCGAAGAGGCTGCGATTGGGAGTCCATCGCAGCGGTGGCAGAGATCATCGCCTTCTTGTCGGACCTAGCTGTCGCGGTAGCACTAGCCATAGAAGAATCACACCTCGAAGAAACCTCCCTGATGGACTAATAACAAGAAACAGAGCGTCGGGATCAGAATCAGGATCCGGGTCGGAAATCAAAATCGAACTCTTGTTAACCAACAGAAATCTTAGTTCGGAAAAAGCTCGGGCAAAAGGAAGGATTTTTACGGATGGCAATTGAAGATGATCGAAATTCTCGAAACTCGATCGTCGCGTAGGAGAATCCAGAGTCTGTCTTATCAATCTCTGAATCTCCCCAACATCGCCCTCTTCAACTGTATCGCCGATCGCGTGAGGCAGTCCAGAAATTCTCGAAACTCGATCGTCTCGTAGGGGAATCCAGAGTCTGTCTTATCACTCTCTGAATCTACCCAACATCGCCCTCTTCAACCGTATCGCCGATCGCGTGAGGCAGTCCAGGCGCGAAACACACATCTCAGAGGAAGAGACAGAGACCCGCTTATCTCTCTCTCTCTCTCTCTCTCTCTCTCTCTACCCGTGAAGAGAGAGAAAGTTGGAGTTCATGTCAATGGCTGTTCGGACTTCCGGAGTTGCGAGATGGAGGGAAGGGGGGGGAGAGAGAGAGAGAGAGAGAGAGTGGATTTAGAGAGAGAGTTTGGGGGTTATTTATGTACGAGGAGGATTCGAATGGTGTCCGACCCGAGTCGAGAAGAGAGAGACAAAATGCGGGCCCCCACCCCCCAATCATTGGCGCCTCGGGAGCGCTGTAATGCGCCACGTCACCACCTTTTCGCTACCCCCGCAGTCAGATTTGAAGCGTGGAATCCCATTCGTGTAACGTCAAAGTTATTGGGTAATAAGCTTTTTAAATTCCTTAATTAACTACTTCCTTTATTTATTCCTTTTTTTAGTCAAATACGGAAACTAATATTAGTGAATAGGCAAGCCGATTGTCTGAATCGCGTGGATCTAACGAGGGGCATCGAGTAACTTTTATAGATCGACGCAACCTCCAAAAAAAAAAAAAATTGGAGAGATTTATGATAAGCGTTTCGACCGGAGATTTAATGATGCGCTCGCATACGCTTGCAATTTTCGTCGAGTTTCGACGATTGAATTGAGATTCAATGGTCGTCGCGTCGTCCGGATTCGGCATAATTTTTCTATTTTCAATTGGTTCTCTTAATCAAATTATTAAACACATCCAATGATATATTATTTAGAATGTGCTTGATTCGTTGAAGAGCTCGAAATTCGGCAATCAGATTCGATAAGCGCGAGTTTGGAACTTCTTTACAAATTTAAACTTTTATTTAACTTGACTATATGAACTTAAATTGTTCAGTACTTCACTGCACTAAAACATATAGGCCCTCCTTTTTTTTTTAATGGAAGTACTAACATAGTTTCTTTAGAATGATTCATCATTTTTCTTTGGGAGTATAAAGATGGGATACCATTCTAATCACAATTCAATCAAATAATGCTGCGTTTCGTCGTTCGAATTTGAATTGAGATTTGAAAAGATAAGATGGTATTAGAATCCTTAAATCCTCTCCGAATGATAGAAAATCTCATCACGTTTTTGGTGCAATGAGATAGAATAAAACATCTTTGAAAATATTACTTGCCGAATGCAATCTCCTGCGTATTCGAGCTCACCACTTATGCTCCCTAACCAGCAGGTCAAACCCCGTTCTTTTCAACTCCCTCCTGGTTCGTCTCCCTCAGCATCTCCACCTCAAAACCCTAGTCCTCGCTCACTTCACCGTATCGAGGCGAATTGGACAATGATGAAGTCGAGCCTCGGGTCGTCGAGGGCGGTGCCGAGTAAACGGGGGAGGTAGCGATCGCGAGATCTAGTAGAGAAGCGGCGATGTGAGGGAGGGCGGCAACGGGGTGGTGGACGCAATAAACGAAGCTCCGGTGCCACTCGACGTCAAGGCGACGACCCGGGGTAGCGAGGTGAGGGGCGGAGAGGAGGTGGATGGAGATCCACCGTGTGCGCACGGGGATAACGAGTAATGAGGGCAGATAGGCCTTTTGTTGTGGATGACGCGCCAAGGATGAGATTCGAGTTCTTCGATCATTTGGACGGCGATAATAACTGGTATGGGTCAAAGGCGATGATAATTGCCCAGTAGTTGGAGGAAATGATAATCGAGTAAAGTGGATGTACGCGGTGCTTGTCCCTCCTCTCGCTCTATGGAAAAAAATTGTTACTTATCTTAACAAAAGAATTATCCAATTCGGGTTTATCCCATCCTTAGCCCGGATTTCTTATCTTACATTTAAATTATCGGATTTATCCGACCCAAAAATTAATAAATCAAATACAAAAATATCAAACTTTTTATAAACACCATACCGCAAAATTATTTATGTTCCAACTTTGCCTTTTCTAATTGTGCTATGTAAAGTGGTATTAATGTCTTCCAACCTTTTCGACAAGAAAAAAAAAGGTCTTTCAACCTCGATTATGCTTTGTAAGATGATTAATAACTCGTCAAATTACCGACAAAATGATAATTTACAATACCTCAAAATAGTTAGATCTATTTCCTATCTTTCCCCTAAAAAATAGGGATTCTTAGTACTTTATTTGGAACATATCGAAATGGGATTACGACTATCCTTGACTAAATCTGACCACGTGGCAAGTATAAAAATCACAGCCTAATATATATATATATATATTTAAGGATGACGCGAGCGCGAATTCTTCAGGCGAATCATGTGATTCCACGTGTCCAATCTTGTGAATTGGAGCGGGAATGGTATTTCTAATGGGGAATTAATAATTAATCTTCTTTTGTCTTTTTTTTGTCGTTGGTCGATGCCTTGAAGGGCAATCTGAGAGTCATAATTAATTCCACTTTTTTAATGACGTAATTTTGCCAGCTGTCGCGACAGCTGCCCGCTGTGTATGGTGTCCAAGTCCACGGCAAAACCTGATGGACGAGTACGCGTTGACCCAGCGCGTACGACGACGCTGCCTTTGTTTTTTTTTTTTAATCTTCCAAAACACAGCAAAAATTGTTAATTATTCGCGTAGTTTCATCTTATTTGAGATTATTGAGTAAAGTTGTTGCTTGGAAAATGGAAAATACAACCTATTCGTGTGTGAATGCATTAGAGAGTTCTTCAATGAACTCCAATCGAATCAATCATGTACGTTTAACTAGTCATTATTATATTTTTTAAGATCGAATTGCACTTCTAGTTGGTTCCATCGTGCACATGTGGCACAACGTGCATAATTTCGGGTATGATCGTAATTGAGCGAAGCCAATACATTATTGACTTTGAAGTCGGTCTCCACTATTCGTTTTCTTTCAAGTGGAGAAACATATAGCCATTGAAATTAAAAGAATTCGTCTTATGTACGAGAGCATTTTCATTGTCTAGTACACATCGTGGCAAAAGTATAACGTTAAATTGGTAATATTGGATACAATTTATTTACAAGGCATACATACCAAAACTTAAAAATTATACAATAGGAAAATGCCAAAGAGTATCCCTTAAACACTCACAAAGTCTTATTGATTGCGCTTTGAAAATTTAAAATTCATTACTTGAAACAAGTGAATTATTGGGAAAAGTGTCGAAAAAATCCTAAACCTATTGTATTTGTGTCAATTCGAGTCATAAATATTTTTTTGATATCGATTTAGTTTTAAAACTTTTGTATTTTTGTCCTAAACCTTTTATTGGCGGTCCTAAGTCTTTTGTATTCCTATTTGACCGGATTGATTCAATTGGCACAAATGCAAAAGATTTAGAAGCTGAATCAATACCAATGCAAAACGGATTGAGACTAAATTGACACAAAAAAAATATTTAGGATCGAATTGGTACCTATACAATAAATTTAGGACTTTTTCGGCACTTCTCCCGTAAATTATTGTAATAATTAAAGTGCTTTCAGCCTAAGTCAATCGATCCCCCCATAAAATCAAAGCCACGATGCTTTGTGCTTGCACGAAGATATGTGAATGACAACTTCACCTGACAAGAATTGGTAGTGCTAGTTGAAGACACCGTAGAACCAGACTTTTATTTGAAGTCTTGGAAAAATGACACGAATGGTCTTTGAACGTTTATCCGTTTTCTTGTGCCGTTTTTAGGCTTTTAACTTGTTCAACGCGCTCCATGAATAATTGACACCTGTTCAATGTTGTCATCCCGTTTGCTCAAAGCAAACAGCAAAATCATGTGTTATTTTGATGACCCATATTCTTGTATCCCGAGTTGGATTTTAAAGAACGACGAGTCAAAATATTCGTCCTTTTATCCATCCGTTGTAGACAAGGAAAAAGAAAATTACTAATTACAATGTGTCCATCGTTATTTTACATGGATTGTTATATCATGAGTTGAGATTAAAACCTTATGTGGATAATCGATGTGTAGCTTCTTTTTTTGTCCACCATTTAAACTTAAAAAGAATTAAAAGCGACATGAGAAGATTTCGCCAGCTTGATTCAATGGAAGGACGACATTCAACGCCTGTATATAGTAATGGACCGACTTAAAATTGACCGATTGTTTATGAATCATATTCAGTAAATTAAAAGTCCAGAGATGACGTTGCGTATTAAGTTTAAAGTTTATGGAACATTTACGCCGTTTTCCTCGTTCCTTTTATCCCCGAGTTCCAACTCTATGCCTTTATTTTCCCTCTTATTAGTCACAACTACAAATTTTAAACGGCCATTAATTCTCTATTTGTATTATTTAATGAAATTAAGCATTAATTAACTTAAAAAATAGTAATCGGAGAGAGAGAGAGAGGGGTCAAATCGAGTGGAGCAAAGGTGGGGCGTGCTCTTTATTATTGTTTCTATGGGTGGTGGTGATATAATAGCTAAGGTGGGCTGTTTTTAATTATTTATAATTAATTTTTTATTTTATTTTTTTCCAATGGAAAGATAAAAAAATAAAAAATAAAAAATAAAAAGATATTGCAAAAACATCCCACACCAAAACAAAAAGAAAGCAGCCAGACAAGAGAGAGAGAGAGAGAGAAACACACACCCACACAGAGAAGGGGGCGAGAGAGAGAGAGAAAAAGTGGCCTCATAGCTGAGATAATACACTTTAAGCTCGAAAGCCCAGAATTTTAATCATCACTTCTCCTCATCCTTTCCCCTCTCTATCTCTCTCTCTTGAACATCTTCATCTGCTCCCCCCTTTGACCTTCAGCCGATGCTTAGATTCAGCTTCTTCCGCAAAGGTAAGTGATTGATTCCCACCCCACCGGATCTCTTCCAGCCTTTCCGGTTTGTTGGAATTGTTTGCTTGTGTGGACTCTTTCCTCTCGCGGGGCTTGATGGTTTCGAATTGGTCGAGGCCTGCGGTTGTCGATTTTGTGGATAATGTGGTTGCTGTTGCCTTTATGTTGGTTCTACATGGATTTTTAGTGGAGTTTGGGGGGTTGGGGTTGAGGATTTTGGATTTGGTGGGTCAAAGTTAGGGTTTTGATTGGTGGGGGTCCCGATTTTGGCAATTTCGCCTGTTGGGTTCTGTTCTCCCTGGGGAATTCTTTTGCTGGTTGAATTTTAGGGTTTTAAGTTCAAGGTGTTGTTTTTTTTTTTTTAAGGAAGTTAGGCCGACGTAGTTTCTATATCTAGGATATAATGGTTATCTGATCGTTTATTGCTTGCTTTTCCTCTGTTCAACTGGCACTCGTATTCAATAGACGTCCCGTCGATCAACTTCGTTCATTTGTTGAGCACATGTTTCTTCTCGGTGAGTGCCGCTTGGTCAAAGTGTTTTCAGGGCAGGTCAACCGCAATTTTTAAAAAAGGTGGATTCGAGTGTTGATCATTCCCCTTTCGAAATTGTTTCGAATCTTGTAAGTTGAAGCTACAGTTGCATGTAAAGAAGCGCGTTGTTTATCTCTTAATTGTCAGTTAGTGATGTTGCATGAGACCTGAGTGTCTGGGCAACTGGCAGATTATTTTTTGGTGGTTTACTTCATAAATCGAGACACTCACAGTTTAGACCTTTTTTTTTTTTGTGCAGGTTTTGGTTGAAGATTGCAGGATTTTCTTTGATTTCTGACAGTGCGTTAGTTTCTGAATGTAGATATTTTGTTTCAACTTCCATAAAGAATGAGCTTATCCAAGAAAGGATTACAAACAAGTGAGACGAAGCTAGGTTCCTCGAGTAAAGCCACCGCATTGAATCCTAATGCGGCAGAGTTTGTTCCTTTCTCTCTTAGATCACCGTCCTCTGTAAACACCAGTAACACTGATGCAACGGCAAGGTTTTTGTCTTCTGGGTCTTCGGGTAAGCCAGGCATAAATAGATCAGAATCATCTGTTTCAAATAACTCTGATGATGAAGCCCACCAGTTTTGGCGTCGCCAGCTCCCTGATGATATTACTCCCGACTTCAAGTTCATGGGGGATGATGAGTCTCAGGGTCTTGGAGGGCTGTCTTTAGCGGGCTTGTCCTTGCATGATGATAGTGAAGCAGCAAGATTCTCCGCTTCTGCAGGCAGTGGATATGTGTTGAATGACCTTCAGGAATTAGCTCCTCATCAGCTCAATGGCCATAGTTTCAGTGAAAAGCTTAGATTTACCGGTTCTTCCTTGGTAGATAATACTCATTCAGCTGGTTTTCTGTCTATGCCAACCAAGCCTTGGGACAAGCAAGTTGTTAATGATGACCAGCTTTTTGGGAGTAGCAGGGAAATGACTTCTTATAATGGGACTTCCAGGAATACTTTCATAAATGATGTTTTTGCAGAGCACGGCATTGTCGATGATATGGATACAAGTCCTTTAGATTTTTTGGCTTTGCATTTTCCTGGTTTTGCTGCTGATAGTCTTACCGAAGTGTACTTTGCCAATGGATGTGATCTGAGCATGACCATTGAAATGCTCACTCAGCTTGAGGTATATTGAACTTCGAGACAACCTTATCTATGAGGGTATCGTGTGCGCTGTGTTATAAGTCTGCATGTGAGGAGGGATCTCTCTTCTACAGTTTTTTTTTTTTTTGGGGTTAATTTACGTGAATGATTGGATGGATGTGAAGATGACACAAATTCGTAAAATGGTTGATTGCTAGTATGAACGATTGTTTCTTAAAGAAGCTTAGCAATTACAGATTGGTTAAGATGCACTTTGTAAGATCAGAACATACTCTCTCTCTCTCTCACATGCGCTCTGGCATGTGTCTGCAGACATATCTGATATGTGTTTTTCTGTTTTTCTTCCATCCGGCTGGTTATGTGTAGATGATGGGCAATTGATTATGTCTAGATTAAATTATGCCATGGATATCATGGATGATTTGAACACTCGGATGCCAAACACGGGAGACTCTCTTTTATGCCTTCTCCTGGCAAGGGAGAGCTGGCTAATCATTATTTCTTGAGATAGTCTTGGCTTTAAGCCCTATCCATATCCTCAGTTCTGAGTCTCGTCCTCTGGTACTGGGCGCTATCAATTTGTATGGGATAGTTTCAGATATTCTTTGATCTTTTTATGTTTGTTCTTTTGCTTTGTTTACTTTTCTCCATAAGCATTTTGGATATTAGGAGGAACAATGTGTACTCACATTGTGAGCAAGTATTTAGGTACCCCGTGTGATTGAATATATGACCTTCATTTCATTTGTGCTTTTAAGTGCTTGTGGTTTAGTTCTTTAAGCTGAGTGAAACCATTTTGTACCTTTTTTTTCCGTGAAATGTAGCTTCAAATTGATGGTGCTTTTACTGCAAACTTGAACTCAAAGACCTTATCGGCTCCAAATCTTAGTGCAATGGACTTCCCTGCACTTTCCTCGTCCGAAAGTCAGAGTGTTCAACAAAAATATGCTGGAGATGATGTCCATCAGAATAGCATGCCTTATCGATCCACTGACAAGGACAGCCTTCTTCTCTTCAAGTCCAGTTCTTCCTTTCCATCTAGAGGTGCCATTGATTTTGCTTCAGCAGTCAAGAAAATGCCATCTCAAGATTCCAATATTTGGAAATACGATAGGAATGGTTCAGCCAATTCCAACATTGGTTCCAGTAGAAATTCCCAAGGGTTGGCTGGTGCTTATAATAGTGGGCATGGAAGAGGCATCTATGGTGACAGGTTGCAGAGTCGTGCTTCTGCCCGGTCATCTCCCGTGTGGCTTGAAACTGGAGAGGCAGTGGGTAATATTCTTAAGTTTTAACAAATGTCATTTGCATTATTTATTAGTGGGATAAATGCCTTCTGCATATATCTATTTGGCTTAACAATTTTGAGATGGCAGCTAATATGTACTCTGAACTACGGGAAGAAGCTCGTGACCATGCACGATTACGCAATGCGTACCTTGAACAGGTTTGCTTTCAATTATGTTGTTTACTCCTTATACTAAAGTTCTTCTGATCATAATTTGCTGCTAGTACAGATGCGATTCCTTAATTCATTAGTTGAGAGTATCAATCTGTGAGGTTCTCTTTTATATTCTAAAATGAAGAGTATAAATCTGAGGTAAGATCGAGCTTCATCAAGCAGCGCAGAAAGCTGTGTTGTCGTATCTTAGCATTGTTAGCTTTTTCAAGTTGATACTATTACTAGGCAACAATTCTTAGGAACAAATTACAGACTCGCACCTTGCCAGAATGTTCCTTTCACATATCTGATGCCTGTGTCTAGCATAGCATATTTGATGCTTGTATTCACTGTAGTCATTGGCTAGGTTGCGAGCAAACATTGTCAGCCGTTTCTGCTAACTGCTGAGCTGATCCATAGATATTTGATTTGCCGTGAGTTGCTAGTTTTATTCTTTAAGGTGTGCATTTCTACTTTTCGTCTCCTAGGGGTCCCTACTACTTCTTATAATATTCTTGCACAATGTACATCAACTAAAACAGGCTCAACGAGCATACCTCATTGGTAATAAAGCACTTGCGAAAGAGCTTAGTGTGAAAGGGCAATTACATGGCATGCATATGAAGGCAGCTCATGGAAAAGCTCAGGAGTCGATTTACCGTCAGAGGTATGTAACACCTGTTATTCTTACCTGACGTGCGAAGCAATATGCTTTTCTGGCGTTTGATAATCCTGTCAGCGTTAATGGTCATGAGATGATCCTCCCTATTGGAGCAGGAATTTTTATTTTTATATATTTATTTTTAGATAATTATTTCTTTCCCCTCAATGGATCTTGCTTTTATTTTATTTATTTTTGGGTTCATCGACCGCCGATCTCAACTAGTTTGGGATAAAGGTGTTGTTGATGTTGATGTTGAGGTTTGGAATCTGTGTAATTCAACAGCTTCTCGGTAGCAATGCAACTCGTAAGTTGATCAATTTGCTTGGAACGAAAAAAAAAAAAACACATCATCTCATGTTGTAAGCTTCACGGTGGCTTATGCTCTTTCTCTCTCCTCTTACACTGGGTGTCTGAAGCAGGGTTTCTAATAACCATTGAACTCCAATAGGGACAATATGCATCATCAAAAGGCAAAAATATAGTTTGATTACCAGGCATTTAGGCTTGACTCAGAACACAGAAAGGGCTTTTCCCTTACTAGTAAGGGGAGAACTGATGCGAATTATTGACCTTTTTACTACTTTGAAAGCGTAACAACTTTTCTCTTTAGGAATCCCATTCCCATGGAGCTGCAGGGTGATGGGAGAGGGAAGGAGCGGATGATAGATCTACATGGTCTTCATGTGAGTGAAGCCATTCATATGCTGAAGAATGAGTTAAGCATGTTGAGAACTGCAGCTCGGGCAGCAGATCAGCGATTGCAGGTTTATATCTGCGTCGGGACGGGTCACCACACTCGCGGGTCCCGCACTCCTGCCCGACTCCCAGTGGCTGTGCAGCGTTATCTTCTTGAAGAAGAGGGCCTTGAGTATAGCGAGCCACAAGCGGGGCTGCTTCGCGTGGTGATAAACTGAGCACCTAGAGTGCGAGGTATAAGGAGGTTTTCTGACATGGTGAAAGCCATCAAAGTTGATAGTCATTGTAGTCATTCTTGTATCTGTAAATGAGGAGATGGAAGAGAATGTAGTCAAGTTGGAAAAAAGTGGGGGGAAACAAAAAGGTAAAAAAAAAAAAACATGACGAACTTAAGTAAAGACAACAACAAAAAAAGCTGGAGGAAGGAGGAAAAAGGGGTGAAAAAAAAGGAGCTGTATGTAGGCAGGTTGCAAGGATGTTGCATTTTGGTAGCTCGCACTCTGGCAGGAAGACTAGGATCAGCCTGTCTTTAGCAACTCTTTTTTTTTTTTTTTTGTGGGGGGGTTAACTTTGTACCTTTATTGTATTTCTTTCTTTGTATTCCTTTTTTTTTTCTTTATTCTCAGATGTAACTGATAGAATTTGATTTACAAGATAGCCAGAGCTTCCCAAAATTTGTCCTTTCATATCTTGCCGTAAATGGGAGTCTTGAAAGTCTTCCTGTTGTCTGTTGTGGCCGAGTACTTGCCTCCAGCACGTATAATTATGTCTCGGCCGAGTCTCGCCCCGGGATTGTCGGGACATAATCACTTGAAGGGTGTGATTTGGCATTTTTAAGTTGCCGCTCTCAAGATATTGCAAAGCGCAAATGCGAATTGGTCGTCCTCGCGCTTAGGACATTTTTAAGTTCTCGTACTTTCTTGAGAGATGAAAGTCAGATCACAAATGGCCATCACCTGTCAATTCTTTTCGCTTTTCCTTCCACTATAACGTCCTTTCCCTCGTCTTCTTCCTATCGGGGAATAACATCCACCAACAAAGAATTTACCATTGAGGAACCAACTATTTCCAAGTATAATACAACCACCCGATAAGAGAAAAGGTAAATGAGGACAATGAAATCCATAAGATCAGTAATAGACAACCAACATCAGGTATTCCTATCTAGGAAATGAACCTATTTGAGTATAAAACTTTGTGACGATTACCCTGCACACCAAATCACGAGCAAATAAAAGTGCTGTCTTATTCATTCCTCTTCAAAATAGAATTTGCGCTAAGCAAGCCGGGGTTGTTCAATCAGCTTAGCACGATATCCCCCTCTTAAATCAAATCAGCTAAGCGCTGACTTTCCAATATACAGGACACGGTTCAAGATCCGATGCAGTCATTCCTATGCTCTAACCAACAGTTCATATACGTTGCTATTGTTGTCCCCGTTGACCCGCTTTAGCATTTCAAAGCTCCTGCGGCTACCCAAGAAGTCGATCCTTTTGAATGCCACAAATCCACAATCAGCAGTTTCTTTACTACAGTACACTGATCTAAGTCGGTCAGCATGCCTTGAATCTGTGTGAATGGCAACCTCTATTTCCTGAGCTGACATGTTCTCCTGCAAAATGGCGTCAGAAACTTCCAAACTCATGAACCAGCCGTCTTATTGTTGGTTTGCAAAGATCAACATAACGAACGTGGGTCTGTGAAGATTCAGCATCTGCTGAATATAATCCACATGCAACGCTAACAGGAAAATGGGCCTATGTCCTTGGTACATTATTTATGATGTGATGACTGATTATGCACTCTTCATGCGTATTATACATAAATACCTAACCTGATAACAGTGGCCTGATGGTAAGCTGACATGAACTCAACATACATTTTATTGCAGTCTAGGCAGATACTTGACTCAACCACAGAATAATCAAAGACAACTAGGACTAAACATTCAAGCAACTAAACTTGGGAAAAACAATATGAAAGTATACCTGATAAAAAGCATAAATATGATCCAACACCTGAATGCACGTAAAACCTTTGTCACTGAAAAATGTCCTTGAAGATGGCCCCATTTCAGCAAAGCGGTCAACTGGGAGCAGTATAGTGAGAAAGTGGTCTTTGAAAATCAACTCTTTCTTCTCACTGCAATACACAAATATAGATGTTTGATTGATAGGTCTAACTCACCAATAGTTCTGGGCATTCGGAGCTGAACCAGATTGAATGAAAGACATAGCATCAATCTGCCCCAATGTGCACACACAGACACACACAGATAAACCTTTCAGCGAGTGGCCTCGTTAAGTTTGCAAAAGAAGATTCTGAATCCTTGCCATCGCCTTTTGCATCAAAGAACGTGCGTGGATGATTCTCACGGCCATCATCAGAACTAAACGAATCCGTATAAATGGAAGCAGTTGAAGTTGGCTCAGATATAGACCAGCAAATGGAATCCAGAAGACTGCTTGAGGTTATCGGCCGTATCGGGGTCTGGCACGTCTGTTGAAATTAAAAAAGATAAAATCATACTGCATGTTGTGTCAAGACAACCAAGAAAATAACGATTGAGGGTAATCATGCCAATAAAAAGAACTGACAGATCATCTATAAACTAGGAAGCACGGACACTCTCCGGGGCCTCCATGTTGGTGTCGGATGCGTGTCGGACACTGACACGAGCTTGACACGTGGTCAATATTCCCGACACGCCATTCCGACATGCATGGGGCCAATTTTAAAAATTTTCAACTTTTTAGGGGTCAAAATGTAAATCCATCAAAAACTACTATTCTAAAATCCTCCAACCTAATCGGCTCGGCCCTAATTGCCCAAACCCTAATCGCCGTCTCTTGTCTCTCGTCTAGGCCCTAATTGCTTGTTTTTTCTCTCTCCAAGTTTCATGGATTATTGGAATCAAATGTAGTTGAATTTGTCAATTCAAAACAATGAATGATATTAACAAATCGTAGATTAATGTTTTCAGTGTAAATTCATCCTAGGCTTTTTTTCTTATTATTTATTATTAATTTGATTGAAATAATCACTAAAGTGATAATTTATCATGTATGTATAAAAATATATGTTAAATGTACAACATGTCCCAACTTACTTGGAATTTTCTATTTTTTGAGAAATGACGTGTTGGCGTCTCGTGTCGTATTGAGTGTCGGAGTCAGTGCCACTTAGTTTGTAAAGAGATCTCCAGAGCGATGTAAAATTCAAATTCCATTAATCTAGTTTCCTACGTTCACCTATATAGTATGTCCTCCAGTCCGAGAAAGCAAATCACTGCACCCTGAACTTTTCTGCGAAATTCTAACCCAATTAAAGGTTCGTTTGTTTTAAGGAAAACTGTTTCTGGGAAATTGTTTTCTGACTTTCCGGTGTTTGGATGACAGAAAACCAATCAATGCACACAAATTTTTTTTTCCATGGACTGAAAATAACAAACTTAGATTGGGAGAAAATGACTTCCACTTTGGCAAGAAGGGAATCACTTTCCCTATGCCACCAAACAAAAAACTTAAAATTTTCAAGTAAAATATTTTCCTTTATCATAAAGTTTTAAGTGAAACAAACACTCCATAAATTAAGATAAAAATTTATCTACGTCTATTCCAACTCAACAAGGTCTTGAAGCCCTGAAACTCAAAAGTGGCAAAAGATATTACAAAGCTAGAATCGAACAAGGTGCGACCATCTACCTGCATTTTGCGACCACGACGATTTCTCACTGCACTCTTAGCAAAATTTACAATTTTTTGTCTTTCTTCGTGACTGACTTTATAGCTCAGGCCTTCGAAGACGACGTCATTCTTCTTTTTTCCTGGCAAAACCAACATCCCCAAATCTTAGGATGCAAAAGAACAATAAAAAGTTTCTGAAAAGAGTATTGAAAATACAGTTAGCATAGGTAAAGGCATGACACTCTTTAAGGGCTTTATAACAACCGTCTTTGAAGAGTCTTCCGCTTTCCGAAAGGAAAGGAACATGCACTTAATGACAACACAAATTTTTCCATTAGAAATTTTCGCTTTAACACACGACAACTTTTCACATCACAATACCAGTCTAGTTTCTTGACGCTTCAAGTGCTCTTTCAATTCTTGTTAGGCCAATTTTAGAATGTCACAAGACAGGCAGCAATTACAACTGAGGCACAAATAAAGAAAAATATTAGTAGCACTCAGTGGGAAAAGTTGATGTCCTCTGTCTGAAAGACTCAGAAAATACAAAACCTCAGTAACCTTTGCAAGGACAAGACTTGGTGTCAATCTTAAGCACAAACTTTAATTCTCAACAAGTCAAATGAGATTACCTCCTTCAGAGGACCATTATGACAATTATCAAGCATCGTTCCCAGCTGCCTGGCCAAATCAGCAGATAGGTGAACGAGCCTCTGGAGATGTTGCTCTTTTGCTGTCTTCAAAAGCCACAGTGGCTGAGCCACATCATATATGAAAAAGGACATTAGAGAATAAAACACAAGATATGCAAGCACAAAAGGTCAATTAACTGGAATATCCAAAAAGTCCAAGCATCGAACTTATTTCTTTTCCCAGAAACATGCATAATTAAACCAATCATTCAAATGCAATGAAAGAACACTCACAGTGACAAGATTGTTACAGTGGCCAAGATATCTTCTGACGGAAGTCCCTTCGCAGACAACATGAGCATCGCTACCAATGTACCACTTATCTACAACTGAGGCGCCTTCTCTAGTAGCTGCATCAATCACCTGTCCAGAATGTAGACATGTTCATACTACATGAGCAGTGAGCAACTTATCAAATCAAGAGAAGATTTCTCCATTCCATGAAATTCTAATACAAAGACAAAGGATAAACTTTCAAGAATAAGTCATAATTCTGAAAGTCTTATAGAGAAATAAAGCAAAAGCATTGTACTCCCAAAAGATAGAAGTGCTAACCTTGTTCTGTAGTTCAGCCGAAATGTCTGAATCTAAGTAGACAGACTGACCAGATAAAGTCATCAAATCAACACTTCTTTGAGATTCTCTTCCAGAAGACAAAAGGCGTGACTCTTCAGTCCTTTCAAGTTTCTTGGCTTCATGAACACTGGCAGGAAGACAAGAATTCTCAGCACCAGTAATCCCACGAGCCTGATGCAACTCTTCTATTCGACCGCCGCTATCCCCAACACTCTTAACACTGTATAATGTCTCACTCAACCTCACTGCACGATGAAAAAGAACAGATGAAATATTAATTTTAAGCACTTTCACTCAACCAATCTATTCAGACAACATTTGCAGGTACATTTCAGAGAAATTGATTTAAACATTAAGTTACTCAAACACCTATCTCCTAATAGGATATCAGAATGAATCTTATCATAGCTGCAGTGAAACGGATTCAGTTTGTAACTCAAACTAAACAAAAAGGAGCACAACAGGAAATGTGATTCCTAAAGTAATTGGACATCTAAGTCAGGTGGACTACATCAAGAGATTAACCACAGGGCAGGTAGTTGATTTATCAGGAGTATGTTTGCAAAACCTAGTTGAATGCAAGCCTGACAAACAAACTCTTTGTTCTCTTCTTGCGGGGGGTAGATGCCACTGGTCATAACTTATTTGACATAACATCACCACATCAAACCGCCCAGACACGTATTTTTGTGCATGTCTACATTTCACTTTTTTGCATTCTGGAATCACAGCCAGAGAGAAGATGATCAATGGAAAAGAGCCAAGTAATAACTTGAACATAGCTCACCTAGATATCTTTCTCCGTGACAGGTTTCCAACTTTACATAATGACCAATTTATAAACCTAACTTTCGTGAGATACAAATGAACATAAACTGAGGATGAAAAGCAAAGTAGATTGATCACATGTAGTCTATCAAGTCAAATCCTATCAGACATATGTGACTGGAATGTACAACACAGTGGTCAGCCTCCGTACCATTCCTCTTGACGCTCTCCACAAACCATCCCAGCGTCACAATGAAGAGACCATTTTTGGGTCCATGCTTCAAAGCATGCTCAAACTTCCGTCCACCAAAACTGTAGCCACCATTAAGGTTCACACAAACAATGAAGAGATATAACTGTCATGAACTCCACAAAAAGCGGAGGGTACTGGAAAGTTCACCACATCCAGACATCACCATGAAGTATCCTCATAAATACTGATCTAGTCATCTCACCAAAAAAAAAAAAAACATCTTCTAATTAAAACCTGAAAGGAGTCAAATAAAAGGATATCTGGACGATTAAATGGGTACACTGAGGATGTAAATCGGGGCTATATTTTCCACCTAATCTCTCCGTTGCATCCATGACTTGTTTCCTTGCTTCTGCAATACACAATAAAGCACATTTGAAAGAGCCACGAATTTGAGGAAAAACGCCTAAACCTCAAACAATCACATTCAATATCAAAAGCCACAAAAAAGAAGGCTAGAAAGTGGAATGATACGAGGGTAGCATCTCCAATGCAAATTGGACATAGTAAAGGAGAATTCACAAGCTCTTACCTTTAGAGAGACCAGTGACACATATTACAAGCCCTGAAAATGGACCACTGAATCGTGTGCCTGGCTGAGACCCGACCGAAGATGGAGCAGGAGACATGGTTGGCTCCAACGATTGCAGACCTCTAAAAGACGGCAATGAAGCCGAGAGCCCAACCACGAATTTCGAACACCCTTTGCTACTGATCACCTCCACTCTTCCACTTCCCATAATCACCACCCACGCTCACACTCTCCTCATCTCAAAAACTCGCTTCTCCGAAACACCTTCATCTCTCAACTCTAACTCAATGAGCAAATGGTCAAGAAAACACTCATTTTCATGGCGTGGACACCGAAATGGTTGCCTAATCTCAAAACGGTTACCGAAAAAGACGTCCAGAAATCATTTCTGAACAAGAATCGATCCCGGGTCACTTACAAAAACCAACAAGGGTCGTTTTACGATGACCCGGAAATGAATGACGAGAGAAGTTTTACGAATTGGTCAACTTCAACGCATGAAGAAGCAAGCTCTGAGAAAGAAAGGGAGAGCCTGAATATGCATTACTTAACTTCAACGAGAAAGGAGGAGGAGGAATCAGACAAATCAAGAAATTTGAACAATCTCTCTCTCCCCCTTTGGCTTATGCACAAAAGGGTATATGCATAAAAAGGCGGAGATTTTTTGAATCTAGCGCTCGGTCATCGCCCGTCAGTACTTGGGCGTTCGCTTCGCTTTTGCCGGCTTCGCTTTAATTTCTCATGCTTTTAAAGCTTCAAAAGGAAAAACGGGAATCACATCGCCCACACCAAAATTCAACCGCCAGAGTAGGGCACGGGATGGCTCTTGCTTTACACATTGCCTTTTTCTCTGGACTCCTTCAGTCCTCACTTCGCGTTGCAAAGCACGCCGAACGAACGGGCATGTTTTCCCGCGGAATTACGGTGTTGCCACTGAACATGTCCGCATTCCTAGTTCCTTTTTCTCAAGTCCTTGGACTGTCGTCTAGTTCTCGCTTCCGGACCGAGAATTATACAACTTTGGTAATCTGGTCTGGTCATTGGCTTCTTGTTCCAAAACTGATTTTTCTTGGATGCATGTCCTCCAACCTGAGCGTAGGTTCCATTGAGCAAAAAGCTTTTCAAGCAAACGGGGTTTTATAATTTATAACCCGAAAAACCAAACAAAAACCGAAAGGCATCTAGTTAAATGAATTGCCTTGTTCGAAATCAACGAGACAAATACGTAGTATTGCAAAAGAACTTCTAGGTTGTAAGGTGTGGTTTTCTAGGGATCATAAAGTTTCTTCTTTTACATTTCGTTTATGCCTTCATGCATAGAGCAATTTGGTTTAGCTTCGTCCCCACGGAATCGTAAAACTAACACTGTCTATGTACTCGGGTTGTCGCCTTCAAATTAAGTAGAGCCAAACCCTCTTCGATCTTATATCCCTATGGCAACAAAGCATTGGGATTTGTAATTTGACTCAATGCAACTTCGAGGCCCAGCTGTGTAATCAAATTTGTGAGGAAGCTTTGCAAAATGAGAATTGGGGAGGTGAGAACTGGGGCAATGAAGCTCCATCCTGCAAGCAAAGCTGAAAGTCAGTGAAGAGGGAAACATGGGCCATGCAGGACGGTCCACCAAGAACACCGCAAGGGGCTAATCGGTAAATACGACCAGCTCAGTCCCTTTGCTCGGTCAAATTAGGACAGGGTGGAGGGAGAGTTTTGATTTTATTGGGAACAACAACCATCATCATCATCATCATTTCCTCTTTGAAAGAACAGATTGGAAACTACTTGACATGATCTCACTTGGTTCTTATGGGAATTCCCAATTGAGACCTTGATTCAATCTACTATTCTCGGGTTGGTTGAATGTCTAAAAATTGAACGTGTAGCAGTATGACACAGTGTTCGGTTTTTTCATGTTTGCGTGGTCGACTAATTCGATATTTGAGTCACATGATTCCCGTCTTACATGTTCGTGGAATTACCGGACTTACCTACAAGAAAATGCAATGCCTATTGTCTCTGTAACATAAATTAAAAACACATCTAAATTTACCCACATAAAAAAAAAAATTAGGAATCTCTTTCTTTACAAGGAAGTCAATAAGTGCGCAATCACGGGTCGAATTTTGAACCGAACGTGGCAACTCTAATTTATACCATCCGCACCTTCCTCATACCTATATATACAAATAAAACCAAACTCAATACCCAAAAATAAAAGGAGAAAATCAATGCGGCAGAAGACAAATTGATCAATAAACGGTGAGGGAACTCATAAATATGATTCGGATGGATTGAGATGCTTGGTTAGAAAACGATCGAGGTAGATGAACGAAAGGGTAGTGCCATCCTCCTTGAATTGATTCTTTGCACTCTTATTAATCGCATGCCCTATTCGACGACTCGCTTCACATCAATAATCAATGGCATAGCTCGATATAGCCAAAGTCGGTCAAGTTCGAACGATAAGACTCGCGCGAAACGTACCGCCCCGAGACGTAAAACGGGTCGGCTAATCATATTCCGATCTTGATACCGACTTTGGCCCACGAGCCGTCTCGGCTCGACCTCTTTCTCTACTGGCCTAATTCGAAAGCATCTAGATCGTCTTTCTTATTGATTTTTCTGTTTTTTTTTCCTTTCGTTTTTGGTTGGTGTCATTCATCGGTCTCCCGGGGTAGATGTCCCTTTCCATGCGACATCCTAGTAGCTGCTCAAACGTTGACCTGAACAGTTGATCAGCCCCCACACACACTGCCCCATAAGAACCATTATCGTTGACTTGATGTCCACATCTTGGCATGTCATTCTGCACTAACTCTCTACTTGCACAGGATAGTTACAGCGATCGAAGATGAGCATCGCTTGCGCACTCAGTCATGTGCTGGAGGAGAAGAACGCTGAGGTTGCATGGTCGGTTGGTCCAGCAAACTACTGGTATATTATAATGCTACAGAAACCGCTAGCGTTGGGGATCTGCCGAAGACATTGTGAGTAGTTTACTAAGCTTTATGAAAAGCGGCACTTTGGAGTCATGTGTGGGGACTAGGATTGCCTTTCGCTTTGGTGGGAATATGGAAGAGGATGAAAAAGTTTTTTACAGGAGGAAAAACAGACAGCCACGCTCAGACAACGAAAGAAGGAGGAAGAGTCTGGATGGAGCTGTCGACCTCCGACAAAGGAAACAGAGCAGGCACATGAGGTGAAGGCAGCCCTTTTCGATTTGGCCAACTGATGGGTCGAAGACAGCGACTTATATGATAACCCGATCTTCAATCAGGAAGTTGTAATAATATACCGCCATCCATCGCTTTGATGCATAGTCAAAAGTGACTAGGAAGAGAGATACAGGAAGATGAGAACAAAGAGATGGTGGGTTTTGCCAATTTCTGTCATAGCAGATTGTCATCTATAGCATCCATGAGTAGTGAATTTTTGAGAGTCAAAAGGTTCCTTGGAGGCCACAGGATCATCGATAACATCAAATTCCTAGACCGCGCAAAATAGCACAAAATCCCTGAAGCAAGTTATATTCTCTCAACGAGCTGCGAACAAGATTATGGAAATATCACGATAAGCAGTTGAATGTGAACTATGATTGGAAAGTTCGCTCTGAGATGCTTTTTACTGCTGGAAGCTCATCTGCGTAAACATGAGGAAGATTAGCTAATTTGTACGCATGAAACGCACGTTGTAGGCAGGCAGCAAGTCCTCTGGGAGCAGTGAAGCTTTCAAGCAAAATAAGAAAGCTTGATCTGAAACCAGAGCCAGAGAACATTTGTTGTGCAATCAATAATCAAGCACATATCCCCAGACAAAAACCCAAAACGTGTTGTTTTGCCAGCATTAACTGCAAGAGACCATGAAAACAAAAATAAAACCCAAAAATTTTTCTCGTCTCTCCCGTTCAAGGGTAGCGGTTTGCAGAGAATGGCCATATATTCTATTGCACCTGGGCCTTTACTGGGAGACGAAGCATTAACCATTCTGTTACAGAAGAACAGAGGGGCGCCAGAAGAAGAGCAATACCAAATGCCAACACTTGCATTTGGTTTCTATCAATTGTTCTTCTTAGCATTTGGGAATTTTGCAGCAATGCGAGACTTAAATTTGCATCCACAGGAGAGAGCTTCCAGGACTATTGCATCAATTTCTTGTTCCTTCTTCTCATACACCAAGAAAGCTAGGAAGGCAAAAAGAACCCCTGCAGCGAGATTTTAGACGGACATTACTTTCAATTTGAAGTGAGTCCCAGAGCCAATGCAGCAAGATAGGAGGAGTTAGCACATAGTTGCTTCCATGCAAAACACTGAAATGAGAAACATTGAGACAGAAAATTATTAAAATGTCCCGACATGTAGTTGGAGAGTTGTCCCTCGTAGAATATCCAAGCCATATAGCATTTCCATTTTGATGGACTGGATAGAATCACTCCACTTTCTTTTTTCCAGTATAAAGAGAAAAATCAAGGGACTTTCTTGAGTCCATCAAAGTGGGATATAAATTGCTTAGTAATTCGACTCTCACCAAAGAGCTTCAGCTGAAAAAGAAAACCAAAAAACGGGCCAAAAAAATCACGATAGAGAAATCTAGACAAATGGCCCTGTCATATTTCGAATAATGGCACTACAGACAGTCGATGTCACGAAATTTCTCTTTTTTCATATCGACTAAACAACAACGACAATCAACCACAACATTGTAGTGGCAACACTGGGACATTTCAAAGATGCCCCATTTCATTTTACCTGTGAGTATTAGCATCAATTAGACTAGAGAGAGTAAACAAAACAGCAGATTGTACTTTCCAGAATTCCAAGCATGCCATTGGCAGGAAAATTGGAAACAGGAAGTGCAATGCATCCAAATTGGCTAGCACTAACAGCCATATCTCGAACATCAAGTACAGATGAAATTCTTGTCTTTTTTTTTTTTAAAGGGCCCATCCAACAATCGAAACAACCAAGCATTCACAATTTTGAAGGTCTTCTCTCAAATTTCATTTCCTTCACGATTCTCCCACTCTTCAACATAGCATCATAGCCATTTGATATTCAACAAATAATGACATTTATAAGCGAATAACAAAAACGTTACATTTTCCAAATCAACTTGACCAAATTTCCCTTAACTTAATTAAGCATCAGTGCAGTGTCAACTTCAGAAACATTATTCCTCAAATCTTTCTCATGTCCTACACAATCCAACTTCTTCACAATAGGGTCATTCATTTATTACGCATGAGCAAATAAGTGGCAGAAGAAATACCGATATACCTCTTTGTCCACATACTTTGTGTAAAATACGAGTATAGTATGTTCATGTATGGATATATATACATTTGTAAGCGGGCAAGGAGAGAGATCTAACCTATGCAATAAACTTTGCCAACCTCTTTGTCCACATACTTTGTGTAAAATACGAGTATAGATGTTCATGTATGGATATATATACATTTGTAAGCGGGCAAGAGAGAGAGATCTAACCTATCGCAAATAAACTTTGCACAGGGATGGCTCCGACGATGCTAACCATTAGTAGCACGCTGATGACCTGTTTCAAGTAAAAGGCAGAGTTCATTAGCAAAAACTGGCTATTGGAACAAGTTTTTCACTCTAGGTACCATGATGACTATAAAACGAAGAATTGCACAATCAACATTTAAAGCCACGTCCAGGATCTAGATACAGCTCCCACAAATAATTTATTATGATGATGGGTGGGTGGATGTGCACCAGCTCTGCTATGGATTAGATAATCCTTATCTTCCGTCTTTTTGCAGAGTGTGACATGATGACCCCAATTGGTGAGCAAATTTACAGCCATAATAACCAAGCGACTATAATAAATGAGGAACATTCTTTTCTAATTGAGCAAGAACTTCAGGTGATATGCTCACATTGTAAGAATGTGTTTCATTGGGGGATGGTAATTGAATTTAGGACTTCATCCTGGAAAGTAACAACAGGTCATCACCAATTCCGGCCTGTTTTGTTTGTCGGAGGAGTGATATTCTTTGAAAACATATTTACACTTAACTATTAGTTTTAAGAACTTGATTGTGCTATTGCATGCATGCCACGTGTCCATTCACTTCATTAGCATCTTTAAATGCAATAGAATAAAAACCACGAGAAGGAAGTGGAAGCAAGCAATTAAATAAAATCAATCAAGAGTTGAAGTACCTTAAGAAAAAGTATCCAATCATTACCCATGGCGAGGGTTGCCAAAATTTTTACAGCATTATTCCATGATGATGCCACTGACAAAACAAAACTTTGAGATTTCTCTTCTGATATGTAAAAACTTGATGGGGAGATTTTCTCGATCTTTAATCCCAATCTGCACAAGCATAAAATTCCACTAACAGTCAGGTTTGGCTTCCCTCGAGTATGAAAGTAGGGATCTCCTCACACTCATATTAAACTACGCTGAGAATTAATCAAAACCCGACATAGAATGAGTTTCTTCCTGTTTTCCTGTGTAGATGAAAAATTGAACTCAAATCACTCTAACAACTCTTAGCTCACAGCATTTCAGTTACTGCTAAATGACTTCAGTAAATCAAGTCAGTTTGAAGTAACACAATCAACTGTATATTGTGATCTGGTTACATTGATATTACTGCTTTCCGGGGCAGAACCAAAAAGCATGTACAAAAAGGTAGAATAATGTGTTCATAGGGAAGAAATGAAAAGCAAAGCAGAAATGGCTTACATCTTCGCTGGTAAGATACCATGAACAAACAAGAATATGGATGCCACGATAAGGAACTTCGAAAGAGAAGTGATGATAGTTGACCCCGAAGCAATAAAGTTGTAGTAGATTGCAGCCAAAACTACTAGTGTGGTTAATGTCATTTTCTTGTCCTTCCAGAGCAATGTGTCAGCAACTGCAAACAGTGAAGACTAAAACATATCAACTTGTCGAAACAAGATATTACAGCTGTCTTACACAAAAATGTGCAGCTGTCTTACACAAAAATGTCCCAGGGGCAGTAAGCCTTGTAGCAAACAATTACATAACCCAACAGCGATGACAACCATTACACCAATTCATGACACCGGATCCTCATGCCCACAGCAATTTTGTCCAAAAAATTGCATCCTTTTAAGAAAAATACTCTAATATTATGCGCCAAGGAGAGGCAAAATGCACAGAAGGCAAATCAAAGATAAAAGACAAGTACCATGGTAGTTCCTATCACAATTTGCTTTCAGCTAAACCAAAATGTTAGATTCTATAGCCATGCCCCTCACATATGTATAGATTGCAATAAAGTTAAACCTCGTGCTCTTAAATCTTTTGTCTCCATGCATGCAGTTTATACCCTGAATTGGGATGCAGTTTTATGGACTTCCACCACCAAAAATAAGGGAAAAAGGCTTGGATAAATATTGAACAGAGTTATGGAAACAAATTAACAAAAAGGCTCCTTTGGAAACTCAGTATCCTTCCTCAAACAGCATCCCGTGTCATTAATAAATTTTTACTCCTATTAGCTGCACACAGCAAAGTCTTTAGCGTGTTAAGACCAGCTAAAAAGTCTTTTTTTGTTGTTGTTAAAAGGTCCCATGGACGTTGAGGAAAAGGAAAAAAAAACCCCTTAAACAAAAAAAAAAAAGAAAACAAAAAAAAAAAAAAAAAAAAAAAAAAAAAAAAAAAAAAAAAAAAAAAAAAAAAAAAAAAAAAAAAAAAAAAAAAAAAAAAAAAAAAAAAAAAAAAAAAAAAAAAAAAAAAAAAAAAAAAAAAAAAAAAAAAAAAAAAAAAAAAAAAAAAAAACCCCTCCCAAAAAAAAAAAAAAAAAAAAAAAAAAAAAAAAAAAAAAAAACAAAAAAAAAAAAAAAAAAAAATTAAAACAAAAAAAAAACAAAACTCACCCCCCCCCTACCCAAACCAAAAAAAAAAAAAAAAAAAAAAAAAAAAAAAAAAAAAAAAAAAAAAAAAAAAAAAAAAAAAAAAAAAAAAAAAAAAAAAAAAAATAAACGTTGAGGAAAAGGTATGCTTCAGATAAAACCAAATTAACGCTGCCGTTAACTCTCTCATTGATTCATGCATTCTAGATGTTCCTTATCAATCAGTCATATCAAGATCATAACGACCCTTTACTATTTTTAACAGTAAAGAGAGAGAATCCTAGCAATAAAAATTAGTAAAAGACATATATTGTGCAATTGACCGCAGCATAAATATTCTCCATAAGCACCACATACACTCATGTTCAATAATATATCCCAGCCAATGACAACCCAAAAGCACCTAATCTAAGGAAAGGTGAAACCAGGACAGATACAGCTACATACCCCTTCCATTTCCAAGGTATATGGACGCTTTAGATGGCCCTTCTCTTCTAGGCTGATTGGCAGCCCTGAGGTGGGCATATGACTCTATTGTTCGCTTTATACCCTCCTGCAAGAGATCTATGAGTCCAATCACATCACACAAGTAAACAACTTGGTGTATGTTCCAGAGATAAGAACTCCAAAACTTCGTCATGCAGAGAAGTTCATTTCATCATCTACGACGCATGAACATTAATGGATTTGAAGTACTACGAAATTATTGGTCTATTCTCATGTAAGTTGTCCTGTAGTATTGATACAATATGATTATTAAACTACAATAAGAAACTTAGTACACAGATGGACAAGATCTGACTTATTTAAACTTGGTACAGCGGCACTTCACATCTCCATCATGCAACAAAAAGAGGACAGTTTAAGAAGTGAAAAAATTACCATATTGCACTAAAACAGTGCCTTAGTTAAAGTAAATGCAAGCGACTCTTAACCTATCCGATAGAAGAATGAAAACCTGAAGAGGTACAATGGGTGTGTAGCCAAGTCGATCCCTTGCTTTCGAACAGTTAAATGATCTGCTGCAGGAGAGGAGTCTAATGCGTGAAGGTGTGAACTGTGGAATTGGCATCCCGTACTGGCCCAAAAGTCTATAAGTTAACTCCACCATATGTGCAATTGGCATTATAGCAGCAGCAGGAATCTTTATCCGTGGCCTGCAAATCATTAAGAGCTCTGAAAAACTAGTATAGCGTACAATGTACATTAGATTTGAAGTCAAAATTAAAAACCAATTGACAACAGATGGACAAGAACTCTGATTGTTTGTTGTTTTCTTCAACTTAGATGGAGACCTGTGATATTAAGTGCTTAACCTAAATTGCCCCAAAGACAACCTGGTCTAAAATGTGAGACAAAAAAGCAGTAGAAATATTCTGAACAACGAGATCAATAAAATGCTCCCAGGTTTCCTTGAAAGCATTTCCAGTGAACATATCCTTTGGAAGTTAGACGAGTAGAACCTAGTTCCTTATTCGTATAAGGTTAAAGACACGAAATCAGTTAGCGTTGTTGACAACAGTTATCCATTAATTGCAACTGATCAGTCCATGAGAAGCAAAAATAAAAACAACAAATTCGCAGAAGCATTTCACAAAAAATAATCGACTCACAGTTTGGAATGGTAGCCTTGTCGCTGTTTTTAAATTACAACTAGCTTGTAAACTCAGGATGTGCCCTGGATTCTAGATCTGATGTTTCATGTATCACATCAGCAGCGTCATTATTACTGGTGTTGTCAAGAAAATTGAAACAATCTACATGACAACTCAAAATCAGGGCTTCTGCTAGAGCAGCAAGATTTGTTTTATCCAAAATCACGGTATCAAGGATGGTCGCAACTTCTTTCACCAAGAAGCAACAAGAAGTTTCTGTAAATTTCAGCAAGAAAAACTCTTAGGGACGAATGAGAGTATTAAAAAAAAAAGTACCTTTCATAGCCAAGACCTTCAAGAATAAACGAGACAAACTCCCAAAATTTGATTGGCTCCATATTAGTTATAAAATACGCCTGCAGAAACCAATTCTTTTATTTAAAGAATGCCCAAATCAGAATCATCTCCTAGCGAGAGACAGCTTGTATATTATCCAGTACAACTGCTATGTCACCTGATGACTTCAAAAGAAGGTAATGCAGGTATATCCTTGGGAAACAGATTTCTCAATTTCCTCTATTAACAATAATCAAAGCAGCAATTAAACTCTATCTCAACATTGCCATGGCAAGAATAGCCATGGCTTTAAGAGAAGCGCAAGCATTTGCTTCGTTGAAAGGACACTCAGTTTGCATGCATCGAGCCAGTAGATAAGGCTACTAACTGGCTCATGCTTAAAACAAATTTTTCTTTGCGCAAACTAATCTTATCTTCAGATTTCAGCCTTCCTCTACAATCCTTCATTTAACGTAGTACAACACCTGTAACCAACTAATAATCGAGAAAAGACTATTAATGCAAGCAGCAGGATCTGGACATAAAAACCCTTGGTGCACTTGAGACGCTACCATTCCAAAACAGGTCCACCACACAGACACGAAACAGCAGCAACATCATACATAGTTCAAATCCTGGTGTTTTCTTTTCTTTCCTTGTCTTTAACACAAGAGGCTAAGTGAAGATGGATTTTGATGAGAAGCAGATTGAGTTGAGTCAGGCTCAGACAATTAAGAAAAAATCCTTTCGGCCAGAAATGTGCAAAATATAGAGAAGATTAAATGCACCTGCCCTGAAGCCTTTTCTGATACATCACCTCCTGATGCTAGTGCTCTTTCAGCACATATATGGGCATGAGCTACATTTTCAACAAAAGTGAAGTCGTATAGATTGTTGCCATCACCTATAATGAACTGGTCATTTACAAAACAAGCAAATAAGTACGTAAAGAAATAACTCAGTTCATAATCAGCTGGTCATAAGATATTTATAAAGCAATTACATCAGTTTCTACACATATCGTTTCTGTATTCAGCTGACAGAAACACTATAAGACTTTCGCAACAGTTGGACATGAAAAAGATTGAGCATAGAGACTAGAGAATAGAGATGAAACCACAAAGAGGGCAACAGTATGAGGACTAGCAATTAGAAGTTTGTGGTAAACAGGGGGAGAAATTGCAAATAAACCGCGAGAACTGCCAGGACAACTTTTTCAAGAAAGTAGTGGTATGACAGTGCTAATGATGGACCGGAGGTACAAGAGATAAACTAGAGGATGACATAGTAGTTTTATCCCCACAACATCACGTTTGAAACACTAAACAGATTTTAGCATGGCCCAAATTCATTTATCCAGCCATGTTTGGAATGCAACATAAAGATAAACAAATTACCTTTAATTTTCCCGCTCTAGCAGCATCCACCAAAGATGGAACCAACAACTTATCACCAGGACCAAAAATGCTGCTAGGACGTATGCAGCATGTCAGGAGCCCATCCCTACCATTTGAATTAATCACCAAGGCTTCTCCTTCAGCTTTAGTCGCTGAATATGAATCATTGTGCTAAAAGTTCAAAAAGTATGTATTCAAAGTCAAAAGATGATAGAAAAGGCAAAAGCTAGTTAAGGTTCTACATACAGACACATGCATAAGTTGGTATGTACGTACATATTACGTGCTACTTTTCTTCTAGAAACTCATGTTAGAGGCCAAATTACTTTCCTTCATGCAATAAAAAGTATAGGCAAGCATTTACTTGTGATAGGGTAGTTTTCAATACTATGACCTTCTAACCAGGTTAATACCTTTGGTGGATAAGGTAGCGATTCGTCCCCGTTGAGTATTCCATGGACTCCATCAAACACAACACTGGGGGAGCTAGTATAAATAAGTCTCTTTACTTTCAGCTCGACGCACGCGTCAATCACATTCTTGGTTCCTGAGAGTTCAAAAGAAAGTAAAGACAAGAACCTCATTACAAAATCAAATCCAGGAAATAAAACAAACAGCACAAGATGGGAAAAGTTACCTTGCACGTTGACTGAATGATGGAGCTGATGGTTATTGATGGATGAATTAGGAGCAGCCATGTGGAAGACCACCTCAGCTCCTTTAAATGCTGGGGAACAAAATGAGATAGCTTATATAACCGAAAAGGAACAAAATTAGTTTCTTGTTAGAGATTAAATCTCTCAAACTCAAAGCCCGTCAAACACTATAGATTATCCCACACTGTGAGCAACCCCACCAGCGATTTCAGATTACCATGAGTAAGTAAACAGAAACAACAGTGTTGAATGTATTGATATGAAGACAGAAAAGTTGCAACCTTTAAGCACTTGGGCCTTCTCTCGGAGATCGACAGACACGTACTGAGCGCGGCCTGACCTCAAAGCCTCCCCCAGGGTCCCGTTCTCTTCGGACAGCTCGAGCTCGATCTTCGACCCCAAATCAGCGACACGGACCGAGAACATCTCGGACTTGATGATCATCTCCACCAAATGCCGCGCCGCAAAGCCTCTCCCACCGGTCACCACGCACCATCGCCCCTCCCCAGCCATTCTGCTGCAATGCCCTTTACTGCGAGCACACACACACGCCAACTGCTCAGATTTTGCCATCGGAGGCTTCCCTCGGAAATTGCACACCACATGCTAACTAAAACTACCAGCAGAACAAGAAGCTAAAAAAACATAACTTCCCATTTCACTACGGAGTGAGTCGGCATCGGTGGAGCTCAGTGGTATGGAGACAATGCAGGAAACATTCGAATGAGAAGTAAAAATCGGAACTTGACGAATCTAATGCTTCGTTTCTTAGAGTGCTACATTGCCGAATTCGATCGCTCTGACCTTTTGGAGCGGAAGCGCTGGTGGGAGATGGACTGGATCCAGAGGCAGAGGACGTCGGGAAGATCGAACGAGTATATGAGTGAGAGTGGGACTGTTCGCGAGTCGAGAGATACACAACAGATGTCAGATGCAATCGCGGAGAGAGAGAGCAAGCGCGTCCCACTTGTATTTTATTGTTTGTGGAATCGCGTGGTCCGGTCGGACATGGCAAGGCTGCCTCTGTTCGTCTTCTCCCTCGTCTCATCGTGCACGCTTGTCACTGCCCATTAGTCGGAGCCGCAGATTCTCTCGGATTTGGATCGGAGCCTGTCGGGTCAGGAGACGTCATACCGGCTCGATGGATCCGCCCACCGTTTAGGCAGGCTTGGAAGATGTTGGGTTGGGCTTGAGCCCTTCAAAATCAAAATGATCAACATTGAAGCGGGGGCAAAAAAAAAAAAAAAAATATTTGTACTTTAATTTGGGGAAAAGAAATCGAGCGATTTTAAATAGAGATATTAATAGGGATGACCATGATTTCACAATAAAACCGAAAATTAAAAAACCGAAAATTAAAAAATCGGACCAGTTTCAAGTTATAAGATATATATATAGGGTTAAAAGGTTATAAGATATGAAGAGTACGCTTTGGACGGGTAAGTTCGAAGTTAGATATAGAACGAGAAAAACATAAAAACTTGTTCCATATTTCAAATTCAATAAGTGTGTAATCTAGAACCATTAATCTGAATTTCAATTCCTGGCAATATCCATAACTAAGACTTTTATTTTGTTAATATCCCATATTTTTAATGTGTCTAAATACGAGTCATCGATTGTAGCAACAAATAGCGGTCATTAAATATGAAGATATACTGCAGTCGTTTAACTCGGAGTATAGGTGGAATCTTGATAAACTCTAGACCTGTGATAAGGTAGGTTGTAGATTCCATAATATACAAGTAGATTTCCGGTTCCAAAATTGAAGAAACGATCCTCAATACGGGTTCCACGTGGAACCTGGATCGATGCTAGAACCGCTCACCTCTGGATATTAATATCACGCGGAAATTACACAAATTCGTCTTGAATTTTCAAGGTGAAGTTTCAACAATTGCGCAAAACGTTCCAAACTTTCGTTAGTTAATTATTTTTCTTGTCTAGTTACTCGACAAGTTCTCTAAATGCACTCCTTAACAGGATCATTAATAAAGAGAAGCAGGACTTCTAGAAGACACAAGCTAAACACTTGAATTGGAGAATCGAACAGTAAAAAGGAGTTAGAATTAACTTATGAGTTACCAAATCATCGAAAGTGAGCTCGAATCGATATGAATTCCTATTGCCTATTTTGGAATCTATTTATATCTAAAGTAATTGTGATATGACGCGTCACAACTCATGCGTTTGGGCCATGATTGGAGGCTTGTCTAAATTATTGGATTAACCAGGATGATAGTATGCACTTCTAATTATGTAACCAATGTATGAGTATGATCCATTGATCGATCTGCCGTGCTTACGCTAACCTTGAGCCGACGATATTTGCTAACTAGCAAATGATCACAAAATTTTCATTGTAGTAATGCCCGGAAACCTGGCAACGCCGCGCCACGAGACCGCCGGTTGCTCGTGCCCTAGTCTGCAACAGATCCATGCACACCAAATGCATGTCTTCAACCTCTTCCTAGTTCCTCGTACCTAACCAGACCAAAGTCACATATAAGTTCACTTCATGCTTCGGTGTAATTGCGACCAGAAGTAACTACCAACCTTTGATATTGCCGGAAAACCTTTTAGACATTACTATGTCATCTCACAAAACCCTAATGATCTTCACTCTCTCTTTGCTCTTGTTTCTTGCAGGTCCATGCAAAGCCGATGCGCGCCTCCAGCACGGAACGGTCCCTACCGTCGGTGCTAAGCGCGACGCCTCCGATCATAGCCCGAACCAAAGGCTGGTGGCTCGGGACGTCATCACCTTGAGCGTCGGCGGGGTCAAGAACACGAAGAAATTCGTCGAGATGATCCCGAATCTCAAGAGCGTCCAGCGCAGCCCGTACTCGGACCCATCGAAGCTGCTCGGCTGTGTGGACTGCCTGATCGATGACTTGAGCAACCTCGAAAACATACTCAAGAGGCTGAGGCGTCTCAATGACCCATACGTCGCTTCGACACGACCGAGCTGGGTAGGGTGCAGGGCCGGATCATGGGCATCTCCGGCGCTTGCCGCGACGCGCTGAAGGATGTGGACAGGGTCGTGATTCAGATGCTGAACAGCAATCTCGCGGACGTTGCTCTGCTCATTGGCAGCGTCGAACGCGCCGTCTTCGGCATCGGTGTTGCGGACAAGGGGGCATGAAAAACTCAATTACCAAGTGATCTCCGTGCTCTTCATCACCTATAATTACGTCAAGCTGGGCTCCTCACATAAATAAATAAACGTGCTTCTAATGTACAAGACTCATTACGATGTGCCAAAAAATGCAGAAGCTATGTTCTTCTTTGTGGAGAAATAAATAATGACGACCTAATCGTATCCGGATTTCGTCAGCCTGTATCTTTCTGACGGACATTTATTTATTTATGTGCGTGTGTGACTACGTAGCATTTTATATGTTTGGTGAGGTCGAATGGGAAATTGTCAAATGCAATCGAAACATTCGTTGACGAAGTCATTCTAACAAGCCAGATCAAGCAATAGAGTCGAAGTCCAATGTTTGTTGCTTGGGACAACAAGATTAAGTTGGTAAGGATTAAAAAATTCCCTCATTTTTACACAAAGTATTATAAGACGAGATCATATATAATATACATGCGGAAGAAGAAAACTTTCGTTGCAACTGGACATCAGACATATGTGCATCCATAATTCTTTTAAATGATAAGTGCGTTGAAAGCTCTAAAACTTATAATTGAGTTCTAAAAATTACAAAAAGCGCAATCAAGTCCTAAAATTTGTCAAATTGGTGCAAGCAAGCCGTCTTGTTAGCTCTATCCGACTTGGCTCACGAAAAATGCTGACGTGATTTTTTATTATTATTATTTTTCCTTTCCATCCAATTTGGCCACATCGGTGACACGTAGGAGAGAGAAAATTATAGAAAAAGTTACGTGAGCATTTTTTGTTTGCCAAATTGAATGGAATTAATGGAATGACTTGATTGCACCAATTTGACAAGTTTTACGACTTGGTTGCACGTTTTATAAATTTTATGACGCAATTGCACTTTCGTAACAAGTTTTAGGACTTCTAGTACACTTATTCCTTCTTTTAATCAATGTGCTTTCGGGCTAGACAAGAGAGTACAAAGCTTGACGTACTCAGTTATATCTAGCCTCTTCAAAGATGTTAAACCTAGTCATGTCCGGTTAATGCTTTGGTCAGTCGTCACACGATGAGGCTGCATAAACATCTCTTCGAAGTCAAATACTAAAAGATGTCATCTTATGGTCATCTTAACATCAGAGAAATAAAAAATCAAATTGACTTGGTAAGTTCCGGTCCGCTTGAGTTTAGTTTTTCCTCGTATCGAGAACAGTTGTTAGAAATCATTTTCCTAGGAAAATTCGGGGAGACTATACAATTCTTGTCTCCACCATTGATGGTTCCTCCAGGGAGGTTAGATAGAGCAATAAGCGGGGAGTTTCTCAGTTGACTCCCTGAGCACAATGAGCAAAAGAAGTCAGCTCGTATTGCTGTCTTGGATTCTCACATCCCACTGCATAACAATTTTGACTTGCTCATAATCCCCGAGAATAATAAAGAAGAGAGCAATTAGGTTGACTTTAATACTAATTAATAACCAGCATTTGTCCTTTAATAATGTCGCAAGTCAGTAGCTAGAGAGACTTCTTCTCTTGGCTTTGCAAGTTGCAATTTCTTTAGGGTTTGACTCTTAGACTTAGACATTTTGAAAAGCTCTCCAAATTTTTATAGTCACACATGGGAAATCCTACGTTGACCTCACCTAGTACAAACATAAGATCAGTTACCCCTTTGATATGCATGGATGGATCAGCTAGTTCGAGATTCGGAGAAATTCTTAGGTGCATTGGTCGAGACGCGGAGCCTGACTTGGAGCTTGCAGATTATTGCCCATCATGTAAAGCATCTTCCTTAAAAATATACGACAATGCTGGATCCGGTCAGACTAGGGTACAGAGTCGGAATTCCTTGGAAAAACACCATCGCCAAACTCGTCCACGTTTGGCTAGGCCTAATTACGCCCATGAACAAGTCAAGCCACAAGTGATGAAGATCTAGCTTTTATTAATGAGTAATGTCAAAGGATTTCAAGCCTTGAGTTTATGATCTTATGCTGAAAGTGGCTACATATATAAAGTCCGGATAAACCTCGTAAAACCAACAATTTGCAATTAATTATTTCCAAACTCATTTCTCACTTACAAACTAGGTGGGTGGAAAACAGCAAAGTCTAGTCAAGAACTACTTTACTTTGGAGTTTCGACCATAAATAGGTTTTGTCATGATCATAGAAAGTCACCTGATTAAGATCTAGCTAATTTTGCGTCATCGCGTATGTAACGTCAAAGGATTTCCCGCCTATAATCTAAGATGGTGTGATAAGACAGGGCTTTGACCCCAAACCTCTTCCACCCCTTATAAATTATTTGAAAAGCTTAATATTCCTAGAAACGATTGCTTATATTTATTATAAAAATCAATGGACGCAAAAAAATTTCACTGTCTACGAAAATATTTAGACATAAATTGGTGTCGAAAATAAAAGCATTTTTCATTGGTTAATCATTTTCAAACGATACAATCGATCATTTTTCGAAATTTTTTTTCTAAATAATTCATTTCCGCGAAGCAAACGGACCCTGAGTAGTTGAAAGAAGGCACACGTTTATAATTAGTTAAGATCAGGGAAAATCCCATAGACAAGCAATCCGGAACCAATTGCTTTAGGAAAGATATTTTGTACGAAGAGATTCAAATACCTTGTTGGCAATCAATATTTTGCACGACGGATGTACGATTTTAAACTCGAACTTTTGATATATATGAACAATGCAATGGCTCAATATGATGATAATTTGAGCTCTCCAACTATTTCCGGCTGACCTAATATTTTTTACTAATATAATCTAACTCTTCTCATATCTTACCTATACAGTAGTAATAATCTCAGCGGGGGAAACTAATTAAACAAAGAGATCAGCAAAACGAAAAGGGCCTTTCTATCTAAGAATAATTATACAAACAGCCCATAAACTCCAGCTCAATGTGTAATATATTCCATGGAATTGTAACTTGTTCAATGTGATCCCTGAATTTTCGGTAAATATTCAATCTGGTCTCTAGACTATATTAAAATATCTAATGTTATTCTTCCATTGATTCTAGTTCATTGACAACATTGAATATTTCCATAAAGTCAGGGACTAAATTGAACTTGCACCAAAAATTTAGGGACCACATTGAACATGCCTAAAAGTTTATAGACGGCATTGCATATTCAATCAAAGTTCGGAAACCATTTATGTCATTTTCCCCTCTATCTATATCATGCATAGCAGACTACAGTGGCTGCGGTTTTAGCGCTAGCATGACATATGGGCGGCCAAGATCAATGTGCCGTAGTGGAAGACCAGAAGTTATACGACTTTCGTTCGCCTTTTTCCCTTTGTTCAGGGTATGTGTGAAGGTGTCTCTTTCCACTGACAACCCGGTTGCATGGTTTTCTCTTAGTCCACTTCCAAAAGCAAGTGCCTTATGCTGGAGGAGACACATGAAGTTGGGTGTGCACCTGCCTAAAAGGTTAAGCTGTTAGAAAACAACTTGGAATGTATTATGTGTCTTGATAATCTTCCTCGTACGAAGGCGACCCGATGAAAAAAAAGTGCGAACCCCTATGCGCCGTGGGTGAAAGAATTGTCGGATCGCAATTTTTCCATAATGAGATGGAAACTATGAGGCAAGAGGAGGGTGCTGTACGGAATTGAACTCGAGTGTGTGGTCACGCTTATTCTAAAAAACTTAAATTGCTAGAGATTAATGCGTAATACGTATTTCATACCTTCAAATAGGTCATGTATATCCCGTAAAGAGTATTTAAGAGTCTGTGACATATTGGAAATTAAGCTACATTTTGGCTATACTTTATTACTCTTGAGCCTTGTTCTACGATACTAGTATGGTGAACGAAACTCGTGACACCGAAAAGAAAAAAGGCAAAATAATTGTATAAAAAGCATTGTGCATCGTGTTATTGTATGAACCCTTACCCGGTCTAATCTAATAGAAAATCAATAGACAATAAGGGTCCGTTTGTTTAAAAAAATAAATAAATAAACTGTTTCTGGAAATTTACTTCATGATTTTTCGTTATTTGAATGACAAAAAACTAATCGATTTACGGAACAATAAGCTTAGATTGGGGGAAAACAATTTCCAATTCTAACAAGAAGGAGGTCCGTTTGTTTATCTTTAAACTTCATGATAAATGAAAACACTATCCATGGAAATCTTGTCCAAGGAAAATGCGTAGTTTTCATTTGTTTGATGGTTTAGAGAAAATGTTTTCCTTCTTGCTAGAAGGGGAAGTCGTTCACCTCCAATTCAAGCTTGCTGTTTTCGGTCCATGGAAAACGTTGTAGATTTATTAGCTTTTCATCGTCCAAATACCGAAAAGTCGGAAAATAATTTCTAGGCACGCACCCCTTCAGGAATATGGCGGCGACGAAGAACATTGCTTAGCAAGCCTTGGTCAGCTTGTGATACATCGTTGTCCCAGAGAGACTTAAGTCAGTTCTTGACTCCCAGCTAAGTACATGCACATGCACACTCTCACCCTCCACACACCAAGCTGGCCACGTGAACACATCGATTTCTACCTTTCCTTCCATAAAATTTCCTACGTCCTTCCCGGATGCCGCCCTAACAAATTAGTTTTTGCCACGACAAGAACAGGTCCGATGTTGCCCTGTTTAGTGTCTTATCTGTGCCACGACGAGAAAAGGTCTGATGTTGTCCTGTGCAGTGTCTTATATGTTGCAATTCAAGTGGCCGAAGTGGCATTACAAGTTTGGCTAATAAATAAAGTGACAAAGCCAATAGACACGCAGCCCTGCTGGTAGAGGAAATTGGGCGGGTGGAGCTAAAGCATCATAGGTGCGGAGTTCCGACTCTCATATTCAGTAAAGAGGGAGAGCAAAAGTGAAAGAGAATGAGAGTTAGAGATAAGACATACAAAAAAGAAGAAGAAACAAAGTGGCACAAACTAGCTAGTCGAATGAACATTTGACGCCCGAGATATCAAGGGTGCAAGCGAGTCAAGCTACTCAAACTCGACTAGTTAAGTATTATTCAAGCTGGATAAGATCAATTTTCGAATTCGTTTAGACTATCCGAGTAGATATCACTAGATCTATCAAATGAGTGGATCGGACCGATCATAAATGATGCAATCTACATAGACCCATTTAACTTGTTTATGACTCATTTATTGCAATGCAAATTTAGTAACTCATATCTAACCCACCTCAAGCACCCAACTCATGATTGATCCAACCCATACTTCCAAACTCAAGTTCAAGCTCAAGTCGAGTTTTTGCGCTTTGGTTCAAGTTGAACTTGAGCTACGTACTGAGATTTGATCTTGGTAATCGACCTTACGAAGTCTAGTTTCGGCTTCTATAACATCTCATCAAGCAAAAGCTCAAGCCTTAATAAGCCCAATCGAACTCGAGTCGAGTGTCGCAATCTCAATTTGTGTGAGCTGAGTCTTGAAATTTCAAGCCCTCTTGAGTTACATAATCGGACATGAGGTGTAGCAAGAAGATATGAGGTTGGCAACCTTAAGCGACATCGTTTCATGACAACCTCATTTTTTTTCTCCTCTCAGTTAATTTATGGTCGTTGCATACTTATACTTCTCAAGTGCGTCATATAGAACACACTTCCTATAACAAGTCTACTACATATAATTTCAATCTTCTTGCAGCTAGAGCATACTTTATATAAGGAAAAATTACCAAAATATTCATAAACTTATTGCAATTGTGCTAATTCAGCTTTAAACTTTTTTTAACTAATCGAGTCTTAAATATTTTGTGTTTGTGTCAATTCAATCCATTCGGCCAACTTTTATCTAT